>BSBN01000379.1:0-1200000 GCA_027924645.1 Cunninghamia lanceolata | reverse complement strand
TCACTTTAATTTTGCATCTATGGCCCATTAGCTCCAATAGTTGTCATCATATCTTGTTACTATTATTGATTTTGTGTGTTCCTCGAAGTCATAAAAGTAGACACGATAGGCAACTCAATCACAAGCAATCGATAAAATCATGAGCCCCCAAAGCCAAAGCATTGGAAGGCCTCATTTGGTTCAAAATTGATAGTCATGACTTAGAAAATGACAGTCAATAGAATGGTAATAAAATCCTTAGTTGACACTTCACATTGGAAACTCATTTGTTAAAATAAGTCAAAATAGCAGACAATCACTGCTAATCTCATTTTTTCAATGCCTATTGGTATCCTAGATGATATAACCATTAATAGCATTTTGTGGATTGTGTCTAGATGTATGATCTATTTTAGCTTTTGGTATTATCCCATCTCCAGGGTCATATGCATGTCTTAGTAAGATATATCATTTCTCTTTGTCAAGCTATCTTAGTGAAGCCTCAAATCAGTTTTTATTTTTGCCCATAATGCTCTTCATTTGTGTAATAATATTGGCCAAGGTATTGGTAATGAAGTTGCCAAAGACATGGTGATATAATTGAATTTTTGAGACAATATTTCTCATTGGCCCGATCAAATCAAAGAACACTTTTTCTACCTTTTCTCCACTATTCTTTTATGAGTTGAGTAATTTCAAATTTGATTTCTGTCATTTACAATGCATTTATATTACATTTCAATCTAAAATGTTTGATCCATTGTTGGATTTTGTCATTTTTACAGACATAAAAATGTACCTGTTCTAATTTTTGAACTTATGACAAGTCAAAGTGGGTTGTGTTCGTTTAGTAGCTGGTTGAAATTTAATTTGAATGTACTGCTTCTTGATGTTCTCCTTGACTCATTATCATTTTTGTTTATCATCTTGCTTTTTGGCTAGCAACAAACATGTGATGCATCTGTTGTGATGTCCTATGGATGGTGGCTTTTTCCAAATTATTTTCAAACTATTTTGATTTCTAGGTGTACATCTTGTGGAGACTTATGGCATATTTCTATGCTTAATTTTTTTTCCAAGGTTACAGTGAGCTGATAAATGTAATTATTCCAAAGGTAGTGGAAATAATTTTGGAACAATTATCTAAGTTCTCTCTTAATGTTTAGATTTGTGTAATTTTTTATTTTGCGGATTTTTAATAGCCTTGTTTGACGAGTCTTGGAAATTGGTTTCAATTTACAGGGTAAAGCTTCCATTTGGAGCTAAGAAGATTGTGCCAAGTAGTTGTAGAGCCATGATTGGTCAAGTTACTAGTGATGGAAGGAGAGAAAAGCCAATGCTCAAAGCTGGCAATGCATATCACAAATATAGAGTCAAAAGAAACTGTTGGCCCAAGATTCGTGGTGTGACAATGAATCTTGTTGAGCATCCTCATGGTGGTGGTAATCATCAACACATTAGGCATGCCAATACTGTGCATCATACAAAGAAGGCTTAGCATGTACACGTACTTAATCGTAATTAAACACTTATAGAGCTCTGATTATTTAAAAATGTTGTATTTGAGTTTCTTTTTTCTTTAGGTTGCTTTGTGTCAACAATTTATGGGGACCAGGTTGTAAACCATGTTTCCTATTATTGTTTCTTATCATTAGTGATTTATTCTTGATTCAAATTTTTGGGAAAGACTTCAAACTAATTTGTAATCCTTGTTTCCTTGTATTGTTTGAGGCTTATTTTAGGCTGCCATATTAATTGACTTTGTTATTTTTGATTCATTCTTGAGTGCTTGTTATTTGCTTTCAAATCATAGAATGTTCTTGTGAAGAATTTAACTCTGTATCCAACCTCGTAGATTCCATATCCATCCATAGAGTTTTATGTCATCTAGTCTTCTTCCCATGAATTTGCCCATGAGAGGAAAATCATCATGCTAAAAGGATATTTTAGTTAGCCAATCATCAGGGAGAGAAACATATGAAAGGGTGACTTCCATATCATATAAAAAAAGCTAGAAACCCTAGATTGATCTACAAGCTCGTCACTTGGGCATTTTAAGCCAAGTTGAACCACCTAAGATGAACCCAATTAAGAAAAATCAAACCCCATTTTAACAACAAAGCATATTGAATACTCTTTAGAACACACCAACACTAGTATTAATAACCAATACTTCAATACAATAATGACTATTCAGGGGACTAAACTGCGATAGGGCTGGCAGAAACTGAAATAAGTATTAAGCAATATAAGATTATTTGTTGTTTTCTTTTTAAAAAGTTTGCAAGGTTGAGGCAGTTCTTCTACAATTAGGTGAAACCCTGATCCTTCACAACTAAGCTTTGAACTCTGTGCATCCCTAATAAGAGTGGGGTGTTGTTTGAGTATTAACAGAGTATTAACAGTCAACAGATTGAATTAGATTTTGGTGTCTGTATTTATAGCATCTAGCAAATGGGCATAATTGAAACAAGTACCAAACACAACAAAAAATTATAGTTTAAAAAATGCATGAATACCAGACATGCTAGTAAGGTTCCTCGGCGATTGAATGCAATGCATCTAGCCATCCCCTTCTCCAGAAACTCTTCTATCACTTCTGAGAAATCCCTCTGAAATGGGTCTGCCCAATACAAAATTTAACAAAATATAATAAAATTAACATCTTCAAGTGATTATGTTCCAATTCATCAATGCAAAAAGAGGGACATCAATGAGCCTTACCTATTTTTGAGTGTGAATTCAACCCCTATATAGCGCATCCAATGCATGAACAATGTCTTGAGCGTAGAGGCGGTCAGGTTTCTTTTGTTTGAATTATTTTTCATGGAAAAAATTTCCCTCTCTAAATTTCCCTCTTTCCAATTTGAAATTTTTTTTTAATTTCCCTCTCATTCTAATTTTTATTTGTGTGACTAATTATTTAGTCATTTATAGCTTTGTTTTTTACCCACCATTAAATTAGTCATTTATAGCTGTGTTACAAAAAATGACTAGAATTTAATCATTTTTAGTTGTCATGACTAAAAGTTTTAGTCATGTAGTCATTTATTTGCCAAAATTCTACTAGTGCCTGATAGGCCCTGGTACCCTGCTAACGTGGCATGACATCATCGTTGATGCCATCATGCTGACTAGGCAAAAGCACAAGTGATAAAATACTGATGTGGCGATGAGCTGGCTTGGACTAGCAGATTTGAAAAAGTTTTTCAATTTGTCTAATTTCTCCACGGACGCAAAAATACATATAAGGAGGTTTAATTTTATCTAATGTCTGAAATTAATATTAATCGCTCTCATATAAAATGTTTCTGCTACCTGCAATTTAAAGATTTTTTTATGTTTTAAAGGCCCTTGCGGGCTGTCGTGTAAGGTCACCAGCGGGCTCTAGGAGACCACTGGCAGGAGGCCCTAGCCTTCCCCACCAGGGCTCTGGCCTCTCCCTGTTGGACCGGCTAAGAGCTAGGACCGAGGGTCGTAAGGCCTATCAGCTCAGTCGCCTGCCGGCTGATAGGAGGTTGACCGCCCTCTGCACAGGGGCAAGGGGGTATGGCAGTCTGAGTACCGCCCCCCTCGTAAAATCATTTTTTTTATTACTACATCTTGGTTTTTTTATTCAAACCTATAGTTTTTTTTTTTCATTTTGATTTTGATTTTTCCAAACTATAGAAAAATTGAAACATTGTGGAAGGATTTTTTTTTTTAAACCAGGGGTACCTACTACTGTGACGGTCGTACCGACAAACATGGGGAGGGTAAAAAAATTTGCATTTTTCTCCTGTGGCCGAATATAGGCATATTATATGTTTTTCTTCCCCTCTCGGGCCTTTTGGACTCAATGGTGAGGTCTATTTTGTCCTAGGAGGTCATCTATGAACATTCCTCCTCAAAAACCTCATGAAGCTAAACCAAGAAAACCCTCTTCAGCCATGATTTTTCAATCACCCAGTCTGCAAAATATACAACAAATCTCCAATACCCAGAACCGCCAATCTGCAATACAACCTGCACAAAACCTTGTAATGTCCTAAATCCTTACATGCATTGCCATGGCTTCCATTTTGCACTGATCTACACACACAAGGGTTATACACATCTAGGGAGCTCACACGTCCCTCAACCATAAACATGGCTATGATACCACATGTTAGGAATTTGCAGGTCAAATAAAACCAATTCCACATAACCCAATAGGAGAATAAGATGCAGAAATAACCATAACGCAAAGATCAAATGAACAATCAATAAGATAATATAAGATATACCTTGGGAAAACCCTCAAGAGGTAAAAACCCAGCCTCCAAAAGCATCCACACTCATATGTATTATTCAATGATAAAGTTATTACAATACAATGCATGAGTCTCCATGAATACCTCTAAACCATCAAGCACCTCCAATGCATCCTCCATGTGTACAAGCATGAATCCACACATCACCTGCCATGCTTCACAATATGCACTTACAGGAGAGAGCTCAATACAATGCTAGCCTCTCACACACCTCCAATCCACCTACAATGAATAAGCCAACCAACCCAAACCACTAACCATGTGCTTGCTTTTATAGACCAAGCTCACACAAATACAACTTGTGGTATTGGATAAAACCATGTGCCCCAAAACCATGGGTAACACAAAACCATTGACCCACTTATCTAATGTTAGTACTACATTTTCTTCCCAACAACTAAATAATACAAATAATATCCCAATGTTACATACAACTTTTACAAGTGGCCTCCAAATTAATATCTAATGTGGTTAAACACATCAATTAAGATGCACCACAAATAAATATTTATTTTACATGAATAAAATAATACAATGTTATGCAAGGTGTACAATACCTATTCCCAACAGTAAGGAGTGTAAAGTAGAAAAGAAGAAGAGAAAGAAGAAATTTTATTCTAATTATGATCCTGAGAAGGAAGATGGTGATCCATTCATTAGAGCTTTGGCCACTCATGCAGGTAATGATGCATGGTTAATTGACTCAGGTGCATCTTTCCATATGACACCGGATAAAGATTGGTTTTTTGAATATGAAGAATTTGATGGAGGTAAAGTGTACTTGGGGATGATTCTCATTTAAATATTGTTGGTTGTGGTAAATTTAAAATCAAATTTCCTGATGGTAGAGTAAAGAGGATTAATGGTGTGTTGCATATCCCTAGATTAGCACAAAATTTATTATCTAAAGAAAACTAATAGATGCAAGTGTGCAGGTAGTCTTTTCTAATACAGGATGCAAGATGGCTCAAGATGCTATGGTGATCACTAGAGGTGCTAGATTTAGCACATTGTATAAGCTTGATGTATGCACTATTGACTGCAATAGTATTTCTATGAAAATCAAGCCTATGACTACTTCATTGGAAAAGGAGAGGATTTTATTTTCAGTGGATGGTCGTCGCTTTCGAATACCTAAGGGTGCTCTTTATTCTGAATCAAAATTGCCTATAGAGAATACTATGTTATGACACCAAAGATTAGGCTACATTGGAGAAAATGGTCTAAGGACCATCAAAAATAAAAACTTTGTTGAAGGGTTGACTAATTGTAATCTTGATCTTTTGATTTCTATGAGCATTGCATTTATGGTAAAAACCCACATTTAGTTTTACTCGAGTTCCCATAAGTCTTGTGGTGTATTGGATCTTCTTCATTCTGATGTATTTGGTCCTGTAGATCTTGCTTCCATTTGAAAATCCACATATTATGTTTCATTTATTGATGATTATAGCAGAAGGACATGGGTATATTTTCTAAAGAGTAAATCTAAAGTTTTTAGTCAATTTAAAGAATTTAAAGCAATGGTTGAGTTACAAACTGGAAAGCAAATAAAATGTTTAAGGACTCACAATGACAATAATTTTTTCTCTAATGACAACTCTGTATTCTCACAACAGAATGGAGTTGTAGAAAGAATGAATAGGACACTTATGGAGAAGGCTAGGAGTATGCTTAGTGGTGCAGGTCTAGAACAAAGGTTTTGGGATAGAGTTGTTGCCACTACTTGCTATCTAATTAAAAGGTCTCGTACATCAACTCATTGATAAAACACCTATGGAGATCTGGTCAGGGCACAAGCCTTCACTTAGACATCTTAGAGTTTTTGGTTGTAAGGCATATGCACATGTATAAAAGGAGAAGCGCACAAAGATGGAGAACAAGGTTGTGAAATGTATCTTCATTGGGTACAGTTATGGTGTGAAAGGATACAAGTTTTGGGACCCTGTTGTACAGAAGGTAGTATATAGTGGAAGTGTTATTGTTATCTAATTTCACTACTAGCTCAATCAAGTAGAGCTTTTCAATTTTTGAAGAAGAGAAAGGTACATTTTATTTCTGATGTATCATTTCCATGGGCATATATTATACAAGTTAAGATTACAGTGTAATGTTACATTTCAGATTTAAGAGATTGTACTGATCTTTTAAAAGGAATAGTAATCTTCATTGAAAATAATAAATGTATAAGGTCTCACACAAGCCATGAGACTAATTGTTTGACTGCAAATGAAAAGAGAACTATACATTTATAGAAAACTAAAGAGATAAATATGCATATGAGATAGGGTGACTCGTCATTGCCTGAATGATGAGTCTTAGTCCTGTGTGTCGTCCTGTTTGTTGTGCCCTGTGTCATCCCGTGTTGTCCACTTGTCATGCACTCAGGTGCTATCTCCTCACTGCCCCTAGTTATCTGCATAAAATTTTGAAAATCTGATGTTAGAGCAATGAAAAGGCATCATACATCATATGATATACATCTAGAACAAATATACAATTTGACTTTCAGATGCAATAAACTAATTAGTATCACATGGACCTTCAAGAAAGCAACAAGAGAATCAATAATATCAATCACATGCCCATGTTTTTCCTAACATGTTTGTTTCATGTGCAGGTATAGATAAAGTTATGTTATTGATTTGTTTATCTAATTTCAGCATGTGGGATCAAATGGGCTCCCACAAGGGTTGAGCCCAGCATGCTGCTCTCTTTGCATTCTGAGAGGTATTTTTAGGTCTTTTCAAGACATGCTGATAGGTCAATAGATACAAAGAATTTTCATCTTTGTCATAGGCATATCCACCTCTCAACTATCGTTACCCAATTGCTTGTAGAGGTTGTACTAAGAAACTCATAATGATGTGAATATCATTACTAAAGAGGTGAATATGCCTATGCCAAGACTAATTGTCCTTGTTTCATGAAGATTCTATCATGATGTGACAGGAAGCTGTATGTTGAGAGTTGTCAATCAGAAATATTAAATAACTTCATGATAACAAGCATGGTCTAGACAAGCACAAGGATATAGGACAGTTAGCATAACTATTTTGAAGTGTGATACAACATGCAGTCCTTCACAATAGATCAAGACTATGAAACACTAATAGTCATGAAGGGACAGTTAAGTGCCAAGGTTAGAACTAAAGAGGCAGTCGTGGAAAACATACAGAAACAAAGATTTAAGGATGTAAGACAGTGGTTTCTCGTGAAAAGAGAACAATCACATTTCATGAAGGAGGTGATATTGGTTAAGTCTTCTAGAGAGGACAACATACAGAGACACATCAGATACAGTGTCTGGGACTGCATCTTACATATCAACATGAAATAAAGTTGTAAAGGAACAATAGTCCAATGATGGAGTTGGAACAGCAGAGATACACATCCACAGTATATTTCAAGCTTGACAACTTTTATGACAGTCCAACAGTCTCATACAAGTTGTAGTGATACATGCATTAGAGAGGTGGGGACAATCTTTTCAAGGAGTAGTGATAAACTTGATAAGGGACAGTCCAAGAGACACTGTGAGTGCTCACTGTTACATAGTGAATTGAGGAGACTCCATGATGGATAGTGAGCAACAATGCCAATATTTTTCAAGGAGCATGATAAAATATGGTGAATAAATCAAGAAAGACTGTCTCAACAGTTTAGAGAATAGCCACAATTAACAGTTTCACTTTTACTTATACACAAATAGAGGTTTGTGTCTTGAGGAGGTTTGTTGATGCCTTATGGGTCCGATAAAAGAGTGCCATATATGTATGTGAATTCATTCACAAGTGTCTTAGTCATGAAGTAGTAAAACAACATTGTTACACTGTCAGAGGTCCAACGATCTGCTTGAATCTTACTATGAATACATTAGGGCTATGTAGTGACAAAAGATTATATATTGTTGAAGTCAAAACAAATCAAGCATGAGGTCTACTAATGGAAGTAAGGACAGTCATCTCTATGACTGTAGCAATCTCTACTACATCAAATAGTTCAAAACAATTAAGTGACTGTCAAAGATCAACCTTAATAGGATGACACAAAAGGACCAGTCTTTGAGTGTCCTCTATAGATATCTACAAGGTTTTGATGGGAAACAACATAATGAGCATACATTTTCAAATATAATTATGCAAGGTTTGATAGAGGTTTAAGAGCATGCTACAGAGGATAGTCAACAATCAATGAAGAACAATAGTGTAAAAATGCAAACCCATGAGCAAACAAGGAGGATCAAGCATATATTCACAGCCATCACAAAAGAAATGCCGAACCCATTTAAGGGCTTCTACAAATAAATGGCTACTCACAGTGAATATAGTATATCTCAGTACATAATGGTCAATAGCAAATAGTATTTCTTGACTGTCACAAAGAAGCCTATAATTGTTAAGATTGCACACAGTGCGATGGAGTTAAAGACATAGTAATGAACCAGTTCAGGAACACATGCTCAAAATGATGCACAAAGATGGAGCTATAAGAGTGTATACACAGAAAGAGTTGCTTGGATATATAGTGAGGGTTTGTTTCAAATAAAACCCTAAGACAAATCAAGAGAAACAACCTTATTTCTTCACTATCATGGAAAGAATAAGTCGTTACATGGTATTCTCAGTTTCTTTCAAAGCAGTAAAACATGCTTCTATGACTGAGTTTTCAAAAAGGAGACTAAGGGTTTATTGCTCACAAGACCCTAATATAGACAAGAAGCTCCAATTTTCTTCAGCATTTTAATAGAAGAGGCTGAATATGTGATCAAATCATAAAGATATCATATACAAAAGAACATTTTTTATAGAAATGACACATTCTTTTACTTTTGTAGCTATATAATGGAAAATACAGGTTGTAAAGTACATTTTGGCTGTAACCATGAAAGAAACAAAGCATTTATCATTTTCTTCAGAATACAGGAGCCTAAAATGATATAAACTACAGTGTTAAGCTTCAAAAATGAATCCATTTTGCTTACCTGAGGCTGTTCATGAAGCTGTGTATGAAATGCAATAGAAATGTCTTCAAAACTCATCAGAGACTACAGAGTGCTCTGGAAGAAAACCTTCATGGCGGCACAGTAGAACAACAAAGTTGCAAAAAATGCAAAATGCAAATGAAGGCTCAAAGTTGCCTTTTTGTCTTCTAGGGTTTCAACCCTAAAAGAGCCCGATGGGCTTTTTGTGTTTTTTTAAACTTTTATATCTTTTCATAATATAGCCCGTGGTCAAAACTTAGGATATCTCATCCCTAGCATTTGCTAATGCTTTATCCTTACACACTAGGCTTAGCACGTAGATATTTAGGTGTCTTTCTTTTGCATAAATATAAAATGTGAAACATTTAAACTTAAATGATGGAATTATAAATCATTTAAAGTTTATTGTTATCCTTAAATGCAAAAGAGGTTATGGAAGACATATGCAAAGTATTAATTGACCTTGGAGGTTGGAAAACACATGCCAAATATATAGCTACTAAGTTGCCTTAGAGATGAATGGTTTGAATAATTCATAGAGCCAGTTAGTGGTTGAGTTGAGTGTTGGAGAGCATCTAGGAGGTTTTTATTGTCTTTGGAGTCTTGTAGGAGTGGTTTTCATGTGTCATCATGTTAGACCAAGTCTTGATAGACTTTTTCCCTCATTTTTAGCTCTTTTGGAGGAGATTTAGGTGTTAGATTTGGGGTGTTTCTATTGTATCCGACCCAAGGTGGTTTCTAGCTCCTTGTTTGGTGGAACCACTTGGATAGTGTTGGATATAGTCACTTTTGTGACTCTTTTGTAGACAGTTCTGATTATGCATTTTGGAGTTAGTGATTTTGACAATCCTTTCTCAAATTTGAGCATCTTTTGTAACTCATTTTACTTGATATGAAATATAGTGAAGGCCTTGAGTATCATTGACTTGGATTTATACCTACTTGTTCTTTGCATTATTGTGCTTACCAACTGATTGATCAAGTTATCTATGAGGTAATATTTATTTCCTTGTAGCTTTGTCTCAGATTTTAGGGCCTTTATGTAGAAATTATACCAATGCAGGTTACAAATTGTGTCAAAAGGTGAGTTGCTTTTGAATGTGAAGATATTTTTCCTTTTGAAAGTCTAAACACCAAGACCTGTTTGTGAAATATTTATGCAAAAGTCTATAGTAGCAAGTTGTGCAAATATTTTCTTTTTCATTATACCAAGTGCATGTATTTGAGTCTCATATTCCTTTTAATCAAGTGTATCACCCCTTAGAATTTTAGTTTTAGTTTTAATACATGTATTTCTTACCCTTTTCCTTGTCAAAGCCATAGAGTAGTCAGTTTTAGGTGATACAAAGTTAGGAATCCAACCTTCTCCAGATATTCACTCCAATTTCTAGGTGACCCACAACCATAGAAGTGTTTCCATGTTCCTCTAGAGTACCAATTTTCTGAAAATTGGTAGGGTGCAACTTTCAGAGATAACAATTTTTGGCATGCCCGGTGGGACTGTTCAAATCTGAATAGTACTTACATTTCATGTTCATTGATGGTTTTGATATGCAACCAGCATATTTTAGCCTTTAAGAGGTGTTTTCTTGCATATCTGGTGACTCTCACTATGGAATATACAAGTAAACCAGTGTTGTTTTACTTTTATGAAAAGGATACAAACTTGAAGTTCAAGTTCTTTTGAGTATTTACAGTTGTCTCCACCTATAAGACAAAGTAGAACTGTGAAAAGAGCCCCAATTTCAAAGAGAGTTCAATCAACTCCACCAAGTTTTAGACCAGCAGTACCTACATCTCCTATACTAGTCCAAGCAAATCCACCTCCATTTGTTCCAATGGAAAGGAATCAGCCATTTGTGGTATTTGATGGGGGCATCCCATTAAACTTAACATAGTATGATGATATACCCATGGTAGCCTTGAAGAGTCTACTTTTTTTCACAAGGGAGGATCAAACTACCCCGATTGAGCACATTAGAGACATGGCTTCTCTATGTGGAGTTCATCATGTAACCCAAGAAAATGTAGCCATCAAGTTGCTAGCTGCCTCACTGAAAGGAAAAGCCTTGCAGTGGTTTAGGAGTTTACCAGTGTAAACCATTGGGAGTTGGGATGATATGGGTGCCAAACTGCACAAACAATTTTAGGATAAGTCTAATAACTTATCGTTGGTTGAACAACTAACCACAATAAAAAGAGCTCCTTAGGAGCAAATGATGGACTTCAACTTTTGTTTTCAGAAAACATGGGATAGAATTCTGGTCACGGTAAGGCCCTCATCAGAATATGCCTTTTTGTACTATTTGAAAGCTCTTAACAGTGATATTTTAGTCATGATATAATCAATGGGGGGTACTAGTTTACCAGATGCTTATGAAATAGCAATTAGAGCATAAAATAGCCTGATTTAGGCTAGAAAGATAGCACCCAGGCTGCCAATGCCTATTTTTCTAGAAATTCAGCCTTCTATGCCATTACAAATTCCATCCTTTGCCCCTTTGCCCCTTTGCCTGTTGTTGCAGCGTTACCAGTTGATGTCAACAATGAGGCTGCTGCTTCCAACTCATCACAAGAGTTAAGAGAGATTAAAAACAGCCAACAAAAGATTGAAAATATACTTCAAACTTTTGGAAATGAACTAGTGAACATAAAGAAACAACAGTCCCAAAGTATACAGCCATGTCAGCCACAAGATCAAAGGCAAAACCAGCCATACCAAGCAAATAGACCACCATACCAAGGAAATTACTAGGGTACAAGGAAGAATTTAAACCCAAGGCCTTTTCAGCCTTATAATCCTACACCAATTAATGCAATTAGAGACCTTGTTACTGTTCAGAATAACCTTGTAGCAGAGTATGAATGGTGTTTTCCTTGCAACCAACCACATAGTCAAGATACCTGCTCAAATGGAGTTATTAATTAGGCATTAATGGTACAAAATGTTGTAGTTCCTTAGCCTAACACATCTAATGATGGGCCTTTCCAACAGCAAGAATAGCCTCCAAATGATACGGCCTTCCTAAACTGGCAGGGTGAAGAATTTTGTGGAGTAAATAGGGATGATTCTCCTATTGCAGCAAATACAAGAGCTAAAAAGAGGGGCTTTGAGATGGAACAATCAGCAAACAAAGGAAAAGAAGCTACTAGACCATCCACATCTCAAATTCCTCACATCTTACAGAGAAATGTCCAAGGTGTTGCCAAGGAACAGCCTCACATACAGGCAGATCCTGCTGCTGCAAAGTCTCATCAAAAGGTAAATGTCACTTCACCTTTCAAGATCATTGAAAATATGAAAAAATGAATGTGACAATGTCCATGTGGGATTCCTTATCCATCCCAGACCAAAAAGACATGTTACAATCTGCTTTATCTGATTTGAAAGTGTCTAGTGATGCAACAATTGACCCAACTAGGACTGTCCTTACAAATTCACCTCAGGACAGTAATAAGCAGCCAGGTAAGGGTGTCAAACCTCTCCCATTCTATGTCTCATTGATAATAGGGGAAAAACTAGTACATAATTGTATGGTGGATAGTGGGGCAAATAGTTCAGTCATGCCAAAGTAGGTTGCAGACCATTCAAGACTAAAATACCAGCCTCTTGAAAAGGGAGTACTCCAGTTAGATGGAACCTTTGTCAACATTGTAGGTGTGATTAAAGACTTGGGTCTCACATTGCATGCCTGTCCAAATGTTTCAATCTCTCAGGAGGTGTTTATTATTGATTTACCCCCTCATTTTGCCATGTGTTTGTCAAGGGAGTTCACTGCCAAAATAGGAGGGTATCTGTCCTCATATTGGTCCCACATGTTTTTTAGGACCAGATATGGAACATAGGTGACTATAAAATCTAAGATGCTTGCCAAGGATCACATTGAGTCTTATGTGCCAAGTGCAGTTAATGCTAATTGCACGGTTTTTTATGATAGTGAGCTTGCTGCTACTCAAGAATTACAGGTTGAAAGTGTACCAGAAGTACTTTTAAATGAGTGGGCAGTAGAAAATGTTGTAGACAACCCTAATGATTACATTCAGGAAGCTGGTTTGGGTATTTATATGCTACATGAACTTGAAATAGTTATGCCAAACCTTGAGAAAAGTACAGAACAACAGTTGGAACAACAAGATGAGTTATGGAAAATGTACAAGTAGAAATGGAGTTGGTGGGGGTGCAATGCTTGTGTCCCCACAAGGTGACAAGCATTATTCTGCTTTCCATTTTTCTTTCTCATGCACTAACAATACTGCTTAATATGAAGGTTTGATTCAGGGATTGGAGTTGGCTAGAAAGAGGAAAATCAACTGTTTGCATGTATATGGGGATAGTGAACTCATTGTAAATTAGGTTAGAGGGTTGCATGTTACCAAAAATGATGTTTTGAAATCCTACAAGCATAGAATGTGGGATATGATTGAAGAGTTTAGTGCTTTTTGTTTAGGGAAAATTGGAATAAACATGAATAATCAATATAGTATATCAATAATACCCAAAACTTAATGAAATAATGAACAAAAGAGATCAATCAAAATAATGAACAATACAAAGCAAACCACCTTTAATTCTCAGCTTCCATTGATCGCCTATCACAAATGATCTTGTCTATGAATATGGCCCTCAGAAGGTGCACTTCCTTGCTATGATTCCAAGATGTTAATTGGGAACAACTATGATAGTTTCTCCATGAAGATGAGCTTCACAACAATGATGATAGTATGGTAACAAGTTGATCGCAAGCAATGAAGGAATTGGTGCCAAAGGCACACTGTAATTCCTACAGAGTAACAATACTAAAAGTTTGGATGAATGAAATGGAAGAATAGGGTTTAATTTATAGACTTGAGAGAGAGAAGATCAATGGTATAGAAAGAATGAGAAGATCAATGGTATAGAAAGAATGAGAAGATCAACAGTATAGAAACATTGAGAAATGTGCGCAAATAAGAAGAAGACATGTGTCACCCAAAAGCTATTTTATTTGAGTTAACTACTTTCTTTTCTAAAGATAAGATATGATTTTCATAAATTAGAAAGCTTTTTCTAATTTAAGAGATATTGATAAAAACAAGGTTGATTGAGTCAGTTAACTCAACTTGAGATTTGCTTTTGCATGATTTGAGAGAAATTAAATAATAAATTATTTAATTTTGTGTGCATGGAGAAGAAGACTTATTTTTAGAAGATTTGGAAGATATTTGAAGATAGGAAAGCAAATTAAATAAATAAATTTATTTAATTGTTGTGCATTATTTGGAAGAATAAATATGATTATATTTTATTTTTAGAGATTGAGAGGATTTAAATAAATTTGATTTATTTATTTAAATTTGGAAGAATGATTTGATTTAATTAAATAATTAAGGCCGATGATGGCATGGTTCGGTCATTAAGTCACTCAGGATGTAGTGGCGGCCACCAGAGTTCAAACCCCCACTGGGCCAACGAGCTCGCAAGGCTTTACGCCTTCGCTGGGCCAATGAGCTCACGGTTTGAAGTGTTCTTCCTAGGGGATGAGGTCCCCCAGTTGTGGCCTCACCGGTTCATTGCTCCAAGCAAAAGCATTCGCATGGAGCCGGAGGGCGTGTCGCACCAGCGTCGCCGGTCACGTTAAAAAGTTTACTAGGCACATTAAAAAAAAATTAAATAATTAAGAATTATTTAATTGTTTGGAAGAATTTAATTAAATAAAGGATTTTATTCAATTTTAACTTTAGAAGAGGTAATTAAATATTTTGATATTTAATTAACTTAGAGGAATATGAATCAAATAAATAAATTTGTTTATTTATTTATTGATAGAGGAATTAGAATGAAATAAATATTAAGAATATTTATATAGACCAAGTCGTGTCATTTTTAGGCGTATACATTTTGCCCCTCTTTGATGCAATGTGTTTTATCATGTTGTTTCAAAGAATAAATTTTTCTGATAATGATACATGCCCTAGTTTGCCCCTGGTATAGGTTATGACGATAGGATGCCCCCTCGGGAGATTAGACGGGAAGAAGGTAGAAGGGCGCGAAACGGACAATCTCACAATGAAGAAGGTGAAAAATAGGTTAGGATGAAGAAAAATGAGTTGAAGAAAGAGCTGAATGATACGCAATGCAAGATAGAATGAAAACACACACAAGCAAGTAAGCAAGTATACACAAATTATACAAGAAAAAACAACGTACTACCCCTATCGAGCGGTAAACCAACGATATACTACAATGTTGTCATGGCGGGGAATGATATTTCCCTAGACCAACACGGCAGGCGTGTTGTCATGGCGGGGAATGATAGATCCCTAGAGCAACATGAAGGATAGTGTCTGATTTCAGGAAATGAAGCATGTCATGTAAGATGCATGTGTTGGTCTGATTTCGATAATGCCATATCTTGTATAAGACAATTGATTGACCACAACTGATTGAATTGGTTTACAACTAGACAAGGATCAAGACCACTGAGGGTGCTTGGGTAATTTGACAAGATTGACTTGACTCGATCGGTATGGATTAAGGATAGACTTGCATTTGGATCACTACTCAGAGGTTACGATGGAAAAGAGAGATACAATGATAGATAGAAAGGTGATTGATAGAAGAATGACTCAATAGAAGGACTTACAAGCTTTTATTTGTATTGATACTTTGTATGTTGGATCATTATTGCATGGGATATGGATGCAAATAGATGGGATATGGATGCGAAATAGTTTTTTTGACATCTTGACTATGCAAGTATTTTGAAGTGCTTATTTCATCATTGGGCTTTTTTTTGGGTACTTTTTCCAAATGTTGTAAGAAAATACAAGCATCTAGGTATAATTGAACTAAGATGACCTGAGTATTGCTTACATGGATTTTGATTTAGCAGGTTAATACAAGCATCAAGGTATAATTGAACCGAGATGACTTGAGTATTTCTTGCATATCAACAGACAAGGATTGCCCCCTTTCATGTTAGACCTTTGATGTCCTCGATGATCTTTTGTTGATCATGTCGTTAGACAAGGCTTCACATTACTAAAGTTTAATCCACAAACAACAAACAAAGAAAATAATCATGCCCCCATCATAACATCTTTAGCTTTTGGCATCCTTAAGTAGCATAGAAAGACATGATAACAGAAATCAAAACAATGTAACTTAACCATGATTCCAACCACAAAACATGTGTTGCATTTAGATGTGTTTGTTTCTTGCCATAATTTAGGTAAAATCATTTAGAATGCCTTAGGTGTTTGCTTGCTTTGTTCTGGATAGGTTAATGCCTTGTGTCAAGATTTCTGCTTGAAAAGAGCGGGTTTTGTTTGCACTTGCCTGCCTTTGAGAAAGGTTCCCCAATCCTTACTGGTGAGACAGACCCTAAGGGACTGACCTAGTGCCTTAGGGGCTCATTGTTAAATGGCCTTGCCTACGTGACAACACAGAGGCAACATAGTTCGGGGTGAACCCTAATGGACCTAAGACCTAGGCGATAGAAAGTGGCGTGGACTTATATAGATAGAAGGACTAGACATGTGACGGATGGGATAGTGGAGCCTCAGGGGCGCATTGAATAATGGCCTTGCCTACGTGACCACGCAGAGGCAATGCAGTTCATGGACTTAGACCATGATGGACTATAAGATAGATGACAAGATATGGGATGGACAGGGAAGCCTCAGGGGCGCATTGAAAATGGCCTTGCCTACGTGACAATGCAAAGGCAACGTAGTTCATGGTTGACCCCATGATACTGAGATATGGATCAGATGAGACACGATATGAAATAGAAATGGGTCAGATATGGGATAAATATGGATTAGATATGGATTGGATGAGACACGACATGAAATAGAAATGGGTCAAATATGGAGCAAATATGGAACAGGTATGGATCAGATATGTATCAGACATGGATCATATATGGATCGGATGATACTGATGACAAGGAAACACCACAGATAGGTAGATGGATGGGCTATAGTAGATACGTATGGTTAGGTAGAAGGAAACAAGGATGTGATCTCCAAGGACTATGTCACATAAGAATAACGTGCCCCATTGTAGGTAGAATATTTAGGTTTTTCATGGCAATGCTTATGACGATAGGAGGATAGGAGGATAATGAAGGATTTGTTTGGTTTGGGAGGGATAAGGTACGTCAAGATACATCAAAAACATTTGTCAACATTGTGCCCCCAATCTTTATCAAGATCAAGAAAAATGAAAGAAGGGAAGATTGGGATAGATAGACTGTACAATATAGGTATGTAATGGATAGATGGATAGGATAGGGAATCGTACGGAAGGGAACTGATAGGGGAAGAGTGATATGCTAATGAGACAAGGTGCCCCCAAGTGTAGGTGACATAGAAGATTAACTTACACACGATGCCTATTTGCCAGGTTTTCATCATGCTACTTATCCAAGGTGCCTGTTTGCTAGATTTTTATCGTTGGACGAAGGGATTTTTCTTTACTTTTTTACTCTTTTGATTTTTTTTTTTGAATATTTGGATAGGTAGAAGGTGGATATGGAAGGGAGAGACTCAAGTATCTAGGTTCTATGAAAGGTGATAGTCCCACTAGAAAGATGTTGTCGCATGGACCATGTCGAGTGCTCTCATAGATGTTGCTAGGAGATTGCATGAAAGTGAAAATAGAGAAGGTAGATAGCAGATTATGATGTGGATCATGTAGGTCTCATGCAAGGATGGAGGGAAGGTTTATGCAAAAGCATGCACCATAGGAATAGGATGGGGAAGATATGTAGGATAATAGTGGAAGGAAGGGGAGATGGAGGTAAGAGGAAATGTTGTGGAATGGAATGGAATCATGACCAACGGTTGCACATACCGTGATAAACATTGAAGCTAGTGATGGGAAAGTAGTGTAGGAAGCAACAGAGACTTTTGCTTGTGGATGAATGACTTAGGCATGTAGGGATCCACATAGACTGAGTATTTTTCTAATTTTTTCTTGTCATGTAGGATGGAAGAATTTGAGACGTTTGGATGGAACAGGAGAAAGTGGAGGGTTGAGATTCTTGAGAGGTGGATGCCTCATGTAACTTGAGGGGTTTTTGTTTAGGCACTCAAACCATTTTTCTTTTAGATAGTACCTTTGAAGGTATGGGCTAGGGTGTATGCAGCTTTGGTGCAGCTTTTGGAGTAACCTTTTGTTGGATGCAAACCGACACCTTTTTCAGCTTGGCATATAGGTGTGTGGGTGTATGCCCGTCTTGAGAAGGATACTTCTTTGATTCTTGGCTTTTGTATCCTAGGTCATGAGGACTCTTAGGATTTTTTACTTTAGGGGTAGAGGTATCTAGATTTTTGCTAGTGAATTCTCTTGAGATGGTGGAAGTGGAGTGGGTGGAAGCTCTTTGTTTAGACAATATGTGCATCTATTGGTCATGATTGGGATTGTTAGAGGATTTATTGGTGGATGGATAAGGCATTGAAAGAAGTGGTGGTAAAATGCCTAGAGAGGTGTTAGGAGTTGGAAGTAGCGGAGGTAGATTGGATGGTGGAAGGTGTATGGTCGCATGCTTTTGGGAATTATAGGATGATGGAGGTGGAATGGCGACATATGTTTTGGGGATATGATAGGATGTACGATGGAAAGAGGGGGATTTAGAAGGCATAGAGGAAGTACCAACATCTCGAGATTGTTCACCTTGGGGTGTGTATCCGAGGCCGTATGAACAAGGAGGAACATTGACATGGACGGGCTCCAAAATACCTTTTTCATGAAGACCTAAGCCTTTACCTTGATAGTTCATATGTTGGAGTATGTGATGGACAGTGAGATTATGTGTAGGTGGAACACTAGACACAAGTTCCTTATTGGATGAAGAAGGTGGGATAGAGGATAATGGTTGTTGGTGTTTTAAAGATGAACACTCATGGATGAAGGTGGTAAGACCAAGGATATATGGTGGGGGATTTGCAACATGGTCGATAATGGATGACGGAGGATTATTACCGATTTGATCTTTTGCGCTTGCTTGGGAGGCAAGTGTCTCATAAAGGGAAGTGGAATTTGTTAGATCTTGGATGGGACTAGACAGGGTTATGAGCTTAGGACCATGGAAAGCATAAAGGGGGCTTAGAGGATCATCATGGTCTGCTTGATCATAGATAGGCTCGTGATCGTAGATGGGATCTTGATCATAGATAGGATTTAGCATGATGGGATTAAAGTGCTCTTGTATATGTTCTTCATCAACAATAATATCCTGATCACAGAAAGGATAGAGTTTATGGAGAGGCTGACATTGGATTTCTAGCTCATGTATAGGATCAAGTTGCTCATGGATAGCTTCTTCATCAAGGTAGTATCTTGATCATGGAAAAGATATAGGTTATGAATGGTTTAAAATTGGACTTCTTGCTCATGTATAGGTATAGGATCATCGAAAAGATAAAGGTTATGTAAGGGTCGGATGGGAGTGCTTTGATCTTGCTTTAAACAAGGAGTTGATGTTTCCACATGTTCTAAAGTGTGCTCTTGACATAACTCTTGATGTGCTTGAATTGAAGTTGAGGTAGAAGACTCTTGGATAGGCTCTTGGTCAACAACATGAAGGTGCGACGGACCTTGACTTTGGTGCATGGTAGGAGGTTCTTCAATATGCTCAAGGGGTTGCAGGTTACATGAAGAGTTTGTAGGATTTGACATGTTTGAAGACTCTTTCATAAGGTCAAGGACCGAAATTTGGGGACATGGTTGACTCTCTGCTAGTAGCCCTTTGATCACATCTTGTGTAGGTGTATGGGTAGATGAATGAGGTAATGGATGGGTGGATTTGGAGTTCTCCATGGTAGGATTAGTATGCTTTTGGGCCATGTGTTCTAGGAGATGGTGAAGGAGGACTAGTAGATGGAGTGGTATGTGTTTTCCAACTTGAGGTGGTGCTTACCTTGTCAAGAGTATCATGAAGGCAAGAAAAGGATGTATGCTTTTGGGGCAAGGTGTAGCTAGTACTGGCCTATTCAGCTTGTAAGATTGTCATTTCTTGTTGTATCACTTGGAATTCTTGAGCAATTGCTATATGATCCTGGGGCAAGATATCGAAGTCTAATTGCTCTTGTAGGTATTGGAGTTCTTGAGCAATTACTTCTAATTGGTTTGTCATTTCAATAGAAATTGACACAAGACTGAAATGGGTACCTAGAAAACCTAAAAATTTTCTCTGAAAAGATGTGGAAGTACTCACTGTTACGCATGCATAAAACCAGATGCGTAGCAACAGAGGATATAAGCGAAGAAAGTTGACATAGATGCGCAATACTGAAAAAAATCATATGCGCAGTAACAGGTGGTATAAGTGCAGCCAGTCGGTATAAATACGCAGCCAGTTGGAACAAATGCGCAACAGAAAGTGATAAAAGCGCAACTCTAGTTTTTTCAATGTTTGTGCAAATTTTTGGCAATTTTTTGATGTTTTTGGTTTCTTTTGTTGCAAGATGGTCTCTTTGATCTAATTTTCTGTAATTATGGCAAGAAGACACAGCAAACACAAAGAATGCTTTTATGGTTTTTTTATTTTTTTGTGATTTTTTTGACTCTTTTTGGACTAAAAGAAAGCAAGTACAATCCTAGGTTTCAAAGGACAATATAAACTGAATTCTCACTATCTCTAGTGAAGCATCTTTGGGAAGTGATAATCACCCTTCCCTACACCAGATTATAGGGATTTTTGGCCACTAAGACAAAGGTGTTTAATAAAGGCAACCATTCAAGTGGTTATACATGTGGCAACACTACTCTCCGTTATGGAGTCTCCCAGCCTGCAAGGGTTGCACCTTGGAGTGTTTTGGGGGAGTTTAGCTCTCGGAATAACACAACTGCACTCGTTGTTTGAAGTTTTCACTCTAAACATAGTTTATTTATAGTGGATTGGTAGGGATTGGCATCTAGCCTGTTACCACTTAGGGTAGTTCTTGCTTGGATGAATGGTATCCAAGAGCAGGCCCCTCTAAAGGAAAAACACATGCGAAAATGATATGTCTGGCATTTGGTCACCTAAGATACAGGAGAGCATAGGCCTGGTATTATTCCTAAAAATACAAAAGATAGTGGTTCTTTTCCCCTAATTAAAATGAAAAAGACTAAATGAGTTAGCTACTTGGGCACACACGCGATTGTAGTTGTCAATTGTCCCTTATAAAATTGAAGTGTTTGGCATTCATGTCCATTGTCCCTTAGAAAATTGAAGTGTTTTTTGCATTCGTGTCCATTGTCCCTTAAGAAAGCAATATGTTACTAAGACTTAGATTGCAAAAAGATGTTTTGTCCTTTAAGAAAACAATATGTTCCAAAGACTTAGATTGCAAATATGATTTGTTCAATTGTTCCTTAAGAAAGCAATTTGTTTCTAAGACTTAGTGTGATAGGTTTTTAATTCTTCAACACTCGTCCTGCATGAACATGTTAGGAAAACCCATTTTCTCTGTTTGAGTAATAAGAGGCTACAAAAAGTTGATTAGTTCCACCAAAAACTCAATAGTTAGCATAAAATCAATTGAACCAAAAGTGTTTAACTTGTTGTGTGAAAAATGAGCAATCTAAAAAAAATTGATAATAATGATTAGGTAAGCTAGATTGGATATTATGATTAGATTCTAAATGAAATTCTATGTAATTTCAAAAAAAAAATTCGTGAAAATTGATTAAATTTTGCACAAGTTATGACCATTTGAAGTTTTGCAAAGAAGGGTTGACTCTGACTGAGTTTACCTGACAAATCTGATAAAATTACCTCAAAATTCTTTCACCATAGAAAAGTTGGGAGAACCAGCTTTTCAACGCCGCTAGTTTCATGAAAATCTGACTCATTATGCAAAAGATATGTCAGATTTCGTGAAATTGCTAAAAATAGGCCCAAAAAAAGTAAGCATGGGCTAAAAATAGGGACATGTATTGGGATCTATTTTTTCTCGAAAACCATGCACTTCCTGCAAAAAAAAGAGATACCTAGATAGGATTTTGATGTTTTTGACAAAACCCAGAAATCTTTTGAGCTAAAGTTACACAGATATGCCCGAATAGGATTTTGATGTTTTCGACAAAACCTAGAAACCTTTTGAGCTAAGGTTACACCATTTGAATGCTCAACGCCTATTCTCTGAATCCTCCTATGTACGGAACCTTGGCACAAAAAAACTCAGTTTTTGAATTAAATCAGGGTAGGACCCCACAGTGGGCACCAAAAATGTTAAGAAAAAATTGGAGTAAACATGAATAATCAATATTGTATATCAATAATACCTAAAACTCAATGAAATAATGAACAAAAGAGATCAATCAAAACAATAAACAATACAAAGCAAACCTCCTTTAATTCTCAGCTTCCATTGATCGCCTATCACAAATGATCTTGTTTATGAATATGGCCCTCAGAAGGTTCACTTCCTTGCTATGATTCTAAGATGTCAATTGGGAGCGGCTATGATAGTGTCGCCATGAAGATGAGCTTCACAACAATGATGATAGTATGGTAACAAGTTGATCGCAAGCAATGAAGGAATTGGTGCCAAAGGCGCGCTGTAATTCCTAGAGTAACAATACTAAAAGCTTGGATGAATTAAATGGAAGAATAGGGTTCAATTTATAGACTTAAGAGAGAGAAGATCAACGGTATAGAAAGAATGAGAAGATCAACAGTATAGAAACCTTGAGGAACGTGCGCGAATAAGAAGAAGACATGTGTCACCCAAAAGCTGTTTTATTTGAGTTAACTACTTTCTTTTCTAAAGATAAGATATGTTTTTCATAAATTAGAAAGCTTTTTCTAATTTAAGAGATATTGATAAAAACAAGGTTGATTGAGTCAGTTAACTCAACTTGAGATTTGTTTTTGTATGATTTGAGAGAATTAAATAATAAATTATTTAATTTTGTGTGCATGGAGAAGAAGACTTATTTTTAAAAGATTTAAAAGATATTTGAAGATAGGAAAGCAAATTAAATAAATAAATTTATTTAATTGTTGTGCATGATTTGGAAGAATAAATATGATTATATTTTATTTTTAGAGATTGAGAGAATTTAAATAAATTTGATTTATTTATTTAAATTTGGAAGAATGATTTGATTTAATTAAATAATTAAGAATTATTTAATTGTTTGGAAGAATTTAATTAAATAAAGGATTTTATTCAATTTTGACTTTAGAAGAGGTAATTAAATATTTCGATATTTAATCAACTTAGAGGAATATGAATCAAATAAATAAATTTGTTTATTTATTTATTGATAGAGGAATTAGAATGAAATAAATATTAAGAATATTTATTTAGACCGAGTCGTGTCATTTTTAGGCGTATACACTTTTAACCTGGTTTCTATTCCAAGAAGTCGAAATAATCATGCAGATAGGTTAGCTGCAATAGGAGCTCAATTTGATATTCCTAATGATATAAAAAAGGAAAAGGCTCAGCATTATGTTAAGGTGGTTATTAGACCCTCTATTCCTGATAACAACGTTCACTCACAAGTATTTGAAAGTGATGAACAGGTGCTGAGATTTTTACTAGAAGAAGATGAGTTTTCAGTGATGAATCAAGATAAGATTCAGAAACATTATGATGAGTAGATTGTTCATTTGAAGACTAACAAACTGCCCAAGGGATTAGTCACCTTGGAATCTATCTTCAGCACTGATGATCAGTTTAAAAAGAGTAAAACCAACATGCAGGTCAAAGAGGAACATTATGACGAGCTGGAAATTTTTAAAGGTAAGCTCCTTAAAATTGGTACAATCTATTCACCTGAAGATAAGAAAGATTTTATTGCTCTTTGTCAAGAATTTCAAGATGTTTTTGCTTGGGAATATTTAGATTTGAAAGGGTTTGATCCTCATATTGCCCAACATACTATAGAATTAGAGCCAAATGCAAAACCTATTAGGCAGAAGTAGAGGTCTTTAAACCCAAAACTTGAGCCTCTAATGATTAAAGAGTTAACCAAGCTAATTGAGAGAAATATCATTTTTCTAATCAAGCACACATCCTGGGTCTCCAATCTTGTTCCCATGAGGAAGAAGAATGGAAAAATTAGACTCTGTGTGGATTTTAGAGACCTCAATAGAGCATCCTTGAAAGACCATTATCCATTGCCCTCAATGGAGTAAATCCTGAAAGTAGTAGCTAGTTCAAAGAGATTTTCATTACTTGATGGTTATTCAGGCTATAATCAGGTTTTGATCAAAGAAGATGACCAACATAAGACCTCTTTCACTACAAAGTGGGGTACCATGGCATATAAAAGAATGCCTTTTGGCTTATCTAATGTTGGTTCCACTTTTCAGAGGGCTATGGATATGGCCTTTAAGGGTCTGTTTTATAAGTTGGTACTTGTGTACCTTGATGACATCACAGTATTCTAAAAGAATGCAGATGAGCATTTATCACATTTAAGACAAGTGTTTGAGAGATGTAGAGAATTTGGTATATCCCTCAATCCCAAGAAATGCATTTTTGTTGTTCATGAGGGTAAGCTCTTAGGACATGTTGTGTCAAAACAGGGGGTTACCATTGGTACAGAAAGAGTGAATGCTATTTTGGAGCTGCCCTTACCTAGCCACAAGAAAGGACTGCAAAGTTTTATAGGCAGAATTAATTTTTTGCAAAGATTTATACCTGATATTGCAAACTTGTTGTAGCCACTGACTTCTATGTTAAAGAAAAATGCAGTTTTCAACTGGACAAAAGAAGCCAAGCTTAGTTTTGAATCCATAAAAGAAGCCTTATCAACAACACCAACTCTAGTAAATCCTAATTTTTCAAAAGATTTCATTTTGTATGCTTATGGTAGTATAGACACTATTTCTACAATTTTGGTATAGCAACAGAATAAAGGTTTTGAATAGCCCATTGCCTTTTTTAGTCAAGTATTACAAGCTTATGAACAGAGCTATAGTTTTATTGAAAAGCATGTCCTTGCAGTTGTTAAGAGTTTAAAAAAGTTTAGACATCTTGTTTCTAACAACAAAGTGCATTTAATGGTTTCTCACCCTGGTGTGAAAGATTTTTTGTTGAGAAAGGATGTGAATGAAAAGAGGGCTAGGTGGATTACTAAAGTCATGGAGTATGACGTGGAGGTCAAGATAACTAAGCTTGTCAGGGGAAGAGGATTTAGTGAACAGCTTGCTACTAGGCCCGAAGATAAAACAGAAAAGGAAGAAGAAGTAGTTCTAGTTAATGTGGATGAGCCTCAAGATGAAACAACAGTAATTGGAACAAGTTGGGTTAAGGATATGACTCACTTTCTGCAAATTGGTGAGTCACCAATGGGTTTAGATAGAGCCAAAAGGAGGTATTTTAGACTGCAGTCTATTCCTTATGTTTTGGTCAATAATGTTCTTTTTAGAAAGGATCTAAATGGTGTACTTTTAAGATGCATTGATAATGATCAAGTTGACAAAGTACTTTATGAGTTCCATGATGCCATAGTTAGGGGTCATTTTTCCCCAAGAACTACTACCTGGAAGATAATGAGAGTTGGCTATTATTGGCCCAGCTTATTTAGAGATGCCCATGCTTGGGCTAGAAAGTGTGTAAAATGTGTCATTTTTGCAGGCAAAGAGAGGCTGCCAGCTTTACCTCTACAGCCAATTCAATTGGAATAGCCCTTTATGAGATGGGGCATTAATTTTATAGGTGCCATTAACCCACCATCCAATGCAGGTCATAGGTGGGTACTCACAACAACAGATTATTTCAGGAGGTGGACTGAAGCAGTGGCTTTGAAAGAAGCCAATTAAAGTGTTGTCTTAAACTTTTATTATGATTTAGTAACTAGATTTGGAGTTCTTGAATCAATCATTTCAGACAGTGCTCTAGCCTTTGTTGGATTGAGGGTAAGTGACTGGGCTATGAAGAATGGCATTTATTAAAATACATCATCAAATTATTACCCTCAAGGTAATGGTTTGGTAGAATCTACAAATAAGAATCTGATAAGGATTATCAAAAGAACTATGGAGGATAACCAGAGGACCTGGCACACCAAGCTGAAATCTTCTCTATGGGTAGATAGAATAACTCCCAAAAGGTCTATTGGGAACTCTCCATATATGCTAGTTTATGGCAAAGAGGCAAGGCTGCCTTTATCTATTTAGCTGCCAGCTCTTGACATCATGAATCTGTTGGAAATGTTTGAAGAGGAAGATCCAATGGCTGTTAGATATGCTTAGCTCATGGAGTTAGAAGAAGTAAGAGCTAAGGCAATGAAAGCTATGGAGAATCATCAGCTTCAAACAAAAAAAGTGTTTTATAAGCAAGCCACTCCTAGAATTTTTAGAGAGGGTGACATTGTGCTTAAATGGGATGAACTGAAAAGCAGGCTAGGTAAACACTCTAAGTTTGATAGCATGTGGAGTGGCCCATTTATCATCACTGAATGCAAGGAGCACAATGCATTCCAGTTATCAAACATGGATGGAGAAAACTTGCCTATCCCAGTTAATGGGATACACCTGAAAAGGTGTTTTGAGGTATGATCTACCTTTGTGAATAGTAGGTTAGGTTTCTTGCTTTCAATAAGTGCTATTGCACCATAGTTTAGATGCTTTTGGTGTTTTCCCTAAGTGTTGTCCAGCACAGTTAGATAATTGCCTTTCTACATTTTTGCTTTTGTTTAAGTTTTTCATGTGTCTTTCACTTGGTTCTGCTAAGTTGTAGAAATCAGAAATCTATTTATCCAAGTGTTTTAGAAGTCTCTGAGTGACCCCATGCCCAATGGATGAGGTATAGGCAACTGGTCTAATGTTTAGCAAGCAAACATATAGCAGATGTCACCAAAAATGTTACCTAATCTCACTACTAGCTCAATCAGGTAGAGCTTTTCAATTTTTGAAGAAGAGAAAGGTACATTTTATTTCTGCTGTATCATTTCCATCTGCATATATTATACAAGTTAAGATTACAGTGCAATGTTGCATTTTAGATGCATTTCAGATTTAAGAGATTGTACTGATCTTTTAAAAGGAATAGTAATCTTTATTGAAAACAATAAATGTATAAGGTCTCACACAAGCCATGAGACTAACTGTTTGACTACAAATGAAAAAAGAAACTATACTTGTATAGAAAACTAAAGAGATAAATATGCATATGAGATAGGGTGACTCATCATTGCCTGAATGACGAGTCTTGGTCCTGTTTGTCATCCTGTTTGTCGTGCCTTGTGTCATCCTGTGTTGTCCACTTGTCATGCACTTAGGTGTTATCTCCTCGTTGCCCCTAGTTATCTGAATAAAGTTTTGAAAAACTGATGTTAGAACAATGACGAGGAATCATACATCATATGATATACATCTACAAATATATAGTTTGGCTTTCAAATGCAATAAACCAATTAGTATCACACGGACCTTCGAGAAAGAAACAAGAGAATCAAGAATATCAATCACATGCCCATGTTTCTCCTAACATGTTTGTTTCCTATGCAGGTATAGATGAAGTTATGTTACTAATTTGTTTATCTGTTTTTAGCATGTGGGGCTAAATGGGCTCCCACAAGGGTTGAGCCCAGCATGCTGCCCTCTTTGCATTCTGAGAGGTATTTTTAGGTCTTTTCAAGACATTCTGATAAGTCAATAGATACAAAGAATTTTCATCTTTGTCATAGGCATATCCACCTCTCAACTATTGTTACCCAATTGCTTACAGAGGTTGTACTAAGAAACTCATAATGATATGAATATCATTACTAAAGAGGTGAATATGTCTATGCCAAGACTAACTGTCCTTATTTTGTGAAGATTCTATCATGATGTGATAGGAAGTTGTATGTTGAGAGTTGTCAATCAGAAATATTAAATAACTTCATGATAACAAGCATGGTCTAGACAAGCACAAGGATATAGGACAGTTAGCATAACTATTTTGAAGTGTGATACAGCATGCAGTCCTTCACAATAGATCAAGACTATGAAACACTAACAGTCATGAAGGGACAGTCAAGTGCCAAGATTAGAACCAAAGAGGCAGTCCTGGAAAACATATAGAGACAAAGATTCAAGGATGTAAGACATTGGTTTCTAGTGAAAAGAGAACAATCACATTTCATGAAGGAGGTGATATTGGTTAAGTCTTCTAGAGAGGACAGCATATAGAGACACATCAAATACAGTGTCTAGGACTACATCTTACATATCAACATGAAATAAAGTTGTAAAGGAACAATAGTCCAATGATGGAGTTGGAACAGTAGAGATACACATCCACAGTACATTTCAAGCTTGACAACTTTAATGACAGTCCAACAATCTCATACAAGTTGCAGTGATACATGCATTAGAGAGGTGGGGACAGTCTTTTCAAGTGAAGGATCAGTGATAAACTTGATAAGGGACAGTCAAAGAGACACTATGAGTGCTCGTTGTTACATAGTGAATTGAGGAGACTCCATGATGGACAATAAGTAACAATGCCAATATTTTTCAAGGAGCATGATAAAATATGGTGAATAAATCAAGAAAGACTATCTCAACAGTTTAGAGAATAATCACGGTTAACAGTTTCACTTTTACTTATTGTTATCACTGGGAATTGCACCCATATGCAAAGCTAGTTAAAGCACTACAATTCCGTGTAACATGGGACTAATCTCAGGTTGTGGGTGCCCTATGACGAGATTAGACCTCCAAATTGTGGGCTGGTTCCCTTCAAATGTTCTATTGAGATGTATGTTTTTTACTTTTTGGGAAAAAGGGAAGAAAGAAACTAATTGAACTCTAAGTGTAAAATGGTGATGCACCCGATATAGATAAAAATAATGCAATCTGATTCATAATGCTTGCTCAGAAATCTGACTTTTACACAATCTAGACTTGGCATAAATATCACAAAAATGATTCTAAGGAAGGTTTGAAAATAGGTTTTTATAAAGGAAAATACTTTTTCACAGCATAAAAAGACTATTTCTGGTTGACACAACCTAAGACCTGTGATAAATTTATGCTTTAATGTTGTAAACAATGAGGTGAGACAATAATTTTGAAGGTTTAATAATAAAACATGGCAAAATTTCATCAAAATTCCTTCAGCATTCAACACTAAAAAGAAAGGTAATTCAACTGATCTGAAATAACAAAGGAAAGCTTTGCAAAAGACAAAAGATAACCTGTAACCTGTCGATCTCTCAATAAAATTGTAATAGTGAGCTACAAGAATTCTCCAATCTATCTGAATCAGAATGAGAATCAAGAACTAGCAAAAATAGACTTTTGCTTTACAATAAATAGGCTTGCTCTCTTCAAGAGGCATGAAAAAAATATAGACTTGCAGGTAACTGCCTCTAAAAATACTCATTCCCAAGCAACCTCAAAAATCCTCAAAATTAGGGTCTAAACTGCCTCAAATTGAGCAAAAATAGCTTCAATTGGGCTTCTCCATGTGTTTGACCAAAATTTTGACTAAGGACCCTAAAAATACTCTTAAAAGTCATGCAGAACCTCCTAGGTGGACTAGTTAACTCAACTAATCAATTTGCATGATTTTGCATTAGCAAAATTGATTGAGTAAATAATAAAGTAATAAAATATTACTCTATTATTGGTTACAACTTGTCTATTTTTGATTTTACAATTTGTGGAAAATAATAAAGTAATTTATAGAATATTACTTTACTATTTATTTACAATTAATTAATGTGTAAAATTGTGCATGATTAGAAGAAAAAATACTCCTTATTACTCCAATACATTTGCCTATTTTGCAAAAAATAGGACTTAGGAAAAAATACACATTTCCTTATCACTCCAATACATTTGTGAAAAAAATAATCTCCCTTTGCAAGGAAAATAAAAGGACCAGTCACTCCTGTAGCACTCCATGCACAAGACAAAATTTGCATAAATATCCACTTCTTAAAACTCCTTATATCCCCATATGCAATATTTGAAGTTAAGGAAAGAAAATAACTCCACCATGCAACTTGACCCCATGCATAAAAATCCATTATATGTTGCCTTTATCAATGGTGCCACCATGCAATTTCCACATCACCTATCATTCATATGGTACATCTCCTCCATGCATAAAGAAATTTACCCTTGAACCTCCATGTTTTTCATAAGCATAAAATATTGTATCATTATACATACTCACCTCAACTTATCTGCCACCTTTGTAAACTTTATATCCATGCATATCATGCCATAAAACATCCATCTCCTTGGCTGTTAGCCACCATGCATAATATTGAGATCCATCCTTGGATGCTTGGGCATAGAAAAAGGACCTAAAGATGTATCTTGTTATGTCTCCACCATTCGACCACCAAGGAAATCCATCATGCATAGTCTTAAGGCTTGGAGCCTCCCCACCTATTATATCGGCCTCTTGACTTTAAAAAGAACCAACCTCCAAAGGGTTGCTATTGGCCGCTATGTGTTATGATTGCTAGAAAAGTTTTGACCTCAACAACAAATTTGGATAAGGTAATAATTTGGTTTTTTTTAAGTCAAAAAAAACACTTGAGTGAAAAGAAACTTTGACCAAAATAGAGAACCAACCCTAATTTTTGCTCATTCACTCATCCTTTTGGTTTCTTTCTTTTTGAGCTCTACAAAAATGTTGGCCAAGGGTTTGAAGTTGCTCCATGGTGGTTTTGGTTTTCTCCCTCACTATTTTGAATGCATCGTCATTGCCATGAACTCCTCACTAGCTGGAAAGAAGGTAAACTTTCTCTTCTATTTGTTACAAAGCACTTGAATGCTATAGCTTCTTTCACCTATATGGCCACAGCCTTTTCACTTGTTATAACAGTCTTTACTATTGAGCATTCTTTTAATGCCCTCATTCTTTCACTATGTGATTTCCTTATCAACAGTCTCCTCCTACATATTTGGAAATTCGAGGCCACTGTGAAGCCGTGAAGATCCTTCCTTCTTGACAGCAATGAGGTGAGCACTTGCTATCCTCTCTGTAGTTTCATTCTTTTGATGTCTCACTCCTTTTTGCATGATAAGTTGTAGATGGTTGTGGGTATTGCATTTTTTGACAAGAAATGTCGAATCTCTATTGGCCATGGATGTATCTTTCTTTTTATCTTGGTGTGTCTTCATAATGCAAAAACCTGAGGCTTTTGGATTTTTGGGTTAGGGTTTCAAATTCTCTTGTATACCCAGAACTTCTACGTGCCATGGCAATGCTTGTCTTTGTCAATAGGCATAAAACTGTAACTCACCTAGAGGGTTTGTAAGTTATGAAGTTAGGGTTTCAACTTCATTATGCACAGAACTTCTTATAATGCTACAGCCACTATTTTACTTGATCTCTTCCTCTGCTTTGTAAGAAATAAAAGAACTAGTGTATCTATGAAGAAATCTTGTGAATTTGGCATATGGGTATACATTCTTTCTTGTTTCTTGCTCTTCTCTATAGGTTATGACTGTATTATGGCATCCTCTTTGAAATCTCTCTTTGAGCCTACAAGAACATCACTAGGGTTTCATTTCTTGAACACTGATGGTATATTGCTTGTGTAGCATCACTTTGACTGTGCTTCTATCTCTTACTATTGGCAAGAGTTAAGGGTTTTGAAGTTTTGGAAATGGGTTTGCTTGCTCTTGCTCTACTTCTCTTAATATTTCTCACCTCCTTGTGAATGCCTCATACACATTTGTTGATGATTTACTTTGCTTTACATCTCACTATGGCTGATGGGTGGAAGCATGTGTTAATCTCTGTCATGACAGTAGTCTTTTGATATTCTATATAATGGTTTGACATTTTACCTCCATCTGCACCAGTATAGCAACATTTTACTTCCATCTGCACCATTATAGCATAGCTTGTATCATACTGTAAGGCTCTTCTGTAGACTATCTTTTCAGATTGGATGAGTGCAAGGTTGATGAACTATGTGGTTGTATCATCATTTTTTGAATGTAGGACTATCTCAGCTATAAATGGATGTATATCATGGCATAGAGATTAATTGTCTTCTTCTTCATTGTTATCTCTCAATTGTGTATTGGATAACATGCATTCTTGTTTGTTTCTTGGTGTGTTTTTTTTAAGGCTTAAGTAGCATAGATATATTTCTTTATTTCATCTCCTATGATATGCCTTCGTACAGCCTTATATATGTAGCTATCTTTTTTGCATATTGTAATCCCTACCTGTTAGCTTTCTCGTGCATCTTCATACCTTTTATTGTTGTTCATGTCTTTATCATTATTCATAGTTCTCTGTAGGTGGGAAATGATCATTACTGTGTATCATGAATGCTTCCTGCTCATTTAAACCTCTTCATAGGTCAGTGCTATGTTTGATCTGGTGATGATGACTGTACTAGTAGCATAACTGTCACAGAAGGAAACGTTAACTTCTTCTTGACTGTTTGTTTTATCATTGATGTTCCTCTGTAGATGAGCACTGAACATTATGATATATCATACTACTTAATGATCATTGTCATGACTGTCTACCATGATGATGACTGTCTTGTCTTTGCAATGTGTTTTTCTTTATGTCATCATTATATCTTTAGACTGCACCTACTTTTTGACTGCATCTTGCATGAATGCACTGTGTGCATCTACCTCTATGTGGCACTTCTTGATTGCATATATGTGTTCCCTCCTTACTGTGTTGCATACACAGTGCCATGGATTTAAAGACACAGTAATGAACCAGTTCAGGAACACATGCTCAGAATGATGCACAAAGATGAAGCTATAAGAGTGTATACACAAAAAGAGTTGCTTGGATATATAGTGAGGGTTTGTTTCAAATAAAACCCTAAGACAAATCAAGAGAAACAACCTTATTTCTTCACTGTCTTGGAAAGAATAAGTCATTACATGGTATTCTCAGTTTCTTTCAAAGCAGTAAAACATGCTTCTATGACTGAGTGTTCAAAAAGTAGACTAAGGGTTTATTGCTCACAAAACCCTAATATTGACAAGAAGCTCCAGTTTTCTTCAGCATTTCAACAGTAGAGGCTAAATATGTGATCAAATCATAAAGATATCATATACAGAAGAACATTTTTTACATAAATGACAAATTCTTTTACTTCTGTAGCTATATAATGGAAAATGCAGGTTGAAAAGTACATTTTGGCCGCAGTCATGAAAGAAACAAAGCATTTATCATTTTCTACATAATACAGGAGCATAAAATGATATAAACTACAGTGTTAAGCTTCAAAAATGAATACATTTTGCTTACCTGAGGCTATTCACGAAGTTGTGTATGAAATGCAATAGAAATGCCTTCAAAACTCATTAGAATATCTATAGAGTGCTCTGGAAGAAAACCTTCATGGCGGCATAGTAGAACAACAAAGTTGCAAAAAATGCAAAATGCAAATGAAGGCTCAAAGTTGCCTTTTTGTCTTCTAGGGTTTCAACCCTAAAAGAGCTCGATGGGCTTTTTGTGTTTTTTTTAACTTTTATATCTTTTCATAATATAGCTTGTGGTCAAAACTTAGGATATCTCATGCCTAGCATTTGTTAATGCTTTATCCTTACACACTAGGCTTAGCACGTAGATATTTAGGTGTCTTTCTTTTGCATAAATATAGAATGTGAAACATTTAAACTTAAATGATGGAATTATAAATCATTTAAAGTTTATTGTTATCCTTAAATGCAAAAGAGGCTATGGAAGACATATGCAAAGTATTAATTGACCTTGGAGGTTGGCAAACACATGTCAAATATATAGCTACTAAGTTGCCTTAGAGATGAGTGGTTTGAATAAGTCATAGAGGCAATTAGTGGTTGAGTTGAGTGTTGGAGAGCATCTAGGAGGTTTCTATTGTCTTTGGAGTCTTGTAGGAGTGGTTTTCATGTGTCATCATGTTAGACCAAGTCTTGATAGACTTTTTCCCTCATTTTGAGCTCTTTTGGAGGAGATTTAGGTGCTAGATTTGGGGTATTTTTGTTGTATCTGACCCAAGGTGGTTTCTAGATCCTTGTTTGGTCGAACCACTTGGATAGTGTTGGATATAGTCACTTTTATGACTCTTTTGTAGACAGTTCTGATTATGCATTTTGGAGTTAGTGATTTTGACAATCCTTTCTCATATTTGAGCATCTTTTGTAACTCATTTTATTTGATATGAAATACAATGAAGGCCTTGAGTATCATTGACTTGGATTTCTGCCTACTTGTTCTTTGCATTATTGTGCTTACCAACTAATTGATCAAATTATCTGTGAGGTAATATTTATTTCCTTGTAGCTTTGTCTCAGATTTTAGGGCCTTTATGCAGGAATTATACCAATGCAGGTTGCAAATTGTGTCAAAAGGTGTGAGTTGCTTTTGAATGTGAAGATATTTTTCCTTTTGAAAGTCTGGACACTAAGATCTGTTTGTGAAATATTTATGCAAAAGTTGATGGCATGTTTGTCATTGATGTCAAAAGGGATTGTCAATGATCATGTTGATATTGTGTATGCAGGGACAGTGTCTTCTTGTTTAGATTAGTATCAGGATGTTGTTCAAGAAGACCTCAAATAAGATCTCAGTTGGTATTGGTTTGGTTCTTTTATGCTCTGCTTTGAAGGACCTCAGTTGATTAAGGTAATGTTTGGTTTATGATGTTCTTGTTATGTGTCATGCTTCATTAGTCCACATGCTTCATGGTGAACTATTAAGGTGACAAAATGTTAGCACTTGGTTCATGAAAGAGATGTTACCTTGTTGGGTTATGCTCATGTTATGGTATGTCAAATTTGTGGTGTTAGTTTGAAGATTCATGATCATATGGATTGTCTCATGTTGATGGTCATATATTCTCCATGCTTCTTGGTCCTGAGTTGGGATTGGTGTCTTCATATATTAGGGATTGTGTTATGATCATATGAAGCATCAAGACCTCATGTAAACTTCATTTATATCTTCCTCATTAGGTCTATTGGTATGATGTTGTATTGGGTTGGTAAAGAATGTTTGGTAAAGCATGGTTGAACATTTGAGTATCAATTTGGAGGTTATGTTATATGTGATGGATTTTACGTCTTGATCAGTTGGTCTTCACAATGTCATGATTCATTAGAGGAAATGGCATATCATTATTGGTTCATGCAATGGAAGTGGCATTCTCTACTTAGTTCTTTAGTGGAATTCACTGCATACTATGCAATCAATGTCAAATCAGGGCAAGGTTCTTGTTTTCATGTTCATGGGCTTGTACCACATGACAAGGGAAGATGAAAAGAAGATGAAAGGGAATATGAAAGATAACATTGAATATAAGTTTTTCTTTTTAGGAGAAAGTAATTATTATTTTGCATGAGGATAAAGAAAATCATTTGAAGAAGAGAAATTTACAGGGAAGATAAGAATTGAAGAAAATAATTTTGTTTTCAGAGAATGTGAAAGGATATTCAAATTTCATATAATGGTCTTACAGGTACATTGACAGAGTGTGAATTGAAGACATCCTTGAGAAGATACAAATGTTTTTTTTGAGATCATGTTTCTGCAAATATGAATGAAACAGATTATGAAGACACTATGCAGAGAATTTACAGATTGAACCATGCCAAGTATGAGACAATATGCAGTTGATTGTGTAGCAGGTAAATTGAGACTAACATTTAGATTGGATTGAAAAGAGATATGCAAACCCAAAGTAGACAGGTCATTTATGGTGCAAATCAGATTGAGAAGCAATCATGTCTTGCACATTGTTTTGATGAGGACAATTGAATTGGTCAGTGAGACCTTTCCTACCAATGAGGCACAGTATGTCAGTGAGACCTTACATTTGTCAGTGAGACACATCTTGTAGCTAGTGAGGCTTGTATGTTCAGTGAGACCTATTTGTATGTATTAGGGGTTGGTACTCCTTGAAGTTGGTGCTTCTAAACATTGTAACCAGTGAGGTTTTTGCTTAAGCCAGTGAGGCAATTTTGAGACATTTTTCTACCCTAGGAGGGTTTTCCTCTAGTATAATTACTTGTGTCTTGGTCTCATATCTTGTGTGTCTTCATGTGTTCATATATTTCATGCCTTCAACATTATAATTGTGCATATGTATGTTAATGTCTTTATCCTCTAAGTCAAAAGGTGTCAAAATTGTAAAATTCATACAATACTAATTCACCCCCCCTCTCAGTGTTCTCCTAGACTCCAACAAAAGTATACAGTAGCAAGTTGTGCAAACATTTTCTTTGTCATTATAGCAAGTGCATGTATTTGAGTTTCATATTCCTTTTAATTAGGTGTATCACCCCTTAGAATTTTAGTTTCAGTTTTAATACATGTATTTCTTACCCTTTTCCTTGTCAAAGCCATAGAGTAGTCAGTTTTAGGTGATACAAAGTTAGGAAGCCGACCTTCTCTGGAGATTCACTCTAGTTTCTAGGTGACCCACAGCCATAGGAGTGTTTCCATGCTCCTCTAGAGTACCAATTTTCTGCAAATTGGTAGGGTGCAACTTTCAAAGATAATAGTTATTTTTAAAGAAACTAAGCCTTCTTCTGTTACATTGCATCCATAACAAAGTGAATAGAAAGATATGATTCAACTTCCTTCTACACCTAAGAAAGTTGAATTGAGGCCCCTAGATAGTCAAGAAGTTGAGGAAATCTCATCTAGCTCTGAATCTTCAGAAGAGGAGGAAGAACCTCCAACTCAGCTTGTTCGAAGGTCTACAAGGTATAGACAACCACCTAAAAGGTATTCACCTGATGATTGGACATGTACATTTGCTTTGAATACTAACATAGATGAACCTAGATTTGTAGAAGAGGCATTAGGTATGAATGATGCAAAGTCCTGGAGATTGCTATGGATGAAGAAATGGCAACTTTGAAAATAATGATACATGGGACCTAGTACAATTTCCTAAAGGATGGAAACCTATTGGTTGCAAATGGGTGTTCAAGAAAAAGATTGGTTTAGATGGAGGAATTGAGAAGTACAAATCATGGTTGGTTGCGAAAGGTTACTCTCAAGTTGAGGGTGTTGATTACGGTGAGATATTTTCTCTTGTTACAAAAATGACAAACATTAGGTTCTTGCTTTCTATTATTGTTGTTTATGATCTAGAGGTTGAGAAAATGGATGTGAAAATGGTGTTCCTTCATGGTGATTTGGAGGAGGATATTTATATGACACAGCCAGATCACTATGTGGTGAAAGGTAAAAGTAATTTGGTTTGTAAGTTGAAGAAATCTTTGTATGGCCTCAAAAAAAGTCATAGGATGTGCCAAAGATTTGATACATATGTGTTGAGTTTGGGATTTGAACATTCTAAATCTGATCATTGTGTTCATATAAATCTAATCGTGATCGCTTCCTATTTATTGCATTATATGTTGATGATATGTTATTTATTTGTAAAGGGAAATGAATGATTTCAGAACTAAAGTATTAACTTGCAGTTAAATTTGAAATGAAATATCTTGGTACAACTAAACACATTCTTGGGATGGAAATAAGAAGAGATAGAGTGAAAAAAAAAATATGGCTTAGCCAAAGTAAGTATGTCAATTCAGTTTTATAGAGGTTTAACATGCAAGATTGTAGAATATTGTGTGTTCCTTTTATAGTTGGAATACAATTTTCTACTTCACAATGTCCAACATCCCTATTAGAGATGGAAAACATGAGTAGAGTGCCTTACCAAAGTGCAGTTAAAAGTTTGATGTATGTTATGTTTTGTACTAGACCAGACATTGCCCAAGCAGTGGGAGTTCTTTCTAGATATATGTCTAATCCTGGTAGAGTTCATTAGAACGCACTTAAAAGAGTCTTCAGATATTTGTGAGGTACCTTAGAGTATTCCTTGTGTTATCATGGTAATTTCATAGGAGACATGCATTCCCTTGATATTCATGGTTATGTGGATTCAGACTGGGAATGTGATAGCAGACAATCCACCAATGCTTATGTCTTTACTTTATTTGGTGATGTAATTAGTTGGATGAATAAGTGATAGGTTGTGGTTGCTTTGTCCACTGCTGAAGCTGAGTATATGGCATCTACTCATGCTTGTAAAGAGTCCATTTGGCTTAAGAGACTATGTTCATATATTGAAATAAAATAAGGTGTAGTGATAGTTTATTGTGACAGTCAGAGTGCAACTTGCCTAGCTAAGAACCTGCCATTTCATGTCAGGACCAAGCACATTGATGTACAATATCATTTTGTTAGAGATATGCTCGAGGATGACATGGTGAAACTAGTTAAGGTAAAGACTTTGATGAATTTTGCAGATTCATTAACTAAGCCTATGAGCACAAAGAAGTTCAGATGGTGTTCGGAGTCTATGGACCTCTCAACCCCTAGCAATTAAATCATGGTGTTGATACTCCTTTTCTCTTGCAAGATGTTCAACAAGTGGGAGAATGTTAGGAAACGTGTCAACCTTGCAATTACAGAAGGTTACTATTTATAGTAAGTTTGCACTTGAGCATGTATGGGTCTAAAATTTTCCCCAAAGCTACCGAATTGCCAAATAAACATTTTGGGTAAGTTTCAACCCAAGGTCATGTTTGGATGTCAAGTTATTAAAGTTTCCAGATTTATGAAATACCAAAAAAGTTTCAAAGTCAAATTTGAGGCATATAGAGGTTGTTTTTGGCCCTAAAAGTTGTCATAAGTGACCAAGTTCATGAGCTTTCTAATGCATTAAATGGTTCCTCAATCGGGCTCTCGGACCAAAAGTTATAGCCTCTAAAAGTTGGGTCTCCCGTATTGGAAAATATGAAAACGTGTTGGACATAGAAAAGAGATATAAGGGGAGTTACACATGTTGGTGTGTGTTTTGACACATCATAGGGCATCTTTGATTGGAGATAATTTGGGTACCACTTTTTTGGGTGGTTTTAGCTCATGGTTTTGTAATTACCGTTTGACGGTTTCATGTATTGTATCTCCTATATATTAGGTGCTTGAGATGGAGGTTGTGTGTGAGTGTCTTATAGATGTCGAGTTGCCTCTAGATCTTTGGTTGGTTACACTCCTATGAAAGCTTGCTTTGCAAGTATATTGTAATCTTGTTGATTTCTAATAATATATTGAGCAACTTTTGGAGTGTGGGGTTTTTCTCTTGAAAGGGTTTTCCCCACATAATTACTGTGTTGTGGCATGATTTCTATTTATGTTTATTTATGTATAATTTATGTAACTGTTGTAAATTTTTTGAAAAGTTTTGCATATCCCTCCTCTCAATATTAGTGTAGGAAGTTGTTTTGCTACCTTAGCTTCCTTACAATTATTATACGTCAAATGAACTGACTTATTGTTAAGATTGGGTGTAGGATGAGAAAGTATTTGTGTGGCTCTAGGTGGATTAGGAGTAGTAGTATTTGGCATTAGGGCTAATGGTTGCTATGGAGGTTGGGGTTGTTGTTGAAAAACAAAGTTTGGATTAAACCTTTGTTGGTTCCCTCTCCATGGTTGTGACCATGGAGAAAATTGTGTCTACCACTACTGGTTGTAGACCTATGGTTGATATGACTATTGTTGATAGGGTCCTTGTTGGTATATCTAATTTTGAGGTGGCATGGCATTAGCCTAGGCTTGTGGAGGCATATAATTAAATGGAACATTATACCAATTACTAGGATTTACATATAAATTGAAATATGAAGAATTAAAGGACAAAGGATCTTGAGGCATACCTTGTCTTGGTGGCCATTGCAATTAATGTGCTACATAGAAGACATGCCCATCCTCTTTTAGGGTTAGCTGGCAGAAGATATCAATTAAATGCAAATAAAGATTAAACAAAGGAATGAAAATACAAGAAATAATAACAGCGAGAGACAAGTTTTTAACATGGTACACCCAAACTCGGGCTACATCCACCAACAGAGAGTCCAATATTATTATCAAGTAAATCAAACTAATTACAACCAGCAATCCCTGCAACTCAATATCATTGCAAATGCTACAATACAATATCGAAACCCTAACCCTTAGCCATTTTTATGAAGATTTTTGTCAGTTACAAAAATAGGGTTTTTTATGTCGGTCAATGAAAAAATAACTCCCAGTGCCTTTATAAAATAATAAAAAAACATGTGAGGTTTCGGGGGTGCTACCCCTCGACCCCCCTATATCACGACAAGGAACGTGCCAGGGATGCTACCCCTGGACCCCACAAGGGGCGCTACCCCTTGACCCCGTCTTGGGGGTGCTACCCCAAAACCCTCGCAAGGGGCATTGCCCCTTGACCCCGTAGGAATTTGGGGGGAAACCGCGCCGATAAAAGTGGGGTAAATTTAACCTTCAAGTCTTATTAGGCTCCATATAACATCTTCATCCTCCACTACTTTGAAATCTAGTGTTCCTTGCATTCCTTCTACAATGTTGGCTAACCTCTTGCACTTACAATCAACCTTTGTCCTTCAATAGTGTGGAAAATATTCAGTTAACACTACCTCTACTTTTTCTTTTTTCTTCATGCATGCAATGTATCTTGGGTGGCCATGTGGTTAATGATATCTTGCTTCATATCCTTGAGTAGATTGACAAGTTCCAGTCATGAAACTCTTGTAGTAGTCTTTGTAGAAGGTATGGCTCTAATGTTGTGGGTCTTCTTCATGGTTAATCATGAGTAATGTTTGCAGATGGTACTTATGTCATCAAATGGAAACTAAGATATGTCACACCCACCAATCAAGTATAGAGAAAATACACATTCTTCATTGACGACTCTCAAAAATATGAGTGTGAGTGATTCAAGGACAATCAAATTTTCTTGGATTTCTACAAGAAAAACAAAAACCTTTCCACATAATCCTCTAATGGATCATCCACCTTTTGTTTCATTCTAAAGATATCATCCCCCCTCATGTCCTTTCTTCTACAATAGTTTTGATATTTGAGAAAAAAAATTTCTTCATGGTCTTCCAGTCAATTATGGCATCCTTGCCCAATCCCATGAACCATCTTAATGTAACATCCTCAAGATTTGATGGAAACAACTTTAAGTGATGCAAATCAATGATGTAATCATTATAGCTTCAATAGAGAATGTCAAACTCAAATAGGAATGTGTCAGGATCTTCAGTTATTAAACCATGGAAATTTGGTAGGGTAGAGGGTGAAATTTTTTCATTGTTACTTCCCCCTCTTGATTAGAAATCGGGAATTCAAAGGTGAAGGGCTCAGTGGTATTATTTTGAAGGACTTCATCAGTCATTTTGTCCCAAACTATTTCAAACCTAGAAGTTCTTCTTGATAAAGGTTTGGGTATTAGAGAGTGTTGTGATGAAGATTCTCCAAACAGAGCTTCAATGGATTGAATATTTTGGTAATTGGCTTTGGAAAATAGATTACAGGTTGACTAGGTACTTGAATTCTAAGTGATGGCTACCTCTTGGGGGACTTCTAGGAGCTTCCATTCCAATTCACTTTCTTTCTCTTGATTTCCTAATGCTTCAGCTAGCACTCCTTTGGTTGTAGCTTCCTCAGTATAAGAGGTGGTTGTGGCTATAGGTGCTTCACCTTGAGTAGTAGTAGCTAGAATGTCAGTATCTCATGGAAGGAATTTTCCCAAGTGGTCTCTCCTTCATAGCATGAAATCTATACCAGATCTAAATAACACTAGTAGAATTTGGGCAAATAAATGACTGCGTGACTGAAACTTTTAGTCACGACAACTAAAAATGACTAAATTCTAGTAATTTTTTGCAACACATCTATAAATGACTAATTTGATCGTCAGGTAAAATCACAGCTATAAATGACTAAATAATTAGTCACACAAATAAAAATTAGACTAAAGTGGGTAATTAAAAAAAATATGGGTGCCAAAATTGAAAAGGATGGGTGCCAAAAGTGAAATCCATTTCTTCACCGCAACACCGCTCTGTTCTTAGGGTTTATTTGTGGGGAATGTGGATTAGTTACCATGTTTGGGGATGTTATTGATTATCTTGAAGGGAGACTGTGAGCGACGAGATTTTGCGAAGCCAAGTGGCGCAGCTTGTTTTAATTAGCGAACCAAAACAGACAAGCTGCCATTTTATTCTTTGTTTATGCGCGATGGAATAGACATTGCATTTCAAGAAGATTCCAGCCTCAGATATGCTGATTCACATTCCGATGGAGTGGATAATCAGAGCTCTAGCCCTGTGTAGCATGCTTCTTTAGGTGTTTCTTTTTGTTGGTGGTGAATATCGATATCTCACCTCAAGTCATGTATTGAGGTTAGTTGTGTAGTTGGCTTACATGTCTGCTGATGTGGTGGCAATATCTACTCTTGGCAATATTTTTATTCTCTTCATTCCTTCTTTCATCACATTTCTGCAAAATATATCTCATATTTTCACATAATAGATTTGCATTATGGTTTAGGGCTGACAGTTTATATATTTTCTTGCCTTATATTTCTTTCGAAGAATCTTGCTCTTCTAAATGAAACAAGCAACTGTGTAACAAAGAATGCAGTTGTGGAAGACCTCTAGGAGATTATTACCACCAGATCTTTAATAGCCATAGCCAAATCATTAATTCAAATAATGAAAGAGCGGGATTTGTATTATTCACAGGGGCTATTATATTAGCAAGAGGATGACATAGATCACCAGATTTTCCAACATTGGCCAATCATTTTCAAACAGAAGCACGAAAACCAAGCAAGGGGTAGGCTCAATGGTAGTGACAAACACCATTTGAAGGTATGATTTTATTTATTTAAATATATTTCTTTAAATATTTTTTTTCTCCAGAGCTAGGTCTTGTGGGTTTGCCCAGGGCATTGTGTGGGCGACACAGGTATGCGTATAGGCTATCCAAGGCATGCCCAGGTAGACCTTTGGGGAACTTGTCTCTAGACTCAGACCTGTTTGGGTCAGGTACGGGGGGCTGCCAGGGATAAACCTATTAACTTTAGGTTATTATAAAAATAAAACTTTAAAACCTACATATCTTTGGGATTTCTTGTAACATCCATGAATAGTATAAATGAGGAACAGTAGATGTATCAGACAGTGAGATTTCTTGAAATAAAGGAAACCAAGGAAACAATAAAGATCCTTGTGTTTCATACAAAGTCTAAAAAATAGTTTCTATGCCCATAAACAAACTTGTTAAACCATTTTAGGTAAATACTTATGTAACAACAGTATTTGCATTATTTACCAAAGTTTATGCAAACCTTTTTTTAATTTATAAGGTACAAAATTTTGGCTCAAGCTTGAAATTATGGACAAATACTGAAAATCGGTTCTATTAATCACACCACATGTTGACTATCGGACAAGGGCTCTCCTGATGGGTGGTAAAAGCACAAACCTATGTCACACTTTATAAAGGAATCGGCCAACATCAAAAAAAAATCTCAACTTTGACCACATAAAAGTGGTCTTTATGTTTTGAATTTCAAAATGATGTAAACTAAGAAAATGTAGATCTCTTGTTGAAGTTTATTACTCTATTTTTTTAGATTTTTTAAAAAATTGTTTTGATATTTTTTTCATCCATTTAAGAGTAGACTTTGAAATGCTGAAAATTTGAAGAAAAAGTGACGTTTAGTTGACGTCAAGAAACAAATAGAAAATAAATGCATTTTCCCCTGATTTTTTTTTCCCAAATAGGTGACTTCAATATCTAGGGCATGGGGAAAAAAATAAATTTTCGATCTATATTTTTCTCGTAATAACATTTTAAAGTCAAACTTACCCAATTTTGATAGTTTTCAGTTGACGTCAACTATTGTTTAATTTTTTTTCATTTTCAAAAAACAAATTATACCCTTTTGAAGAGGATTCTCTCCTCTAGGGCATCATATATTTTCCAATTTTTTTAATCATGTTTTACTATTTTTTTTAATTTCAAATTAGCCTCTTTTTGAACTTGAACAACCTACTTGCATTATTTTCAAATATTTATATCCTAAAATTACTCAACATATATATCCAGATTTAGCACTCCAAGCTCTACAAAAGGGTATTTTTCTTTTTTTTAAATAATTTTGATTGCAGAAATATTTAGCAGAAGTTAGAAGTTTGAGAAAGTTTGAGAAAATGGTGACTTGGCTACCAAATAGGATGCCACATAGACAGATTCGACCTAATGGGATTCTATCTAATGGGATTCGGCCAAATCCCATTTGGTTGAAACTACTTCTTTGCTTTTTTTTTGGAAAAAAGAATTTGTGGATTTTTTAATTTTTTTTAATTATTGAATTACAATAAATTTAGAAAAAAAAGATTGATTTCGACAGGGAAGAGTCTAAAGCCCCTCCTTATCTTTGACCTAAAGGCCAACTTCCTATTGATTGGGGGCCTTCAAAATCTCAGTGGTACTGTTCAATTCCTTTGAATGTAGTATTGCAACTAACTTCTCATACAATTGCTTACATGCAATGTCGCAAAAAAATAAACTGTAGGTCTCTGCAATTGTAATTATATGCCTATGGCTTTGAAAGAACATACTAAACCATTTTAGATAAACACTTATGTAACAATAGTTTCTCTGATTTCTGCCTAGGCTTAGGCAAACACCATCTTTTATTTTCCAAAGGTACACAAAAAATATTGCTTAAGCTTTAAATGTATTAGTAATATTTTCATGGGTTTTTTCAGTGTATAATTAGTCTGCTATGATAATACTCTTTGGTTGCATTATTTTTTTTACATGGGACAAATATATGTCTAGATTATAAAAGCAATGTTGCTCCACAAGTTAGCTCATTTTACATAGATAAAAGTTGCAGCATCGATGCAAAATCCTTTTTGTGCATATCGTGCAATCATTGCATTCCAAGAGATGACATCTCTTTGAGCCATTCCATCAAACAATTCATGTGCCTTATCTATACTTCCACATTTTGCATACATGTCTACCAAAGCATTTCCAACTATAATATCTGACAAAAATCATCCTTCCATTATGTTATGATGGATGTCCATACCCTATTCCAAAGCTCCCATTTTGGCACAGGTAGGGAGGATGCTAGCAAAGGTTGTCAAATTTGGATTTACACCTACTAATTGCATTTGCTTGAAAGTTTCTAAAGCCTTTTTCAAAAAATCCATTTTGTGCATATCCTGCAATCATTGCATTCCATAAGATGACATCTCTTTGAGGCATTCTGCCAAATAGTTCACATGCCTTTTCAATGCTTCCCCATTTTGCTTACATGTCTACCAAGGCAGTTGAATCTACAACATCTGACAAAATTCCTCTATCCATTACTTTTTTATGGATGTCCATACCTTGTTCCAATGCTCCTATTTTGGCGTAGGCAAGAAGGATGCTGGAAAAGGTTGTAGAATTTGGCTTTACACCAGCCAATTGCATTTGCTTTACACTAGCCAATTGCATTTGCTTTAAAATTTCTAAAGCCTTTTCAACAAATCCATTTTGTACATATCCTGCAATCATTCCATTCCATGAGATGACATTTCTTTGAGGCATTCTGTCAAACAGTTCTTGTGCCTTGTCTATGCTTCCACATTTTACATTCATGTCTACCAAAGCATTTCCAACTATAATATTTGAAAAAAAATCCCCCTTCCATTATGTTTTGATGGATATCCATACCCTATTCCAAATCTCCCATTTTGACATAGGCAGGGAGGATGCTGGCAAAGGTTGTGGAATTTAGCTTTACACCAGCCAATTGCATTTGCTTTAAAATTTCTAAAGACTTTTCAACAAATCCATTTTGTTCATATCCTGCAATCATCACAGTCCATGAGACCACATTTCTTTGAGGCATTATGTCAAATAGTTCACGTGCCTTGTCTATGCTTCCACATTTTGCATACATGTCTAACAGGGTAGTTGCAACTACAACATCTGACAAAATTCCTCTATTCTTTATGTTTTGAGGGATGTCCATACCCTATTCCAAAGCTCCCATTTTGACACAAGCATGGAGGATGCTGGCAAAGGTTGTGGAATTTGGCTTTACACCAGCCAATTGTATTTGTTTTAAAATTTCTAAAGCCTTTTCAACAAATCCATTTTGTGCATATCCTGCAATCATTGCAGTCCATGAGACCACATTTCTTTGAGGCATTTTGTCAAACAATTCACGTGCCTTGTCTATGCTTCCACATTTTGCATACATGTCTAACAGGGCAGTTGCAACTACATCATCTGACAAAATTCCTCTATCCTTTATGTTTTGATGGATACCCTATTCCAAAGCTCCCATTTTGACATAGGTAGGGAGGATGCTGGCAAAGGTTGTGGAATTTGGATTTACACCAGCCAATTGAATTTCCTTTAAAAATTCTAAAGCCTTTTCAACAAATCCATTTTGTGCATATCCTGGAATCATTGCAGTCCATGAGACCACATTTCTTTGAGGCATTTTGTCAAACAGTTCGTGTGCCTTGTCTATGCTTCCACATTTTGCATGCATGTCTAACATGGCAATTGCAACTACAACATCTAACAAAATTCCTCTATCCTTTATGTTTTGTTGGATGTCCATACCCTATTCCAAATCTCCCATTTTGACACAAGTAGGGAGGATGCTGGCAAAGGTTGTGGAATTTGGCTTTACACCAACCAATTGTATTTGCTTTAAAATTTCTAAAGCCTTTTCAACAAATCCATTTTGTGCATATCCTACAATCATTACAGTCCATGAGACCACATTTCTTTGAGGCATTATGTCAAATAGTTCACGTGCCTTGTATATGCTTCCACATTTTGTGTACATGTCTAACAGGGCAGTTGCAACTACAACATCTAACAGAATTCCTCTATCCTTTATGCTTTGATGGATGTCCATACCCTATTCCAAAGCTCCCATTTTGACATAAGCAGGGAGGATGCTAGCAAAGGTTGTGGAATTTGGCTTTACACCAGCTAATTCCATTTGCTTTAAAATTTCTAAAGCCTTTTCAACAAATCCATTTTGTGCATATCCTGCAATCATTACAGTCCATGAGACCACATTTCCTTGAGGCATTCTGTCAAATAGTTCACATGCCTTGTCTATGCTTCCATATTTTGCATACATGTCTAACAGGGAAGTTGCAACTACAACATCTGACAAAATTCCTCTATCCTTTATGTTTTGATGGATGTCCATACTCTATTCCAAAGCTCCCATTTTGACACAGGAAGGGAGGATGCTGGAAAAGGTTGTAGAATTTGGCTTTACACCAGCCAATTGCATTTGCTTTAAAAATTATTCTGTGTCCTTCAAAAATCAACAAGTAAGAGGTTATTTAAAAATTATTTTGTAAGATTTCTGATGTTTCAAAAAATGCACTTGAATTTTTTTAATTACCTAGTGATGTATTAAAGGTGATTTTTTGCATCTTTTGTGTGCATTTAGCCTGAAAATGCTTTACAAAATTAGTTAAATACTTTACATTTGTTGATACATATAGAGGCAAATATGATAGCAGCATCACTGTTGCACAAAAGTACTATGGTTGAAGGAGTGGATATGTTGTAAGTCTGATTCACCCTAAACCATTTGGAAAGTGTTTTGTTCTCCTCTTGTCATTTTGTGCTTCTCTAAGAACAAATCTAAGAAGATCCGTGGAGTCAAGAATATAAATGTTCTTTCAAAGAACACGTTAAAGTAAGTTACTTATTTGCTTTTTGTTACAAAGAGGCAATTTACTTATTACATTGTTGGGTTCTATTTGTGCAAACCAAGGCAGGAGATGCAACAAAGAAGAAGTAATACAGAAATTAGCAATATTAAGTGAGTTTTGATACATTATTTAGATTTTGAGATGTAAAAGCCCATGATGAAATATTTAGGCTTCATTTTTCAAGTAGTTCTTTCATGTTTTAGAGTTGTATAAGCAAAAAATAAAGTATTGTAACTCAATTTTCTCAGTCACAACACTGAGAAACACACTTTATAACACATTTTTCAAAGCAAAGACATATTTAAGTCTTGTATCTGTTGTAAGAACACATTTTCTTAATAAAATTTTAGTATTTTGCCTTCTTAATAGTTGTTTCATTATGTGCAAATGAATGATTGATTATGTTTTACTTTGTTTTATGTTTAAACCTCAAAAATAATTAAATAAACTACCAATTGACTAAATATACTACCAACTGACATAAATCGATGAATAAATATGACTAAATAAACTACTGAATAAATATACTACCAATTGATAGAAATCAATAAATAAATATGACTAAAAATATACTACCAAATTGATCAATCAAAACAACCAAATATTTGATGGATGTCCATACCCTATTCCAAAGCTCCCATTTTGACATAGGCAGGGAGGATGCTAGCAAAGGTTGTGGAATTTAGCTTTACACCAGCCAATTGCATTTGCTTTAAAATTTCTAAAGCCTTTTCAACAAATCCATTCTGTGCATATCCTGCAATCATTGCAGTCCTTGAGATCACATTTCTTTGAGGCATTTTGTCAAACAGTTCACATGCCTTGTCTATGCCTCCACATTTTGCATACATGTCTAACAGGGTAGTTGCAACTACAACATCTGACAAAATTCCTCTATCCTTTATGTTTTGATGGATGTCCATACCCTATTCCAAAGCTCACATTTTGACACAGGCAAGGAGGATGTTGGCAAAGGTTGTGGAATTTGGCTTTACACCAGCTAATTGCATTTGCTTTAAAATTTCTAAATCCTTTTCAACAAATCCATTTTCTGCATATCCTGCAATCATTGTAGTCCATGAGACCACATTTCTTTGAGGCATTATGTCAAACAGTTCACGTGCCTTGTCTATGCTTCCACATTTTACATACATGTCTAACAAGGCATCTGCAACTACAACATCTGACAAAATTCCTCTATCTTTTATGTTTTGATGGATGTCCATACCCTATTCCAAAGCTCCCATTTTGACACAGGCAGGGAGGATGCTGGCAAAGGTTGTGGAATTTGGCTTTACACCAGCCAATTGCATTTCCTTTAAAAATTCCAAAGACTTTTCAACAAATCCATTTTGTGCATATCCTGCAATCATTGCAGTCCATGAGACCACATTTCTTTGAGGCATTTTGTCAAATAATTCACGTGCCTTGTCTATGCTTCCACATTTTGCATACATGTCTAACAGGGCAGTTGCAACTACAACATCTGACAAAATTCCTCTATCCTTTATGTTTTGTTGGATGTCCATACCCTATTTCAAAGCTCCCATTTTGACACAGGTAGGGAGGATGTTGGCAAAGGTTGTGGAATTTGGCTTTACACTAGCCAATTGCATTTTCTTTAAAATTTCTAAAGCCTTTTCAACAAATCCATTTTGTGCATATCCTGGAATCATTGCAGTCCATGAGACCACATTTCTTTGAGGCATTCTGTCAAACAGTTTGTGTGCCTTGTATATGCTTCCACATTTTGCATACATGTCTAACAGGGCAGTTGCAACTACAACATTTGACAAAATTCCTCTATCCTTTATGCTTTAATGGATGTCCATACCCTATTCCAAAGCTCCCATTTGGACATCGGCAGGGAGGATGTTGGCAAAGGTTGTGGAATTTGGCTTTACACCAGCCAATTGCATTTGCTTTAAAATTTCTAAAGCCTTTTCAACAAATTCATTTTGTGCATATCCTACAATCATTGCAGTCCATGAGACCACATTTCTTTGAGGTATTCTGTCAAACAGTTCATGTGCCTTGTCTATGCTTCCACACTTTGCATACATCTCTAACAGGGCAATTGCAACTACAACATCTGACAAAATTCCTCTATCCTTTATGTTTTGATGGATGTCCAAACCCTATTCCAAAGCTCCCATTTTGACACAAGCAGGGAGGATGCTAGCAAAGGTTGTGGAATTTGGCTTTACACCAGCCAATTGCATTTCCTTTAAAATTTCTAAAGCCTTTTCAACAAATCCATTTTGTACATATCCTATAATCATTGCAATCCATGAAACCACATTTATTTGCGGCATTCTGTCAAACAGTTCACATGCCTTGTCTATGCTTCCACATTTTGCATACATGTCAAACAAGGCAGTTGCAACTACAACATCTGACAAAATTCCTCTATCCTTTATGTTTTAATGGATGTCCATACCCTATTCCAAAGCTCCCAGTTTGAAACATGCAGGGAGGATGCTAGCAAAGGTTGTGGAATTTGGCTTTACACCAGCCAATTGCATTTGCTTTAAAAATTATTCTGTGTCCTTCAAAAATCAACAAGTAAGAGGTTATTTAAAAATTATTTTGTAAGATTTCTGATGTTTCAAAAAATGCACTTGAATTTTTTTAATTACCTAGTGATGTATTAAAGGTGATTTTTTGCATCTTTTGTGTGCATTTAGCCTGAAAATGCTTTACAAAATTAGTTAAATACTTTACATTTGTTGATACATATAGAGGCAAATATGATAGCAGCATCACTGTTGCACAAAAGTACTATGGTTGAAGGAGTGGATATGTTGTAAGTCTGATTCACCCTAAACCATTTGGAATTTATTTTGTTCTCCTCTTGTCATTTTGTGCTCCTCTAAGAATAGATCTAAGAAGATCCGTGGAGTCAAGAAGGTAAATATTCTTTCAAAGAACAAGTTAAAGTAAGTTACTTATTTGCTTTCTGTTACAAAGGGGCAATTTACTTATTGCATTGTTGGGTTCTGTTTGTGTAGACGAAGGCAGAAGATGCAACAAAGAAGAAGTAATGTAGCAATTAGCAATATTAAGTGAGTTTTGATACATCTATTCAAATTTTGAGATGTAAAAGCCCATGATGAAATATTTAGGCTTCATTTTTCAAGTAGTTCTTTCATGTTTTAGAGTTGTATAAGCAAAAAATAGAGCATTGTAACTCAGTTTTCTCAGTCACAACACTGAGAAACACACTTTGTAACACATTTTTCAAAGAAAAGACATATTTAAGTCTTGTATCTGCTATAAGAACACCTTTTCTCAATAAAATTTTAGTATTTTGCCTTCTTAATAGTCATTTTATTACGTGCAAATGAATGATTGATTATGTTTTTATATGTTTTATGTTTAAACCTCAAAAATAATTAAATAAACTACCAATTGACTAAATATACTACCAACTGATAGAAATTGGTGAATAAATATGACTAAAATAATATGACTAAATATACTATTGAATAAATATACTACCAATTGATAGAAATCAGTGAATAAATATGACTAAAAATATACTACCAAATTGATCAATCAAAACAACCAAATAAATGACTGGTAATAAACTACTAATGGTCATGTGACCAAGCTCAGTGAATAATATGACTAAATCAATGACTAAATTAATGACTAAATATACTACCAAATCGATCAATCAAAACGACCAAATAAATGACTAAAATTAGCTTAGTTATAAATGATTGGCAATAAACTACTAATGGTCACGCGACCAAGTTTAGTCATTTATAAGCAGACTATTTTTAGTAGATTTTTTAATCACGTATTGATGTTTTTGTACTAGTGTAATCCCTACTTTTTTGCACAATTTTTTTTATTAAAGGGTAAAACAGGTTTTGAAGGGACCCAAAACCCTATTACAAAATGCTGCCAAAAGATAAACCACATCCAACCAACAACCTAACAACAACAAATAAAAAATAAATAGACAACTAAAAACTTAAGAAAAGAAAAAAAATATCTACTCCAACATCTTCAAAGTATCCGCTGCCTCTAGCTCTTGCTTATAGAATTCCTCATGTAGCTTCACGAAACCAAGCAGTTCATTTTTCTCATCCTAAAAAGACTTCTTTTTACTTCCATAGGTCTAGGTACTAGGGCCACCTTGGTCGGTATTCTTCACCTGTTTACCCTTACCTTTAATGCTTCGATCCTCAATCACATAGTCAGTTTGAATAGCAGTCCCCGTGTTCACCTGTTCTTCATGGAGCTCCCTCGGCTTCTCTATGTAATGTACAGATTCCAAAACAAAAGTTACTGAAGTAAACAATCCATTTATTTACATCATCACAAGTAAAAAGATAGATCTCATAAACATTAATGAAAAATATCATTAAATCTTACAAATCACATGCTTAATCTAGGTATTAGCACTATAAAGAATATACATGTCCATTTGGCTTTCTTGCCATAATTCATCCAATGATAATTACAAGATATAATAATCATGTACAATGTAAGAAATAATAAATCAATCAAACTCTCCAGCCGCCACGAACCCACATGGTCCTCTTGCAAACCAAAAGACGGGAACATGGCTTAGGTGCTTTTCCGCCCAACCATGAAGCAATTACACTTCCCCGGATCCCTTCATAACATGAAGGAAACCTAGCCCTACATGAAATGTCTAGCAACTTGGAAATAACTGGCAAGAGGGAACACCTAATGCAACCTGAAGTCTAATGTACAAATCTAAATAATGATATGCAAATTGTCTCACAACAAGATGTGGTAGAGATATATATAAATAAAGTTTTGCTAGACAAATTTTCATCTATTTTATTGAATCCCTAGCTTGGCCAAGCATATAAAATAGTTTAAGTTCAAATCTTGAAAAGAGGAAAAGCCATCTCTAATATTCCACATTCAGTATCCTAGCCTAGAAAGCAACCCCAAACACACATAAGAGATAATCTACTTTCTCTCAAACAAAAAGCAACCCATGTTTCTCTAAAAACCATTTCTAATCCCTTTCCTTTGCACAATCAACAGAAATACATTTTAAGCAATAAAATCAATAATGATGTATGCCTACTCTACTTTTAACAATGAGCTTTCATGCATGATTATTTCTTCTATCATTACTATATTTTCTCAGTTTTACTGTCTATTACTTGATTCATGCAACAAAGATAAGAAAAAAAAATATTTTTAAATAGAATAGATGCCAGTAATGTTTAAGATGGCATTTACATAGATATCCATATGGTAAATATGCTTAGTGATTTCAAAGGTTTAAGCTTGATCTATGATTTCATAACCAAATCAATAACACATACTTTTTCCTAAATATAGTTTATTAATTCTTTTATTTGCTCAACCAACGAGAGTGCACTTTCAAGCAATAATTCAATAAAGAGATTCATTTATTCGATCACATACACATAAAAAGCTATAAAACTGGTTATATCTTTTGTCCCATATTTCATTCATAATTTCTCAATATAATCTAGATCTAACACTTATGACCGCAAGTATGTTTATAATTACACTTAATTAAGTTTGCAACATGGATTTAAGAAGAAATCATACTTTCTAGCAATTAATATAAGCTAGGCATAATAAACAAGTCATCATTTAAAGGAAGATTCATTCCCTAAGATTGAACAAACTTTTGCAAGAGAATGAACTAAAAGCCATAATCTTGAAGGCATAAACCACTAGAACATGCTAAATTATTCATATATATTCACAGATTTGAAATCATTGAGGGAAATCTAGTACCGTATTTAATCAGTCAAGCATCAGAAGGTTGCAAGTTGTGATTGTTGTATCAATCCTACAGGTGATCACAAAATAGCTACATGAATACATAAATAAATCTACTATAGACATGTAGTGATAAATCTGCTAAGGAAAATAGTAAAAATCTGCTATAGAAACAACAGAAAATTCTACTACAGGAACAGAAGAAAGTTTGCTACAGGAACAACAAAAGTCAGCTACAGGAGACAGCAAAAAGTTTGCTACAAGAACAGCAGAAAGTTTGCTACAGGAACAATAAAAAGTCTGCTATAGGAACAACAAAAAGTCTGCTACAAAAACTACTCAAGTGCCGCTACATAAATAAATAAACTGTTGTGATAGGAATTAATACTTTTATGTTGCACTATTTTAGAAAAGGATACCTTAGACCGTTAATTATCAAGAGAATCAAATTTGGAAGCACATAGGTCTATACAACACAAATTAGATAAAAGGGCAACCACACAGACCGCTATCAGCTTGAGATAGACTGACAACATCACAATAAGTCCATTAAGAATATCAGAGGCTGATACTAAATAGTTAGAGAGGCCATTAAGAATTTAAGAAAGGTTGATGATTCATGTAAAAACTTCTGCCAGGTCAATAGAAAGGTCACACAGGCTGCAAGAAATATCTACATGTTGATTTAAATCAAGCAACAAAACTAAGGTTGTCGCTCCTTTATCAGGAAGAGATGAGTAATGCCATCTGACAAGGAGGGCGATACATATAGAATATTGATAAATAAATAATAATAAATATGCATAACCTAAGTTATAGTAGGGCGTTTAACAATGTCGAGGATCCCTGATACAAGCGACAAGAATCTGTCATTCGACGATTTTAAAGGTAAAGAATAGGCAGGTGGAAAAAGACTTAAAAGAGCATGGAATCCTTTAAGGAAGAAATTTTTAATACATTAAAACCTGATATAAAACCATTCCACTGATTCCCTATTTTAAATAGGCATAAACATTTGCATTCTATGATCTAAACATACGTGAAACACCTCAAATTCCTTCCTCCTAGTGTAGATGATAGTCCTCCTGTCGCTGCTAAACCCCATTCTCCTTTCTTCCTTCTATCATGGTTGCCTTGAACTCAATTCCTTTTCCCTTCTTCTATTGCTAAAAACAATGGTGACCATTTTTCTGTCATCCTCTCTCTTTTATTCCTCATACCTCCTGTATTTCTATCGTTGTAGATTTAGAACGAGCTTTGTTTTTGTTTAACTTTGGTTACCTCCAGTTTTGCATGCTTTTTTTTGGCATCCCAAACAAAAGAATTTTTATTAAAATAAATAAATTTTTATTATTACCGCTCTCTATTTTGCATGACATGATTATTATTTGTTGGGTGAATATTTTGTCTTCAACTAATTGAAGGCAAAATGGTTATATCAACCACAGTGTGATGAGATAAATCTCTCCTCTCAGCAAGGGGAGGCTCCCTTCTTACTGTTTATTGAAACAAAATTACACTATTTTAAGGTAACAACATTTACACTAGCTCTAACCATGTAGGGGGTGTGTTACATTCATCCTTTTCTCTTCTTTCAGAAAAGATGTTTACAATGTTTCATGGTAATATTCAATAATGCTTCTACACTTTTAATATTAACCTAAATGGTAATCACCAATATTCTTGATTAACATGTGAATAATCAAAGAGTACTAGTATACATATGTGATAAGACACTGGAAGACACACATAAGCACAAAGTCTTTTCGCTGCCTTCAATGAGAGTTTTATAGTAACCAATGATGTAAGTTGAAGCGCAAAGTCTTTCAACTTCACAAAAAGATTCATGGACCAAGTGAATAATCTCAAGCACAAAGTCTTTCAAATTATCCCTAGAAAGATTTTAAAACTAACTGTATCACCAGTTGGACTACAAAGTCTGTCAACTAACAATACCACTGATCCACGTGAATATAATTGAAAATTATAGCACAAAGTCTACAAGTTCTCAACACAATTCATTTACAAGGTGAACAACTACAAGCTCAAATTCTTTATAATTCTCCACCAAGAAACTCTTTCAACACACATAGATTCAAGGAAATAATATAACACAAAGTTTATATAATTTATCTTGAACGTCCTCCAATCATGATAACCAAACACCACTTTATCCAATCAATCAACAAGAGAAATCAGCAAAAATGCCATATGTACATCCTCACTAATACAAATTAGATTCAACACAAAGTTTAATATCAAAACTTGCCTTCTTTATTGATTGGAATTGATTGTACAATTTGAACACAAAGTCTCAAAGTTGAGTCTCAATTTGGGAAGCACTTTGATGCATAAGATTAAAGATGAAAAATTACAATAGGGGCCCTCTTTATTTATAGGGAGAGGCCTTGAGATAATTAGGAAAAAGTCTAACTACTTTGACTTATTCAACAAAAGAGTCCTTTTTGACTTAGGACTTCCTTTGTTCCACATGTAATTACATTTTAGAAAAATACATATGGATGTGTCCAAAAATGATTACAAATTACATCTACAAAAATTAGGAAAAATAAACTAAGGCACTAAAAAAAGAATATCAGCTGCCACTATCATTCTTCTTCAGAAAATTGTGATACATGGCCTTTACTGCTTCCATCTCATAAATGTCTGGTCCAACTGTATTGTCTAAAATAGCATGAGCTTTGACGGTTGTATCTTTCACCACCTTTATCGCCTTTTCATGCTTCCCAAGATTGTCTTTGAAATTATCAAGGGTTGATTGATAATATTGGAGTTTATCCATTGAAGCAATTGAAAATGCTTCATCTTCATAGTTCTTCTGGATCATCTTTTTGAAGGCATCAACCATCCCTTCTACAAGAAGAAACTTGTGATTGTTAGCTGTGAGGGTACATAGGAACTCTTCAAGCCTATGCAAAAGTGTCACATCATTGTCTTAGCTTTGGATGGAGATGGCTCTAACATCAGCTTTGAAGAGAACACTAGAAACAGTGTCAATCGCATCTGCTTGATGAAACTACAAAAGTTCATGATCTCATAGTTAGGGAAAAAATTGGCAAATTAGGGACATTGCGAATTAATGATCGTGTTCATAGGAATATGCTTGAAATGACTTGAGAGCGCGCAAGTCAAGAATTTTGGCGAAAGCGGGTCAAAGGTATTATTTTGCAAAAATTCCTAGCGTTAGGAAAATTTCAGGGAGTCATGCATGGGCGGTCAAAATGATTGCTCCTACAGGTAGGTCTAGTTTTGAAGTGCACAAGTAGTCATTTTGACCACTCATGCATATGAGGGAAGTGCACTAAAATGCACAAGTTACGAAAAATACCGCCTATACACTTCAAGGAAGAAACTTGGTTGTGTAAGAGCGGCCAATTTGACAGCTCACAGATGAGAGATTTAAACAAGGTAAGTGTTTAAGCAGCAATTTTGCCCACTTATACATGTGGGGGGGAACAATACATATAAGGTTTGTGTAGGGGTGGTAAAAATTGCCGCCCTTACATGAGGTATTGCAAACATAAAAGGCAAGAGGCAAGGGTGGGGTTTTTGACCACCCCTGCACATCACCTGGGTTTTTGACCGGCGATACATATCAGTAAACAAACATGTGAGGGCAGTAAAAATCACCACCCTCACATAACTAAAGGAAAAACCTAAGTCAATCGATATGGATAGTAAAAACCCCCGACCTTTGTTAACGATTCATTTTATAACAAAATGTAAAAAACTAGGGCATCTAGAAAAATGGCTATTTCCACCATGACTCACACAAAATAAAAACAAAGCATTTAAACTAAAATAACAACTAAAACTAGAAACCCTAAAAATGACATTGAAGGGGGAAACCATGAAAATTACAAACGATTCTTGAAAATTTCAAACAACAAGAAGAGTTTGATACTTAACAATATTTCGCCAAAAGAAGAAACGATTAAAAGAAGAATTCATGACACAAAACTTTGAAAAAGACTTACTCGGTGGCAAAGAACCCAATTTGAACTTGAGTAGAATTCTAGATCCGAAACTCGCGCGCCAAAGACGTTCAACAACTTCACAAGGGTTTTGACTAGCTTGGGAGAATATCAGAGGTAATGAAAACAAAGATAAAATGAGATTAAAAAGAAAATTAAAACATATAAACCCCTTTCAAAATGTTCACCTGGAGTGCATTTATTGCACTAAAGTGAACTTTTGTCATGCGTGAGATGTTTCGGTGGTAGTTTTTACCACTCGCGCACACTTGGAAAAGAAAAATGCACTGGCGGTGGTTTAGACTGCTCCTGCATGTAAAAGAAAGGAATATGTTCGAGCGGTCAAACATGTGAAACAAAAACTAGACACATGCATGAGCAGGGTTTTTGGCCACTCCTGCATGTTGTCTATAAAAAATTTCTAACGCTGAAAAAGGTCAAATTTGATAATTTGACAAGCTTGAAACCCTAGTCGATTTTCACGAATTTCACAAAACCATCCTAGGCAAATGTTACAAGCTGCTCTTAAGTGTCAGATGACCACACATGAGATCAAAGTATCTTTCCTTGAAATGCGTTCTTAGAGTGTAGGCTACAGAACGGACAAGTTCCATAGGAGTCGTCCTACAACATGAGCACAGCTGATTTTGAGGACAACAGTTGATTTTGAGGACAACAGCTGGCTCTAACTGGGGAGCTTCCCTCAATCATTCTTTGAAACGATCAAAGGGATAAGAATTCTAGTCTCTAAGTGTCTTCATCCATGCCATTGGGCCATAGAGTCAAGCAAACAAAAAAACAAACAAAAAAACATAAAAAGACACCAAAAGCATAAAAAGACACAAAAAACTATACAAAAATACACGAACTTATCTGTCGCTTCACTTGGAGAAAAGCTTCAGATGATGTCTGATGTGAGGTGGCAAAAAAATGTTCCATCCCCCCTTTTTTTTACTATTGAATGAGTAACATTTCCCAGTGTTTAGCATTCTGGGATCTTCTTCCACATCCAAATTGAATTGTCCCACTCTTGCTGATGAATTCGGTTCCAACTGTCGTCACCGTTTGACAAAGCAATCATGTTTATCAAAAAGTTTCTCTGGAGAAACCAATCCTTTGGAAATATTATTTCCTTTCAGCTACAAAATCCCTTCGCTTGAAGAGAATGATCTATTTGTTTCTAGACCTCCATTTGAAACACTATCTAATAACTTAGGATCTTCATTAGAGATCAAGAAGTAAGTATCTATATCTAAAAACTCAAAGAGAATCTAAGATTTTGGATCCTCAAACTTTGTCACTGTGTACTTGGCCTCCCTTTCAGGATGAACCTTCTGCATAATACCCTTAACAGGTATTCTTGCCTCAGACATTTGAATCTTTGTCTCCTCAACATGATCTATGATACCAACAAGTTGATATGGACTTGCTACAAAAGACGGAGAACTCTCATCTTGAGGTTTTACATTGGGGGTACTGGTCTTCGGAACAAGCGATGAATGATGAAGATCTGATGTACTTACCTGGTTGTCACCTACCACATATTGATGATCAAATTGATTGTGTGACCGTGTGAGAACAACATAGGATTCACCAAAAGTAACTTCTTGCCCCATCTCATCTTCCAAGTTCAGGAACCCGATGGTAGAGTCGCCAGCTAATTGCTCTTCAACTTCTATGAAAAGATTAGCATCATCTTCTCCTTGATAATATTTTGATTGAAGAAGATTGTCTTGCTCCGATTCATAATAAAAGATTGCTGCATTCACAAGTGGTGCTTCCAAAGAAAGTATTCCTTGTTGTGGAGGAAACCTGTTTTGATTTTGATCCCTTGAAGCATTATCTTGGTAATTCAGAGTATTTGGGAACGTCCTCCTTGGAATGTCCTTGTAGAGAGGAATGGAAAAACTCTGAGAAATCTATTTTTTCAGAGCTAACAACTCACTAGCCAACTTTTGCACCATAGGATCCATGGTGCTGGTAGAAGGTAAAGCCAAAGGGGGCTGCTTACTAGGCCTAATAGAATCCTTCTTCAACTTTCCTGCCAAGATAAAATCGTCCTCCACTTCAGTTGCCAAACTTTGAGCAATTGCAAGATCAACTAGTGCTGCTCTTCATAAAAGAAAACTTACTTATGGCAATTGTGAATTGATGAAGAAGCATTTTAGGTTCTCAGCTGTGGGTTGAGCAACAGTTGGGATCCTGTTCTTTAGCTTATTGAACTTTACACAAACTCATACATGGGCTCATGCAGTTCATTTTTCATTTGAGTAAGTTGGACCAACAAGGCGTAGGCATCTTCTGCTAGATTGAATCTAGCTTCAAACTGGGTTCGAAGTGTATTCCATCCAGTGATAATTCCTGGTGCAAGGTGAAAGAACCAATCAACTGCAACACCTTGGAGTGTTTCTACAAATAGTCTCACAGAAACATCTTCATACTCAACTTCAAGAACACCGCATGAAATGTAGAATGCAGTGTGCTCATCTGGATGTTGTTTTCCATCCCCATAGAACTTGAGAAAGTTCTTACACGAACCCCAAGGTAGTTGATGTAGAGACTGAGTCAAATTCAAAGAACCAAAAGCATTTCCCCATGGACCTAGGACAGCCATACTCCTTGATAAAACTTTAACAAACAATAGAGCAGATATAACAAAAATATATTACAAAAGATGAGGCCGGTATACTTCAACCAAAAGCATGAGGCTCTTAGATGCATATTCGTTCCTCAGTAGAGTCGCCAAAAATTGTTGGGTGAATATTTTGTCTTCAACTAACTGAAGGCAAAATGGTTATATCAACCACAGTGTGATGAGATAAATCTCTCCTCTTAGCAAGGGGAGGCTCCCTTCTTACTGTTTATTGAAACAAAATTACACTATTTTAAGCTAACAACATTTACACTAGCTCTAACCATGTAGGAGGTGTGTTACATTCATCCTTTTCTCTTCTTTCATAAAAGATGTTTACAATGTTTCGTGGTAATATTCAATAATGCTTCTACACTATTAATATTAACCTAAATGGTAATCACCAATATTCTTGATTAACATGTAAATAATCAAAGAGTACCAGTATACATATGTGATAAGAGATCGGAAGACACACATAAGCACAAAGTCTTTTCACTGCCTTCAATGAGAGTTTTATAGTAACCAATGATGTAAGTTGAAGTGCAAAGTCTTTCAACTCACTTCACAAAAAGATTCATGGACCAAGTGAATAATCTCAAGCACAAAGTCTTTCAAATTATCCCCAGAAAAATTTTAAAAGTAACTGCATCACCAATTGGAGTACAAAGTATGTCAACTAACAATACCACTGATCCACGTGAATGTAATTGAAAATTATAGCACAAAGTCTACAAGTTCTCAACATAATTCATTTACAAGGTGAACAACTACAAGCTCAAAGTCTTTATAATTCTCCACCAATAAACTCTTTCAACACACATAGATTCAAGGAAATAATATAACACAAAGTTTATATAATTTATCTTGAACGTCCTCCAAACATGATAACCAAACACCACTTTATCCAAACAATCAACAAGAGAAATCAGCAAAAATTCCATATGTACATCCTCACTAATACAAATTAGATTCAACACAAAGTTTGATATCAAAACTTGCCTTCTTTATTGATTGAAATTGATTGTACAATTTGAACACAAAGTCTCAAAGATGAGTCTCAATTTGGGTAGCACTTCAATGCATAAGATTAAAGATGAAAAATTACAATAGGGGCCCTCTTTATTTATAGGGAGAGGCCTAAGCTAATCTAGGAAAAAGTCTAACTAATTTGACTTATTCAACAAAAGAGTCCTTTTTGAGTTAGGACTTCCTTTGTTCCACATGTAATTACATTTTAGAAAAATACATATGGATGTGTCCAAAAATGATTACAAATTACATCTACAAAAATTAGGAAAAATAAACTAAGGCACTGAAAAAAGAATATCAGCTGCCACTATCATTCTTCTTCAGAAAATTGTGATACATGGCCTTTACTGCTTTCATCTCATAAATGTTCAGTCCAACTGTATTGTCTAAAACAGCATGAGCTTTGATGATTGTATCTTTTACCACCTTTATCACCTTTTCCTGCTTCCCAAGATTGTCTTTGAAATTATCAAGGGTTGATTGATAATCTTGGATTTTATCCATTGAAGCAATTGAAAATGCTTCATCTTCAAAGTTCTTTTGGATCATCTTTTTGAAGGCATCGACCATCTCTTCTGCAGGAAGAAACTTGTGATTTTTAGCTGTAAGGGTACATAGGAACTCTTCAAGCCTGTGCAGAAGTGTCACATCATTGTCTTAGCTTTGGATGGAGATGGCTCTGACATCAGCTTTGAAGAGAATACTGGAAACGGTGTCAATCACAGCCACTTGATGAAACTACAAAAGTTCATGATCTCGCAGTTAGGGAAAAAATTGGCAAATTAGGGACATTGTGAATTAATGATCGTGTTCATAGGAATATGCTTGAAATGAATTGAGAGCATGCAAGTTGATAAATTTGGTGAAAGCGGGTCAAAGGTATTATTTTGCAAAAAATCCTTAGTGTTAGGAAAATTTTAGGGAGTCATGCATGGGGAGTCAAAATGATCGCTCCTGCAGGTAGGTCTAGCTTTAAAGTGCACGAGCGGTTATTTTGACCGCTCATGCATATGAGGGAAGTTCACTAAAATACACAAGCAGCAAAAAATACCGCCTATACACTTCAAAGAAGAAACTTGGTTGTGTAAGAGCAGTCGATTTGACCACTCACGCATGAGGGATTTAAGCAAGGTATGTGTTTAAGTGGCAATTTTGCTCGCTTATGCATGTGGGGGGGAACAATACATATAAGGTTTGTGTAGGGATGGCGAAAATCGCTACCCTTACATGAGGTATTGCAAACATAAAAGGCAAGAGGCAAGGGTGGGGTTTTTGACCGCCCCTGCACACCACCTACTCAAACAATTTAGATGTATCGGCAGGGTTTTTGATCGCCAATACATATCAGTAAACAAACATGTGGGGGTGGCGAAAATTACCACCCTCACATAACTAAAAGAAAAACCTAAGTCAATCGACATGGACGGTAAAAACCCCCGACCTCTGTTAACGATTCATTTTATAACAAAACATAAAAACTAAGGCATCCAAAAAAATGGTTATTTCTGCCATGACTCACACAAAATAAAAACAAAGCATTTAAACTAAAATAACAACTAAAACTAGAAACCTTAAAAATGACATTGAAGGGGGAAACCATGAAAATTACAAATGATTCTTGAAAGTTTCAAACAACAAGAAGAGTTTGATACTTAACAATATTTCGCCAAAAGAAGGAACGATTAAAAGAAGAAATCATGACACAAAAATGTGAACAAGACTTACCCAACGGGAAAGAACCCAATTTGAACTCGAGTAGAATTCCAGATCCGAAACTCACACGCCAAAGACGTTCAACAACTTCACAAGAGTTTTGACCAGCTTGGGAGAATATCAGAGGTAATGAAAACAAAGATAAAATGAGATTAAAAAGAAAATTAAAACATATAAACCCCTTTCAAAACATTCACCCGGAGTGCATTTATTGCACTACAATGAACTTAAGTCATGTGTGAGATGTTTCGGCGGTAGTTTTTACCGCTCGTGCACACTTGGAAAAGGAAAATGCACTGGCGGTGGTTTCGACCACTCCTGCATGTAAAAGAAAGGAATATGTTCGGGCGGTCAAACATGTGAAACAAAAACTAGAGACATGCATGGGCGGGGTTTTTGGCCGCTCCTGCATGTTGTCTATAAAAAAAAATTTAACACTAAAAAAGGGTCAAATTTGATAATTTGACAAGCTTGAAACCCTAGTCAATTTTCACAAATTTCGCAGAACCATCCTAGGCAAATGTTTCAAGCCACTCTTAAGTGTCAAATGACCACACATGAGATCAAAGTATCTTGCCTCAAAATGTGTGCTTAGAGTGTAGGCTACGGAACGAACAAGTTCTGTAGGGGTTGTCCTACAAAATGAGCGCAGCTGATTTTGAGGACAACATTATTATTTTTAGATCTCTATTATAATATTTTATATATTTTTTTAATACTCTATATTTATCTTAGTAATACATATTTATTTCAACAAAAAAATATTTATATATATTTATTAATCAAATTATTTAAATATTGAAAAACACTTCAATTATTTATTAATAAGTAAATAACTTAAGTAATTATAATATATATATATATATATGTATATATATATATATATTGTAAATAAACAATTTTATTATTTATAATTAAATAATATCATATATACAACTCTACTAAATATAAATCGAAGGAACATAATATTTACATGACTAATTTCAAAGAACATTCTAAAGCAACAAAGACACATATTTATCTAATCATAAAACATCAATCACATTTATTGACTATATAAAATACTCAAACAAGGCTAGCAACCACATAATGATGCACAAATAAAACCATTCAGAGATGTAGTATGACATGAAACTACATGAGTGTGTGTGTGCATCAAATTAATCCATCCCAACAGTTCTTGTTGGGTGGCTAGAACATCTCTACCTCAACCATGTTCTCGTCTTCAACATTTCCCCTGCACTTAGTCGCACTTAGATTTTCATTAATAGGTTAGTTCCCCAAAATCATAGCCAAAGCAAAACAAAATGTACATCCATAATCATATCAATAATATTCCATTATTAAATCAACTTTTTTTTGGTAACCCAGGTGATCCCCGCGACCCCCCCAGCCCAACGTCACTGAGAGGCAAGCAAGGGGGAGGCGAGACTAGTCCTGGGGATGCACACAATCACTCACAAACCACATGCATCAAGTAATCTCAGGCCTTGAAGTCAAACTCGAGACCTTGGGGAGCAAACCCAAGACTCAAGCCAACTCTGCTACCCATGTGGGCTGATTATTAAATCAACTTTCACAAGTATGCATTTATAACATTTACGATAATTACTTTCACACACATGGTATCACTCATGGTAAATCCATCATAGTAAAAAGTCCAAAGATATAATTGATAATAAAGTCAAGAAAAAATGAGATGTGACACTCTATTAGAATTCTAATGCCCTCAACATTGTTCTGAATGGTGCATTGGGTAATATTCACTACTTTCTCAAGGTTTTGGTTGATTTCATGCAATTCCTTCTCTAGGGCCACAATCCTCATATCATAATCCTTTCTGATCTCCATTAAATCTTTCTCCATCTAATCCATTTTTGGGATATCTTCCCACCCTTGAAGGATCTCTTTGTCTAGATCATCACTTATCTCCTTCGTGTTGCCCAGCCTGTCTTGCAAAACGCTCAGCTTAACATTCATCATAATATAAAAAACCATTTAGTCATCCTATGTTGGTTGGAGACATCCTCCCTCACCAAACCTATGACATCCGACAGCTCTTCTCTGTTCCCAACTCTTTTCTGCACAATGTTAGTGAAAAGTGGATTTTAATATTGTATTTTTTTTAAAAAAAAATTATGGCTAATACTAAGTTGTACAAATATAAATTTTAATCTAAGGAAATTAGTAAAATCTATCTCAAGATCCTAACATTCCAATGCTTGACACCATCCCTAGTTGCAACAACACCAAAAACGATGAACTATGACAATCCCCAATTAAACTTGGTGTAGCAACAACACACACACAACTTGATGGATAGGATATCCACTAATCAATCAACCACTTGGGTCATGTTATGCTTCATTTACATGTCAACCCAAGGATGTATCCATTGGCATAGTATCGATACTATATGTACGATGTTAGATGCTTGGGAGGTTGAGGTTCTAGTGTTGAGTACAAGGGAAGAAACAAATTACATAATGCAGGAAACTGAAAGCTTATTATACAAAGGAAATCTATTCTAGGAAAGCTTCTTAATAAAATAGAAATCAAACCTTATACAAATAAGCTAAGTTCTACAGGTTAAAATCTTATGACAAGAGTATGCTAAATTGTAAATAATCACTAGGATAGAGACCTAGCCAAAGTCCACCTCAAGTGGACCCTTGTTTGGATAAAACCATGCTTCTTCTCTTCCTCCAAATAAGCTAGTAGCTAAATAAAAAAGATTCTATAACTCACAATGAACTAGAAAATGAGATAAATAGTAAATCGGTCTTATATTAATCTTAGGAAGTCTCTACATTCAAAATTGTGCTTGATATCTTTTACCAAATCTATCGCCTATCTTCTACTAGATCATGTCTCATGATATATAACTTTTACGCTACATACATTCCACTACTCCCAGATGTGTAGGAGGTGGATTCTTTATTTAGAATGTGATAGTAAAACTAAGAAACTAATTCATGGATGGCTAAGAGTTATATTCCTACCAAAATTGTACAACATTAATTGCATATGCTTAGAAGAAGAGTGATGGGGAATATGTTGAGAAGAATAAGGTCGAGTCAGTTGGATCATCCATCTTCATGCAAACTCCATCTGTCCACATGAGAATTCAAAGTTCACTAGATACCATTGTTCATCACTTTGTTGAGGGCATGCTATAGTCTTGGATATAGGCATACTACAGTTTTGGTTGTAGATGATCTACAACCTTGGTTATAGGTAATGAATCCTAGTTGTTACGGGCTAGCGACTAACTCTATTGAAATCACTTTTGATGCAGTTAAACAACTTATGAGCATAACAAATGTCATAACTAAGACAAGAAATGATATATTATTCTAAAAATAATTATTTTTAAATATACAATCATCCCATAAACAAAATTTACATGTTAAACTTTGTGCTTTATCAACATATTTAGTCAAAAGAGTATTCAAAGGGTGCAATCATATATGAAATGCAAGTCAAATTAGGAGATAAAGAGTATCTAATAAAGACAATTTTGGGGCTCATCACTTGTCTACTTTCTCCCCATATGTTCTCTTACCTCTTGGGGTCATGACATAGATGTATCCCTCTTTCTATTTCCCTCTTTATTCTCATCATTATCTTTTCTTCTTAGTCACTTGGGGGCATCATTCACTTTTTCTCCTTGCATTATTTTCCTACTGGGAGCATTATCCAAGTCCCCTCTTTGTCATTACCATCATTTTATTCCTTAATCACTCGGGGGAATGACCATCTTGATCCCCCAGTGATCCTCTTTCTTTTATCATCTTTGGAGCATAAACTAGATGTTCCCCTCCTTTCCTTTTCTCTCATCAAATCCTTGGCAATGTTTCCTTTCTCCCCTTAACTACATTACCTTAAATTATCTAGCTTTTATCCTTTTTATATTTTTCTAATCAATTTAAGGTGGCATATATTCTATATCTCTTGCTCTTGCTCTTTTACATGATCATGATCACAATGATTAGCTAATCCTTTCCAACTTGGGATTAGATTAGCCTCTTATCTAACTAAGTGGTTAGCACATACTATTGATGACATCATCACTTTATCTTTTTTCTTATTTTTAACATGTCCTAGCTTTGTTTGGGCATGACAACAATGTATAGACAACATTTAGGGTGGCAACTACATAGCTATTATCATGCATAGTTACAACATAGCCAATTTTACTATTTACCTTTTTACCCTTTTATTGATCATCGTTAGTACCTTTTAATTTTGACCTAGCTTCTACCTATCTCGACTGGCTACCTTATAGCCCTTATCATCATGACCATTGTATATGCAGAATTTAGAACAAAATGTAAAGAATATCATAATCCACTATCCTAATCCAATTTCATCGTTCATCCTTATCCTAATCCAACCTCATCCATTATCATCCTTAATCCACATCATAATCCCATTGTTGAACCTAATCCAATTCTTCATCGTCATCTTAATCCAATCCCTTTATCCACCTAATTTCATTTAAACCAAATCCTAATCTAGACCATTTATTCCTCATCCATAATCAATCATCCATTATCCACCTATCCATTTCAATCAAGCATCCAATCCCCAATCCTTAATCAAAAATTATCCTTTGAAAATCAAATTTTAGTTAAGGACCTAGCCTCCCTTAAGCCAATCAAATTTCATTCAAAAGCTAATCATTATTCCTCCAAATCATCATCAAAATCCTCCATCCAAAGGATCCTAGCCCTCATCAACTATCATCCATTTCAAATCAAATCAAAAATCAAGACCTTAGTTGATCATGTCATCCTTAATCCAAACTTGCTTAAGAACGTTAGTCTATCTTAAGTATAGTTATCAAATCCAATCAATTCCTCCTTAAGAAGTTTGTCTATCTTAAGTAGAAATTAAATCCAATCCACTCTTGCTTAAGAACTTTGTCCATCTTAAGTATAGAGAATCATCCCTTATTCAATCAAATCATTTTAAGGTCTTGACATTTGATCCCCAATCATCCATCATCCTATATCATCCCATCCCCCCCACATCCTAGATCTCAAACCATGAACAACATGGATCCTTATGCAGAAATTATACAAGAAATTAAACATATGTATGAGGGATTAGATCATCTCACTAAGGCAAAATATAGAAATCTCATCGGTCATAGCCCCTTAGCATATCTCATCATTGGAGATTCTCATGACCCTATCACATCAACATCACCATCCCATATGTCATCCCCATCAACCTCATACCAACCTTCATACCAATCCAACTTATCAATATCTCAAGGTTATCCAACCTCCAGCTATTCATATACATCACCAATCCATCTACCACAATATCCCTACAACCCTATTAATCTTCATCCATCAGTCCACATATCGTCCAATACATCAATCCCTTCAATCTCTTCATCACAATATCCCTTCAACCCTCCTAATCATAATCCAACCTACATACCTTTCAATCCATCAATCTCTATAGTCCCTCCATCATAATATCCTTCCAACTCTATTAATCCTAATCCATTGGTCCACCAACCTCCCATTCCATCAATCCCTATAGTCCCAATCCATCACTCATTACCTCCTCCATCAAATCTTCTAAGCTCTAATCCATTAAGCCATTACTTAACCCACATAAATCCTAACCATCAAACCATCCATCTCATCCCAATCTTAATCCATCCCCTGAAGATAACCCTCAACATTCCCCAAGAATGCAAGAGTTTGTTAAAAAAACCAAAAAATGGAGTTGGTTAGCTGTTACCTCAAAGCAAACTCAGACCATTTCTTCTTATTACTAGTTAAAAGAGATGCCAAGTTACCATCTGATTTTGACACTTCCCAACTCAAGAGACAAAACTCTTCACCATCCACCCATGAAGACTCTAAGCCATCCACCATGAAGATCCTAATCCATCGACCAATGAAGCTATGAACGATGATACCAAAGGACTATTAGGAAGGAATCAAAAGCCAACATAGACTCAAATGCCTATCCTTGAGCCAATCAAAAAGCCTCCTAGTCCCATGCAAACACCATCATGCACTCAAAGGCCTATCCTTGAGCCTATCAAAGAGCCTTCAAACACCATGCCTATCCCTCCAATACCATCATGCACTCAAATGCCTATCTTTAATTCTATCAAATAGCCTCCAAGTCCACGCTTATCGTTCCAATACCATCATCTAATCCACCGCCTATCAATTCTATTGAAGAATCTCCTACCATAAATGCAAGTCAAGATCCATCATGTAGCCATGTTTTTGACCATCCAGAGCCTATTAAGCCCATCCAAGAATCTTCCATTTCCATCCAAACCCAAGAGCTATATCAAAAATCAAATCTAAAGCATGATCAACCTTTCTCTTTACAAAATCAAGATCAAACTATGCAAGCTACTAATGATCCAACTATCCAATCTCCTCAAGACCACATTACCCAAGATCCAATTTCCCAAGCCACCACCATCCATGATCAAGAGGTCAACACTCCTCCCATCCATGACCAACCATGTCCCCAACCAAATCAAGATAAAAGCCTCCCAATTCATCCTATCCAAACTCAATGTCACATTATTTGTGTTAATCCTCTGTATGATCAAGATATTATCTATGATTAAGATCATATCCATGAGCAAGAAATCCATATTCCTCCTATCTATAGTTCACTTAATCCCATCCATGATCCCATATTCACTATGATCAAGAAATCCATCATCCCACTAGTCCTATCCATCATCCAATAACATCCACTTCTTGTTGTTCCCTGCACACATGCCCCATTTTGCCAAATGGGGACCCCCTCTTTTTGCTCTGGCTTGGAGTCTTAACCTTTCCTCCTTGTGATGATGAGAAAGTGAAACGGTGCTTCAAATGCAAGATTTGTTCCAAATTTGGGCTTTTAGCATGTTTGAAGTTGTTTTATGCCTTTCATGATTGATTTGGAGGAGTCTTGATTGGGTTTGTGCTTAAGAAATAGCCATTTGTTGCCTTTTGTGCTAAAATTGGGTGGTACTGCAGTTTCTGTCAAAATCATGTGTCACTGGATATAGTCGTTAAACTACTACTGCAAGATATGTCATGTTATAATTTCTAGTTTACATGCCTCAGAATTGCAAAATTATGTCAAATTCCACAACATTTCACTAAGGGGTCCATATGCCTTCACCCTGACCATGTCCCTAAAGCCCTGAAATTGGCTAAGTCTGAAACCCTAAAATCTTAGAAAATTGGTTAAGTCTAAAATATAGTGGATCCTCCAAAATCTAGAATCTGCATGTTAAATCCCATGGATCCGGGACCTATCTCAAACATCCTAACAATATATTTCAAAATATTTACAGTATAGGAAATTCAATATACAAACATGTACTTAAATATATTTTTAAATATATTGTCAGTCAAGAAGTTTCAGAATCTGGCGGGAAAAATCCACCTTACTGCAGTTAGCGGGCTTTTTCCAATGTGCTAAAAAGACCCCCAATAGGATAAGTGCTAAAAACTGACCCTACCGGGCATGTCCGGCACCCCCCAAAAGTTTCGTCGACTCCAAACAAGCAAAAAGCATGCTTTTTTACCCAACAGGATATTGTGCTAAAATAGACTTCAACAGGATATATCCAGTTGGACCAAAAATCCCCGTCATCTAGTTGCACTTGAAATCCTCACTAATGCATTAAGGAAGGGTTAGTGCTAAAATTTGACCCTCCTGCATATATCCTGTTGACCCCAAAAACCCCACTTTTTCATATTTTGGGCTGGAAAATTGATTTTTAAGGCATGAAACTTGGTCTAATTGATGAATTTGATCTGCATATCACCTCTTTACATCTTGTTAAGCATTTTTGTCATGTTAGTATGGATTTTAAGAATCTTTTGCATCAAATTCATGCTACTACACATGAATATCTTGTTGATCCCAAAAATCCTGCTTTTTGCAAAAAGGGTATAAAAACATGAAATAAATGTCTCCGAATGCATCCAAATGGCCACAAAAACATCCTAGATCATTATAAATGTGAAATGGGTAGTCAAAAATGATGAAAAACTCACAAAATCATGAGAAAGTCATTGTATTTATGAAGTTGTTCATAAGGAAGCAAAATTAATTTTGAGTTGTCCCAGATTGATCCACAACTACAAATGGACATGTTTTGATCTATATTGATGGAAAATGACTTGTTTATGATGAAATTGATGCTTGGCATTATGGATTGCACATTTGAAAACACAAAGGAGTTTGTTGGAGCTGTCTTGGAAGGGTGAACACACAGAGATATGCTGTTGTCCCAGACATGAAGAATCATCATTCCATTAACCAAATTGTTGTTGTACCTACAAATGGAAATTAGTATGATGTCCAAGATGATGGAGACAAACCTTGGAAGCTAAAGGACCCAGAAAATCAAGCCTACTTCACTATTGTTCTTGCAGATCCAGTCCGATGTCCAGGACTTGTTCATAGTTGTCCCAGTCATCCAGTCATCAAAAGTTGAATCCAACAAGCATCCAGTTGGACATGCCTTCATAACAAATGTGCCACATACTCTTATTGACTAGTCAACTCATTGGAAAAGTGATTTGTCCCATTAGACAACTCAAAAAGTTTCTATTTTGTCTTCTTCTCATGAGCTAAAAAGTTGTATTTTTATCTTTTTCATATAAGACGAAAGCAAATCTACCGACCAAAATTAAATGCCATGTAATCTAAGCTTGGTGTTGGTTTAATCTCCACCATCCATTGAAAAACTCAGTATGGTTACTTCTCTATAAAAAGGCAACTTCTCTCATTATAAAGGCTATAAGGGAAGCACTGAAGAAAGGATTGTTGAAACTCTGCCATTTTTCTGAATCAATACAAATAGGATTTCATTTGTTGCTGCCATTTGAGTTCATTTTGTTGATTGTATGTGGTTCTCATGGTTCTTCTTCACCTTTCCAATTAGCTATTCAGTTGCATTTGTGATTAATTATTTAGATATTTGATGGATTTCCTGTCCATACCATTGATGGCTTGTTGATTGTTTGTCATTGTGCATGGTTAGTATGGACATATTTCATATGAGCTAAGTTTGATTATGTGAGTTCATTGAATTGCACTAGGAATTGGGTGTTGGATGAATCTTTCATAATTTGAAAACCCTTATGTTTCCTTAGAAGATTGCACAGTCTCTGTAGCGTTGTGGGTTGCCTGGTTAAGCAGAGACTTGTTTATTGTTGGGAATCTACCTATCTATTTGTTGATCATCTCTATAGGTATCTATAGGATCTCTTATCCCTCCTCTCTCTCCCTTTACTTTTGCATTTTCTTTATCAGATTCAGTTAGATTAGGTTTCATAAACTTGCATATTGTTGTCACAGAATTCATATTTAGAGGATGCAAGTTGATAGACTTAGGGTTTCAAGCAACATCACATTGTTTATCTACTGATAAATTTAGACTTCACAGTCTGCATCATTTTGGGTTTCTGCATATACATGGCTGCCATATTTTCACAAACCCTATGTTGCATGTAAGTCCCCTTTGTTGGTATAGTGAAACACATATCCATTGAGTTCTCCTACGAGCTAAGACCTAGTTGTATAAACCTTGGGGTAGTCCTATCTAGGATAAGATTCCTTTCAAGAGAGGTGAAATACTTTTGTGTCTTACCTATGTTGCTACGTGCTAAAAACACCATCAATAGAATTGGTGCTAAAAAGAGGGTTGGATTGAGGTTTTGATGTAAGATTTTGATTTTGTTGGTTCATTGCACATGCTGAAATGAATTAAAATCCAGGAGATTCACCTCTAATGGACACACATAAGGATTTCAGTCATGAGATCCATTCATTCTTTAGAGGGCTATCTCAGCAGCCATATCATGAAGAGAACTTCATAGTAGACATCCCATTCTTCAAAGAATTGCTAGATAGGCAAATCAGGGTGAAGTATCCTCCATTAACATTGCTTGATTTTAGTTCACCATAGGTCTGCAATGTACATCCTAGAGAGCTGCATGACAAAATTAACTATTTAACTTTTCTCCAAAGGTTGGATTTGCATCTGAAAGGACTACTCCCTATTTTTAAAGTTTACAAGTCTGAAGTGGGATATATGCATGACAAACATATTCAGAGTAAAACAACGCACGGAGGAGCTGCAACATGGATGGATGCATATGCATGTGATCATGTCTCAGTTGAGAACACCCAAAGGGTAGAGGTTGCAGGAGTTGTAGACCCACCATTCATTATTGACAACCGTCAAAAGGGTAGTTTGCATATGGGAAAAATTGAAGCTATTCATCAAAATACGTGTCCAGATGATGATGGCAGACAATGCATGTGGTCTACAAGTCACTTAAATAAGGAGTATACAGTCCCTAACTAGTTAAAACCTATTTTTTAGTCATTGGACCTTGACAAGATACTCCCAGCTTGGTTAAAACTTGATTTTCAGTCACAAGACGGTGAACAGAGCAATAAACAGAGTCATATTTTTGCTACTAAGGGTGTTGATAAGGTAGATAATGAATCAGACCTCATGAATAGTCATGTTAGGGATATAGATTAGTAGTAAGATGCTTCACAGATGTTAGCTTCTAAGCCTGAGTTTTTTGCTACAGAGGTAGAGAACATCAGTTCATTCCAGTTTGTTGGCAATTATGAGTTTGAAACCAAGTGTGAATGACATCTTGAACAAGAAGTCAATCCTTCAAATGAAGAAAAATCATTAATAGATATGCAGGAAGTTGTTACAACTGACATGTCTAAGCCACAATCAGACTGTCTGGAGAAAAATGATCAAACTCTTGAATGTACCAACTCAGTATATCACAATGATCATCCATATCAGGTCGATACAGTTGCTCCAATAGAGTCTCAAGCTGAGTCATATGAAGAAGATCAAGATGATGCATCACTTCTAGGCAATATTGACATCATGAATCTAGTTATGCAAGAAGAAGGAGACCATGTTGCTATTGCAGACAATGGATGGTCAGTCCAAACAGGAGGGTTGCTGATTGACATAGAGGAAGTTTTTCCAAAGCATGTGACTAATTTTGATGAAGTAGATTCAAGTATAACATATATTCATTAGGTTAATCATGTTCACACCTACGATAAAGGAGACTCTCATTTGATTGATGTTGATCTACTAATTACGAAAGGGAATGGAAGTATGCAATCCAAGAATAAAAATCAAATAGTCATGCAAAGTGAAGGCTTGGACACTTTTTCATGTCAATCACTTGATCATATCATTGAGTTGGTGTCTAGAATGAGCAATGATATGCTACTACATGGGAATTCACCTCACATGACAGACTTTGCTTTGACCAATTCATGCATAATTCATTTGAATTATCCACATTCTAAAGAAGGTTGCCCAGAATTTTATGTTTGCTTGGGAGGTTGTTGTAGCATTTAGTAACCCAGAGGTATCTAATGCATAAGATATGATCCACCATGAACTGAAATCTCTCGAAGGTGTGAAAGTAGGTGGTATGATGCAACAAGGTGATGAACTTACATTCCCGACTGATGGTACTACAAATCAGGTTGTACTTCCCTCTCTTCACTTAGTTTCGATAGTTATCAATTTGATTATGGTATCATAGGTAAGACAACTTGCATTTGGATTAATCATCAATCTAATGAACTACTCCAATTGTTGATCCTGTATGAATGCTATATTGAACATGAACCTAGCATGCCCTCACCTTACTTTTTAGAGTATAAAGATGAATTTGCCAAACTTAGGACATTGACCTGCACCTTGTTACTCCTACATGTCCTAAGAAATAAATCATGAGGAAGTGTAGATACTTGTGGTCTAAGGTCTTTGTATATAGTTTTGCTTGTTTTTAGTTAGGTTTTGGTTAGTTGTTTGTTGCTTTAGCTTCATTTTTCTACTTTCTATTTTGCTTTTCCTTAGTTGTTAGTTGTTGTTAGTTGTTAGTTGTTGCTATCACTTTTCCCTCTTCCTTTAGATTGTTAGTTTGTTGTGGATTTTGTAAGTTAGCTTTATGTTTGCTTTGGGTTCTCCAGTTTCTAGTGAAGGACGAGCTTGTTTGTGAAGCATGCAATGTCACTTTCTGGACTATGTTTCTCTATCTTTCTTGGAGAAACTTTGGTCATTAGTCAAGGATTTTTGGTGAGTTCCATTATTAGTATTGGATGGTGTGATGTCAGTTCTTAGGAAATGAATCCATTGTTTATCTTAACTTGAAGTTTTCTGAGATCACATACTTCTACACTTTAACGATCCTGAAGTTTCTGAGTAAGTCTTTGTAATCTTGGGTTAAATGAAAAATCTTAAGATCCATCTTTGCCGCCACTATGATTCCCAACCCAGCGAAGTTGAACTAATATTCGTAGCCCATGTGATATTTATCATGTGTTGCAAGGGTATGCGGTACTTTTTAGTACTCATATCATAAGGTAAGTTAATTGAATAATCTATAAGCAATTCATCAAAAGTGGTGCTTCATAGTACCCTCATAAAGTGTTCAATCAACTAGAGGATTCAAGCAACTCTATCAGGGGCTATGGATGCCTAACGGGTAGTAGAGCAATGTTTGAGCAGAACCATAGAGACAACCTTGTCGGGGCTATAGATGCTTGACTGGCAGCGAGGCAATGTCCAGGTAGTTCATGAGATGAGTATCATTCACGTAGCTTAATGCAAGAGAACTTGGATGATCTTGGCTGCCAAGGGATGGAAATAAACTCATATGGACACACTTAGATCTTTGGGATATGGATGGTTTTGTTAGGTTTCTAATTTTGATTCTTTGATATAGATTTTCATGTTCATTCAGCTTAGTATGTGGGTGTGAAACCAAAGATTCTAGGTTCTTGATTGGCATTTATCCTTGAAATGCTCTGGAGTATTTCCCTAATAGAGTCTCCATTTGTTGTGCCCTACACACACGCCCCATTTTGCCAAATGGGGACCCCCTCTTTTTGCTTTGGCTTGGAGTCTCAACCTTTCCTCCTTATGATGATGAGAAAGTGAAATGGTGCTTAGGATGTAGGATTTGTTCCAAATTTGAGATTTTGGCATGTTTGAAGTTGTTTTATGCCTTTCATGATTGATTTGGAGGAGTCTTGATTGGGTTTGTGCTTAAGAAATAGCCATTTGTTGCCTTTTGTGCTAAAGTTGGGTGCTACTACAGTTTTTGTCAAAATCCTGTGTCACTGGATATAGTCCTTAAACTGCTTCTGCGGGATGTGTCATGTTGGAATTCCTAGTTTCCATGCCTCAGAATTGCAAAATCATGTCAAATTCCACAACATTTCACTAAGGGGTCCATATGCCTTCACCCTGACCATGTCTCTGAAGCCCTAAAATTGGCTAAATCTGAAACCCTAAAATCTTGGAAAATTGGTTAAGTCTGAAATCTGGTGGATCCTCCAAAATCTAGAATCTAAATGTTAAATCCCATGGATCTGGGACCTATCTCAAACATCCTTACAGTATATTTCAAAATATTTACAGTATAGGAAATTCAATATACAAACATATACTTAAATATATTGTCACTCATGAAGTTTCAGAATTTGGCAGAAAAAATCCACCTTACTGCAGTTAGTGGGCTTTTTCCACCCTATCGAATGTGCTAAAAACTAACCCTACCGGACATGTTCGGTGCCCCTCAAAAGTTTCATCGACTCTAAACACACAAAAAGCAAGCTTTTTTCACCCAATAGGATATTGTGCTAAAATGGACTTCAATAGGATATATTTGGTTGGCCCAAAAATCCCTACCATCCAATTACACTTGAAATCCCCACTAATGCATTAAGGAAGGGTTAACGCTAAAATTTGACCCTATTGCATATATCTTGTTGACCCCAAAAACCCTGCTTTTTCATATTTTGGGCTGGAAAATTGATTTTTAAGGCATGAAACTTGGTCTAATTGATGAATTTGACCTGCAAATCACCTCTTTACATATTGTTAAGCATTTTTTTCATGTTAGTATGGATTTTAAGTATCTTTTGCATCATATTCATGCTACTGCACATGAATATCCTATTGGCCCCAAAAATCCTACTTTCTGCAAAAAAGGGTATAAAAACGTGAAATAAATGTCTCCAAATGGCCACAAAAACATCTTAGATCATTATAAATGTGAAATGGGTAGTCAAAAATGATGAAAAACTCAGAAAATCATTAGAAATTCACTAGATTTATTAAGTTGTTCATAAGGAAGCAAAATTGATTTTGAGTTGTCCTAGATTGATCCACAACTACAAATGGACATGTTTTGATCTATATTGATGGAAAATGACTTGTTTATGATGAAATTGATGCTTGGCATTATGGATTGCAGGTTTGAGAACACAAAGGAGCTTGTTGGAGTTGTCTTGGAAGGGTGAACGCACAGAGATACGTTGTCCCAGACATGAAGAATCATCATTGCATTAGCCAAATTGCTGTTGTACCTACAAAAGGAAGTTAGTATGATGTCCAAGATGATGGAGACAAACCCCAGGAGCTAAAAAAAACCTAGAAAATTAGGCCTACTTCACTGCTATTCCTGCAGATCCAGTTCGATGTCCAAGACTTGTTCATAGCTGTCCCAATCATCCAGTCATCAAAAGTTAAATCCAAAAAGCATCCAGTTGGACATGCCTTCATCAAAAACATTCCACATACTCCTCTTGACTATTCAACTCATTGGAAAAGTGATTTGTCCCATTAGACAACTTAAAAAGTTGCTATTTTGTCTTGTTCTCATGAGCTAAAAAGTTGTCTTTTTGTCTTTTTCCTACAAGACAAAAGCAAATATGCGATTGTAACAAACTACCGACCAAAATTAAATGCCATGTAATCTAAGCTATTGGTGTTGGTTTAATCTCCACCATCCATTGAAAAACTCGGTATGGTTGCTTCTTTATAAAAAGGCAACTTCTCTCATTCTAAAAGCTATAAGGGAAGCACTAAAGAAAGGATTGTTGAAACTCTGTCATTTTTTCTGAATCAATACAAATAGGATTTCATTTGTTGCTGCCATTTGAGTTCATTTTGTTGATTGGATATGGTTCTCATGGTTCTTCTTCACCTTTCCAATTAGCTATTCAGTTGCATTTGTGATTAATTATTTAGATATTTGATGGATTTCTTGTCCATACCATTGATGGCTTGCTGATTGTATGTCATTGTGCCTGGTTAGTCTGGACATATTTCATATGAGCTAAGTTCAATTGTGTGAGTTCATTGAATTGCACTTAGAATTGGTTGTTGGATGAATCTTTCACAATTTGAAAACCCTTATGTTTCCTTAGACGATTGTATAGTCTCAGTAGTGTTGTGGGCTACCTAGTTAAGCAGAGATTTGTTTATTGCTGGGAATCTATTACCTGTTTGTTGATCATCTTTGTAGTTGTCTATAGGATCTCTTATCCCTCCTCTCTCTCCCTTTACTTTTACATTTTCTTTATCAGATCCAATTAGATTAGGTTTCATAAACTTGCATATTGTTGTCACAAAATTCATATTTAGAAGATGCAAGTTGATAGACTTAAGGTTTCAAGTAGCATCACATTGTTTATTTGCTGATAAATTTTAGACTTCACAGTCTGCATCATTTAGAGTTTCTGCATATACATTGGTGTCATATTTTCACAAACCCTATGTTGCATGTAAGTCCCCTTTGTTGGTACAACGAAACACATATCCACTGAGTTCTCCTACGAGCTAAGACCTAGCTATATAAACCTTGAGGCAGTCCTATTTGGATAAGATTCCTTTCAAGAGAGGTGAAATACCTTTGTGTCTTACCTACGTTGTTGCGTGCTAAAAACACCATCAACACTTCCCATGATGAGACACTTGGTCCCCAAGAAAACATAGATAATCAAACAAATAAATTGGATCATATCACACTACATATTAATGAGCATAGTATTAATCAAGATCCAAGCATCCCAACTCATCCCTTTCCCGATCCCACACCATCTTCTATTGATCCCTTATTATCTCCTATTGATCCTTCACCATCCCCTATCGACCCTATTCCAAATCCATCATCATATCCCCTTGGACCGAACACCTTCATCTATGGTGGTTCTTTCATAGGAGAGGAGCAACTTCTATCCACCACCTAGCCTTCCCCATCTAATAATGGTCTCGTATCTTGTTTCCAAAACATGAAATATCAAGGAAAAGGTTTAGGCCTTCACGAACAAGGAATATTGGAGCCCATTCATGTCTAAATCCATCCACAATTACATGGCCTTGGCTACAAATCCCAAGGACAACAATCCAAACATGTTGGTACCACCCACATACTTCATAAGGCATCTTCTTCCAATCCCAAGCTAGGTACCCTTCATCATACCTCCAAATCATACATTGTCATCCCCCCTTATCTTATTTCATACATCAATCAAAATGTCCTCCCATTCCTAATTTGGCTCCTCCTCCACTCCTCCCAACCCCTCATATCCCCATTCTCACATCCCCTCATCCCTTCATCCACAAGTCCACTAATCCCTCCATCCACACATCCTGCTCCCTTAAATCCCCTAAAATACCTAATCATGGTCAACAAATGCACTCATCACCTAAATATGAAGTTATTACAAAACCCATGGGATTCAAAAATAAAAATTTGGATGCCTCCCCCTATCAAGCAAAAAATCCACAAGAGCCTAATATTTATCATGTCATAGAGCATCGATACACAAAAATCAAAGTCAAATCTAAAATCTAAAAGGCTACAAATGCCCACACCCCCAAAAGAAAAACAAAAATGGTGTGGGTCCCAAGTAAAAAGAAATTAGTCCAAATGAAGCATCCAAATCCCACTCCATCAAAAAATCCCAAAAATCCCATAGCCAATCGAAAAATCCTAAGAATCCTAAGTCCATTTGGGTCCCTAAATCCCCAAATTGGCAATCCCAACACATCCCACCCCGATCCCTTATGACTCCCAAATCCCCATTGCTCCCCACCCCCTCACAAATATAAGCTTCAAAATCCATTACGGTGTGTGCAAACGTTGATCTTGATTCGCCTCCACCCCATGGCATTCCCTCATGCACCCATACCCCCATCTTACATCCCTTATACTGCATATCTCCCCCATCACACCTATATGATTCATGCTTTCGCATAAGTCCACCCATTATCCATCATTTACCATCCATAATCCACATCATAATCCACTATCCCCATTCATCCATAATCCACATCATAATCCACTATCCCTCATCCATCCATAATCCACGTCATAATCCACTATTCCCATCCATCCATAATCCACTATCCCCAATCCATCTCATCCAATCATCTAGCAACATCCATGTGCATGTTAATCACACTCAACATGGTTTATGTGTGACAACTATCCAAATGGGATATTATCACCTCCTCTTGGAAACAGACACTTGAGTCATAGCCCCTTGGATATGTACCATGATGAAAACCCATTTATGGGCATCATGTGTAGATTGATTATCTATATGTCTTACACTTGGGGTCAAGTTGTCTCATCTATCCCATCCTATCATTTCCCTCCTATCCTATCACCCTCATCCATTATATCCTTCTACCTATCCCATTGAACCAACCCATCTTTCCCTCCTACTTTTGATCTTGATAAGGATAGGGGCAAAATGTTGAAAACTACTTTGGACATTTCTTGATATACCCAATCCTTTCCAACCAATCATATCACTCATATCATCATAAGCATTGTTATGCAAAGTCTTGAGTATACTACCTAGAGTGGGGCATGTCATTCCTATGCAACATAGTCCTTGGAGATCACATCTTGAACACATCCTTCCATCCACCATGCATTCATCCATCCCATCCACTATTGCCAATCCTTTAATCCATCCATCCAATCCTACCTTCATCCTTGTCCCTAGACTTGGTGTTCCCTTGTTATTGGTATCTAGCAAATAGGCTATCTTCATGCAATCCAATGCAACCCTCCCATTTATCAAAAAATCCAAGAAATAAATCCAAGTGCAAGTCATCCTTAATCCATGCCAATCTAGCCAAGCAATCTAGCCAATCATCCAAAAGTATCCAATGGTTTTTGTTCCCAACCTTGCTGCAAACCTAATTATCAGCATCATCAATCCAACCCAATCAAATTCTTGCTTAAGAACATAAGTCTATCTTAAGTAGAAATCAAATCCAATAAACTCTTGCTTAAGAACTTTGTCTATCTTAAGTATATAGATCTATCATCATCATTATCGTCATCATCATCAGGATATATCATTCCCAATCCTGGTGTTGTTCTTAGTCCAACAACACTATCCTTATCAATCCAATAAATCATTAGTTTTTAGCTTGATATGGGCAACAACCTTATTTTTTTATTAATCATTTGTGCATGCTTTCTTGTTTGCTTGTGTGTGTTATCATTTTACTTACAATTGTATTAGTCCTTGTAGCATACTGTCACAATGACATCATGGTCTTCCATATCATGGTGTCCAATGACATATGTTTGCTTGTGACCTTTATCCTTTTGAGTTAGTCCTTTATACACGAGACACATCATCACCCTGGTCTTTATACCTTGGTGCATAATGTCTAGTGCTATATCAAACTATATGGTTACTCACCTAATGCAGCATAATGCATTCTTCATCCATTTCATCCCTCCCTTAACTTTCCTCCATCTCCTTAACCAACCCATTTTGAGAGCATACCCATGTTTTTCCAACCCACCTATTCTCTCGAGGGGGCATCCTATCGCTATGCCATTTCTCCTTGTCACTCTTTTGAGTGGCTAGGGCATCACTTTTCATCCATATCTTATCTTATTTGAAATGATGTTACGTATTCTAGTCGCAACATCATCTCAAAGAGGGGAAAGATGTAGACACCTGAAATTGACCACATCCTAGACATTATCTTATAACACCTCCTTTCAACACTACCTTGTGACACATTTGTCCTAGGACCCTTTCATGTCCCTTTCCATGATCCAGTTAATTAAATAAATTATATTTATTTAATTGGCTTATTTATCCTAATTCCTAAATTAATTAAATAAATTATATTTATTTAATTAATCTATTTTCCCCTTTAACCTAATTAATTAAATAAATTCTAATTAATTAATTAATTCAAATTTCCCACATCATCACTTTTCTCTAATAAATAATTAAACAATTATATTATTTGATTAATTATTGAGAGGAGTCAACGTCTGGCTAAAGTTAGTTAGCCAGATTCATTAAACCTGGACACTTGCACAAAAGTCAAACTAACTCTTCATGCTAGCCATCCATTCATACTACATCTCCAAATCTCAACTGTTCACATAAGGATATGCCCTAGAAGCCTCTATCCTTGCCCTAATGTTGTCTCATCAAATCATAACCATCCATTACACCTCTTAATCCTAGCCATCCATCCTATCAACCAAGTATCTATAAATCAAACATCAATCAAGCCATTTTCATCAATTGTTTCAAAGTAACATTGTGCTATCATAATAGATCACACAAGAATGTAAAGTTATATTGTTGGTGTGAGTAATCAACATATCATCTTATCAAGAGCATAGCCATTGGAGGTTGGGTGCGCTCCATTCTACTCTATCAGAGGAGAAAGATGGGTTTAAGGTGAAGGTATTGAGTTGTATTGCTTTATCTTCTATGTTATTTATTTTTAATATTTTCTTGTAATTTGAGTAAGATACCTGATGAGGGTCATTGCACCTTGAATTTAGATATAATCATGTGTCAATATAGGGCAGTGTATCAATGGCAGTTTGTAGCAGAACTAATAACTAATAGTCCCAGACTACTTTCTAGAATTAAACTAACTTTACCAATCAAGCTCATGCATTTAATTACTATTGAACAATGAATCTAATTTTTAGAAAATAAGTCTAATAACTAATCCATACACAAATGCTAGGAAGGAATAACTGATAACCAAGATCTAATTTGGGATTCAATCATCATTTGCAAAATAAAAAGATAAATCATACCATAACAAAGATTTCTTCTAAGATTAAAACAACAACTAATCTACCAAGATGGAAATAACCAAATAGAAATGAAATACTAGCCTCTCTCTATTAGTGGGAGTGGGCCCTTGCTCCACACCGTTGGAAGGGAGACTAGGCTAATGACTCAGAGTCAGTGATGCCAAATTATCTGCTTTTTCATTCCAGATTGTTCATAAACATAATTGCATGCAATTGGCACAAAGATCTAAAGTACCTTTTCTTCTTTTAAATCTATCTATCTATCTATGCAACAAAAGACTAACTGTATTCCTACTTCTAATTCTCTATATATATCAAGTGTTAAACATTATGATACATATTCTTAGAGTAATTATTCTCTATTGTAGTTCAAATTAGATATCCAAGTCTTATTACGTAATTCATGCAATCAAATACTAATAAATATTACCGTGACACTACAGGTGTCACAAGAGTTTAACTGAAGTTGCAAACATGCCACAAGGACTGATAAAAGAAAGAAAGGAACTAAAATAATCAAAATTGGTGGCCTTTGTACTACACAGCTATAACCAGAACTCCTACTCACTAGCTAAACCCTGTTATCATAAGCATGGTTCCCTTTTCCCCAAAATCTCTGATCATTCATGATCCATGTGCCAAACTGTAGTTCTTCCTTCAACTTTAATGTTTTCTATAGAGCTCCATATTTTTTAGGAGGAACTCCAGAGCTATCTCTGAAGGAAAAATACCTACACACAAAAATGGTATGTTTCTACAAGATTTTATTAATAACCATTCACAATCCTGAAACTATATAACCATGCAACTACCACAATATCACACCTATCTCTAACAAGATTAAACAAGATTTCTATAAATTTCTATGGTACAATCAATGTATGATGGCTCTATAGGATAGGAAAGTGAGTTAAATCAACATATATAATGAGTGCTACATGTCAATCATCATTCCCCCCATTTCAAGGGTTTGCAGGTCCTCTTGCATCATGCTAAAGTCTTGATCTATTGAGCCGATTCAACCTCTCCACCATGTTGTAGATGGAAAAATATGTTTTCCAGTTTGTTTTGTTTTTATCAGCGTTCCCTTGATATTGATCAATTATGTGCAACCATTCTAGAAACTTAGTGTTCTCTAGTTGTTCAGCCCACATAGGCAAAGGTTTGATGATGAGAGATGGCCTAAAATGCATACCAATCCATTCCTATTTATTTTTCTCAATTAAACTAGCCTCTGCCTTAGCTTTTCTTATAAATAATTTAAGGTTTGCAGGGGACACTGGGTCTCTGATTTTCTACTCTGCAGTCAAAGTGGCCCATCTTCTTGTTTTTGTTGTTCTTGTGAGTCCCAAAGGGGCTAAGAAGACCATAGTTATGCCAAATTCCACAACACATTCCTCCAAGTTTCTTTCATACAGAGGTAGGAAATTAGCAGAGTAGACAAATGGTCCGAATTTGTTCCTAAAGGCCATTGGATTTGGACTTTTAGGCTAGAGGTATAATCTTGCATTCTCCATATTGGATGTGTGTGCATCCATTCTCTACTACCAAAACTCATGGTTCTTCATCAAGAACATGAATTCCCTTAATTGGCACTCACATACAAACAAATTAATGAAAAATGAGGTATAGTCCTCCAAGAAGAAATTGTACAAGAACAACTCACAAAGGAAGTTCTTGTCCTCATCAAAACTGAGAACATATACTTTCATGAAGTTATGACCATTTTCAATGGTTCTGGACATGCCTGAGATAAGAAATGAGAATTTCCTTTGGAGAAATATCTCCCTCAAGAACATAGTATAATTCTCACTTGGAGTTCTACATGATAATATATCAGAGAAGAGGGTGGTCATTGTGATAATCTTGTCTTTTAGCATCTTTATATTTTCATTTAGGGTAGATACTAAGCCCTTTGTTGTTGAATCATCATAGTATTGTTGGCCAAATCCATGCACCTTCATTCCCAGTTCATTACAGCCCTAGGGACATTGAATTCAACCTCCCTAAGAGAGATGCCAATTTGGGTCCCCTAGTGGACTATGGGTGTGGGTACTATGAGCTCATGTATGAGCTCTTGCTGGTCAGCAATTTTATTGTTTGCCAGGGTTAGTTGATAAGCTTGCATGCCCATCCTTTTTTTCATTGTTGACATCAGGGTGAGACAGTTGTTTGTTGCTTTAGTGGCATTTTTGAGTTATTTGTCTTTCTCTATTACTTCTACCTAGTCCCTGGCCAACACCACTTCTTATTTTTCCCTTAGTTTTGTTTCCTGGCCCCCAATGATCATGTATTTTCCTTGGAGGCTCCTCTGAAGGTCAAAGATTTCTTGATCCTTTTCTATCTCTTTTTATTGCATGACCTTTTTAAGGTCTGTGATGATTAGATTCTTATTCCAGACCAGTCTTTTCAAATTCTCAATTTCTTCCATCAACATCTGCTCCGGAGAGACCTCAGTATCTTCATGGTTAGATGGTTGGCATTGGCTCCCACTATCATGTTTTGTTTCCTCTGTCACTTTCTTTCCTTCGTCAATCTATGGTTCTTCTTCATTCATTCTCACTAGCACTGCTTGAGACTTTTCTTTAATCTCTGGTGCCTCTGACTCCGATGCTTCCATAGAACCAACACCTTCTTCAATTTCTATATCCAATCTTCCTTCAAAGGTAGGAGGGTAGGGTTCCACTTCTTTTTCAGAGGTCTAGTCATGTGCAGGTTCATCCTCATTTTCTTGTGACTTTGTCTCACCGTCAATTGACGTTGAGGTTTGTAGTTTTGTTAAGACCTCAGCAATCAATTCTACATCTTTCTCTATCTAAGTCTTTGCCCTCTTGTACTTACTTCTTCGCAGTACTTTTTGTGTTTTCTTCAAAGGTCCTTAGCTTCCTTCTAAACCTGAGAAAATTTCCTAGGGTTCAAGAATGGGTGCCTCCAGTGTTGTGGAGGCCTATGCAAGGGATTCCTCTTGAGGTCTATCTTCTGCCCTTTTTCCTCTCTTCTTTCCTGTTGGTGGTGAGGGGTTTTCTTCAATTGTTTATGTTTTCTCCTGTACTACTGCAGGTGGAGAGGGGACTGTATCAATTATGTTTGCCTTCATGTCTTCTTATTCATAGGTGAGAAGGATGTTATTGCAACTATTTTCCCTTTCCTTTCCTCCTTGGTGAGAGATGAACCCATCCTTGGAGGTCTTCTTTCCCTTTTTCTTTTTCCCTTATGTGCCTTCTAAGAAGGCTTTCCAATGGGTTTCCCCTCCCCTATGTGTTATGAAATGATGTTTCATGATAAGAAAAACAAGCCCATGGTGTTTTAACTGACCCTTCCCCTACTAATATTTGTCTGTCATTGAGGTAATGGAAGAGTAGAGGAAATTTGACAAGTTGATTTGATATTTAGGGTGACCCTGCCCATGCCTTAGAAAAATAAGCATTTTCTTGATAGGTCCTACCACTATGGCAAATTGGCCATCACAAGTGAAATACTTCATAAGCCAGGTGGCCAGAGAGCTCCATGGGGAAGGAAGGCTAGTCCTAACAATTCCTTTTACTTCCCCCTTATTTATATGTGTCTAAATTATAGGTTCATTTTCTACTAAAAAATAATTTATGAGCTCAGAATATAGAGTTTTCAAATGATAGAACCATTCACCTTCTTCTGGCAAGCCTGAAAGCTCGTTGATGATGGTTGTGGAGATGGGGATGGTGACAACCCAAACTTTATTCTGGCCCTCATTGATGTGTAAGATAAATTCTTCGACCACGTCCTCTCTGTATCCTTCAAATTTTTCTAGGAATTATAGCCACTCTGCATTCCTAAGAATGTCTGCAGCTGCTTGATCTTTCACCAGTCCCTTGACTGTCACAGGTTCGGATTTCTTCTTTACTCCCATAGTCATAGTTCAATCCTTTAGGCTTTCCAACACCGTCCCACTAATCCCTCTATTTCTTATTGTGCCTCAAAACCTTGAGTCTAATTTTTCCCTATCGCACTGTAAGCCTTCAATGCAGAATATTGTTTGAATGATTTATGGCTTTGTCTTTTGTTTTGTTCTTTTGAACTTCAACCACAAAGTTTTCTATAAGAAATGGTGGTTGTGTGAGGGGAAATTAAGGCAAACTTCCTCCACTTGAGTTGGTTATGTCACTCCAGGGTACAGTAATGGTGGCACATGGATGACGAGTGTTCAAGCATGTTTGGAGAAAGGGAAAGGCAACGACCGATGATTGACTGTACCAAAAGAAATATAATAAATACCTTATTTAACAAGTTAAAGACAAATTTTACCTATGGTTGCCACAATAATTATTTGGCTTCAAGTCAGAAATGCATGTCATATCATCAATGAGGTGTGACCTAACCTCCCATCATTAATGAAATGTGTGATGTGATGTTTTTTGACTGTCGCAGTATCCACTTCTTTACTCATTGATGACATCACAATGGAACATGCGTCAACAGGGGTGGAAAGAAAAGAATCCTTGGTTGTGTTGAATACAAGGAATACTGAGAGGGGGAGTGAATCAGTATTCTATAAAACTTTTCTTTCACATATTAATTAATCCATTTACCAAACTCAATAACATGAAAGCAAAACAAACATAAGAAGAGTAGCCACAAAGTCATAACACATAGACACCAAGATTTTTACATGGAAAACCCAAAAATAGAAAAACCATGGTGAGTGTTAGCTCACAATATATTATGAAATCAAAACTGGATTATAAGAAGGCTCACTGCCCAAGGACTCATTATCCAAAGAAGTACTCACTGCCATAAAGAAGAGGAGATAGAAGAAGGATGGCTCACTGTTAAGAGAGGATTTCTACAAATGCATCTACACAATGTTGGAATGCAATTCAATTAATAGCTCAATACACAGATTCATAAGTCTTTATTTTATTTGCCCTGCTTTTCTGCTCTGCTTCACATATATTCTGTTTCTCTGCCCTTACTATTTCTTGTTGATCACAAACTTGTCACAAATCGCATACACATTCAATTCACATTACATTCACACACATTCATACATCCAATATGGAAATTTATCAAGTATATATATCTGCAACATGAATTACCTCAAAACTAGGTCGGCATGAAAAATATAAAACTTGTAAACCAAAGTTGTTCCTTGTCGGCTTGATTCTTGCACAAACAACAATGCGAACCCATACAATCACTCGGGAAACTTCATATAGGTTTGGACCTATTTTTGAACCACTTAGAGTAATGATCTATACATTATCTTCTTACCGCACACCGATCCAACTACATGTCGGCCTTATTCCAAAATACACACTTAAGCCTTATTGTCTGTCATATCATAACTTTCAATGCGAACCATATGAGACTTTGAAATTCATAACCAACATTCATTATGGGCCTCTTATCATACCTTCAGAACCGCAGGTCATAATATTCTAGTGTGGTGAAATGCAGATCTCAAAACTGTTGCCTCTGCCTTGCAAAACACTATCAAATTGAAAGTTGATACTGGAGAACTTGTAGAATGTGATCCAATGACCTTCAAGCTCTACAAATCTAGATTTAGATGATTATGCCATTTATCTACATTGCCTTAAAACTACAAATCAAAATATTCACCAGCGGATGAATGCGGACCAATTTACCCAGATGCTTTGCACTGTTTCTAACTCATCTCTATTCACCTGGACTTAGACAAATCATAGAATGACTTCTGGAGGAAGTTAGGACTTGAAAATTTGAATATGACATCACTAAATAGCCATGAATAACATACCAAAACAGCATAATGTGATCTTTGACTGCGGAGGCATACCATCACAATTATTGTCATTCACTCCTTGTTTCGTACTGTCCATAGTCATTTTGACTAAGTTAGTCTTCCGGACCAAAATCCTTTTGCCATGCCTTGTTGCCATCAATGACAACTTACAATAGTTCTACCTTAACCATCAGAGCAATGTCTCTTGACTATGTTGTCAACAATCTCCCCCTTTGGCATTGATGGCAATACTTAGTGAAAAAATGCTTATCTGTTAGTGAAAAAATGCTTATCTTCTCCCCCTTACTATGTACACTCTGTTTTTCTTCCTTCCTTAAGATGTCTGGCCATTTTTCACTAGATCTTCTTTTCCCCATTTGACATCAATGGCAAATGTGTATATACAAATAACAAAATGATGTCAAAACTTGCAAAAATGTTATACTTAGCCGCATGTGTACAGGTGCAATCTTCCAATTTAGTTAGTTGTGGGTGACATGATATCATTGTAAATAATCTTTAATTGTGCTAGTTCTCCATCCCACCTATTCTTAGCTCTATCCAAAATTTGAATGTTGCCATTTATCTAAAAAACTAAGTCTTCTACCCTTTGTACATTAGTAGGTATTTCAGTTATTGCCTTAACTCTTGAGGCTTCAGCAACTGGACTTGTCATTGAATTAATTTTAGGACTTATCAACCCTCTCAACTGGCACATTCTGCTTTTCATTTTTTCCTTTTTGCTCAGCAGACTACTTATGCTATTGTGAATATTTATGTAACTTGTATTTCTTGACTGCTCATGGAATCAACTGCCGGATCATAAGACTTAGAAATATTCATTAATTGAAGTTCTATAGCTTTGATCTTATCATCCATTTCCTTAGTAGTCTTAGGCCATGATAAGAAGAATTTGTATGTATCACAAGCTTCCTTAATAGCACTCTCTATATTCTTAATACTATTATCTAGCAAAATTCTATCATTGTCTAGCTTGCTCTTCAATTTAGTCAACTTTTTATCATCAAATTCTTTTCTGACTCTAGCATCTGCAGATTTCTCAAAAGATTCAAAATGTGTACTAATTGATTTTATCATACCTTTAAGTTGATCAATTGATGATAATGATGTATCCTTCTGGTATGCAGGCATCAACTTTTCCAAAATGTTAGATGCCTCACCAATGAGTTCATTGTCCTATATATGTGACTTTAGAATCTCTTCCTGAGATTTTGCTTGAACAATTGATACCAGTTTAAATTTCTACAAAGGAGACATTTGAAGCCAAATTTATTGGTCCTTGCAGAAACTCAGGGGCATCCAACACATGTGTTTCCTGTTGCTTTTCTAAAAATTCTTTGACAGAATCAACTGGATCCTGTAGGGCAGCGGTGTCTCTTGCCATACTAAACACTTCATCTTCTTGATCCTACTCTGGAGGTTCTAGGTCCATAGCCTTTTGTTCATCAATGATTTGTTTCAGAGGAGGGCTCTTCTCAGCTTGTTTATCCTCTTGATCATCATCTTCATTTTGCTCCTCAGTGGTTTCAATATTCTCAGCAGATTTATCCTCTTCTCGCTCTTTTATTGCTTCACCTTTTCTTGGACTTACCGGAGAAGTCTTTGTTTGATTTGAACCTTGATTAGGATTGATTTCCGGTAAAGAACTATCATCACTAACATTTTGTTCTTCTTTATCATCATATATAGTTTGGAGATGTGGTTCCTTCAGTACTTTCAGAGTGATTTCTTCAGTTTCCTTAGCCAACTTCTCATTGTCACTTGACATGAGAGTATTTGTCCTTTTCTTTTTTCTAAACTTCACACCCAGTACTTTGGAGACCTTTGCTTTTTCTTCCAGAGCGATCTCAGGACATAACTTTATTAGTGCATATTCTCTAAGCTCAATGTCCTTTTCCATAGTTGTTTCCTTTCTGACAGACATAATGCTAGCAAGGGTGTCAGGGAGATCAGTGATTATCTCAATGAGAGCTTTATTATATATTTCCAAATACCTGATTACAACATATTTGATGATGCCTTTATCTGCATCATTATACTCATCATATAGTTGAGCTATAGGCTTTAGATTTCCATCAACTATTATAGCTTTTAAGACATCCTCCAAGTTGATTATAGCCTCTTCTTTCTCAGGCTCTGCTTTCTTTGCCTTCTTCCTTCCTTTGCCCATTCCAGAGGGCTTGTCTTGCTTAGCACTGGGGGCTTCAGTTGATTTTACTTTCATCTTTTTAACCTCTTCATTTGATTCTATTTCTTCATCATCTATACCCACACTGACATACATCCTTTGTCCTTTGGTCTTTTTCCTTTGTAACCTTTGTCAGTGGATTTCTTTGAGGATGGCTCTTCAGATGGGATAGAACCAGTGGATTGAGGTTGATTTAGATGTGGAACCTCTTGTTATTTTCTTTGGTGCTATTGGTACCTTTGATTTTATCTCTTGCACTTCTGGAGCATTATCTGTTTCTTCATGTTCCTTTACTTGTTCTTGTTTAGCTTTCTCTACCTCAGCCCTTGACCTTGTACTGGTGATCTATTCTTTGGTGAATCCCTTTCTCTGGGCATACTCTTCCACCATTTTCTTGGCCTTTTTCTGAATTTCTAGCTTTCTTAGTTCAACATGAACTTTCACAGATAATTCTTCATATGTGCCAAACCTTTCCTCTGAAGTATCTCAAGGTTTGCTTAACATGAGAGTAGCATATCCATCTAACACCTTTGCTACTACTTCATAGCCCATTGGGAGAATCCAAACTGTTCTAGGCTCAACAACCTCCATCATGCACTAATCCTTATTTACAATAAAGCATATGTCATTTTTATACTTTTCAACAATTGACTCAGGTATTATTTCCCTTGATTGCATGATCCTCAAGAAATTCTTGAAATAGCCCCATAGGGCTGTAGTCTGTGCATCATGATTTCCTATCCCACTAAGATGATTCCTAATTTGTACTGCAACTAGTTTATCATTAGTCCAGAACAAGTTCTTTATTGTTGGTAGCTCTTGCATAAAATAGAAGAATAGGTAAAGACTCTGTGAAGGGGAAAACAGATTAATCAATTAATGAATAATGAAACCCAATACATTAATGAAATCTGAAGGAAAAAGGAGATTTAAACAAACAAATAAATGATACTCACACCTTTACCTTGCGTCTTCCATTATTCGCCTATTAGCTCTTGATCTTGATAAATGTGAAGCCCTCAGAAGCGTGTGCTCCCTTGCTTGTTGAAGATGACAAGAGTAGAATGGCTAGGATACTTGTTTGTATTTGAAGATGAGTTTCAAACACAAATGTGAGAGGATGAATATGAAGTGCTATGAAGTGCCAAAGGCGCACGTGTATTTCTGCAACATAAGTTCGCTCAAGCTATGGATGATGAAATGAAGAAGAGGAAGGCTGTATTTATAGAGTTGTGTGGAAGAAGATCAATGGTTGAGAAGAAAAGGGAAGATCAACGGAGGAGGATTGTTGAGGAACGTGCAACAAATGGAAGAAAGACATGTGTCATTCAAAAAGTAGCTTTGTTGAGTTAACTCCTCTCTTGATGAGGATGAGATTTGATTTTCTTAATTTAGAATTTATTTTTCTAATTTAAGAGAAAGTTTGCTTTAAAGATGCTTTAAAACTGCTTTTGCTTTTGTATGACAAGAGGAAAGTATTTTTAGAAGATAAGAATGATTTTTGAAGATAAGAAAGCATAATTAAATAAAAAGATTTTATTTAATTATTTTGTAGATAATTGAGAGGAATAAATAAAATATAGAAATATATTTTATTTTGTGGATATTTTTGAAGAATAAAATAAAATATAAAAGTATATTTTATTTAGTGGATATTTAAGATTTTATTTAAATAAAATTTGCATTTTATTTAAATTTGAAAGAATAAAGGATTTTAATTAAATAATTGAAATTATTTAATTATTTAGGAGAATGTAGTTGATGTAGATGAATTTAATTAATTAAATAAAATGTAATTTATTTAATTAAATGAGAGGAGATGAATCAGATAAATAAATTTATTTATTTATTTATTGATAGAAGAATGTGAATGATGAAATAAATATTTAAAATATTTATTTAAGTAGAGTCATGCCAATTTTAGGTGTATACAGAATCAAAGTACCAAACTTGAATGCATATTTCTACTCCTTTGTCTTCTTTAGATTCTCCATCAATTGTTGTCAGAGCAACTCACAAAGGTCATAATCAGCATTTTCCTTGATCATCTCATAGGCTGTGTATATGGCAGTACTGGAAACAGAGTTCTCCTAGTTTATGAAGTAGATTTTGTAGCCGATTATCATAGATGCAAAACTTACTGCATGGTCTTCAATATCATTGATTGTCAGTGCCCTTTTGTCAAATTTGGCTCCGGTGGCTTCCATCACAGTGTTGTTCTTTAAAGCTTTTAGCACAGGCACCCTTCCAGTGGAATTCAATCCTGTGACAACCCTTATGGCATCTTTTAAAATCATGAAAGGTGTGTTGAGCCACATAAATTCATCATGAATTTTTCTTAGCACATACTTGACCCAATCATCCTCTGCAAATGTTGGGAAATCAATATATTGAACGAATTTCTTTTCTTCCAATACCTTATATTCTTCCTTCAGATCATAGTTTCCATCGATCAGATGCTTTAGATACAAGTTTGTAAGTTGGCCATCACCATGTTCTTCTAGGGCAACGTGGATGTATGCCCTAATATCCTCTACATGCATCACTCCATGGGGTACTTTTGAAAACACGCCATTTGGACCAACTTCCATTGATTTAAAAGGGTGTTTCTTGAATTTTGGTCGTGCTCTTTCAGTGATATCAATAATTTGCAGTGTCGCCATTGCAACAAGAATTCAAACAAGTTCATGGTAGGGTTTTAGACTATAAATACCTCTTTTCCAAATTAGGGTTTTCTTCACTTGAAATCGCTTTGAGTTGCTTTGAATCACTGGAAATCGTTGAAATCGCTTTGGATTCATCTTCAGTTCTCCTTGGACACTTGGTAACTTGAATGTAAAGTGATTTATCTTTCTACTTTGAGTCTTTTATTCTTCATTTGCCAAAACCTAACTGTAATAAATGTTAACTTCAAAAGTTGTTCAAAACCCTTAACTGTTAAATACAGTCAACTGAGATTCCTCTACAATGCACCGTGTTTGATCTTTTTCTACCGGTTTATTCTTTAAGAGATTAATCACATAGATCCTCAACTCATACCTTTGTGCTGGATCTCAACACCAACTATCTAGATGGGGGTTTTATATTTTCAATATAGCTCCCCCTGAGCCAGAGCTCCCAATCTACTTCCCAAAAGAAGTATCTGCACTAGAGGTTGGTGTGGATCCATCCTTGACCTCATGATCTTCCTTCTTAATCCATATCTTGCTCATTTCCTTCTTGATTTCTATCAGATCAACTTGGTTCTTACCTTTATCTTCCCTTTGTTCTGTAATCCTCTTTTCTGTAGGATTGTTCCTTTCTATCTTCTTACTTCTGCAGAATTTTGCAAAGTGTCTAGGCTTATTGCAATTGTAGCAAACAACATTCCTTTGTCCTTGATTTCTTCCATTTACTGGATTCATTCTTGATCTACATTAGTTAGCCATATGCCCAAATCTATTGCATACAAATCATTTTCCATTGAATGATTGAGTATTCTTTCCATAGTTGAAACCTCTCCTAATCTGACTTCTACATTCATTTGCCTTATGACCAATTCTCTTGCAATTGAAACATTGACCAGAGAATGATGGAATATTTTGATTCTTTTTGCTCCTACACTGAGTAGCCTTATGACCAAACTTATTGCAATTAAAACAATAGCCATTGAAATATGGGTACCTTTGAGCATTGGGTTGTCTAACCGGAGGTCTTCTAGGTTTGTTTATTTGATACTGGACCTATTTGCCTTTGTCTCTCCTCATCTCAGTGTTGACTTGTCCTGATTTAGAATTTTCTCCTTTTTCAAAACCCAAACCTTGCTTGTCATCTGGACTTCTCTGACTGTCAATCAGCTCATCAAGTTTTGCAGAGCTTATTTTGAACTTTTCTTTGTAAATGTTTGCAACTTCCAGATCAAATTTTAGAAGCACATCTTTTTCCAACTTTTCACAATCTTCAGACTTGTCTTTCAAGATTTGATTTAAATGCTCCTCAACCTTTTCTTTCTCTTCAATCAACATTGATAAATCATTTAGAGTTTCATTTGCTACTTTCAATTATTCACTTAGCTCTCTGTTCCTATCCTTTGATCTCTTAACTTGCTCTCTCAACTTTAGGATACATTCCTCAACTTCTTTGATATTTTCCTTCAGATCCTGGATATCTGCTTCATACCTATCAAGATCTTCAAGAGCAGTTTTCAGTTCTTTATTACTGACATATGTGCAATTATCAATTGTGACACTACCTGGAGTAGGATACCTTCTGACTGCCATGTGAAAGCTTTCCTAGATCTTCTTTAAGTTGTTAGGCTTCTTCTAAGGAACCTTGCTCTGATACCAATTGTTGAATACAAGGAATACTGAGAGGGGGGGTGAATCAGTATTCTATAAAACATTTCTTTCACATATTCATTAATCCATTTACCAAACTCAATAACATGAAAGCAAAACAAACATAAGAAGAGTAGCCACAAAGTCATAATACATAGACACCAAGATTTTTACGTGGAAACCCCAAAAAGGGAAAAGCCATGGTGAGTGTTATCTCACAATATATTATGAAATCAAGACCGGATTACAAGAAGGCTCATTGCCCAAGGACTCACTATCCAAAGAAGTGCTCATTGCAATTGGATCACTGCCATAAAGAAGAGAAGATAGAAGAAGGGTGGCTCACTGTCAAGAGAGGACTACTACAAATGCATCTACACAATGCTAGAATGCATTTCAATTAATAGATCAATACATGGATTCATAATTCTCCATTTTATTTGCCCTGCTTTTATGCTCTACTTCACATATATTCTATTTCTCTGCCCTTACTGTTTCTTGTTGATCACAAACTTGTCACAGATCGTATACACATTCAATTTGCACACATTCATACATCCAATATAGAAATTTATCAAATATATATATCCGCAACATGAATTACCTCAAAACTAGGTTGGCATGCAAAATATAAAACTTGTAAACCAAAGTTGTTCCTTGTCGGCTTGATTCTTGCACAAACAACAATGCGAACCTGTACAATCACTTAGGAAACTTCATATAGGTCTAGACCAATTTTTGAACCACTTAGAGTAATGATCTAAACATTATCTTCTTACCACACACCGATCCAACTACGTGTCGGCCTTATTCCAAAATACACACTTAAGCCTTATTGTTTGTCATATCATAACTTTCAATGCGAACCATATGAGACTTTGAAATTCATAACCAACATTTATTATGGAACTCTTATCATACCTTCAGAACCACAGGTCATAATATTCTAGTGTGGTGAAATGCGGATCTCAGAACTGTTGCCTCTGGCTTGCAAAACACTACCAAACTGAAAGTCGATATTGGAGAACTTGTAGAATGTGATCCAATGACCTTCAAGCTCTACAAATCTAGATTTAGATGATTATGCCATGTATCTACATTGCCTTAAAACTACAAATCAAAATATTCACCAGTGGAGGAATGCGGACCAATTTACCCAGATGCTCTGCACTATTTTTGACTCATCTCTATTCACCCAGACTTAGACAAATCATAGAATGACTTCCGAAGGAAGTCAGGACTTGAACATTTGAACATGACATCACCAAATAGCTATGAATAACATACCAGAACTGCATAATGTGATATTTGACCGTGGATGCATACCATCACAATTACTGTCATTCACTCCTTATTTCGTATTGTCCATAGACATTCTAAGTTAGTCTTCTGGACCAAAATCCTTCTACCATGCCTTGTTGCCATCAATGACAACATACAATAGTTCTACCTTAACCATCAGAGTAGTGTGTATTGACTATGTTGCCATCAGGTTGGAGCACAATTGTCTTCTCCTGGTGTTGTATGTCGAAATCATTTCTATAAGATGCTTCTAATAGGGACTTGCAATTTGTTTAGTGCGGAGATGAGCATCGAAGGCAAGCTTCGGAGGTGGTGTTTCATCAACGCTGGAGGTGCTCCTAGGAAGGTCCAGAGATACTTGGGAAGTGCCAAAGGTGCTCCTAGAAGGGTTTGGAGGTGTGCCTGCAAGAAAGAAAAGAACTGCCATTACTGGTTTTGACTTCTTTTTATTATTTATTTAATTATTTTTATTTGTTTTAGAAGGGCCGCCATATTACTGATTTTCAACCCTTCTTTTTTTAAAAATTTATCCATCAACCATGCAAGAGAGTGTGAGCTCTCCCACATAACATAGACCTTTGACAAATTCCTCCTTAGTGGATGGTCACTGATAGAGGCGAATCCTATGACCATTCACTAGAAATATAATTTCTCCTCCATCAATAGGTGCCAACTGGATTGTTCTATTGTCATAGACTTCCTTAATCTCATAAGACCTCATCCAATGAATTTACAGTTTTCCCTTGAATTCCTTGAACTTGGAGTCATACAAGAGAACCCAATCTCCACGTTGAAACATCCTCCTTTTGATATGTTGATCATGCCACTATTTTCTTTGATGCTGAATAATCTTTGTTTGTTGTATGGCCTCCATCCTAATCTCATCCAACTCATTGAGTTGTAAGATCTGATGCTTTTGTGCAATGGACAATGGTAACCCAATATATAGTGATGTTTTGAGTGTTTGGAGTTCAAACTCTATTGATAGGATATGCTTCTTCCCATAGACAAGTTCATAAGGAGAAAACTTTGTTGTTGATATTCATGTTGTATTGTAAGCCTATACCGCTTCATGTAGTCCACTTGTCCAATCTTTCTTGTTCATTGCTATTGTCCTTGTTAATATGTTCTCTAATTCTTGATCCGTTACTTCCACGTGTCCATTAGCTTGAGGATGATAAGGTGATGATTTCCAGTGTTTGATTTGATAGATCTCCGTGAATGCTTGAATCATTTGAAAGGTGACTTGGGGTCCTCAGTCTGAGATTATAGTTCTTGGGGCTCCAAACTTCAAGAAGATCCTATTATACAAGAAATCAACAACTTTATATTCCCTAGCTACCTGCAAGGCTTGAACTTCTGCCCATTTTGTCACATAGTCGGTGCATACTAAGATGTATTCCTTTCCTGTTGATGTTGGAGAAATGGGTCTAACAAAATCTAGATCCCACTATTCAAATGGTTCTAAAATCAGTTGAGGGTGTAGTGTCATCTCATTTGTGAATGTGGGTTGTCCCATCCTCTGACATTGATCACATTATCTTACATACCTTTTTACATCCTTATGCAAAGATGGACAGTAATAACCTACCCCCAAAACTTTATGGATGGACCTTTGTGCAGAATAATGTCCTCTCATTGGTTCATCATGGCATGCTCTCAAGACATCAAAAGTTTCATCAGCCCTTAAGCACGTGTGCAACACAAAGTTAGGGCCACATTTGAACAATAAACCATTTAACCATTTATAAGATAAAATTTCTTTCACCAGCTTCTTCTTTTGTTTTGAAGTAAATTATGGGGGGAGCAAGCCTATAGCCAAGAGATTGGCTATATTAGAAAACCAAGGGGTGTTGTTAGGGTTAGCTGACAGAAGATATCAATTAAATGCAAATAAAGATTAAACAGAGGAATGAAAATACACAGAAATAATAACAGTGAGAGACAAGTTTTAACGTGGTTCACCCAAACTCAGGCTACATCCACCAATAGAGAGTCTAATATTATTATCCAGTAAATCAAACTGATTACAACCAGCAATCCCTGCAACTCAATACCATTGCAAATGCTACAATACAATATATCAAAAAACCCTAACCCTTAGCCGCTTTTATCAAGCCTTATGTTGGTTACAAAAATAGGGTTTTTTATGTCGGTTACAAAAATAGGATTTTTTATGTCGGCTCTAAAAAAACATGGCTAGTGTACAGTACTTTCCTGATCAGTCGCCACCTACCAACAGGTGCTTGCTGACATGGCAAATAAATGCTCATCTAGAAAACCATCCTCCATGGGTGCATCTTCTCCTCTTGTATGTAGTATAGACAAAACGTTAGCAACCAAATTAAATTTCCCCAGATTGTCAACAATGGTAATGTCAAATCCTTATAACAACAATAATCACCTAATAATCCTTGCACTGACAACTGGTTTGTTCATTAAGTACTCGATTGATGCATGATTAGTGTGTACAAATTTTTTGTAACATGTGATATAATGCCTAAATTTGTTAATAGCATATATCACAGCTAGGAATTCCTTTTTTTGTGGTGGTATAGTTTTTTTTAGCAGGGGTAAGATTCTTACTTATGTAATATATGGCATACATTCCTCCCCCTTCTTCTTTTTGTCCTAGGACCACCCCTATTGACTCATTAGATGCATTTGTTTGAATGTGAAAAGGGAGATTCCAGTTGGGTGCTCTTAGGACAGGGGTGTCAGTCAAATTTTCCTTGATAGTTTCAAAGGCGCTTTGGCATTCTTATGTCCTCAATATCTTTTGTCAAAAGGGAGAACATTGGAGCGGCTATTTTACTAAAATTCTCAATGAACCTCCTATAGTAATCGACATGTCCCAAGAAACTCCTAACATCGGTCTGGTTTTTAGGAGTAGGTAATTGTTGTTGCTTATGCAACACACCTAATGTTTTTTCAGACCATTGGGGCCCTTCTATTGATCTTTGGGCTATACTTTAAGTGTCTTGTATTCTTTTGTAGCCCACGTCATATTTCATTTTCTCAAGTGTAATGAATTAGTTTACATCATCTTAATAGACTTCGAGATCCTCGTGTTTTATGGGAGCTGCTTCAAGTGTGTGAACCTTCATGTTTGACATTCGATCTCCACTTATACGCATGTTGCTTCACCAGAATCTTGCCTGCAGGTTACACACAATTTTACCTCTCGATTATATTTATTGAATGTGTGGCTCCTTGTATGTGAATTGAGGATGCATATTTAAATCTCCTAAGCTTAACATGAATTGAGAATATATAATGAATGTAAGTATGAGTTTAAAATTTTATGCTTGGTAAAATGGATCAAAATATATAATATGACACTCTAACGCTCCTCTTGTGTTTGTAGGTTCTTGGTGCCAGTTTTAATTGCACATGAAGGATGGTGATTGAATGATGTGCACACTACTAAAAGTCAGAGAAGAGTAGAGAAGAAACTCAATAAAGGTAGTGTTCATTTGCATCTTCAAATTCTACATCTATGGAGGAGGTCCCAACACTTGATCCATGGTCCACTTGAGTCCCACAGCTGATAGATGGATTACGCAACTTCAAGATCAACCTCAACATGTTCTACCAAAAACTAAATGGCAAGGGGAAATAGTCCTTTTTTGCAGCCTTGTTCAATTCCCTATAATCAATACACACTCTCCACTTTCCATTCTTTTTGGGTACTATGACCAATGGGGACACCCACTGGTTATCTAAGATAGGATACATGAATCTGGCCTACAACAACAATTTTTTTATCTCAGTTTTCACAATTTATTTGAGTGTAGGGTTTAATCTTCTTTGAGGTTGTCTAACGGGATTAACATCTTCTGTATATATGTGGTGAGTGTAAATCTCAAGAGGTATGTCCCTCATGTCTTTATATTCCCAAGTGAAAGCTTCTTAATGGGATACTAGAAGATCAAGAAGTGCTTCCTCATGCTCTACTTTCAACTAAGTGCTAATGTTAAGTGTTTTTTCAGGTAAGATCATGATTTTATTTATGGTTTGTTCCATGGATGTTCCTACTTACATTCTTAGCTCATGGTGTTAAGGGGGCAAGAACGTGGAAGCAGTAGAAGGAAGGTGGCAAGGTTTCTGTAGAAAGTTTCTCCACAGGGTATAACATTGGCGAGGGTACAATGGGTTGCAATCAAAAGTTCTCGCCTTAAATCTTGAGCGAGGTCCATCGTGTCTCCTTTGATGAGAATGTGATTTATGTATTTAGGGTTGTCATAATCTATTCCCTCTTCCAATTCCCCTAAGTGCTCTGTAATAGTCACCATGGCCAGGGAAGCACTATTTTCTCCAATAGTTGGTTCGTCCACCTAAACTTTTCCTAAGTACTTGATAGATGGTTTGGCTGGGGGTACATGAAGATCTTCATTCCTATTCCATTGGATATGACCATGTCACATGTTTTGCAGTCAATTGATGTTGTTGCAGTGGCCAACCAAGGTTTTCCTAAAATTAAGGGAAAAGCATTTTTGTGGTTCCTTGGTTCCAAGATCAGAAAATCCATAGGGAATTCCCATGATTCTATCATCACTGGCACATCAGTAAGCACTCATTTGGGAATTACAACTAACTAATTAGCCAACTACAGAATGATGGAAGTGGATTGCATGCCTATGAGGGCCAGCTTATTAGAGGTTTGGATTGTCATCACATTGATTTCTGCCGCTAAATCAACCAACACATTTGATATCTTAATTCCTGCAATGCAAACTGTGATAATGGGATTACCAGGGTCACCATATTTAGGGAGGAGAATTCCCCCACTAGTAGGTTGACTACCTTCTCCTCCATTGGGATGGTTTTGGGAAAGGTTTGCCTTTGCCCTTGAGTCTTGACCCAGTGTTGTTTGATAAATTGATTAAGCTCAAGAACATCTCTGATGGCCTGGAGTAGTGGTATCTCAATATTCAATTGTCTGATCTCCTAAAGTAACTCTGATTATTCATTGGTTTGTATTTGGTTGGATGGTATTTTTTTGTTTTTTTGAGGGGCAGTGTGCTTTAACCATTCAGGGAAGGGTGACTTACTTGCAATCTCTGGAGTGGCTCTAGAGTGTATCTCTAAAGGAGCTCCAGAGTGTGTCTCTAGAGGAGCTATAGAGTGCGTCTCCAGACAATGGTGCCAAAAATGACAAGGGTCATTGCACCTTGCATTTAGATATAATCATGTGTTAATCTAGGGCAGTGTATCCATGGCAATTTATAGTAGAACTAATAACTAACAGTCCCAAACTACTTTCTAGAATTAAACTAACTTTCCCAATCAAGATCATGCACTTACTATTAAAAAATGAATCTAATTTCTAGAAAATAATTCTAATAACTAATCCACACACAATTGCTAGAAAGAAATCTAACCTAGGAAGGAATAAATGATAACCAAGATCTAATCTAGAATTCAATCATCATTTGCAAAACAGAAAGATAAATCATACAATAACAAAGATCTCTTCTAAGATTGAGACAGTAACTAATCTACCAAGCTGGAAACAACCAAACAGAAATGAAATACTAGCCTCTCTCTATTAGTGGGAGTGGACCCTTTCTCCATACTGCTGGAAGGGAGACTAGGCTAATGACTCAGAATTTGAGGTGCCAAATTATCTACTTTTTCATTTCAGATTGTTCATAAACATAATATGCATGCAATTTGCACAAAGATCTGAAGGTCCTTTTCTTCTTTTCAATCTATCTATCTATCTATGCAACAAAAGACTAACTATATTCCTACTTCTAATTCTCTATATATATCAAGTGTTGTTCTTATACATATTCTTAGAGTAATTATTCTCTACTGTAGTTCAAATTAGATATCTAATTCTTATTACATAATCCAAGCAATCAAATACTAAGAGATATTACGGTTACACTACAGGTGTCACAAAAGTTTAACCGAAGTTGCAAATAGGCCACAAGGGTCAATAAAAGAAAGAAAGGAACTGAAATAATTAAAATTGGTGGCCTCTATACTACACAACTATAACTGGGACTCCTGCTCACTAGCTGAACCTTGTTATCATAAGCGTGGTTCCCTTTTCTCCAAAATCTTTGGTCATTCATGATCCACGTGCCAAACTGCAGTTCTTCCTTCAACTTCTGATGTCTTCTGCAGAGCTCCAAAATTTTTAGGAGAAACTACGGAGCTATCTCCAAAGGAAAGATACCTGCATGCAAAAAGGGTATGTTTCTGCAAGATTTTGTTAATAACCATTCACAATCCTAAAACCATCTAACCATACAACTACCGCAATAACACACCCATCTCTAAAAAGATTGAACAAGATTTATATAAATTTCTATGGTACAAGCAAGGTATGATGGCTCTTTGGGATAGGAAAGGGAGATAAATCAACATATATAATGTGTGCTACATGTCACTCATTAATACCATAGTTGCAAAGAGACACGACACTGCCACCATGGTAATAGCTAAAATAGATATTGGATGGGGTCAAAGCATAGATGGACAATCATGCCACCACAAGCAGAAATAAAGTCCTAGTAGAAATAGAGAAAAATTGAATGGATGAGGTTAGAAGGAAATGCACCACAATGCATTCTCAATTCAAAACTCACATTAACACTCTGCAACAAATGGTCAATGATATCATCACAGTGTATCAATTTTGCCTCCAATGACCTACACTAACCAAAGGCTTAAAAAATTAGATAGACCAAATAGAGTTAAAGATACTACAAGTGGCTGACACCTATGATCTAATGTAGGATGTCGATGGGACAACAAGGGCACATAGAAACAATGCATACTTAGCTCCAACAGTTGCAAGACCAAAGAGAGATGATTAAAGCCCAAATCAAATAGCTTCGGGAGGTGGTGAGTTTGAGATTGGCACATGTGATTAGACTACTAAGGGATACAAAGAAGATAGTGCAACAAATTCAAATCCCAACCAGCATTGCAGTAGTAGAAAAAACAATAATTCAAACACAGCCAAATACAAGTGTTGTAGCAAGCTAAGAACCAATGGGACGTCACATTTGCATAGCTAAAGGAGATATACAAGAACATCTTGCCTGCAAACTAAACATTTTGTATTTCTTGAGGACAAGACAATTTCAAAGGGGGGATGATGTTGGTAGCAGCAGGTACAACATCTAGAAGTCATCGCACTTGGCTACAAATGAAATGTGGAGCATAAGGCCGACTAGGCCTATTTGAAAAAATCATCTTTTGTAAAGGACACATCCCCATTATAGCTATATGTATAAAGTAATCTAGGAATAGAAGATAAGATAAGGAGACATAAGGAAATATAGGTTAGAAAGAAGAGCAGAGAAGATATCATATATTTGACATTGTAATACATTTAAGGCTTATATACATATAATGGATGACATATTATTGGGATGATTAAATGAATGTTTTAATTTCTGTATGATGAGTTATCTATTATATTAAACTACCACATAATTTTATTTCCTGCCACAAACCTTCTAATCATTTTATTACTATCATAACTAAGGTATAAACACAACATGCAAGACTCATGGGCTTAGAACTTCGGTCTGTGATCCCTCTTCTCTTGCCAACAATATGATTTTCTTGCTAAATCAAAAAGTGCACGTGTGTGTGTGAGAGAGAGAGATCATATAACCATATAGCCTATTTATTCAATCATTGTACAATAGAGAAATTACAAGGAGATAGCATATGGCTTTTCTTGTGCTAATTATTCCATTTTTTAAGGATTGAGTGTGCTCAAAGTTGTTATTAAACATATTTTCATTTTCTTGAGAAAAGCTTGGTTTAAGCCATTAATGGAGTCTTATGGTTTTTTTGAGGATTGTGTGTGCTCAAAATGGTTATTAAACATATTTTTGTTTTCTTGAGAAAATCTTGGTAGAAGCCATTAATGGAGTTTTATGGTTTTTTTAGGAAACCTTGTACGATTTTATTTTTGTGGAAAATAAATTATGTGATTTTATGTTTGATTTTACAGCATCTGACATCTCTGATTTGATTCAATTCTAAAATATCTATTTCTCTTTATGACATTCTATAAATTCTAGCGAGGGATTCACCATCTTTGATTCCAATGGGGATCTCCTTTTCAAAGTGGACACATACACCCTCACTTCCAACCACCTTATTCTCATGGATGCCTAGGGAAAACCACTTCTCATACTATGTTGCAAAATATACACATCATTTCTACATTTTGTTCTACATATTTCTACTATTAATTGAATGTATGGTTGCATACCTTCCTTTATAGCTTCCTAGTCTACACCAAAGATGGGAAGGCTATCTTGGAGATAAGCTAGGTGGTCAAAAACCCCTCTTCACTATGATAAAGTCTTTGATTTTACCAATGAAAGTGTGCCTCCTTTATTTGTATTCTTTCTTTACCATATTTACAAGAATGGGTTTTGTAATCTTCTAGGTGAAAGGATTTTGTGCAAGTGCAATGACATAGGAACGATGCTTGGTAGAGATGTCTTCAATTTATGTATTAAGATTAACTTTGATTAAGATTTCATGATGGATTGACTATCGTGCTCAAACATATCTTCCTAGTGACAATGACATTCCTCATGTGAGATGATCACACAAAGGATAAGATAACCACACCACCCTCCTCTACTACCCAATGCCAAAAGAGTGAGGCACTTTTCTTTCAATTTTTTATATTTGTGCCCAACCTAACAATTGTTCGATTGTGAAAATATTCACTAGTAAGATGCCTGATGTTATATTAATTTCATTCTCAACTTTAATATTCTTTAATGTACTAATTTTATTCTCAACTTAAATATTGTTTAAAATATTGAATGAGATTATTTTAATTTTTGTTGTCAATTTATGACCTCATTGATTAAAATACTATTTTTTGGGGATTTTTCTTTTATTTATCCATTTCATGTTACCATTCCAATCATGATACAAACATAGTAGAATATGTAGAGGGGTTTTGTGCACAAGGTGTTCCATCTCTCTACACTCTACTTAAACATCACACTCATCAATAGTCAAATAGTCAATAGCAATTTTACATTTCATCCCTACCAAAAAGTGGTAACTAATGAAGTCCATTTCTTTTCTAAATATTGAATGAATTAGCATTCACTAAAGGAGCTCAAAATACTGAACAATGTAAAGGTGTAGATTCATTCCCAAGACCTTGGAGTGTATGTACACCATCATGTACAAGAGTTATTTGAGCCACTTTAGGTATTTTAAACATAGATTTAATTATAATTAATTTTCTACTACTTTGCAATAAGGATTGTATCTATTTCTATAAAGAATTATAGGTACATTAATGAGAATATTGGATAGGTTGACATTCAAACTTTGAACCTACTTATGGCTAGTGGGATTTTCCACCATCGAGCCACTTGCCCTTTCATGATAGAAAATTTCAAACTCTAGCAAGAAGTGTATTTCAATTCCAACACATCCTCTAAGGTTGAGATCAACTATGTTACCAAATTCAAAATTTTAGAGATGATATAATTTAGTTCTAATAAATTTCAAACGTGATAGAATTTAAACTACATGCATTTTGTATCATTTTCCATGTAATTAAGGATTTGACTATGGAAAAACTATCTATTTGTAACAAAATTTTACTATAGTAAAAAATTATCAGCATGCCCATTGAACCTATGGGTCCAATTGCTAGTAAATATCATTTGTGCAAAGGAATACGATATTTTATCATTTTTGGATGGTGTAGGGTTTATTTCTATATTTTTGAGTTTTTGAGATTTTGTAATGGAGTGATAAGGTTAATGTGTGTTGTAAATGAAGAAATAAAGTTTTTTTAAGAAGGAATTATAAGGATTTTTTATATTCACATAATTTGGTCACATTGTAAAAGGGTGCATTATGAGTAGAAATTGGCACTCAAATTTCCACTTTTGCATATGGTCACATATTACATGGCTACTTCACATAATGTCTGTATGCTCAAGACCATCAATGATGTGCCTAATAGAGATTTCAGAGACTCACATGCTTGCACAATCAGAGTCTAATGTGACATCAAATGGATAAAGTGTAATACAGTCAAAGAGGAGGCTAGAAGCACTGGATGTTGGAGAAATCTTATCATCTCGAGCTAGGTTCTTGCTCAGAGATGGTACTTTATATGAGAAGTACTGGTTCTACATTTGTGTCCCTTATTGGAGCAAAGAGGCTTGGTAGTTTCATGTGTTGTATCTATGGATAGTTGAGTATGTCTCAATCCCCAGACTTGGTGATTTATACCTATGGATAGTTGAGTATGTCTTGATCTACAGACCTAGAGGTGTGTACTTGTGGATAGTTGAGTATATCTTAATCCACAAAAGAAGCATTGTTGTTGTGGATAGTTGAGTATGTCTCGATTCATAGTTGGTTGGTGTTGTTGCATTGTGGGTAGTTAAATATGTTTCAATTCACAAGAGGAGTGGTGTACTTGTGAATAGTTGAGTATCTCTCAATTCACAAGTATTGTTGGATAGTCAGGACATCCACTGATGCAGCTAGTTTGGTGTGCTCTAGGTAAGGAAAGAGATTTGGTGGAGGCACTTCATTAGATTTTCAAATGAGTTGTGTTTAGTCCATGTATTGGTATGTCCTTTGATCAAACTAATGCAATAATGGGGGAATGTTGGATTTTAAATTAATCTATAGTATAGGTTAGATAATAAATAATAAATTAATATGTCAATGTTAACTTATAAATAATGAAATAGGTGTTAGCTTTTAATAGTAGTAATTAATAATGTTAGTTTGTTTTGGGAATCACTTTTCAATAAGAGAGTCTGGGCAATTTTGTATGGGAAAGCAAGGCTTTATAAGCTCATGCAATCAATGTAAAATCATCCAATGAACAAGATCATATTGCATATTATTCGATGTTATATTTTTGTGCATCCATGACATAAATAATCTTAGTTCTATTGCCTTACCATTGTCAAGTACAAGAATATGATTTTTTAATCAAAGGCTTGTAGCTCAATTGGTTGATGAGCACAATCAGTGAGGATGATGGTATGTTTCTTGATTTCACCATCCACTAGTGTTCAAATCTCCCAGGGGTGCAATATAAAGGATGTGACCGAGATCATGCCTATGTCTTAGGTAACATCAAGGCATCTCCCTCGGCTAAGGATGGACATTGATCACCTTATTTTTGTCGACTTCTCCTTCATTATGTCTATGTTAGCATTGTCTTAAATCCCCTAGTCCTTAGCTCTCAACCAAAGAGATATCAACTGAGACTTGTATTCTCTATACTAGCAAAATGCAAAAACAATATGAATTTGATATAAAACTCTTAAAAAATACAAATTTTTAATATATTCAACTTGAAAAAACATTTAAAAAAAACAAACATGTAATTTTTTTTAAAGAGAAAAAGGGAAACTAAAACTAAATCTCTGGTTTAGATCAACATCTCATTGTTCAACCATTTCCCCTAATCGAAATGCTTCCATAATTTTTTTTTAATATTTAAAAAAGCAAATATTACAAAGAATCCATGGTTTATTTTAACATTATAACTTGAACCGTTTTTTCCTCTTAAGATGCCAGCTTGTCCATACTAATGAACGAGCTTTTTAAATTATTGTTAAAGAATCGATGGTTTATTTTAACATTATAACTTAAACCATTTTTTCCTCTTGAGATGCCATCTTGTCTATACTAATGAACGAGCTTTTTAAATTATTGTTGAAGTGTCCTTTGAATGTGTACAAAAACATTGTGAAACAATTGGACGATGATAACAATAGTGTGGAGCACTCATGCAACTATCACCAACTTTTTTAATGCTTATGTAACGTTTTGAATAATTTTAATTTCTTGGACTCATTTTGAATACATAGTCAAATGAATAGATTACACATCTTTGAACATGTGATTTTATTTGTTTTTATTCAAATCATTTCATTGACTGGAATATGTATGTTATTTTTAGTGGTAAATTTATTTTTACTTTAATCATTCGTTATTTTACTCAATTTTAATATTTTTTAAGCCCTAATATCTAATTGGAATTTTGTAAATGCTTGTTTTGTCTATGGTGGTGAGGACAATTAATAGGTATATTTTGACTATATCTTATAAAAGACATTTGATTATATTCTAAATTTCAATGTAGAGGAGTTTTAGATTTTGGGTTTTGAAAAGAAAAATTAATTATTAAAATTTAAAATAAAATATATGAACATGGGCTTGATATTAAATAAAATTTATTATGAATTTGACCTCGTACTTTTGAAAAGCAAAAATAAAAAATAATTATTAAATTTTAAATAATGAGTTGGATTCTAATTATTTAGAATAAACCTATTAAATTAAATAAGAAATTTAAATAATAAAATGAAATTATTTAGTTGGAATTCAAATGATATAATATGCAGTGTAAATGATTTATTAGTATGTAAAAGATTGTGAGAGCCACTTGTGTGACTACTAATTTGAACTTGGTCTATAGATTTGTACTAACTAATTCTATTGTTTGTATCTAGTTTGCCTTGATGTCTTCAACTTATATCTGTAGAGGGGTGGTATCTAGGGACAACATTGAGGAGTTTGCTAGGCAAGGATTTATTCTCCTTTAGTCAAACTCCTAAGGCACTAATTTAATGACTTCTGGAAATGATTAAAAATAACAAGTAATCATACAAGATGCCTAGATGTTAATCCAACTGCAAATGATGTAGTATTGATGCTCTATAATAAATGTTATAATGCATCTTGGATGCTTTGTCTTAGATGTGTTTGAAATGAATTAGGGTCTGTCCTTAAATAAAACTTTAAATGGTACAATAAAACATTTATCACTTCAAGTTAGCACACAACAATTACTTAAGAAGGGGTCAACTTAGGCCCAAATTTGAATTTGAATTTTGAAATGGTTAACAATCATTTCCATAATTCATGGAACTTCAAATTAGTTCAATTCAACAACTATAAATTTGAACTTGGGTGATGGATGAATAAATAGAGGGTTCAGAACCTATCCCTATGAATGAATGTAGGTGGAATCATATTAAACTCAAGTTATTTGTCAACTTTTACTAGAAATACTTGTACGCTAACCAATACATAAAAGAAAATTAATCAAAGTGAACCCAAGACTAATAAGAAAAGTACAAGTCTTATACAAATTTCACCACTACAAATTGAAACTATACATAATTATAAATTTGACTTTAACCTATAAAAGGTTCCATAACTAATAACAAATTACATACATTACACATCCTTTGTTTAGCATAAAGTGTATTAGAGGTAGCTAAATTTCTTGCACTGAGAACATGTTGAGTGAAATACATTAAGGTATGTCATATCAAAACTACTTCATGAACCTCAAGGTGCAATGCCTAACCTTGTTTAAAAGGGAGGAGAATCAACAACAATGTGAGCTTAAAACTACCATTGACTCTAGTTATAGATTCTTATTTCATTTAATATACTACTCACAAAAGGTTCATTTCCAATATGTATTTTGGTGATAAAGTAAATAACATTAGTTTCATTTATAAATCAAGATGCAAATAAACATAGAAAAAGATGCTTAAAAAATATGAATGTGTGGAGGGGAAATAAAATGTACTCTTACTCTATATACTTTAAGTCTAATGCTAATTAATTTAGAAAACAAGAGCTAGGCCTTGAATATTAAAATTTTGAGAAATCAAAAATGAAATGTTAGAAATAGAGTAATGTGCATATATGATGTCAATTTTTTATCTTGTTGATTGATTGATGTAATGTGCTAAAATGTTGAGAAGTGGGATTTGGGTTTAGAATTAAAATTAGAACACTATGATAGAGATGTTTAAGGAGTCTTGTTATTAAGGATAAGATCACATTATGTGGCTTGGTTTGTAATTAATGTGACCTCTTGCAATGTGCTTGTGTCATTTTACCTATTTTTAGGAAGTGGTTGTGCTAAGAAGAACAGTATGACATTGTAGGATGGACAGAAGACCACTGACTTCCTCTATAGTAGTCAAGCCCCTTAGGAGTTGTTCAAAGCTAGAAAATATGACACAAAAATCTAATGTGGATGCAATTGATGTAATTGAGACTGATATGAGATTAAGGCTAAGATTTATGTAGTCGTGACTAAAAAAATCTTGAATACTAATGTTTAATGATACTTCCCTCTTCTAATGACATATGAGATGTCCTTCAATACATGTTCCTAGATACTCAACTTGATATTGTTGGTGCATACATTGACAAGATAATAATCAATTTCAAAAAAGTTAACTTAGTAGTATGAAAATAAGAATTTGAAATAGGTGGACTAGGTCACATCATACAATGTAGTCCCAAAAGGGAAAAATGCTTAGAATAGGGTATGGTCTGAACAAAGGCGATATGTGGTAGTGATTGCCTAATGGATTTAAGATAATTGTCAATTAATGCACCAAATAAATCAAATTAAATGTTATGATCATATATTTATGACATCTATAAAAAACAATGTGAAAAATGTAAAAATGCACTTTATGCACTGTTATCCCTTATAATAAGTGGGATAATCATATAGAACTTTATTATCTTTTTAATTTTTTGCTAGATAAAGAGAGGGATTGGGCCCCTCACCCATTTGTGTTCATCAATCAAAATAATAAATTACATTTCAAGTGTGTAGAATGGCCTATAGGTTGATGCTAGTGAAGCCAAAACTTAGTTTATAGTGAGAAAACCAAAACTTCACATTTCACCATCAAACTATAGGCATGATAGATGAGAGGAAAAAAACAAAGAAAAAATGGTGACTGTTGGATAAATTTTAATCACTTAGATCCACCACTAGAGATGGAATAGAGGAAGAAGGGCTGCCAACCTCTCAAGTTTAGTAACCAATCCATAGGGTGACTAGTGCAAAGATCTCAGAAGCCTTTTTCAATAGTAAACCAACCACTCTCCCAACCCACTTGCTTTTAAGCTCTCCTAATGCATCGACAATGATTGAAAAGGTAATCTTAGGCCAAACAAATTGATGGGAATTAAACTCCCATTACTATTTCTAGTAAGGTGAAATTGAATGTTGACCGCCACACCTACCAATTTCAAGAAGTAGGCCTCAAATTCGTAAAATAACCCATGGACACAAGGCCATGAAATTCAACACCAACTACGGACAAAGGTAATAGGGGACAAACTTCAAAAATCCCTATAATAGTCTCTAAACCTTGATAAAACTTCTCCTTGACAAACACCTTTGCCATCTATAAACATGCACGTAGAATGGATAAGATCCAAAGGTTTGGACAAAAGCATGGAGGCAATCTCAAAGTTGACCTTGCTTCAAACATTTGCTTCAAGATAGTTAATTCCAAAAACCTCCTTGATAGCACTCAATCTTTTATTACTCTAATATACAAAAACCTTGCCCATTTGAATGTCAATTATCTCCCCTTGAAAAGCCATCTTTCTTTTATCCATGGTTAGGAAAACATTTGGTTCTAAGAACATCATTGGAACAGAATTAAAAAACACAGAGGAAAAGACAACAGAAAAAATTTGTGTAAAGCGGCTTATAATAGCAACTTCCACCTCACAAACTATGGATTCTCATCTAGTTTTGCATGCAACTTGTGTGAAGGGGCATCAAGTAATAGAACCAAACAAGACACCTCATCTCAAAGTGATGTCACAATAAAAGCATTGAGGGGAAATGTCTCCATTTGTAATCAGTTCATCATATGGGCTCTAGAAAAGGTATAGAGAAATGATTGTGATGGGCTTGATGACATTATTGTTCCACCTTAGCACCACATCATGATAAAAAATACTGCACAAGTAGTCACCTCCAACTATAGGGGGAGTTGCATCCCCCTTAATGATAGCCACAAGACTAGCCAATTGCCTAAGTTCGTACCCATCACTTCCGAGGACTTAGGAGTCAATCCCATAATTGGCCAAAAAAAGTAACAACCTTATTAGCTTCATGGAAGCAATGACCAAAAGAAAAAGAGTCCATTGAATCTAGAAAGGGGCCACAACAACCTCAAGATGTTCTCCAATTTCCAACTAGGTGAGCTTTTTCTTTTCTAAATAGCATTCAAGATGACCATCAAGTCCCCTTCGAGATATAGTTTCATGTATCCAAATCATAAAGTTAAATTGATCCCATGGAGAACTACTTGAGCTTCAGTATCATTGTTTGTCTTGTGGTCAAGCTTCAAAATAGGCTTTGTAATTGAAAAATCTTTTATTATCTTTGATTATACAACCAACACCAAAGAGATCAAGGTTCCCACAAGAGGCCCCATTAAAATTTAGTTTGAGAAAGCCCTGAGGAGGAGGGAGCCACTTTGCTTTACTACACAGTGAAAGAGAAGGTCGAATCTTATGGGCCCCATGAACGAGGGATATAAACTTCTTATATTTAGATTTAATAGTTTTGACATTGTAAATCTTATAATAAAACTCTTCATCTTAACGATATATATATATAGACCACTTGATCTCAACCCATTAGACAACATCGTAAATCTTAAAAATCTTAAAATGAAATTAAGATATTTCTCTTTTCTCAAAAATATATAAATTAAAAATAAAACTAAAGCGAATCTACCATTTTTTTACTATCTAGTTCAATTGTCCGCTTATTGGAACAAAACATAACATATATTTAATTTGACCCAACTTTCCCAAACGTATATCCGAAAGGCATAAAGATCTGTTGTTCGAATCCGGAGCCTTAAAAATCCATTAAACAAACAAATAAATAAATTTAAAAGAAATATATATTCTCTCTATTTGTCATTATTCTTGACGCACAATTTCACGATGGTTAAAACAGTTTCATACAATCGCGCGTCAAAGAAATGCAACTTTTGTCCTGTACCTTTACCAAAGATTCTTCAGCTCAAACCAAAAGTCCGTCACAAAAAATAAGTCAAATTAATCAAACTAGCGAATTTGTTTATTTGTAATTCTAGATCCTACATTTTGTCCCTTGTGGATAATGCACTATCTAACCTACATAAATTGCAGGGCACCCACAGTGTTCCACAATTAGTTTGCAGCAAACAATTTAGATATCCAACAACACTAAAGCTTGGGGAGTCCAAAGGGAATTCAATTTCACAGAATTTTTCATCCTACAGACCTGTGATCAGAAGTGAGTATTGGAACAAATGGCTGCTGCAGTACCTGCATCCTTCACAGGCTTGAAAAGGACTGATTTCTTGGACAGAGTCAATGGCCAAAAGGGTATTAGGATGTCCAATCTGAAGTCCCCAAAGTTAAACAGGGTCAGGATGATTAAGATCAGGAACTCAACATCTTCAGACATTGCAGAGATGGAACCTGCTTCAGAAGGAAGCCCTCTTTTGGGTATGTTTTTATAGCATTTTTAGATCGATATAAATAATGATATGCTGAAAAACAGTTCAATTGAATATGCCTAGGGCAAAATTAGTGGTTTTTATGCATCCACTCTGCAAATGGTTTTTTTGGCGTTTTTGGGTCATTGATTTGCTACCAGTTTAGTTTTGGAACAACAGACAAATTCACATGATAAATATGCATATATGGCGCAACCAACCGCCAACATAACCACACACATATGTCAGTTCAATTGGTTGTGCCTAGTGCAAGAATTAACAATCTTTTCCGTTCTGCAATGGGTTTTCTTGATATCTGAGTCTCTAAATTGCTTTTAGTTTGGTTCTGGTTCATTATCCATTTGTAAACAAACCAACAAACCCACATGATGGATATGTTTTCTCTCACACGTGTGTGTGGGTATGAGTTACCTATTTAGTCTGTGTAAATATAGACATAAATAATAGAGGAAATATGCGTATTCGCCTATTGAAACAAATTATCTATACTGCACATGAGGCATATGTGAAACTGAAAGTGAGAAGAATTCTTAGCCTTCAGAGAGAGAGAGAGAGAGAATGCCTAGCATGGGATGTGCACCAATTCCAGACTGTATTGAATTCTATGGTGTGCCTCCCAAGGACTATAAACTATAGAATTCTACAATGTGTGTCTAGGGGAATATAAAATTTTTGACATCTGTATAATGGTTGGGACAGCTTCCAACGTTTTTGATAAGTTTAATTAACATGTTTATCTTGGCTATCTTCAAACTCGGATCAATTTAATGTTTTACAGTAATGGTAACAGAGTTGATTCGGTCACAAAAGAAACCAGCCATTATCAAAGTTGTTATTAGTACTCATCAACCATCTCTTGCTTTGTTTGCTTCAGCACTTGAGTTTAGTTGCCTTTGTATGAAGCTATTTTTTCTTCAGTGTTAACTCTCTAAGCCACGGTAAACTGGACATGGTAAGAGATCCTCATTTTGATTCTGTTATTCCTGAATTAAAATAACTTGGACTAAACATTGGAGTTTTCTGCAGTCCTTTAAAGAATTTTGCAAATTACCTTGTGAAAATTAGTTATAGCTACTTCAATCTAATGTCCAAAAAGATAGTATACCTTATTTTATTTTGTTAAACAGTGTGCCAGAATGCCCTTTCTAAAAAAACTCTGTTGGAAATTCCATCCTAAAAATGGCTTTTGGCTTTCTCTCCCTACCCCTTATTCTTATAATCCTTTTGAATTTTATATTTTCTCATACAGTAAATGCTTTAAAAGGGGGAAAAAGTTAAAACATAAGCAGAACAATTTCACCTGAATTATCTGCAGGTCACTACTCGTAATGCATTTACTTCTAAGAGAATTTTTGCATTCTGAGGGGAAAAATAATTGATGTGGCAAAATTTACTCTGACAGTTTCAGTGTGGATATTATTGTACTTGTTTTCTATACTAATTATTTCCTGGAATAACTGTTTGCACTTGTAATTTTCGTACTTGTATTTTGATTTTTAGTTCCTAGGCAGAAGTACTGCGAATCCATCTACAAGACAGTGCGCAGGAAAACAAGGACAGTGATGGTTGGCAACGTTCCACTTGGCAGTGAACATCCTATTAGGATTCAAACCATGACTACTACTGACACGAAGGATGTCGCTGGAACTGTTGAACAGGTTTGTGATTGTCATCAACTTGTAACATGTTTAAGCATTTAGAATTAAGAGTGATTTTGCAACATTTTTTTATATATAAATTTGCTGTGTAGTATTGCATTTCAATATGAATAGGCAAATTGTGTTAAGAATGATGAAATTGATTTCTTTCTGAGGTTTGAATTTGTTACCATTTGAACTTAACAAATGGAATGCCAATCTTTGCCTTGCTATTTTTCCATTTAAATGTTGTCCAATTTATCTGTATTAAGTTATCAACTGTATGGATTACACAGTAAGTTTATATTCAAAGGAATTCCTCATTTCTGAACACGACATTTCTAACCACAAACAAGTAGTGGCTAGTCACAGCTGATTAAATGAAATTATCTCCATCAATTGTCACCTAAAATATGGATCTTATTGCACTGTAGGTTATGAGAATAGCTGATAAGGGAGCAAATCTTGTTCGAATCACTGTCCAGGGCAAGAGAGAAGCAGATTCTTGCTTTGACATTAAAAACACCCTTGTTCAGAAGGGGTAGGCCTTTAAACATGAAGTTCCCATAAGTTTATTTTAATTGTTCATCTTTAGAGTTCTTGGGTTAATATCGGTCCTTTGGCATGCAGATATGATATTCCCCTTGTTGCAGACATTCATTTCGCTCCTTCAGTTGCATTGCGAGTTGCAGAATGTTTTGACAAGATTCGGGTTAATCCTGGAAATTTCGGTAAAATGAGACCTGAAAAAGCTATTTAACTTCTTTTCGTTCTTTTGTAAAGTGAAGGAGCTCTATTATTATTGATTATTGATAAGCTCAGTAGAGTTTTAAGTTCATGAGCAATATCTAAATTTTCCAACAATGTGTCAATAGCTAGTTTGGAAACTCACTAAATAATCAGCTTTCAGTCCTCTCCTTGTACAGGGATCTTCAAAATTTTCTGAACAACTCTGAATTGTGCCTTTTTGTTGGACAATGGAAACACATCCTAGGTTTTCTGTTTATGAAATAGAGACACTATAGGAGATATTACATATATGGCCACCTATACCAGCTAAGCCAGAATTTATCTTCAAATACCTGTCAAAGTTGTCTCTATAAATCCATGAGGCTATTGTCTCCAACAGACTTTGTCAATCGATGTTGGAGTGAATCATTGAATTCTCCCTATGGAATAAAAAGTTATAGTCTGAAGATATCCCATTTTCCTCTAGTTCTGACTTGTCCATTCTCTCCTCTTTTTGAATGGACTTTGACTTAATCATTATGAGATGGCAACTGGATCCTCTAGCTTTTTGGTTCTAATCTTCAGATTTTGCTTTCTTCTGCTCATTTGAATTGATCTCACAACAAATTTCATTAGGGATCTTGACACAAGTATATATAATGTTTTCCCTTTTAGCCCAAGAAAGGACGTTCTTACCCAGCAAAAAATGACAAAAAGTTCCTTTGTCTCAAAATACATTAGAATCTAAATACATCTCTAAGGCTGCCACAAGTCAATTCTTCAGAGGAAACTGACAAGAGGCAAATAAATCAGTTTAAATTCCCAAACTTTTTGTTATAGTTCATACCTGGAAGGACCGTGAAAACCATAAATATGCAAATTTTGTGTGTAAAAAGCTTTTGGGGCATTAAATGCCAAACACACATAGGACCTTCCACATCCACAACTTTGCTGCATCCACCTGTCCAAGGCTTTGGAGACTGAAATATAAGGGGGAGTTGAGGATGATTAGGAGTTTATTGTGAGAGAATTGTAGACTGATTTTTAAGAAATTACAATTGTGACTTATTCTTCCCATATCCTATCCAATGCAGCTGCATGGTGCGAGATCAACCTTTGGAAATAAAATATTCTATTACCTTTTCTAATTTGCTATGATATGAAAGAATAACTCCTTCATCGATGACTCCAAATTTTCATGAAGTCGCCCCTGTGAAACACTCATGAAATGAACTTTTAATTTCTTGGTTAACATCATTAGTTGGTATTAAAAACATCAGAGTAGACATATGCCTTTTGTGGGGATAGCCTATGACCTACTCTATCTTTACTTGCAGCTGACAGGCGCGCACAATTTGAGAAGCTAGAATACACTGAAGAAGACTATCAGAAGGAGCTTGAACACATTGAAAAGGTAGGATGGTTAGATAGGTTTTCAATATTCTATCGCTCTCTTGTATTGTTATTATGACAGTGAGTAACAAGTGAAGTTTGAGAGATATGCTTGATATGGATTAAAATGCTTGAACATGTTACATATATTGCAATTTTCTGTAGGTTTTTGTTCCTTTAGTAGAGAAATGCAAAAAATACGGAAGGGCAATCCGCATTGGCACAAACCACGGAAGTCTTTCTGATCGGATCATGAGTTACTATGGTGATTCTCCTAGGGGAATGGTAAGTTCACCTGTCATTTTTTATATTTCTAGTGAGTTGGACATGTAGATAGTATGTTTTAAAAAAAATTATTTTACCCTGCTAGAAAATTGTTTTATATTAAGAAAGCAATTTTAGTTATATTTTGTTCAATATATTAATGTTCATTGTCTAAAAACAGGTGGAATCAGCATTTGAATTTGCACGCATTTGTCGGAAGCTGGATTTCCACAACTTTGTCTTCTCAATGAAAGCAAGCAACCCTGTAATCATGGTCCAGGCATACCGTTTGCTTGTTGCAGAGATGAATGTCCTAGGATGGGATTATCCATTGCATTTGGGAGTTACTGAAGCTGGTGAAGGCGAAGATGGGCGAATGAAATCTGCAATTGGCATTGGAACACTTTTACAGGTTTCTTCTAATGATTCTCTTCCTCAGTTCTGTGTCAAGATATCACAGTTTTTTCTGTACCTCATCATTTATAGAAGCTGACACTTTTCAATTTTTTATACAGGATGGTTTGGGTGATACAATTCGGGTTTCCCTTACAGAACCTCCAGAAGAGGAAATAGATCCATGTAGAAGACTTGCAAATCTTGGGATGCAAGCCGCCAAGCTTGAGAAAGGAGTGGTAAGCTTGCACCTAGCTTCTTCGTACATGTATAGAGCTCTTGTGATTCTGAATGCTCTTTTTTCTTTGGTATTGATATTTTAGAAACTATTCTTTTGACAGGCTCCTTTTGAGGAGAACCACCGTCACTACTTTGATTTCCAACGGAGAACCAGCCAACTTCCCATACAGAAGGAGGTATGTTACATATTATTCTTGCAGGCTTGCTCTTGGCATAACTCTTTATACTTCCCTTTCTCAGTTATTTGATATTCTCAATTTCAAATTATATGGGAATTTATTTTTCTATGGTGGAAGTCCTGTTTAATTTTGTCTCTTTGTACTTCTACTCAGCCAATGACTCAAGTAAAACAATTTTGTGCTTTTTGAACTTTTGAGTTGATTTATTAAATTCTATCATTCTTATTTTCTACTCATTTGAATTCTTGAACCTGGATCTCGGAGGTTCAAATTCTAAAAGTGAACTGGTCTTGATGTTAATCCTTTTTTTTTAAACTTACCTTCTATTTCCATGTCTATTTCTACAGCCTGATTCCCATTCTTATCTTTAATCGAGTTCCTTTCACGTACAGGGTGATGAGGTGGATTACAGAGGTGTTCTGCATCGTGATGGTTCAGTTCTAATGTCTGTGACTCTTGATCAGTTGAAGGTAAAATTCCAGATATATTTGGCAATTCCCTTTGATTCTAGTTGCTGAAATGTCTCTTTGGCCCCAAATAGTTGAGGTGTAAGATTTCTATTAGATTATTCTAAACTTCCTAGTGTATTGAATCTGGAGTTCTCAGCTTTGACTATTTATTATGACAGTATCTTTTGTATGATAAATAAGCTTTTGTGTCTGTTTACTTTTTATGCAGACTCCTGAGCTCTTGTACAAGTCGCTTGCAACAAAGCTTATTGTCGGCATGCCCTTTAAGGTATAGCCTTAATAGTCATGCTCTGCGTGTTGTGTCACAATGTCTTTACTTTTATTATTGTAATTCTAACACCGATATATAACTTTATGTCTTCTAGGATCTTGCAACAGTAGACTCAATCCTGTTGAGGGAGCTTCCCCCTGTGGATGACAGTGAAGCGGTTTGTCCTTCAAACTTTTCAAACTTTTTCATTCCTGTGCATAAGTGTATGTTTGACTAGTTCCCAACTTTATTATGGCGGAGATGCATATTGCTTCTATTTAAGTAATTTTTTTGCTGCCATGTTTTTGTGACTTATCTGATTCAATGGATTTTACTTTTCATGTAAATGTGGAAATGGGGGATAAAATGAGCATATTTATGGATTCCTGACTTATGTTCAGCACTTGCTTGTGTGTAGAGGCTGGCAATTAAAAGGCTGGTAGATATAAGTATGGGAGTTTTGACACCTTTGTCAGAACAACTTACCAAACCTGTGGCACATGCCATAGTCCTTGTAAACTTGAAGGAACTCTCAACTGGTGCCCACAAGCTTCTACCAGAAGGTATGATTATAAAAGCATCTGTCAATAGTAAAGAGCCTTCTTTGTCCAATAGTTTCAAACAGTCTATATACTTTGAGTCATTTTCACATTGATGCAGGTACACGCTTGGCTGTAACTCTTCGAGGAGATGAAGCATATGAAGACTTTGATCTTATGAAGAGTGTGGATCCTATAATGCTTCTCATAAATCTTCCCAACGAAGAAGAGAGGGTGAACCGTGTCCATGCATCTCGAAGGTGCTAATTCTTTCCATGTTTGCACATATGGACTTGGATTACAAAATTTGGAACTTTGTGATTTTGGTTCATGAATATGAAAATTTACAGCATCATTGCAATCCATACATTGGATGCCTTCTAACCAAAGTGGCTCTAAGCTCCTGATTTGAATTTGTAGATTGTTCGAGTACCTGCAAGAAAATGCCCTGAACTTCCCTGTTATTCATCATCTACAATTCCCTGAAGGAACTCACAAGTATGTGCTTACAGGATTTGTAACAAATTCCAATTGACTTTAGGCTCTTTCTTTTGTTTGAATTGATGTTTCTGATAAAACTTCTCTTTTAGGTTGGTACTAACCTTTTACCGTCATGTGTTAATTTGATCTTGAAGGGATGATCTGGTCATCGGTGCAGGCAGTCAGGCTGGTGCTCTGCTTGTTGATGGGCTTGGGGACGGTTTATTGTTGGAGGCTCGAGACCAAGACTTTGACTTCCTTCGTAGTACATCATTTGGATTGCTGCAAGGTTGCAGGATGAGGAATACTAAAACGGTAGGGCACCTGAGATGGTTAAATTTTTATATTCACGCACTAATAAATCAAAAATTTAATGTAGTTTCTCTTTCAACCAACACAATTCTGCAAACAAATTCAATCATGTTCTCTGTTTCCAGGAATATGTATCATGTCCATCTTGTGGACGTACACTCTTTGATCTCCAAGAAATAAGTGCAGAGATACGGGAGAAGACGTCACATCTGCCTGGTGTTTCGGTATGGTATTTGTAGCCTTAAATTGATGCACATTGTCAATTCAGTACATACTTTCTTCACATTTGAAGTTACTGTATTCCATATAGCAATCTGATTTTTGATGGGTTACAGATTGCTATCATGGGCTGCATTGTGAATGGTCCTGGAGAGATGGCAGATGCCGACTTTGGATATGTTGGCGGTGCACCAGGAAAGATTGATCTCTATGTTGGAAAGGTATCTTCTTGTTGATCCTATTCCTTGTTTAGTGTACAGTGTATCTATAAACTACGTTGATGGATTACTTTTCAACATTTTATCATTGAATTGTTGTTTGAAGTTGAGGGCATAAGCCATTCTGCAGCTGTCATTTGGGTTTCATTCTTGATTTGTCTCTTATCTTATCCATATTTGAGATTATTAATCTATAGATCTTGTTTTAGCTTAATAGCTGTTAAAAATAATGACAAGTTCATTGTCTTGTTCCTGACGAATCTGACATGATGTTATTAATACTATCATTCTTTGTGACTTCAGGATGTGATAAAAAGAGGCATAGCGATGGAACAAGCGTCTGATGCCTTAATTCAACTAATAAAGGATTATGGACGTTGGGTTGATCCTCCTGTTGAAGAATAATTTGTTGGATTTTTTAAATTAAAGCCACTTAATGTGGCAATGCCTTTGGTATATCAATATTATTTATGTTGTATAGTACCAAATTACGAAGAGCAAGGGACCGTCTCTGTTGGAAATGATGGTTATCTCGAAGTTGAAATCCTCATTTGAGTGCAACAGATGGGTACCTGAGGAAGCGTGTGTAATCTTTTGTTTTATTTTGAAATAAATGTAGGTTCTCTAGTCGGTCTGTAAGAATACTCGAGCAAAATAAGTGAAGCCCTATGCTGGGCATAAAATTTGTTATATCTGTTGGCATCCAACTTTATATTACTATATTACAAGGTAACGGAGTTTATCGGTGATAAAGGAGCCCGTTGGAGAAACAGCTATATATTTGCTGACAAACAAAATCTGACAAACACTCTATTGACAACGTGGCCTGGATAAATTAGAAGTCCACCCCTACGTAAGTAACATTACAAAAAGCATTAAATTTACTAAAGAACTTGAACAAGATGACAAACTCCCCTCTTTGGGCATTCTTCTCCTTGGAAAACTAGATAGTTTTTAAGCCCACCAAGTTTATAGAAAAGCTACACACAGACCTTTACCTCCATACATCTTCCCATCATCATAGTGCCCCAAAAGTAGGCATCCTCAAAACTCTATCGACTACAGCACTTTGAATTTGTGATGAGGAACACATTGATCTTGAAATTGTCTATCTAACCAAAGTTTTCTAACTGAATGGGTACAAGACTAAACACGTTTTGAGAGCTATTAAACAAGCCAAAACTCATAGTATCTCTAACAAAAACAATGAAGACTCTTTGGATATTCCAGTTACTACCCTCCTTCAGGTTGAAGGCATCTCCAACAAAATTTCCAAAATCCTACAGAGAAAAAGCCTTAGATGTTCTCTTAAACTTCCTACTACTATGAGAAGTTCCATCCCTTCTACCAAAGATACAAAATTCATTCACAACTCCAGGGTCTATAAGATTGAATGCTCATGTAGAACTCCTTGCTTTGAAGAAATGGGCTGCTCCATTAGCATGAAGATTAAGGACTATAATGCTAACATTAAACATGAGTGCATTGGAAAATCTGCTCTAGTTGAACACTTGTCCTACTCTAAACACCACATATGCTTAGAAGACACATATTCCCTAGCTAAAGAAGAAAACTTCTTTAAGCAAAAGTTGGACATGGTCAAAATTAGTATACACCTACAAAACCTCAATCGAGATGACATTTGGAGTTAAAACTTCTCCTAGCAACCTATGCTAACCACTCTTCGAAATAACCGCCTTACTCTCTACCTACTTTTCTTCCCTCCTTTTTATCTTTCCTCTTTTCATTTTTCCATCACTGGCTTCTTTCCTCCATCTCTACAATGCACCTCAACCACTTCTAGTTTCTTATTAATTTGGTGATCTACTTTATTGTCTCTTGCTCTTTCCCACTCTCTCACCCACTATTATATCCTAAAGATGTTAATTAATTTAAGATATCTTCATACTAATATCATTAACATTGTTATTGTTGTTAATATTACCAATAATTGACATCAGATTTCCACAGTCCATCTTAATGTAACAAAATATTGTTGGATTAAACTGTGTGCTAGTATTTTTTCCCTCAACGTTTCGGATCACACTACATGATCCTTCATCAGGAGAAAGAAAGCAAGAGATGAGAATAGAATCATGTAGTGTGATCCGAAATGTTGAGGGAAAAAATACTAGCACATAGTTTAATCCAGAAACATTTTGTTACAATATTACCAATATTATCAATATATAATTAGTAACACCAATTAACACCACACCATATATTTAGTACCTAATATCATCATAAGTATCATATATATAATTGTGGGTTCTATAGGGGCCCACTCCCATTAAGTCAAATGAGGATGTAAGACATTAAGTCAAAAGTCAGACATATATTCATCATAGAAACTAATAAAGCCTTGCTAAGACACATGTTGACACTTCACAAAAAACCCTTAGGCATAAGACAACACCCAAGGAGCTACATAATCTAAGGAGTAGCAACCACTCCTTGTGCATTATCATTGTCAACAACTTTAACCCTAGGATCAAGAAATTCCCACCTTAAAGCCCTAACCACTCTTATCTTTGAGAGAGCAAGCATAATAAATAGATTGGAGACAGGAAGATTTCTGTCTCTCACAATAATCTTAAGATTATCAACATACAATGCAAGGTCATGGCGAAACATAGTCATATACTCAAAGCATTTACCAAAGGGTGTCAATGGGGAAGCAAGAGGTGCCTCAAACATACAAGCCCCAAACATACGAGTCAACCCGCCACCCATGTCCAGTGGTAGTGGAGAATCTTCCTCTGAACTATCAACCACAAACAACACCTTGGTAGGAGAGAGAAAAAGAGTGGAGGATCCACTCCCTTACAACAAGATCACCCACCTTGGCCTCCAATTTATCTACAAAGTTAGATACAATCTATACCTATTTGTGCAGAGCACCAATCCGACACAAGCCATCTACACCACGATTATCCTTAATGAATTTCAATGATACAAAATCTTTGATTTTGAAAGTGTGCTTGAGCCTTTGGTTTGAGATCACCCCACCATAATGAACATTGTGCCTCCTATGCCCATGCAGCATCGTGTAGAGCATAGAAAGCAACCACTACCAACCCTACAACCACAAACTAAGAGACCTCCAACCAAGCCAATTGTTGTAGCAAAAGTTGCATTCCACTTGGATAATAATCCACTCACACAAGCCTACACGAGGAGAAATAAATTCTCCATAAGCTCCATGTGAATTATGTGTGGAAGATAAGAATGAACCAATACATGAAATCGTACTTTATAATTACTTTCCCAAGAAAATAATATCATTCCCGGGGGTGGTAAGTTGGCATTGATAGCTTAAGAAAAGGTTCCATATCAGCCTTTAAAAGGTCCTCAATCTTCCACTCACTCAACTCCGCATTAATCTTAGTAGAGAAAAGAAAGTGAGAAATGCCTACATTTGCCAAAAAATCAGCAATATGATTACTTTCTTCTAAAAGTTGGTCCAAATCAACTTTACTTCCTCTAAGATGCTATTGAATTTCCAATCCAAAAAGTTACATTTAAGGCATTAAAAAAAAATGATTTTATAGTTCCCTTCAACCTCAAGTCTTTTGCATTGCATTGAACTTGCTAATTTCATCCCTTTAAGCAGTGTTAGAACTTTTGCTTTAGTATTTATCTTTGTGCCTAGGAAAAATGAATCTCCTTTACGAACCTGAGGACAATCTAATAAGAAGACTAGCTCATGTTAAACCCAAATTATTTTTAGCAGCCCCATCAAAATTTAGGTTAATGAAACCTTTAAAGGGAGGACGCCATTTACTTATAGACATTTCTTGGTCTTGCTAGCCCATCAATGGGGGGGATCATTCTCTTCAATATTATTATTAGTAATTTCATTTCAACCCTAGCCTTTGTGTTACTTTTTGGCTTTGTCCTTTTAATTGCTTGTTGGTCATAATTTATTAGTTTATTATCTTGTCATGTTTTTACTTGTGTTCTTTTTTTCCCATGTTCCCTACACCCTCACTTGCTCTCACTAAATATTTAGTAAGCCTAGTGTTAGAGAACAATATTTATTAGGGAATCACATTTAATGTAAAGTAGTGGTTCCATGGAGGGGGGCTGCCTAAAATATTCTAGTGTAGGAGCATTTACAAGCAGGCGGTCCCATGGATTTTATAGCAATAGGCAAGCTTAAAATTTTAAGCTTAGAAAATATAGGACGTTGATGGTGTCATATTTTTTAAGCAACAACTAATGCTATAAAGTTTAGCTAAAATGTTTTTCTAGCAAAAATCAATGCTGAAAATTGTAGATACCTAACATGTGGCAAAAAAAATCTCCCAAGTGAGGGAAACTTTTAGCCCCACCCCAAAGGCACCTCCTGAAAAATTGAGAACTAAAAAGTAGGGGCTCCTATTTTTGAGAATAAGATTGTAATTTATCCTATAGCAGATTTTTTCTCATCTCATTGGACCTCCCAACTCCATAAAAATAGATCTTGGAGCCCTAAACATGGCTCTAACTATAAGGTGTAGACCTTATAATATAAATATGCACATGACATATTATGAAAAATATTTAATTAATTAATATAAAAAAAATGATTTGTTATTTATTAACAAAATAATAAATGTCTTATGAAAATACTTGATAACTTAGTGCATGGATGTGATTTTAACTTACCTTTTCTTCCTATATTTTAGGGAATCTCTATTATGGTATATGTAGAGAGTAATTTGATTGTGTGAATATTTTGATATTGAGTATGATTCCACAAGAGATGTTTTATGTGAGCACATTGAAGGAGGAAGGAATTGTTAAGACCTCTCTCTAATGGTTTAAACATTGCTATAAGTTCCTTAGGTTTTTTACCTTCATAGTTTCCCCACCATAAATTTGTGTGTTTCTTGTAAGGTTTTTATTTAATTTCATTTATTGCACATTTATTTTTATTTTTTTATACATGGGTAAACTCTTTTGACCAAACCGGGTACAATACCAAGTGGGCGGGGGGGAGACTAGAAATCGTGACCTCAAGCATCTCAAGAGGAAAAAAATGGTTCAAGTTATAATGTTAAAATAAACCATGGATTCTTTGTAATATTTGCTTTTTACAATATTAAAAAAAAAACCATGGAAGCATCTTGGTCAGGGGAAATGGTTGAAGAATGAGATGTTGAACTAAATTAGAGATTTAGTTTTGGTTTCCCTTTTTTCTTTAAAAAAAAAAAATATGTTTGCTTTTTTTAAATGTCTTATCAAGTTGAATATATATAAAAATTGTGTTTTTTAAGAGTTTTATATCAAATTCATGTTTTTGCAATCAACTAGTATAGAGAATACAAGTTGGTTGAACAATGAGATGTTGAACTAAATTAGAGATTTAGTTTTGCTTTCCCTTTTTTCTTAAAAAAAAAGATTATATGTTTGTTTTTTTTAAATGTCTGTTCAAGTTGAATATATTTAAAAAATGTGTTTTTTAAGAGTTTTATATCAAATTCATGTTTTTGCAATCAGCTAGTATAGAGAATACAAGTTGAATTAACAAGAAAGGTGGGTCTCCATTGTAAAAAAGTCAACTAAGGCATGATCTCAGTCACATCCCTTATATTGCACCCTTGGGAGATTTGAACACTGGGGAATGGTGAAATCAAGGAACATACCATCATCCTCATAGATTGTGCTCATCAACCAATTGAACTACAACCCTTTGATTAAAAAATCATAGTCTTGTACTTGAAAATGGTAAAACAATAGAAAACATCAAATAATGTTCAAGCGACAAGGTGAAGGGAGTAACGGATGCCATGGCAGAGACAGAGATTGTCGTGGGGTTTGAGCTCCCATCTCAACTTAGTGAGCTGAGGATGGTCGTCGCAGGAGCATTCAAGCTCAATAAATCCCCCTCGATCACATTCCTTGACAACCACAATGCCCTCCAGATTATCAAACTTCCGCTTGACAACACAGGGCATACTCTATTTCTCAGTGGGCATCTTATCAGGCGGGTAGGGAAGGGAAGCAGGTAGGGCATCATTAAAAAACCGCGTCATAGAGTCATGGTCGTTCTGGAACAAACTTGGCGAACAAGAAAATCTCAAATTTCTCCGCTCCCTGTGCACGCAAAATCTCGCCTGCGGATCTCCACCCACCCATTCTCGCCCGTTGATCTCCACCAACCTCTGTACCGTCCCTAGAGCTGCATGTCCAGGTAACTGAGCACTAATTTGACGTGAATGGTGAAGATCGATTGGATAGTCGTCCTTGTACCTTTGCTGCAGCACATGCTGTTGATGAATGCCTGTCACTGCACGGACCTCGCTCAGCTTCCCTGTCACTACAACCAACGAACCACTCAATATCACTGCAACCAATGGACGAGATGACTGCAATGGGCGTCATGTACCCATTGGAGAACCTGTGCCATTCATGGTCCCCTATGAACGTACAGAGCTCGACTCCTATTAATCAAACTAGCGAATTTGTTTATTTGTAATTCTAGATCCTACATTTTTTCCCTTGTGGATAATCCACTATCTAACTTACATAAATTGTAGGGCACCCACAGTGTTCCACAATTAGTTTGCAACAAAAAATTTGGATATCCAACAACACTAAAGCTTGGAGAGTCCAAAGGGAATTCAATATCACAGAAATTTTCATCCTACAGACCTGTGATCATAAGTCAGTATTGGAACAAATGGCTGTTGCAGTACCTGCTTCCTTCACTAGATTTAAAAGGACTGATTTCTTGGACAAAGTCAATGGCCAAAAGGGTATTAGGGTATTAGGATTGTTGGTCTCTTACAATGATTTAACAACTGAGATCTTAAAGTTGTAACTCAAATATTGGACATCTAACCTGAATAGCTGTCTTAATCACTATGGAGATGCATTTCACTTGTCAACCCAGGGACATGAACTTGAAATGGGTCAGCACGGTATGTGCACTAAGAACTTCCAAAGTAGCCATGTTCATTCTATAGCTAAGAAAGACATAATGCTGATGATAAACTGCTAGAAAGGAAATAACAGGAATGTTGAACATTAACCAACAGCTATTCTAAGATCAAGTACATGACAAAAAGTAAAAGTCTGGGCAAACAAACAGGAAACTACTTTGTCTGCTTTGGCTGCAGGAACAGACAAATAATAGAATTCTAATGGCTGCAGGAACATTCAATGCCAGATTTAACTAAATGCTTAACAGAAAATGTAACGAAACTAGAGGGTGAAATTTTCACCATGTGGGGCCCCTTGGATGAGTATTCCCTAAGACAAATGTAAACTCAGAAATACAAACTTACAACTTCATTTTATTCATTAGAAAAGATGAGTACAACTGAACATTCTAACCGTATTACTGAAAATTGGATAATGCAAGTACAATCTCTGATTAATCAACAACCCCTCAGAAGGAGCATCAGAGTCTTATTTATAGAAAGAAAACTACAAAACTAGCTACCTAGCAAGGCGGTCAACTCCAACAGAATAGGAGGATGCCTCATTATGGAAAACATAGAAAATGGAAAGGAGGTTACGCATGCGGGGAATCTGGTCAAGCGAGTTGCTTTAACACAGATCTAGCATAATAGTAACTCTTAAATTTGCTCAACGAGTATTTAAGATTAGTTACAAGGCGGTTGTCTTCCCTCCATTTGACATTTGAACGATCACCATGTTTGACTTTTTATGGTAAACGACCAACTAGCATAATCTTCCTCTACTTTATGGATGTTGATCATATCTGCATAACAATATTAGTACACACAATAATTGCACATCCGTAACTACCTTGGAGTAATATTCATTAACCATATGTAAAATTAACATAGATAGTTCATATAGCATGTCTTTGTCATAAAAGAATATAAGAAATGACCTATGTTCAACAAGTTATAGCTTTGAGGCAATGACATAAAAAGATCAGGATTAAAGTACCAAAGTCCAAGATAACAACAGCAAGTGGATAATAAAGTTCAACAAAATTGAGTCATAAACTAGACTCATCACTCTCCCCAACCTAAGACTTTGCTGGTCCTCCAGCAGAGGAAGGGTTGTTCTTTTGCTTGGTTAATGCCCTAAAATTAGCAACTATCAATTGTCCTATATCAGTTTCTCTGGTGCGTGAGTTAGGATCCCAATAGAACCCTTGTTGTCTATCCAACCTATTCCATCTTTGTCTCTCTTTAGCAATATCATATTGGTAAAATCTGTAATTTGGCATAGGGCACAATAGGATAGGTGGTTGAAAGATTAAGGGAAGCTAGAATTGCCCCTTTGTCCTCCTAATCTGTATATATCTATCCACTCTTTTATATGCTGCAACATAATTCTGCAGAGAGTGAGGCTCTGCTTGTTTTAGCTCATCAGACAAACTATTCCACCTTTGTGTCAAATGTCCCTTCACAGATTCTCTAATAGTGTGTGCAATCTTCTCATATTCTCTGTAAACTGCTTCTCTCTCTCAGGCAGGATTCTATTACCATAGCTTGGCCTATAAAGCATCTTATGCCAATAATTGAAAATACTTCTTGGATTTCCAGATTCAGCTCTAATGGGCAATGGAGTGCTAAATTCTAATTGCTTATAAGCCCTGAACTGTTGTTCCCAACTAATCTCATTTTGCATCCAGGACATAAATGCCCTCAATTGAACATCCCCAGCATACAACAAGGGGTTCCACTCATGGTCTTGGGACACAGCAAAATTATGTAAATAGAATTTACACAACAAATTATTTATTTCCGGAGGAGCAATCCTCTAAGCATTAAAAAATTCAAGAGGAGATTCAATGGAAGGGTTCAACCCAGAAACAATCCTTGCTAACTTAAAAGAGAGGTATCTTTCCTTTAAATGCAGAGCATAGACTCTTGGGGGAGTCTTGCATTCTAATACCTGAGGCACCAAAGCTGCCATATTATCCACTCTCTTTTAAAGTTGCAATTTCTGCATTCTTGTCTTTAATCTCTTCATCCTTCTTTTGAATTTCATCCTTTAATCTATATTTCTCCTTCCATTCTTCTTTTCTCCTCTGCATCTCATTCCACAAATTCATGGCTACCATGTGCATTGAAAAATCAAGAGGTCTGTGTATTCCTACCAAAGGCTTTCCTAGCACAGATGGTTGACCTTCATATAGCATAGGCTGCAGGGTTTCTGATTGCTCAGCTAATTCTGGCTACAGGGTGTCTTGTTGCAGGAATTCCTATTTATCTTCATGTTTCTGTCTCTCAATATGCTCAACAGCGGCAGCAAGGTCTGCCAGAGTTACATCTGTTGCTTCATCAATTATGTCTTTTTCTACATCATTCACATGCCCCATTGGGGCCTCTGTATCCTCAACTATCATTTCTTCAACCCTAGGGCTTGTCTGCGTAGACGCACCGGAGGCAGGCTCAGCAGGTCTTGATTTACTAGAAGGACTCTCATGTTTCTCTTTAGCTGCAGGAAGAACAGTGTCAGCCTTCCGTTTCCTAGAGTGCAGCACTTTCCTTTCTGCGGTTTGCTTCTTGGTTTTACCCTTCTTTATTTCTGCCCTTCTCTTCTGTGCCCTAGTTTGAATTAAATTACTAAGAGGAATATCCTCATCGTCAGAATCTGAAGAACTTTCTTTGTCTGTATGCTCTGCTTCAGAAGAGTTAATCTTAATAGCTTGTTTTGTTGCAGGAGGGTTTGCACTGGAAGTTGAAGTTCCCGGAGTAGCTTCAACAAAACACACCCTTCTCCTAGTTCTATGATGTTGCGGCACAACCACATCGCAAATGGCTTGGTCTTATTTGATCAATATTCAGAAATTCCTCCCAAGTCATAGCAGACACATCATGCAGAGACTTTTCAACTAGCAATTTGATCAAACAATGCTGAGAGACAGAATTAGGCCTACCTTTTTGGGTCTCGGCGGCCATGATTGAGAGAAGGTGGTATAGCGCGTTTGGCACATTCATTCTTCTCCCATGCCTCATATGATTCAGCAATTTGAAATGTATAGAATGAAGGTTCAACAGACGACCTTCACAAGTAATGTACTTCACCACATGGATAGCTACATGTTTCCACGGCTCAAGCAGAGAGGTTCTTTTGGCTCCCTGCTTGTCTATAATCAATTGAGGATCACCAGGTTTTGTAAATTCGGCACTAGCTGACCTGGCATCTCTGGCAACAGGGTAATCTTCGCCATCAACAAGCAAACCTGTAACTTCTGCAATTCTTTCCTTAGTAGCCAACACCTCCAACCCTCTTACCATGGCTTTACCATCAGACAATGTCTGAGCAAATTCTAACACAACATTCTCATCAAAACCATTTAGCTTCAAGAAATAGTCCATCCATCCACAATTTCTAAATTTGGCGTGGCTAAGTGCATCCTGCATGAACTGTGGGTTCATTCTGAATCAATCCTCCTCCCATTGACTTAGCTACCTGAAAACAATCGCACTGCAAAGTTTTTTTCTCTGCAAAAAGTTTGAAAACTAACTTCACCTTCCTGCAATCTTGTTAAATTTTTAATAACTCATGCTATCTGTATTTTCCTTTTTGGCTTCTTTTCTTGGGAACGCAAGACAAGGGTGGTACGGGCAGTAATGAATGATCGATGAAGGCTGCCATCTCACACTTGCGAGCCGTCACCTCACTCATAATTCAAATCATTCAATTTTAAAACTTTACTGACATGTTGGCATAAAGTATATGGATGGACTGACACGTGGACAACATATTAACACTCCCTCCCCAACCTAAATTTGGGCATGTATCCACACATGCGGAATGGTGATGCGTGACAAGACAAGGAAGGGAATAATGACATGCTATGAGAAATATCGATATTAATGTACAATAATTAAATGAATGAACCACAAAATAATTAAGAGAGAATTATTAAAGTGTGTGCACCTTGATTTGTGGAAGATCGGTTGCAAAAATCATGGAGAAAGTAGCGGTTAATGCTTAAGAATTTATTGAGTAATGAATGAAAGTGGAGTGGGCTGAAGCAAGACAGGATGAAGTGTAATCAATACATGTGATGGAAGAGAGAAGAATGGATATGGGTGGGTGGATGGGCGAAGAAGTGAAAGAGTGGACACCCACAAATGTGGAAGTCTTTATTATGACAAGTGTCATACCTTGGTTAGCCAAAAGGAGGGACACTAGGTCCACTACCTTTGGTTGTAGGAAGTTCAGGAGTTGCATGCTGAGTGAATTGTTGCAGGAATTCTTCTTTGGAGGCTGGCCTGTGATATAACCTGAGTCGATGACCATTGACTAATAGCTTAAATCTGATAGGGTCAATAGTAGTAAGTTGAACAACACCATTGGAAAAAATTTCAGCAACCTCATATGGTTCTAGCCACCTTTTCTGTAATTTTCCTGCATTATCCTGATACCTTGAGTCATAAAGCAAAGCACAGTCACCAGGCTAGAATTTCTTATCTTTGATGTATTTGTCATGCCACATTATTCTCTAATTCTGCACCACTTCTGTATGATGTAAAGCTGCTTTTCTCATCTCATCCAAAGCACTGAGTTGCATGATTCTTTCTTTTTGTGCCTTAGATAGATCCATCCCCAAGTCAAGTGCAGTTCGAAGAGTTTTATGTTCAAATTCAATAGGCGTCATGGCTGTTTTACCATACAGTAACTCAAAAGGAGTAAAACCAGTAGTTGTTTTCCAGGTTGTCCTATAGGCCCAGACAGCTTCCAACAACCTATTTGTCCAATCCTTCCTATGGACAGCCACAGTTTTGGTCAAAATGGTTTCTATTTATCTGTTAGTCACCTCAACTTGGCCATTAGCTTGAGGGTGATAAGGAGTAGATTTCTTGTGCCTTATGTTGTATTCCTGTACTAGTGTTGCAACTAGAGTTGAGGTGAATTGAGCTCCTTGATCAGTCACTAATTCTCTGGGAACTCCATACCGTGTAAAGATTTCTGCATAGAGAAATTCTGCAACCTTACTGTCTCTTACATGCTTCATGGCCTTAACTTCTACCCATTTAGTTACATAATCAGTGCATACTAAGATATAGGATTTACCATTAGATGGAGGATCAATGGGTCTTACAAAATCTAATCCCCACTTATCAAATGGAGTAATCACAAGCTGAGGATAAAGGGGCATCTCATCAGATTTTGTTGGCCCTCCCATCCTTTGACAACTATCACATTTCTTGGTATATCTTGCTGCATCCTTGTATAGTGTGGGCCAGTAATAACCTGCATTCAAAATCTTCATTATTGTTCGCTTTGCTGTAAAATGTCCTTCACAAGGTTCGTTGTGACAGGCATGCAAAATGTCATATGTTTCATCTTCTCTCACACATCTCCTCATGACATTGTCTGGTCCAGTGTAGAACAAACATCCAGCAATCCATAAAAAGGAAAAGATTTTTCAATGAGTACCCTTCTTTCCTTAGGAGAGAAGTGAGGAGGGACTCTTCCTATTACTAGGTAGTTGGCTGTGTTAGCATACCAGGGTGTTTGCACAGTGAGTGAAAACAAATGTTCATCAGGAAAAGAGTCATCAATGACTTGGTTATCCTCTGATGTAGTCATTCTTGAACCACATTGGCCTTCCCTGGCTTATCCATAATAGTGATGTCAAATTCCTGCATTAACAACACCCATCTTGCTAATCGACTAGATATGAGAGGTTTGTTCACGAGATACCTAATGGATGCATGATCTGTGTGCACAAAGATTTGATAAACGGTTATGTAGTGCCTAAATTTATTAAGTGCATAGATGACTGCTAGCATTTCCTTTTTTATTACTGTATAGTTGAACTCAGCACCCTATAAGTTTTTGCTAATAAAATAAATAGCATGCTCAATGACTCTTTCTTTCTGGCCTAAAACTGCTCCTATGGCATAATCTGATGCATCAGTATGAATGTGGAAAGGAAGTTCCCAATTGGGGCCTTTAAGTACAGGAGCATGGGTTAAGGCTACCTTTAAATCAGAAAATGTTTTGTCACAGTCTTCATTCCACTGAAATTCAGCATCCCTTGTAAGAAGAGTATATAATAGGGATGCCATTTTGCTGAAATCTTTGATGAAACGTCTATAATACCCTGCATGACCCAAAAAGCTTCTGACATCCCTTTGCTTTGCAGGAATGGATAGATTGATGATGACTTCAATCTTTGTTGGGTCTACCTGTATTCCTTTTGGAGAAATGTAGTGGCCAAGTACTACTCCTTCCTACATCATCATGAAGCACTTTGCACTGTTTAAGGATACGCTGTGGTCTTCACATCTTTCCAACACCTTGCCTAAGTTTGCTAATGCCTCTTCAAAAGTAGCACCATAAGTAGTGAAATCATCCATATAGATTTCCATACAATCATGTGAAATATCAAAAAATATGCTAATGACTGCTCTTTAGAAAGTTGCAGGTACATTGCATAAGCCAAATGGAAGTACTGAGTAGGCATATGTCCCCCAAGGACAGGTAAATGTTATTTTCTCTTGATCTTCAGGTGCAATCTGAATCTGATTGTAACCGCTGAATCCATCCAAAAAGGAAAAGTACTACTTTCCTGCAAGTAAGTCCAATACTTGGTCTATGAAAGGAAGGGGAAAATGATCCTTTTTGGTGGCAGAATTTAATTCTCTATAATCAATACAGACTCTCCATTTTCCTCCCTTCTTGGGCACAAGAACCAGAGGAGACACCCATTGGCTATCTGAGATTGGGTAGATAAATCCTGCATCTAATAGCTTCTGCAATTCCTCTTTAACAATTTCTCTTAGTGCAGAGTTGATTCTCCTTTATGGTAGTCTTACTGGTGTACAATCTTCCTTTATGTAAATCCTATGGGTGCATAATGTAGAATCCAATCCTTTCATGTCATGATAATCCCATGCAAAAGCATTTTTATGTTTCTTTAATAAATTTGTCAAGGACAGTTGTTGTGCTTGAGTCAAGTTGCTATTAATATTGAGATATCTTTCTTCTGGAATTTCCACTTGAGTTATGAAGTCAACCATAGTTACTTCATTAATGCTAGGTACCTTAATTTCTTGTGGAAGCAATGTATGTAACATACCTAATGCTGTAAAAAAAATTGGAACAAGTATCCTCGCTGGATCAGCAGAATGAGAGGATGATGCTTCCTCTACTTCACAATGATTTTGAATTATATTAGACAACACCTCCTCCTCTCCTTGAAGCTGCAGGAAAGAACTTTTGCCTATCATCATAAGCTACTCCACAGAATTAGCTTCCTCCGCCTCTTCACCAACACGAGGCCAAACAAGATTATCCATATCATGAGATGGCTGTGCAGGTGGGTAAAGAACAAGTGTTCTAGTGCTTCTCCCATCAGAGATGGTCATGTCTCCTAACTGACACCCAATATAAGCATCTGCTGTGGCTAACCACGACCTTCCCAAAATGATGGGGTATCCTCCCAATGTAGCTTTAGGAAAAAGTATCATGAAATCAACTGGATATTCCCATGAGTCCAAGGATACCATAAGATCCTCGACTATCCCATCAGGTTTAACAGTAGAGCTATCAGCAAGCTACAGGACAGTAGGAGTTGGTCGCATGGTTGCAACATTCAGTTGTTGCAGGATATCCTTTGTCATTACATTTATGGCTGCTCCAAGATCAATCAAAGCATTTTTTATTTGGATTCCATTTATAACAATTCCTACCACAGGACTTCCTGGATCATTATATTTGGGAACAATCACTTTTCCAAACATGATGTCAGCCAACTATCCCACCACATAAACCATAGTGGGGTCTTTCCTTTTTCTGCCTGGCTTCTTAAGGCATGCTTCTTTAATTGCTTTGCCATATATAGTAGCATCTTTTATGGCTTGAAATAGAGGGATCTTGACACATACATGTTTCAACTGCTCTAGAATGTCAAAGGTGGATTCCTCTTCTACTACCTTTTGTTTCTAGTTTCTAACCTTTGTGGAAATGGTGGTTCTTGGGGAGTCTGTTTGACTGTCATTGGTTCAGGATTTTCAGGTACATTTGATTGAATGGGGGTTTTGTTAGGTTCCACTTCTTCCTCAAAAAGCTCAGTAATAACGAGTCTTGAAGGAGCTGCTAAGGTAGTTCCTGAACGCAGATGTATATCACTTACATTCATAGTATATGCAGGGAATTGGTTTAGATCAGCAAAATGTACTGGCTGTTGCTGTGGTCTATTATTTGGGTTAGGTGAGGGTTGAGCCGGTAACTGAGTAGGTTTAGGTGTATTTGAATTGGAGCTAGCAGGTGGAGGCATTATAGCAGGCTGTTGGGTCTGAGGAGGTGACTGCATGTAAATAGTGGTCTGATTTGACCATTGTTGTCCTCCTCTCCATTGAGATGTTTGCTGTCAATTTCCTGGAGGTGACTGTCAATTCCCCAGAGGCTGCTGCCACTAGGGTGTATGGTTTTGGTAATTTAGCCAAGTATTTTGAGGGTTGTTCCAAGGCTAAGGTAGATATCCTCCATAACTAGATGGAAATGGCTGTTGCCATTGGTTACTAGATGCATAAGTATTAAAATGTGGTCCAACATATGATAATAGATCTGGTGACATACCTTGTCTTGGAGCCCATGGCCTCCTTTGTGCAACATAGAAGACTTGATCCTCTTCAACTTGTTTTGGCTTGAACTCAGGTGGAATCTACTTGTTGTCAAGGTTAGCTACCAGCTTGCATCTGCAATCCCTCTTCTTTTGTCTGCAATGAGGACAATATTCGGCTAACATTGCCTCAGCGTCTTTATGCTTCTTCTTTGCCTAGAGTGTGTCCAACTGGGTGGCCATATTATTTATAATATCTTGCTTAAAATCAGATAGCAAGTGGCTTATCTCCATCCTTGAAACTCCATTGGTAGAGGTTTTGCCCATAAGGATATAGTAACCTCTTCCTTTCTTCATGGCTGCTCTGGAATAATTCTAGCACAACTTCTTAATATCATCCCAAGACACTTGGGTAATATCTCCTCCTCCCATTAAATCCAAGGCATTCGTGCAATGTTCACTTATTCCCCTAAAGAAGAGCAGTTTCTGAGAGTCCTCAGTGAGTGTATGATGGGGAGACTTTTGTAAACAAAACAGGAACCTTGAGATGTAATCCTCCAAACTTTCATCTTCTTTCTGCTGCATTCTGAAAATATCATTTCCTCTCATATCCCCACTCCTACAGTAGTCTTTATATTTCTCAAGAAATTTATCTTTCATTTCTTCCCAGGGATTGACAACATCACTACTTAGACTCATAAACCACCTTAATGCAGCCTCTTTCATGGTAGTAGGAAACAACTTAAGTTTATGAGCATCAGTATTGTAGTCATAGCTTCTGCAGAGGATATCAAATTCAAACAAGAAGGTGTTTGGGTCCTTTGTTGCAAGTCCATAGAACTTGGGGAGAGTTGAAGCAGGTATGTTCTTGAGATTATCCACTTCATTTTGATGAGCAATCGAAAATGGAAAACGTTGGTTGATTAGGTACGTTTTGGGCAGCCATGACTACTTGACCTATTATCAAGGCAAATGGATTTTCAACTAGGTTTAGGGTATCTCATTTTTCAGAGAATATTTCAGAACTATTCAAACCAGGGAATGCATCAAGGAAAGGATTTACTTCTGCTTCTTCTGCTAGGTAAGTTGAATCATTAGGAAGGAATCTCCCTAAAGCATCTCTTCTCCTACCTCTATGCATGCAATATACTCAGTATCAACCACTTCTCACACAAAAATGTTGATGGGTTGTAAATGGTTTCTTCCTGACTAAAAACACATTTTAAGGGAAAAGCTATAAGGAATAATACTAAAGATGACTCCAAAGATCTTCTTAGTTTGACACCATTCCCGGCAACGGCGCCAAAAATGTTGGTCTCTTACAATGATTTAACAACTGAGCTCTTAAAGCTGTAACTCAGATATTAGACATCTAACCTGAATAGTTGTCTTAATCACTATGGAGATGCATTTCACTTGTCAACCCAGGGATGTGAATTTGAAATGGGTTAGCACGGTATGTGCACTAAGAACTTTCAGAGTAGACACGTTCATTCTATAGCTAAGAAAGACATAATGCTGAAAATAAACTGCTAGAAAGGAAATAACAGGAACGCTGAACATCAACCAATAGCTATTCTAAAATCAAGTACATGACAGAAAGTAAAAGTCTGGGCAAACAAACAGGAAACTACTCTGTCTGCTTTGGCTGCAGGAACAGACACAAAATAGAATTCTAGTGGCTACAGGAACATTCAATGCTAGATTTAACTAAATGCTTAACATAAATTGTAACTAAACTAGAGGGTGGAATTCTCACCAAGTATTATCCAATTTTCAGTAATACAGTTATAATGTTTAGTTGTACTCATCTTTTCCAATGAATAAAATGAAGTTGTAAGTTCACATTTCTGAATTTACATTTGTTTTAGGGAATTCTCACCAAGTGGGCCCCCTTGGATAAGAATTCCCTAAGACAAATGTAAATTCAGAAATGTGAACTTACAACTTCATTTTATTCATTGGAAAAGATGAGTACCACTGAACATTATAACTGTATTACTGAAAATTGGATAATGCAAGTACAATCTTTGATTAATCAACAACCCCTCAGAAGGAGCATCAATCTTATTTATAGAAGGAAAACTACAAAACTAGCTACCTAGCAAGGTGGTCAACTCCAACAGAATAGGACGCCGCCTCATTATGGAAAATATAGAAAGTGGAAAGGGGGTTACGCATGCGAGGAATCTAGTCAAGCGAGTTGCTTTAACGCAGATCTAGCATAAGAGTAACTCCTAGATTTTCTCAACAAGTATTTAAGATTAGTTATAAGGCTGTTGTCTTCCCTCCATTTGACATTTGAATGATCACCATGTTTGATTTTTTATTGTTAGCGACCAACCAGAATCTTCATCAAATTTATGAATGTTGATTATATATGCATAACAATATTAGTACACACAATAATTGCACATCCGTAACTACCTTGGAGTAATATTCATTAACCATATGTAAAATTAACATAGATAGTTCATATAGTATGTCTTTGTCCTAAAATAATATAAGAAATGACCTATGCTCAACAAGTTATAGCTTTGAGGCAATGACATAAAAAAATCAGGATTAAAATACCAAAGCCCAAGTGAATGGATAATAAAGTTTTACAAAATTGAGTCATAAATTAGACTCATCAAGGATGTCCAATCTGAAGTCCCCAAAGTTAAACAGGTCAGGTTGATTAAGATCAGGGACTCAACATCTTCGGACATTGCAAGATGGAATCTGCTTCAGAAGGAAGCCCTCTTTTGGCCCTCTTTTGGGTATGTTTTTATAGCATTTTTAGATCGATATAAATATTGGTATGCTGAAAAACAGTCCAATTGAATATGCCTAGAGCAAAATTAGTGGTTTTTATGCATCCACTCTGCAAATGGTTTTTTGGCGTTTTTGGGTCATTGATTTGCTTCCAGTTTAGTTTTGGAACAACAGACAAATTCACATGATAAATATGCATATATGACCCAACCAACCGCCAACATAACCACACGCATATGTCAGTTCAATTGGTTGTGCCTTGTGCAAGAATTAACAGTCTTTTCCGCTCTGCAATGGGTTTTCTTGATTTCTGAGTCTCTAAATTGCTTTTAGTTTTGTTCTGGTTAATTATCCATTTGTAAACAAACCAACAAACCCACATGATGGATATGTTTTCTCTCACACGTGTGTGTGGGTATGAGTTACCTATTTAGTCTGTGTAAATATAGACATAAATAATAGAGGGAATATGCCTATTTGCCTATTGAAGCAAATTATCTATACTGCACATGAGGCATATCTGAAACTGAAAGTGAGAAGAATTCTTAGCTTTTCAAAGAGAATTAACAATCTTTTCCGCTCTGCAATGGGTTTTCTTGATTTCTGAGTCTCTAAATTGCTTTTAGTTTGGTTCTGGTTCATTATCCATTTGTAAACAAACCAACAAACCCACATGATGGATATGTTTTCTCTCACACGTGTGTGTGGGTATGAGTTACCTATTTAGTCTGTGTAAATATATGCATAAATAATAGAGGGAATATGTGTATTCGCCTATTGAAGCAAATTATCTATACTGCACGAGGCATATCTGAAACTGAAAGTGAGAAGAATTCTATGGCGTGCCTCTCAAGGAATATAAACTATAGAATTCTACAATGTGTGTCTAGGGGATTATAAAAATTTTGACATCTGTAGAATGGTTGGGACAACTTCGATGTTTTTGATAAGTTTAATTAACATGTTTGTCCTGGCTATCTTTAAACTTGGATCAATTTAATGTTTTACAGTAATGGTAACTGAGTCGATTCAGTCACAAAGGAAACCAGCCATTATCAAAGTTGTTATAGTACTCATCAACCATCTCTTGCTTTGTTTGCTTCGGCACGAGTATAGTTGCCTTTGTATGAAGCTTTTTTTTTTCTTCAGTATTAACTCTACGCCACGGTAAACTGGACATGGGAAGAGATCCTCATTTTGATTCTGTTATTCCTGAATTAAAATAACTTGGACTAAACATTGGAGTTTTCTGCAGTCTCTTAAAGTATTTTGCAAATTACCTTGTGAAAATTAGTTATAGCTACTTCAATCTAATGTCGAAAAACATGGTATACCTTATTTTATTTTGTTAAACGGTGTGCCAAAATGCCCCTTCTAAAATAACTCTGTTGAAAATTCCATCCTAAAAATGCCTTTTGGCTTTCTCTCCCTACCCCTTATTCTTATAATCCTTTTGAATTTTATATTTTCTCATACAGTAAATGCTTTAAAAGGGGGAAAAAGTTAAAACATAAGCAGAACAATTTCACCTGACCTATCTGCAGGTCACTACTTGTAATGCATTTACTTTTAACAGAATTTTTGCGTTCTGAGGGGAAAAATAATTGATGTGGCAAAATTTGCTCTGATAGTTACAGTGTGGATATTATTGTACTGGTTTTTTAGACTAATTATTTCCTGGAATAACTGTTTGCACTTGTAATTTTCGTACTTGTATTTTGATTTTTAGTTCCTAGGCAGAAGTACTGCGAATCCATTTACAAGACAGTGTGCAGGAAAACAAGGACAGTGATGGTTGGCAACGTTCCACTTGGCAGTGAACATGGATTCAAACCATGACTACTACTGACACGAAAGATGTTGCTGGAACTGTTGAACAGGTCTGTGATTGTCATCAACTTGTAACGTGTTTAAGCATTTAGAATTAAGAGTGAATTTGCAGCATTTTTTTATATGTAAATTTGCTGTGTAGTATTGCATTTCAATATGAATAGGCAAATTGTGTTAAGAATGATGAAATTGATGTCTTTCTGAGGTTTGAATTTGTTACCATTTGAACTTAACAAATGGAATGCCAATCTTTGCCTTGCTATTTTTCCATTTAAATGTTGTCCAACTTATCTGTATTAAGAACTGAAATAAGTTATTAACTGTATGGATTACATGGTAAGATTATATTCAAAGGAATTCCTCATTTCTGAACACAACATTTCTAACCACAAACAAGTAGTGGCTAGTCACAGCTGATTAAATGAAATTATTTCCATCAATTATCACCTAAAATATGGATCTTATTGCATTGTAGGTTATGAGAATAGATGATAAGGTAGCAAATCTAGTTCGAATCACTGTCCAGGGCAAGAGAGAAGCAGATTCTTGCTTTGACATTAAAAACACCCTTGTTCGGAAGGGGTAGGCCTTTAAACATGAAGTTCCCATAAGTTTATTTTAATATCAGGCCTTTGGCATGATATTATAGAGTTCTTGGGTTAATATCAGGCCTTTGGCATGCAGATATGATATTCCCCTTGTTGCAGACATTCATTTCATCCTTCAGTTGCCTTGCGGGTTGCAGAATGTTTTGACAAGATTTGGGTTAATCCTGGAAATTTCGGTAAAATGAGACCTGAAAAACCTTTTTGACTCCTTTTCTTTCTTTTGTAAAGTGAAGGAGCTCTTCTATTATTAATTATTGGTAAGCTCAGTAGAGTTTTAAGTTCATGAGCAATATGTTAATTTTCCAACAATGCGTCAATAGCTAGTTTGGAAACTCCCTAAATAATCAGCTTTCGGTCCTCTCCTAGTACAGGGATCTTCAAAATATTCTGAACAACCCTGAATTGTTGCTTTTTTTGGACAATGGAAGCACATCCTAGGTTTTCTGTTTATGAAATAGAGACACTATAGGAGATATTACATAGATGGCCACCTATACCAGCTAAGCCAGAATTTATCTTCAAATCCCTGTCAAAATTGTCTCTATAAACCCATGAGGCTATTGTCTCCAACAGACTTTGTCAATCGATGTTGGAGTGAATCATTGAATTCTCCCTATGGAGTAAAAAGTTATAGTCTGAAGAAATCCCATTTTCCTCTAGTTCTGACTTGTCCATTCTCTCCTCTTTTTGAATGGACTTTGACTTAATCATTATGAGACGGCAACTGGATCCTCTTAACTTTTTGGTTCTTATCTTCAAATTTTGCTTTCTTCTGCTCATTCGAATTGATCTCACAACAAATTTCATTAGGGAGCTTGAGACAAGTATATATAATGTTTTCACTTTTAGCCCAAGAAAGGACGGTCTTACCCAGCAAAAAATGACAAAATGTTCCTTTGTCTCAAAATACATTAGAATCTAAATACATCTCTAAGGCTGCCACAAGTCAATTCTTCAGAGGAAACTGACAAGAGGCAAATAAATCAGTTTAAATTCCCAAACTTTTTGTTACAGTTCATACCTGGAAGGGCCATGAAAACCATAAATATGCAAATTTTGTGTGTAAAAAGCTTTTAGGGCATTAAATGGCACACACACAGGACCTTCCACATCCACAACTTTGCTGCATCCACCTGTCCAAGGCTTTGGAGACTGAAATATAAGGGGAGTTGAGGATGATTAGGAGTTTATTGTGAGAGAATTTTAGACTGATTTTTAAGATATTGCAATTGAGAGTTATTCTTCTCATATCCTATCCAATGCAGCTGCATGGTGGGAGATCAACCTTTGGAAATAAAATATTCTATTACCTTTTCTAATTTGCTAGGATATGAAAGAATAACTCCTTCATTGATGACTCCAAATTTTCATGAAGTCGCCACTGTGAAACACTCATGAAATGGACATTTAATTTCTTGGGTAACATGATTAGTTGGTATTAAATGCATCAGAGTAAGACATTTGCCTTTTGTGGGGATAGCCTATGACCTACTCTATCTTTACTTGCAGCTGACAGGCGCGCACGATTTGAGAAGCTAGAATACACTGAAGAAAACTATCAGAAGGAGCTTGAACATATTGAAAAGGTAGGATGGTTAGATAGGTTTTCAATATTCTATCACTCTCTTGTATTGTTATTATGAGAGTGAGTAACAAGTGAAGTTTGAGAGATATGCTTGATATGGATTAAAATGCTTGAACATGTTACATATATTGCAATTTGCTGTAGGTTTTTGTTCCTTTAGTAGAGAAATGCAAGAAATATGGAAGGGCAATCCGCATTGGCACAAACCATGGAAGTCTTACTGGTCAGATCATGAGTTACTATGGTGATTCTCCTAGGGGAATGGTAAATTCATCTGTCATTTTTTAAATAGTGAGTTGGACATGTAGATAGTATGTTTTAATAAATTTTATTTTACTCTGCTAGAAAATTGTTTTATATTAAGAAGCAATTTTAGTTATATTTTGTTCAATATATTAATGTTCATTGTCTAAAAACAGGTGGAATCAGCATTTGAATTTGCACGCATTTGTCGGAAGCTGGATTTCCACAACTTTGTCTTCTCAATGAAAGCAAGCAACCCTGTAATCATGGTCCAGGCATACCGTTTGCTTGTTGCAGAGATGAATGTCCTAGGATGTGATTATCCATTGCATTTGGGAGTTACTGAAGCTGGTGAAGGTGAAGATGGGCAAATGAAATCTGCAATTGGCATTGGAACACTTTTACAGGTTTCTTCTAATGATTCTCTTCCTCAGTTCTGTGTCAAGATATCACAGTTTTTTCTGTACCTCATCATTTATAGAAGCTGACACTTTTCAATTTTTTATACAGGATGGTTTGGGTGATACAATTCGGGTTTCCCTTACAGAACCTCCAGAAGAGGAGATAGATCCATGTAGAAGACTTGTAAATCTTGGGATGCAAGCTGCCAAGCTTGAGAAAGGAGTGGTAAGCTTGCACCTAGCTTCTTCGTACATGTATGGAGCTCTTGTGGTTCTGAATGCTCTTTTTCCGTTGGTATTGATATTTTAGAAACTATTCTTTTGTCAGGCTCCTTTTGAGGAGAACCACCGTCACTACTTCGATTTCCAACAGAGAACCAGCCAACTTCCCATACAGAAGCAGGTATGTTACAGATTATTCTTGCAGGCTTGCTCTTGGCATAACTCTTTATACTTCCCTTTCTCAGTTATTTGATATTCTCAATTTCAAATTATATGGGAATTTATTTCTATGGTGGAAGTCCTGTTTAATTTTGTCTCTTTGTACTTCTACTCGGCCAATGTCTCAAGTAAAACAATTTTGTGCTTTTTGAACTTTTGAGTAGATTTATTATATTCTATCATTCTTATTTTCTACTCATTTGAATTCTTGACACTGGATCTTGGAGGTTCAAATTCTAAAAGTGAACTGGTCTTGATGTTAATCCTTTTTTTTAAAAATTACATTCTATTTCCATGTCTATTTCTACAGCCCGAATCCCATTCTTATCTTTAATCGAGTTCCTTTCATGTACAGGGTGATGAGGTGGATTACAGAGGCGTTCTGCATTGTGATGGTTCAGTTTTAATGTCTGACTCTTGATCAGTTGAAGGTAAAATTCCAGATATATTTGGCAATTCCCTTTGATTTGATGCTAGTTGCTGTAATGTCTCTTTGGCCCCAAATAGTTGTGAGGTGTAAGATTTCTATTTGATTATTATAAACTTCCTAGTGTATTGAATCTAGAGTTCTCAGCTTTGACTATTTGTTATGACAGTATCTTTTGTAGATAAATAAGCTCTTGTGTCTGTTTACTTTTTATTGCAGACTCCTGAGCTCTTGTACAAGTCGCTTGCAACAAAGCTTATTGTCGGCATGCCCTTTAAGGTATGGTGTTAATAGTCATGCTCTGAGTGTTGTGTCACAATGTCTTTACTTTTATTATTATAATTCTAACAGTAATATATAACTTTATGTCTTCTAGGATCTTGCAACAGTAGACTCAATCCTGTTGAGGGAGCTTCCCCTGTGGATGACAGTCAAGCGGTTTGTCCTTTAATCTTTTCAAACTTTTTCATTCCTGTGCATAAGTGTATGTTTGACTAGTTCCCAACTTTATTATGGCGGAGATGCATATTGCTTCTATTTAAGTAATTTTTTTGCTGCCATGTTTTTGTGACTTATCAGATTCAATGGATTTTACTTTTCATGTAAATGTGGAAATGGGAGATAAAATGAACATATTTATGGATTCCTGACTTATGTTTAGCACTTGCTTGTGTAGAGGCTGGCAATTAAAAGACTGGTAGATATTAGTATGGGAGTTTTGACACCTTTGTCAGAACAACTTACCAAGCCTTTGGCACATGCCACAGTCCTTGTAAACTTGAAGAAACTCTCAACTGGTGCCCACAAGCTTCTACCAGAAGGTATGATTATAAAAGCATCTGTTAATAGTAACAAGCCTTCTTTGTCACAATAGTTTCAAACAGTCCATATACTTTGAGAGTCATTTTCACATTGATGCAGGTACACGCATGGCTGTAACTCTTCGAGGAGATGAAGCATATGAAGACTTTGATCTTATGAAGAGTGTGGATCCTATAATGCTTCTCATAAATCTTTTCAATGAAGAAGAGAGAGTGAACCGTGTCCACGGATCTCGAAGGTGCTAATGCTTTCTATGTTTGCACATATGGACTTGGATTACAAATTTTGGAACTTTGTGATTTTGGTTCATGAATATGAAAATTTACAGGTTCATTGCAATCCATACATAGGATGCCTTCTAACCAAAGTGGCTCAAAACTCCTGATTTGAATTTGTAGATTGTTCGAGTACCTGCAAGAAAATGCCCTGAACTTCCCTGTTATTCATCATCTACAATTCCCTGAAGGAACTCACAAGTTTGTGCATACAGGATTTGTTGTAACAAATTTCAATCAACTTTATGCTCTTTCTTCTGTTTGAATGGATGTTTCTGATAAAACTTCTCTTTTAGGTTGGTACTAACCTTATACCATCATGTGTTAATTTGATGTTGAAGGGATGATCTGGTCATCGGTGCAGGCAATCAGGCTGGTGCTCTGCTTGTTGATGGGCTTGGGGACGGTTTATTGTTGGAGGCTCGAGACCAAGACTTTGACTTCCTTTGTAGTACATCATTTGGATTGCTGCAAGGTTGTAGGATGAGGAATACTAAAACGGTAGGGCACCTGAGATGGTTAAATTTTTTATATTCATGCACTAATAAATTAAAATTTTAATGTAGTTTCTCTTTCAACCAACACAATTCTGCAAAGAAATTCAATCATGTTCTATGTTTCCAGGAATATGTATCATGTCCATCTTGTGGACGCACACTCTTTGATCTCCAAGAAGTAAGTGCAGAGATACGGGAGAAGACGTCACATCTGCCTGGTGTTTCGGTATGGTATTGCTGGCCTTAAATTGATGCACATTGTCAATTCAGTACATACTTTCTTCACATTTGAAGTTACTATATTCCATATAGCAATCTGATTTTTGATGGGTTAGAGGTTGCTATCATGGGCTGCATTGTGAGTGGTCCTGGAGAGATGGCAGATGCCGACTTTGGATATGTTGGCGATGCACCAGGAAAGATTGATCTCTATGTTGGAAAGGTATCTTCTTGTTGATCCTATTCCTTGTTTAGTGTACAGTGTATCTATAAACTACGTTGATGGATTACTTTTCAACATTTTATCATTGAATTGTTGTTTGAAGTTGAGGGCATAAACCATTCTGCAGCTGTCATTTGGGTTTCATTCTTGATTTGTCTATTATCTTGTCCATATTTGAAATTATTAATCTATAGATCTTGTTTTAGCTTAATAGCTGTTAAAAATAATGATAAGTTCATTGTCTTGTTCCTGACGAATCTGACATGATGTTATTATTACTACCATTCTTTGTGACTTCAGGGTGCGGTAAAAAGAGGCATAGCGATGGAACAAGCATCTGATGCCTTAATTCAACTAATAAAGGATTATGGACGTTGGGTTGATCCTCCTGTTGAAGAATAATTTCAAATTTGTTGGATTTTTGTAATTAAAGCCACTTAATATGGCAATGCCTTAGGTATATCAATATGATTTATGTTGTATAGCACCAAATTATGAAGAGCAAGGGACTGTCTCTGTTGGAAATGATGGTTGTCTCTAAAGCTGAAATCCTCATTTGAGTGCAACAGATGGGTAACTGAGGAAGCGTGTGTAATCTTTTGTTTTATTTTGAAATAAATGTCGGTTCTCTAGCCGGTTTGTAAGAATACTTGAGCAAAGTAAGTGAAGCCCTATGCTGGGCATAAAATTTGTTATTTTTTCTGGCATCCAACTTTATATTACTATATTACAAGGTAACCGAGTTTATTGGTGATAAAGGAGCCTGTTGGAGAAACAGCTATATATTCACATGACAAACAATATCTGACAAACACTATGTTGACAACGTTGCCCCGGATAAATTAGAAGTCCACCCCTACTTAAGTAACATCACAAAAAGCATTAAATTTACTATAGAACTTGAACAAGATGACAAACTCACCTCATTGGACATTCTTCTCCTTGGAAAACTAGATGGTTTTTAAGCCTGCCAAGTTTATAGAAAAGCTACACACAGACCTTTACCTCCACACGTCTTCCCATCACCATACTGCCCAAAACGTAGGCATCCTCAAAACTCTATCGACTAGAGCACTTTGAATTTATGATGAGGAACACATTGATCTTGAAATTGTCTATCTAACCAAAGTTCTCTAACTGGATCGGTACAACACTAAACACATTTTGAGAGCTATTAAACAATCCAAAACTCATAGTATCTCTAACAAAAACAATGAAGACTCTTCGTATTCCAGGTTGAAGGCATCTCCAACAAAATTTCCAAAATCCTACAAAGAAAAAGCCTTAGCTGCTCTCTTAAATCTCCTACTATTGTGAGAAGTTTCATCCCTTCTACCAAAGACCCAAAATTCATTCACAACTCCAAGGTCTATAAGATTGAATGCTCATGCGGAATTCCTTACATTGAAGAAATGGGCTGCTCCATTAGCATGAAGATTAAGGAGCATAATGCTAACATTAAACATGAGTGCATTGGAAAATCTGCCCTAGTTGAACACTTGTCCCACTCTAAACACCACATATGCTTAGAAGACACATATTCCCTAGCTAAAGAAGAAAACTTCTTTAAGCAAAAGTTGGAGGTGGTCAAAATTAGTAGACACCTACAAAACCTCAATCAAGATGACAATTGGAGTTAAAACTTCTAGCAACCTATGCTAACCACTCTTAGAAATAACCGCATCAACCCTACTTAATGCCCTCCTCTTGTCTTGTGCTTCTCCTATTGTATGCCATCTCTCACCTTCCCACCTTAACACCCCCCCCCCCCCCCCCCCCCCTACTTGCACCCCTTACACTCTACCTGTTTTTCTTCCCTACTTTTTATCTTTCCTCTTTTCATTTTTCCATCACTGGTTTCTTTCCTCCTATCTTTACAATGCACCTCAACCACTTCTAGTTTCTTATTAATTTGGTGGTCTACTTTATTACCTCTTGCTCTTTCCCACTCTCTCACCCACTCTTATATCTTAAAGATGTTAATTAATTTAAGATATCTTCATACTAGTATTATTAACATTGTAATTGTTGTTAATATTACCAATATTATCAATATATTATTAGTAACACCAGTATTGTTAATACCACACCATATATTTAGAACCTAGTATCATCATAAGTATCATATATATAATTGTGGGTTCTATAGGGACCCATTCCCATTAAGTCAAATGAAGATGTAAGACATTAAGTCAATTTGGATATATATTCATCATAGAAACTAATAAAGCCTTGGTAAGACACATGTTGACACTACACAAAAAACCCTAAGACATAAGACAACACCCAGGGAGCTACATAATCTAAGGAGTAGCAACCACTCCTTGTGCATTATCATTGTCAACAACTTTAACCATAGGATCAAGAAATTCCCACCTTAAAGCCCTGACCACACTTATCTTTGAGAGAGCAAGCATAATAAATAGATTGGAGACAAGAAGATTTCTGTCTCTCATGATAATCCCAAGATTATCAACATACAATGCAAGGTCATGGCAAAACATAGTCATATACTCAAAGCATTTACCAAAGGGTGTCAATGGGGAAGCAAGAGGTGCCTCAAACATACAAGCCCCAAACATATGAGTCGACCAGCGACCCATGTCCAGTGGTAGTGGAGAATCTTCCTCCGAACTATCACCCACAAACAACACCTTGGTAGGAGAGAGAAAAAGAGTGGAGGATCCACTCCCTTACAACAAGATCACCCACCTTGGCCTCCAGTTTAGCTGCAAATTCAGACACAATCTATACCTATGTGTGCAAAGCACCAATCCGACGCAAGCCATCTACACCAAGATTATCCTTAATGAATGTCAATGATACAAAATCTCTGATTTTGAAAGTGTGCTTGAGCCTTTTGTTTGAGATCACCCCACCATAATGAACATTGTACCCACTATGCCCATGCAAAATCGTGTTGAGCATAGGAAGCAACCACTACCAACCCTACAACCACAAACTAAGAGACCTCCAACCAAGCCAATTGTTGTAGCAAAAGTTGCATTTTGCTTGGATAATAATCCATTCACACAAGCCTACACGGGGAGAAATAAATTCTCCATAAGCTCCATGTGAATTATGTGTGGAAGATAAGAATGATCCAATAGATGAAATAATACTTTATAATTACTTTCCCAAGAAAATAATATCATTCTCTGGGGTGATAAGTTGGCATAGATAGCTTAAGAAAAGGTTCCATATTAGCCTTTAAAAGGTCCTCAATCTTCCACTCACTCAACTCCGCATTAATCTTAGTAGAGAAAAGAAAGTGAGAAGTGCCTACATTTGCCAAACAATTGGCAATATGATTACTTTCTTTGTAACAATGGCTATACTTAGTGGCCTAAAAGCTGGTCCAAATCAACTTTACTTCCTCTAAGATGCTATTGAGTTTCCAATCCAAAAAGTTACATTTAAGGCATCCAAAAAACTGATTTTATAGTTCCCTTCAACCTCAAGTCTTTTGTATTGCATTGAGCTTGATAATTTCATCCCTTCAATAAGTGCTAGAACTTTTGCTTTAGTATTTATCTTTGTGCCTAGGAAAAATTAATCTCCTTTACGGCCCTAAAGACAAGAAGACTAGCTCATGCTAAACCCAAATTATTTTTAGCAGCCCCATCAAAATTTAGGTTAACGAAACCTTTAAAAGGAGGACGCCATTTACTTCTAGACATTTCTTGGTCTTGCCAAGTAGCCCATCAAGGGGGGGGGGGGAGGGGGGGATCATTCTCTTCAATATTATTATTAGTAATTTCATTTCAATAGTAGCCTTTGTGTTACTTTTTGGTTGTCCTTTTAATTGCTTGTTGGTCATATTTTATTAGTTTATGATTATGTCATGTTTTTACTTGTGTTCTTTTTTTCCCATGTTCCCTACACCCTGGCTTGCTCTCACTAAATATTTAGTAAGCTTAGTGTTAGAGAATAATGTTTATTAGGGAATCACATTTAATGTAAGGTAGTGGTTCCATGGAGGGGGCTACCTAAAATATTCTAGTGTAGGAGCATTTACAAGTAGGTGGTCCCATGGATTTTATAGCAATAGGCAAGCTTAAAACACATGGCAAAAAAAATCTTCTAGGTGGGAGAAACTTTCAGCCCCACCCCAAAGGCACCTGATATTTAATTAATTAATATAAAAAAATTGATTAGTTATTTATTAACAAAATAATAAATGTCTTATGAAAATACTTAATAACTTGGTGCATGGATGTGATTTGGACTTACCTTTTCCCCCTATATTTTAGGGAATCTCTATTATGGTATATGTAGAGAGTAAATTTGATTGTGTGAATATTTTGATATTCACTATGATTCCACGAGATGTTTTATGTGAGCACATTGAAGGAGGAAGGAATTGTTAAGATCTCCTCTTCTTATGAGTTTGTAATGGTTTAAACATTGCTATAAGTTCCTTAGGTTTTTTACCTTTATAGTTTTCCCACCATAAATTTTTGTGTTTCTATGTAATTTAATTATCACACATAAAGATCTAAGGTTTCTAACACATTTATTTATTTTCTTCATCTAGATAATGGATCACACTAGTGTGATATGAAATGTTGATAAAAAAAATTAGTAAAAATATTTGAAGAGCATGACTTCATTGTCTACTACAAAAGTACTACTACAAACTATTTTAGGCAAATACTATTAACCCTAAGACATAAAATTGAGCAAACCTTAACTATACACTGAGAGTACAAGTTTGTTAATGTTCCCTTGTGAAGTTCTTGCAATGCTACAAATGTATGAAGGAATGGAGGTCCCTATTCCTTCTCTTATTCAGGGTTATGATTAGAATTAGGGTTAGGATAGGGTTAGAGTTAAGATTAGGGTTCCTATTAGAATTAGGGTTAGAATTAAGGTGGGCTACTATTAGAATTAGGGTAATAATTAGAGTTTGGGTAAGTATTAGAGTTAGAGTTAGGGTTAGGGATAGAGTTAGGGTTACGGTTAAAATCATAGGCAGAATTACAATTAAGGTAAGAGTTAGAATTAGGGTTATTGTTAGATTTTAAATTAAGGTTATAGTAGGGTAGAATCAGATCTATGATTAGAAATAATTATTCTAATTTAATTATTACAATGTTTACTAATATTATACTACTTTATTATGATTTAAAATTATTAAAGTATACAATAATTACAATTATAATTTAAAATAAATTGATTAAAAGACGCCTCAATATTTAGTAATATTATACTACTTTATTATGATTTAAAATTATTAAAGTATACAATAATTACAATTATAATTTAAAATAAATTGATTAAGGATGCCTGCAGATGGATATTTTAAATATAGCTATACTAGTTTAATTATCACACATAAAGATATAAGGTTTCTAACACATTTATTTATTTTCTTCATCTAGATAATGGATCACACTAGTGTGATATGAAATGTTGATAAAAAAAATAGTAAAAATATTTGAAGAGCATGACTTCATTAGCTGTCTGCTACAAAAGTACTACTACAAACTATTTTAGGCAAATACTATTAACCCTAAGACATGAAATTGAGCAAACCTTAACTATACACTGAGAGTACAAGTTTGTTAATGTTCCCTCGTAGTGTATAAGTTTGTTAATGTTCCCTCGTGAAGTTCTTGCAATGCTACAAATGTATGAAGGAATGGAGGTCCTATTCCTTCTCTCATTCAGCTTCTGCATTTTTCAACCATTCAACAAATGGCTTGACATTTTTCCAAATTGGAGACGTTTTCTTTTTCACTTCTGTAGAACCTTTATCGAACCATTCATAAATAATTTCTTCCTCCAACATATTCTCATCATACATGAACTTCAGAACTAAAGCAACCTCCTTGACAGCTTCAACACAGGCATGGTTACAAAATGCCTCAACTGCACCAAGCAGCATCATCTGAGAATCTTCTTCCTGCACAACTTCAGATAAATACTGTTTGTTTTTACTTACCTCCTTTGAAAATCCTTTGCCAGCACCTTCAAAGAGAGCATCAAAATAGGCATTCATAACTTCCTGTGGAGAACCATTTGAGGACTGCACAAAAGATGCCAATTTGCTTAGGGTATGTGTTTTCTTTTTCATCTTATCCTTAAAATTCAAGACAAGCTCGTCATGAATACTTAATCTACATGACTCATTCAGATTAAGCTCTATTCCACCATCATCTTGCCCAGGCAGCTTTGGAGACAACTTATCATGCCTCTTGCCATTAGACTTCCGATCAACATTAACCTCTCCAATCTTGACAGAAGACTTTTCAACTGGCTTAGCTTTTTCAGGATCATCATGGTTTTCCGACATAGCCATTTCTCTTGTAACGTTATTCAACTGCTCCTTAATTCGCTGGTTTGCAGCCTCAACAGAGGTGTCAGTTAGCCATTTCACATCACCATCTCCGTTATCTTCCTCGGTTTGGCTTCCAGGAGAACAGTTCTCATCAGAGGACCCTTTTTTCTTTGATGCTTTGGGCAAACCCTCGTGACCTTTCTTCTTTGAATCCTTTCTAACCTTTTTCATGTGTTCATCTGCCACTTCACCAGTTTGTAGACGCTCTTTTTCTGCTCTTCTCAATGCCTTCTTCTCTGGAGGATTCTTCAGAATAAATGTGGTCAGCTTGTCTTCCATGTCAACTTTTGAAACATGTCCACAAGCAGCACACTTCAAAGTAATTTCACGGCCTTTCGAAATAAGGATCTCTGTCTCAGGATTGCTACATTTATAGCATTGCACATACTTTTTAATAAAATTCTCCAGGAGTGCAGCTAGCTTTGTAGTATTGTGAGCACCATTGACAAGAGAAGTCCCAGTTTTTTCATGAAACTTTGACTGAGCACCCAATTCACATCCAAAATACTTAGTTGTATAAGAAGGGGGCCTACCAAGAGCTTTAGACACATCTACCATGTTAACAAGATTTGTCTTGATGCCATTTCCTCGGCCCTCAATTTTTGTAATCATTTTAGGCATCTTATACCTGTAGAAAGCATCATCTTGGTTACTAGCTCCGATGTTTTGGAGAGCCATCTTGTCTGACTGGCAAAAAATAAGGTTCTGAAGAATTAGATTGATCTTTTGTACACCTTTCTATAACAAGGTAGAGCTCAGAAAGATTTTAAAGAAACCACAAAAAGACATCCAAGAAGAGGGTTTTCTTCTATGATATTTTAGCACTACACTCAATGCTACAAAAAGGTTGCACCGAACTGCAACCTGAAGCCAACTTCAGATTTTGCGTTGGTCTTGGATGCATGCAGCCAATCTCCTCTACCTCGAGCAACAAGTTGTTTATTCCTTTTTCTTGAGTTAGGGTGATACTCTCCAAGCAGCCCGACCAACCCCAGGCATGAGCCAACAACTACAGACATATAAGAATCTTCAACCTGAGCTTCCTCTACTTTGACTGCAATGCACAGACAATAAACCTCAACTTGGTCACAAGTTTAATATCGATGCATAAAAGCCTGCATATATATTTCCATAAGAATAAATCGTGGTAATATATAACAACAAAAACTATATAAAAGCAACACTTCACAGTGTAAGAATTGAAGTATGATAATATAAAAAGTAAAGTCAAAAGCAATCCTTGTGGATATTGAGTACTAAAAAGAAAAACATGTATAAAAAAAAAACAATAACAGAAGCAACATTGTTGAAGGTATACCAGAAACTGAAACAATGAAAGAACGATAAAATTCCATATTAGGGTTCATGCAAGATTTAACGACATAAACTAGTATATTTATTATTTGTTAAATCTCCGTAACTGCAGAACTATAATTATATTTCCACCATAAAGACAAATAGCAAGTGATATGGTGGCTCCTCTAAATTCCAATCTTTCTTCCTGAAACGGCAAAAACAGGAAAATAGGTGAGAAACTTATTTTGGATAATGCTCGTCCTTCCTCCCTAATTTGTGACAAATAAGAAAGGGAGCAGAAATTTCTACCTTCTCATTTGGGATTATAAAGAAAGGAATAACCTCAATTATTGTTGTTTATCAAAAGTGTTATATTCTGATTTAAGGCACTAATGACAGGGATAAGGCCTGCTGCTGAAAGCATGAAGAGATGGAAACTCAAGTTGAATGCTAGTATTCAGTTGCTTACACCAAGCTATTTTCTAATTGGTTACAATGAGTCTGATGATTGTAATTTGTGAGTGTGAATTTAAACCTTTTGAAAATACTCTGTTCTTGAAAATAGTGTGTTTCCCGGGCTCCCTCAAGAGTTGTAGCATAATTCTGATGGTTGAAAAATTTAGGGGATACTTAGTGTTATCACATGTGACAAAGAACAGAACAATTTTAGGCTATGATTGGGTTTTCATGGAACAGGAAGCCCTTACAAGCCGCCATTAACATGTAAAGGTCAAACAGTAATGGAACAGTAGGAAGAAAACTAGTATGAACTCAGCAATTGGACAACAGCAAATCAAAGGAAAAATAGGGTAAATGATAAGAAGTGAGAAAATGAGCATTGTAATAGAAAATTGGGATTCGGAATAAAGTGCAGAATATGCAAACCGAGACAAAATGATAAAGCATGCTATGCAAGACACCAAAATCCGGATGAACTTGTTTATAACTGCAATATAACCCTATTGCAATTAAAGGACACGAATAAAAGCTGCCTGTTTTGGGTCTAGCTTAGGGTTGATGATAAAACTATTAAACAAACTATCAAAAAGTCAATCTACAGAGAGTCGAATCCTGACATAACCATTGGACCATTGAACCCTTAACAAATTCACAACAAAATCTCCTAATTGTTGCGATTTTAGAACAAATGTAATCATAAATATACACCAAGAATATGTTAAAAACACACGACTGTACAATAAAATAAGAATAAATAAAACAAATTCAAATAAACATAACCATAAAACTCAGGCAGAATCTCCTAATTATTCCAATTTTAAATCAGAAGTAATCACAAAACTATACCCAAAAAAAAAATATGTTTGAAAATTTATGAGCAAATAGTTAAATGGAGAATCATATAAACAATTCCAAACAAAAAGAAAACTAGGAAAAATAAATATACATACAAACCACATAGATGTAAAGTAAATGGATTTGAACCTATGCCATTCTCTATGGAGGTACCATCAGGCTACACAGGTTGTATATTAATTGAAAAGTGTTGAAATGTGAAGTCGGTTTTACTTATTCCAGCAGTGACTAGCAGTTGACAATGAGTACCTAACTAGTACCTCATACCCTCACCGAAGGCCAAGGAACTGAAACCGAAGGTTGTTGGACAAGGGGTCACAGGGGGCTGGACGTAGTCCCCCTACCACGCTAAAGACGTTTTCCGGCAAGGCCATCAGACTGAGCCCTAAAACTTTTTTGGTCATGTGCCATGTGTACACCATGCAAAATTGCATGCACAAGTGCCACTCACACTTTTATGAATGAAAATCTATCTTTAGATTTGATTTTTTTCATGTGCTTTTTCGTGATTATTTAAGTTAGTCGAGCTTGAATGCTAAGACATGGGAAAAAGTTTTGTAACTGCGAATTTTCTTATGAAAATAAAATTGAGATCTTTACGTATATTACCAGGTTTTCATGTAAATCTGTGTTGTCTATTTTGTGTTTTTTATTGTTAATTCACGGTTATTTCAATTCTAGACTACTTATTTTTCTAACAAACAGCATATGCTTCATTGAACAATATATAAGATAATTTGAAAACAATATTATTATAAGCTTCCACAAGAGAGTTTGATAAATTAAATTGGCCTCTTCTTGGCAGTTGCCATAAAGGAAAACACTCTCCTTATTGATTTTTAAAAATTCTCATAAACCAATTTAGTGTCTTACTTAACCCTCAATATATGAACTGCAACCCATAGAAAGTTGTACAAGAAAACAGAAAATTTCTAGATTGAGAAAACTCCCAAATATTGCAGTTGCAGGCAAAGAAAAATCTTTAAAATACACACACAGGTATATATTCTTTGCCTGAAACTAATCAATTGGAAAACTGCACAAAAAACAAGAATTTTGAATATCAAACTAAACTCCTAAAGCTCTCCATCCCAGGAAAAGAACTGTATTTGAACACACATAGCGAATACAATGAAATACTCACCAAACAACGAAAATAATCACAGAAACAGAACCAAACAACATGAGCAAAACCAGAAATAAATAAATAAAAATATTTCGCTAACTAAATAGAAGAGACTGTTTACCGTATTAAGAAAGCACACTCTTTGCTCCTACGATTGCTCACGCCTTTAGAAGAACGCTGAGACAAGTAGTCAAAATTAAAGCTCGAAGAGGAGTGTTCAATGCTATTCGAACTCTTGACGTTGGATCTATAAAAGCGCGGGCTTACTTGCAATCAACGTTTGTAATATGATTCTGTCCGATGGAATGTCTCAGCCTCTTTTATTTTATTCGCCCAATAAAAAAGAGATTATTCTTTAGGAACGTACTTCATTTCGGAATTTCTTATTTCTTTTTCTTTTGGCAGTTTGATCTTTCATGAGGATTTTTTAGTTGTAGAAATAAGTTTTAAAATTATATTTTTAGTTGTACTTATTGGGGGTTATTTGTATAGAAGTTTGTAGAAAAGGGTAGGGATGTTGGACAAAAGTATTTGTTTGGAAGTTTGTATGAAAGGGAGGGAAGATTGGGAAAAGGCATTTGTTTAGAAGCTTGTAAAAAAGGGAAGATTGGGAAAGGCATTTGTTTAGAAGCTTGTAAAAAAGGGAGTGAAGGTTGAGCAAGTAAATATCAAGACATTTGTTTAGAAGCTTGTATGAAGGGAAGGGGACTCAACAAGCAAACATAAAGGCATTTGTTTAGAAATTTGTAGGAAGGGGAATGGACATCGAGCAAACAAATATATTCATCTGCAAGCAATCAACTATTATATTAGTAGGAGGATCACTTCCATTGTGGATCACCTTAGGAACATAAGAATCATGGTATATTGAACTATATATGTTGTCATAGACCAATTCTTCCAACCGATATAAAATTAATTGTTAATTTTTTTTATGAATATTCCTATTTAACTTTATATTAAATATATAATAGTACAATATTCAAAAAAAAAAGATTAGGGTGGTAAAATGACACACCCACAAAGTCTAACTCGACCAGGTCCAAAACAAAGATAAGAAACAAAAAAGGCCAAGCCCAAAGAGCATTAAGTAGCTTAAGCAATGCCAGTAGTAGGCAGATCCCGATCATTAGGTTTTCCCCACACATCTCCAGTGGCAACATCATCAATCGGCTCCCAGCCAATGAGAATGCCTTCTTCTTCAAAAGTATCCTCAGTGGGTTGTTGGGCATGAACCAAAGAAATAACAAGTTCTAGGTGAGGAAACTTGCCTTAGTTGGGATAGTCTACACCTCTACGCCCATGTGAGGAAGCAAAGGGTGGCTTGGAGGGTTGGGACAATCCTCCACAAGCAACAAAATCCCTGGAGTTCTGAGGTTGGGAGCCACAAGAGCAAGATCCATGATCTTGTCTAGCAGAGTAATTGTGCCCACACCAACGACCTCTTGGATGAGAGGTAGAGTCAGGCAGAACCTTGGCAACATTGTAGGGGGCATTCCACCAGTGATCCAACAACTCCTAAAGATGAGCAACCTCAAGTGCAACTTGACTAGCTTGCACCTAGATCTGCATAAGCACATTAGAACATATCATGGCTTTAGTGTAGAGGGAGTCCCACCTGCAAAAACTCACAAAAATCACTCAAAGGACAAATATTAGTATGGAACAAAATTCCCACTAGGCGTTCCAGAATTGTAGAGGCTAAAATTGGATCAACACAAGTGTAAGCAAGTGATAAACAAGCCTACTTGATCCAATACTAACATCTACCTTCGGTTTGAGCAATAATGGAAGCTAATTACAATGTTAAAACACCAAATAAAACACATTACCTCCATTGTTCATGTGGATGTGCTCCAAGTGATCAAAGTGGATGTGTTATGATGCAATAAGGGTGCTCAAGTGCTATGATATTGCCTAATTTGATGGTATGTAAGTACTATGAAAATTAATGCCCAAATCCTTTGGGTGAGCATCCTTAAATAGACTTTCCCAAGGGAGAATGGATGGTTATTATGGAGAGATGAAGATAAATGGTTGGGATTTGACTTCAAGAGTATATTCATTAGTCTTGTGACAAGTGGCAAGATGAGAAGCTGCATACAAGATGGGTGGCTAGGATTACCTTAAAGTGTAGGATGGCATGAGATGGAGACATGTGGAAGAGAGAGAGAGAGTGGATGCAAATGGATGGTGGAGATGAAGGGAGAGAAATCAAGGGTCAAGATTGACCCATGCAATATTCTCACACATGTGAGCAAGAAGTGGGGGTGAGGTGGAAGTCAAAGATGCTTCCAAGTTGGCATGCTTACACATGTGTGAGCAAGGAGTGGGATGAGTTAGCATGCTCACACATGTGTGAGCAAGGAGTGGAGGTTGGACACATGTTAAATGATGGATGGTTGAGATCTTGATCCATGTAGATGGATTAGACAGTCAAGATTAAAAGAGAGAGGATTGTGGATTAGAGGAAATATTAATGGGGGCTAATTAGTCTTAATCAATTAATTAATCACATGTGTGAGCAAGAAGTGGAGGTGAGGTGGAAGTCAAAGATGCCTCCAAGTTGACATGCTTACACATGTGTGAGCAAGGAGTGGGATGAGTTAGCATGTTCACATATGTGTGAGCAAGGAGTGGAGGTTGGACACATGTTAAATGATGGATGGTTGAGATCTTGATCCATGTAGATGGATTAGATAGTCAGGATTAAAAGAGAGAGGATTGTGGATTAGAGGAAATATTAATGGGGGTTAATTAGTCTTAATCAATTAATTAATCACATGTGTGAGCAAGAAGTGGGGGTGAGGTGGAAGTCAAAGATGCTTCCAAGTTGACATGCTTACACATGTGTGAGCAAGGAGTGGATGTTGGACACATGTTAAATGATGGATGGTTGAGATCTTGATCCATGTAGATGGATTAGACAGTCAGGATTAAAAAAGAGAGGATTGTGGATTAGAGGAAATATTAATGGGGGTTAATTAGTCTTAATCAATTAATTAATCATGGATTAATTAATTTAAGTTGGAGGAATTGAGGACTAAGGTTATTTAATTAAATTGGTTTAATTAATTAACCTTAGGAAGGAATGGGAATGGTTAATTGATTAATTGATCATTAATTAATTAATTAATAATCAATTACGGGATTGCGGGTTAAATGTGGGGATAATTAATTAAATAATTACTTATTTAATTAATTTGTAAGAAATTAGATTAAATTAATTAAATAATTGCTTATTTAATTAATTTGCAAGAAATTGATGGGATGAATGTTAACGGCGAATTTGGGGTGTCTATAATGTGCATGAGTGTACATGATAAAAGTATAATCCAATGGGAGGTAATTTGGAGAATCATTACATGGATATGATCTTACCATCTTATTCTACCTCATGGAGTAATTGAGACTTGACTGTGTTCAAACTAGTGATACCTTATTATTTGAGACAAGCATGATTTAAAACCCCTTGTGAATAACCTCTAAATGTCATTTATGTGATTTGTGCTTGATGATATGATGTCTAGATGTGCTCCAAGTGTTTTGGAATGGATTGGATGCATGTTCGAGAATGTTTAAATTTTGTGCAAACTCCGATTTGTGATGAAATGGTATTATGACATCATATTTAAGGTATTTTCTTCATATTTATGTGAAATTTGACTCTTGGATTAATATAGAGAGGTTAGGAATTATCTAGAGGCTTCAAGAAAGCCTTAGTTGGTCTCCTTGGTTAATATATTTGCATATAATTAATAATGGGGCGTTAATGTTAAATTGTGAAGTATTTGCAAGCCCATGTGCCCTCACATGGCATGTAAGAGTGCAACAACTATTTTTGTTAAGAGCTTTTACTATTTGGAAGAGTTTGTCTCCACAAGTTGCTTATCATTTATTATTTGTGGGTGAAGGATATATTTATCTTGGAATTATCTTATTTGTTCAAATTTAAATTGCAAATATCCTCAAATATGCCATTGCTGATCTTTTGACTTGCTTGGTTGATAATGGGCACATGTTACCTTTTTATTGGTGAGGATTTATAAACTTGGGTAGAGTCAATTTAACTTAGAGAATAGGTTAAGGGAAGGGGTTGGCTCTTTGTTAGTTCATTATTCATTTTGGAGTTTGACTTTAAGAGAGATTAGGAAAGAAAGAGAAGAGAACTTAGAGATTTTTTAAAGATTAGAGGTGCATTCTTGAGGCTTTTTGAATGATCTTGAGCTTGGAAGGAGGACCTTGAACTTGGAGAAGTTTGTGTGATTTGGATATTTCCATCTTGCAATTCCAAGGATTTAAAGCTTGTAAGAGGTAGGTTATCATTCTATTTTTTCTTCCTTCTTATTTAATCCTTCCTCTTGATGAAAAAATATTCCTTTTTTATGTGTGTGTAGAAAATATTAGAATACAAGTTTATTCTTTATGTTCTTCATTCTTGTTGAAAAGAGATTGGTATCCATTAATGGAGTCCCAAACTATATGGGTTTGTTTCTTATTTGCGTATATTATGTATTATGCTTCAAGTATTAATGAGTCTACTTGTATGATGAAAGAGCATTTTTATTCCTTATTATGAGTTTGACCCTCTTGGGATAGATTTGCTTAGCATGTAGGAGTTAGTTATGTGTTGTATGAGGTAAAAAGTGTATGATCTAGCTCAAGAGTGGGTTGTTTTGAGTTTGGAGAGATAAGGAGAGGTGTTGAGATGTTTTTATGGAAGTTTATTACATCCTTGAGAGGATATGCTACTTAAGAATGAGATTCTTTAGAGATCTCACTAACCATTGCTATTGTATTTGGAGATCCATGGTAATAGACACTCTTTTTCCTTATCTACCAGTTACTCTCCTTTCAAATAGATCAAGAGTGTTATATTATGAGTTCTTGAGAAAGCCATGTCTTTATGTGTGTGTCTTCCAATGTTTCCAAGAGTCTTCTTCAATTTGTATATGATTGGATACATGTTACTCTCTCTTAGCAAGGTGGATCTATGCTTACAAGCATCGTATTTGTTAGGAGGTAACTAATCTCTTGTTGGTTTGGAGCTTAGAGGTTATGAAATCTTGGAGGTTCTTACTTCTTTCATTTTGGGAAAATTGTGTAGCTAATGGTTATTTCCTTATTTGTTTACTCAATCTTGTATTGAAAATTAGTGTAAAGAATTACATGTGTGCAGGAATGCATCTTTTAATCATATGTATGTACTTTCAGTTGAATAAAATGGTGAATAAAGTTTGTATGGATATTTGTTTAAAAGAGGATTTTGAACTTTATTCAAGTTCAATGTTTTCAAGTGTTGAAGGTTTGATCTTGTTGTTGGGTAGATTTATGATTTGATGGGCTATAGTTCAAGTTTAAATTCACTCTATGACAAAATTTGTGCCCACTAGAGTAGTCTTCTACTTGATTTTGTGTGTGTGATAGAGTTGCATCAAGATGTGTGCCACCCTTCATAGATTGAGGTGAAAACACCTCTCTACTTGTATATTATTTACACGTATGTTTTACAAATGTAAAGTATTTTAGTGTGGTGTAGTCATGTGTGATGACTACACTCATGTATGGGCACATGTTGCTTCATTATTAGTGTTGTAATGGGTAACGCAATTTTTTTTTCTTATTTTACCCATTTCGTCCTAAATAATTTTGGGGCATTATATCTAATCTAGGCAAGGAGTATTGGACTACAATTAAGAGGGTCTTTAGTTAAATAATGTGACACTTTAGAGTATTCTATTTGCTACCAAGGAAGACCTGACATATGTAGGATGGTTGATATACATGGATTTGTTGATGCAAACTAAGCATGAGATATGGATAGTAGAAGGTCAATCAGTGGTTATGTTTTTCACATGTTTGGTGGTGTGGTTAGTTAAATGAGAAAGAAATAGGTCATGACTTCTATTTCAACTATAGAGATTGAGTATGTGATAGATACTCGTGCCTTAAGGAGGTAGTTTGGATTCTATGTTTAGATATTGGTTTGAGGAAGGATACAATTTGTATTGATTTTGATAATGAGAGTGTCATCAACTTGATAAAGAACCCTACTTTCCATGTGTAGATAAAGCATATTGATGTGCAATACCATTTTGTTCAAGACTTGGTGGACGATAAGAGGGTTATGATTGAGAAGGTGAATACTTATGTGAATGTTGCTAGTGCCTTGACAAAACTAGTGAGCACAGAGAAGTACAAATGGTGTAGGATGGCTATGCTCATCTCAACCCCTACTAGTTAGTTCAATTTGTTGGAACCCGTTATGATCTTTTGCAATGTATCCAAGAAGTGGGAGATTATTAAGACTAGGTGATGTACAACTTCCAATTCCTAAGGACGTTATAATTATTTAATTATTGTAATATGTTACAATGTTGGGCCCTCATGGAATGGGGCATTACACATGGAGGGAATCTCAAGATTTCTTGTTTGGCACACTAATCCACTTACCATTTATCTTTTGATTTTTGTCAAAGGCCATTGAAGAGGGGTTTACTAAGTGGACTATGAGGAGCATCTTTAGCCAACTAAATATAGTTGTGTAATAGACATGTAAGTCTAATAGTATTGCTCCTACATGGAGCACTTGGGAGTTAAACTTGACCCTCTTAGTCATAAAAGTCAAAAGTCTTCATAAGGGAGTTGCATTCTATTCTGAGAGATGTACTCTTGGAGGGAGTGCATAGGTCCAACTTGGACAAGTCGGACCAAAAGTTGGCTCATGGTTTTGGGCCCATGGTTGTGGGAATCCATTGGTGATTCCTAGATCTCCTTGGTCTATAAATCGGGGGCCTAGAAAAGAAATTGTATGGTAATTTGATTGCAGTCACATGCTACCAAATTGACTCCAAATTTAGAGATTGAATACCTTCATTAAAACACTAGACTTTGCATTAAATTGTAATCACCTATTTAAGATTAATACACTGATTGTGTTTTAATTGTTGGATTATAAGAGTTTTCCAAAGGTGTATCTTACGTCCTTTATCTTGTTACTTTGCTAAAATTTAAATAAATGCATTTCCACTTGCATTGATTCTCTCATTGGATTAGTGTGAATCTAGTCTTTTCCTTTAAATTAACATCCACTTTATCCATCATTATACTTATTAATCACTACAAAGCAGTGATAACTTTAAGGAACCCCCCTAAAAAACTTATAATATCCTGGTGAATCCTAGCTAAATGCTATAATTTTCTTGGTGAATCTTTTTTTTTTTGGAAACATATTAATTTTCCTGGCGAATCTATGCACATTGTTAGAAATTGTTATAAAATCATGGTGAATCCTAATGAATAATTGGTTACAAAAATAATTACAATGGCGAATCCTAGCAAATAATCACTAAAGAAATGAATTACATTAGCGAATCTTTCCTTTAAAAATTTGCATAGTTGGTTGGCGCAGTCACGCTACATATATTTTTTGTTTTTTGTAATGTTGAAGCATGGGCCCGAGGGCAGAAACCACTGGTGGGGTCAAGGGGTAGCACCCCTTGTGGGGGTCGAGGGGCAGTGCCCCTTGCAGGGTCTAGGGATAGTAGCCCTGGCACTCGCGATACAAGTGGGGTCGAGGGGCAAAGCCCCTCACTACCAAGCATAAATCGACTATTAGGAATGCATTTGAACACACACAAACTAAGCATTTTTAAAATATCTTTCTTTAAGAATCAAACTAAAAATGAGTGATTCTAACCCTTATATTCTGCCTTAATCACACATTTTTTTATTCAATTATTTGTTACCATTGATTATGACAATTATCTGATGGTTCTTATTTAATTACATGGGATATAAGCACATGCTTTTTAAAAGGCTCGTTAAGGCCCAAAATTTCTTTTGGGCCACACAATTAAATCTATTGTGTGGCCCAAAAGAAATGTCGAGCCTCAGCAAGCCTTTTAAAAGGCATGTACTTATAGCCCGCGGAATTAAATAAGAATCGTCAGATCAAAGTCATAATCAACGATAATGAATAAAAGCCATATTAAACATGAAAATAGCCTTAAAAGTACATAATAATTTATTAGTAATGATGATATTGCCCAAAAGTAATGGCTGGAATATAATATTAATGGTGAATATGATTAAGATTTATAATTATATTATAAACTACTACCAATCAACTATAATTATGCATCGTTTATCTAGCGAAATAATTCAACTTATTACTTTAAAAATTAATGTTTACACAAATTAACTAAGACTAAATTAATTTTTTTGTAAAAATCGAGTGATTTAGTCCCCTTTATAGCCTGAACTATTCACTATTTTTGAAGGCCCCGATTTCAACTATTCACCAATTGGTGAAGATTCTCCACTAAAAAAATCTATGCTACAGAGGGATCCTTATCTAATTGAGTCACTCTCAAAATCACTCTTACATATGTCATAGCTTCATGTTATCTTTGCATATTCTAATTGCATCATCTCTTTGTCAGGCAATTCTAAAATTCTAGTTTCATACTATGTTCTGTCATCATCCTAACATTGTGATGTATCTAAGAATATGGTATTATGGTGTATTAAGTAGAATTAAATAAAGTTGGCAGCAATAAATAAAGGTGTGGATGCATATGCTTTGTAAGTCATCCCACTAATTAAAATTAGAATAAAAATATTTATCCCACATGCATGGGATAGTGGTAATTGTCTTTAGCATGATTTTATATATTGTAAGGGCTTACCAAGTGTAAGGCATCAATCTTGAATATTGTAATTAGAGCTTACACTTGAAAGGAGGTTGGCCTCTTGAAGAGGCCAACAATATATTCTAATGTGATTTAACTATTTCAATACAATGTTGTCCTTGTGTTTCCATTTACAACATATATAATTTTATATATTTGAATTATTTGGCTAATCTTTTATAGGAAGGATCATAATACACATTTTTTTACAAGCTCCAAGTTCTGAGTTACCCTTATTAGCATAGTTCTTTATGTGTTGATTGATTATCCTCCTTACTTTTATAAAAATCGTTCTTTATGTGTTGATTGATTATCCTCCTTACTTTTATAAAAATCGTCGATTCAACTCTAGGGGCTTGTCATAAGGAGATCATTGCTTTGCAAGCTCCCAAAGGTGTTTGTCAACACCACTAATCTTTGTTGTTAGTTCAAACATCAAGCTAAATATTTGTTTGTAAGCACATAAGTTCTATAGATCATAGGTTCATTTCCACATGTCAGAGTTCATTTGATCTAGTTCAATTTCACTCCCACAAATTCAACCTTAGCCAAATTTTGACAACAAACCAATTCAAATTTGATCTTCCTTCTTTAGTTGCATCCAACTTTGAGCTATGGTCCAAAATTTATGATTAAAAAAGTGGACAACTATTAATCAACCATTGAAATCATCTTAGTACTTTCATTCCTTTTAATTTATAGTTTTCTAAATTATGCCACATGATCTATCACAACTCTAAGTTAGGTTAATTGGATTGTATTACTTGTTACATTCATTAAAATTATTTTTTTATAAAAATAAATTTCATTTTATTTCTTATTTCTTTTCATTTTAGTGAACCCATTTGATCAAACACCCCCTAGGGTTTAGCCTTGGGGTTTATTGCTTCTACATGTTTCATATCATTTATAATTGATTAAGGTTTAGGTACATGCTTCCTTTGTGTTGCATTGTTATTATCTTGATTAGGGTTTGGGCTTTCATTATTCGATATCAATTTGATCCCTACCTACTCACCTCCCTTGTACATTTTTATTGTTAGATCTTGGTCATGGACGTATTTTCCTCCTTCCTATCCAAGTGCACTTCTAATTCCAATATGCTTTATGATGATGATACCTCATGGCCTATGACGGTGACCTAGCTCTTACTTCAACCCTATACTAATTTGATAATCTAGGGATGATGCTTTATGTGATGAGGTTATACCTTCATTAGTTATTTATGATGCTATTGAGCCATGTGATGTTATTTTTTCTACATGTCATGATAGTCCTAATTCTATACCCTTAGAAATTCATGTTCCTTTGATGATACATCTTGTGAGGAGTCTAGGGTAGTGATCTACGTGAGACACATTTTTACATACATGATGATATTCTACCTTATGGTGATAGATCTTTACCACCCCATGATTCTATATTGCATTGTGATTTATTACATGATGATCTTATGCCTTATGATGGTAGTTTTTTAGCATCTTAAGTGGATTCTCTAGTTACTCACAATGATTTAGTGCTTTGTACCACATCTCATGATTGTTTTCCTCTTGCATCTATGGATTATTGTCCATGTGTATGTCTTGCTACATCTTTCTTTGAGGATCCTAGTGATGTGTTTGTTGATGTGAGGTTACTTATTTATGATGATTATCCTAGTGATGAGCCTTATGATGTTTGTCTTTCTTATACCACTAGTGACATGTTGAGCTATATGAATCATGCTTGTTCTTTATCTTCTCATGATATGGTTGATGACTTTTTGAATCATTATGCACCTATTCATGTTAATGATGCTTTATTATGTGATAATAGTACAATTCATGTTTCTAATGCACAATACCATTTGTGATTATATGCTATTTACATCTAGTGCTTTAGACCTAATTTTTATGGATATATCGAGAGTTTCTAATTAATTTGATGATAATCTTCCTACTAATGATGATACATGTCTTCCTCTTCTCTTAATGACAAGAATCTTTATGTCACTTGATTGATGATATTTTTACTTGATATTGCAAATGATGATCTCCACTAACAAATGTCAATGTTTTTTTATGAAAATAGTGTTATATCTCATGTTGTTTTGGATCCTATTCTCTATAGTGTTCATATTATTATTATTTTCTGATCGGTAAACTGCTGACTTGGGGTCAACTCCCATTTGTATTAAACTTTAACCAAAATATTTAACAGAGTTTAAATGTTCACCATGAGAACCAACAAAAAACCATAGCAGGGTAGATACAAAATCCTTGCAAACCCTAGCCCCTATTACATTCTACACACTTCAAGACTGTCTTGTAGAAATATACAAACTATACCTATATTTCTATAGACTTATAACATTTCATAAACTACTCCACCTCAATCATTTTCATTTGTAGTGTAGTATTGCCTCAGGATCTCCTACATCCAATCGAATTCAACCTCCAAACTAGCGAGCTTCTTCAGAAATGCTAACCCTCTAGCTGCACGACGCCTTCAACCAACAATCTTTGCTTCCCCTGTTTCAATAACAAACGACCACCATTTGACAAAGTCTCTCACATGATTCACCTTATGGAAATCCCTTGGCAATGGCACCCAAGATCATATCGAGCAACCCCTACCACCTCCTTCCAACTACCACAAAAACTAGTTTCCACAAATGCCTCCATCAACGTCTGAATTGAGTGTTTGTCTTTGTTCAAATCCAACATCACCGCTAAAATTATCAATGCCAAATCCATGTTCACCCTATACCTATTGGAATTAACCATGAAATCTTCCCCGAGAACCCATTTGATTGCAAAAAGCACAATGTCACTTTTCAGCTTGAACACCATCTTCAACCTTTTATTTGTAATGGCTCCTAAAAAAGACATTTGTCTTTTGCTGCTAACTAGATGAATAGGTGTATCCATCATAGATAGCACAATAAACCGTACAGAAATCCACCGAGGCAAATGAATTATCTCCCAATTCACTTATCTGCATTCTTTAACACTTCCCACACACCTCGCCAACCTCATCTCACTAGAAGGACTAAACGGCCTGTCAGGTTGGTGCACTGGCAAAATCATTTGCCTTCACTTCTCAAAACAACTCATTCGGTGAAATGATGGCTTGGTTAGCCAACTTGCCTGCGTCACCATTTCCTTCTTGTAACACATGGTTAATAACCACTCTCCTAAAACCATCAATTAAATGCAAGGCTTCACTTAATAATATGTTTAATTTCCAATTTGCAATGACCCTTTTTCTGATTGCATCGATAACTATCATGGAGTCACCTTCGATATCTACCTTTGAAACTCTGAGATGATGGTATAATGTGAGGCCCAATATAAGTGCTTGAAACTCTACTTCATTATTGGATCCATGCACTAGCTTCTTAGATGCCTTACCAATAATATCCCCCTTCCAATCACCGACCAAACAACCAACTCCTGAAACACCTAGATTTCCTTTCGAAGCTCCATCAAAGTTGAGCTTTACCCAGCCCTTTGTTGACGGAGTCCACCTTGTCTCACTCCTCTTTTTTCGATTTCAACATCGCCAAACCCATTAACGGGGGTATAGTGTTCATATTATTAGAAATCCATTGATTGAAGATTTTAGTGGTGCTAGATGTAGTTATTATAATAATGCATATATACATTTTAAATTTTGTTGCCTTATTTGTTTTTTTCATATTCATGATGACATGTTTTAAATTTGAGTATTTAGTGAAACTTTAATTAACAATGCTCTATTGTCCAGTAAGATTTGTATCATTATTATTTTACTTCATGTATGGGTCTTACACATGCTTTTAGAGAATATTTCAATTTTAGCCCTAACAAGTACTTGCATGATCTTACCAATATTTCCACAATAAGAGATTATCGTGTGGTTTCATACACTTAATCATCATATAGCACATCACTCCATCATAAGGAAGACATCAAAGGAAGTTCACCTGATTGGAAAATTATCCTCATTGGATTTTGAAACAACTTTTGCAAGCACAACTTATCAAGTTTCCTCCTATCACATTCATTGATCCATCAAGACATATGCCAAATACACAATGCTTATTAATTTTGTGATTATTGTCAATTACATGGACATACTACAGGGTGATTTATGTCACTCAAGCATAAAATCTAAGATCTTATTCACAAGAAGGTGGTACAAATTGAGGACATTAATGATTATGAACTCATGTTTCCAACCTCATCATGATAGAGAGGATTATTCCAAGGATAATGCCAAGGCATCCACATCTTGTATGTCATGTGGCACACATCATGAAGAGCAAGATATAATATAAATCTAAGTGCACATCAATGGAACAATCTACAATGGTATGCTTAACAAGGTATAGAACAAGAATCTAAGTGAAGTAAAGGTTGCAAATGATACATCCCAAGAACAATAAATTGTGAGTTATCGAAAGGTTCCACCATTACATGACATTTTTGTTCATAAAGATATATTAGCAGACCATACTTCATTTGTATATAATGATGCTAAAGAAAAAGGTTCCATTAGGGGAAATTTAATTCAAGCAACATATCTTGTGGTTCCATTTGATTTACATATATTTATATTTTTTAGTTACACATGCTATTTTTTGTTCTTCTATGCTTTTCACTTGGTCTTGCAACTATAGGCCAAGGTTGTTTCTATTTATAGGTCACATGCACTCACGATTGTCCTAATTGGGGGATAAAAGAAAGGGACATCTTTCATTCTTCATCTTTCACACACAATAATGTAAGAATTGAAAAGGAATGTATCTCTAATTTTCACTGATTTTATCTTAGATTTTTCATGCTCATATTTATCATGATTATGCTTCATACTCACTTTACCGTGCTTATAATTCATTTCTATATACATTGTCATATTATCATGCTTAGTTCTTATCCAATCTCTATCCTTCCTTGATTTGTGTGTGTGACTTAAGGGCAAACACAAAATCAAGGGAGAACATTATTACTAATCATTCTCAAAGTTTATGTGTAGTTCACATGTGGACTCTAGATCACTGCTCTCACTATTTTGTTTCTAATTATGTATGTTTTTCACTTTTCTCTACTTTGGTATGCTTGACTCGTGTAGATTCACATCCACACCAAAGTGGGGGCAAAATATAAGTGAAAAGTGCATACCCTACTCTTTTACCCTTTGACCCAAATTCCCAATTAACCATCAAAAACCTAACTAAATCCATCCTCAAACATTTATCAACTCTTTACATGTTTCTTTCCAAGAAGGTCATTTCCAAGCTCATGGATTTGATCCCCAAAGTTTTGAATTCGTATTTAATCATGGGCCCAAACTAACCCCTTTTCAACTAGAGTTTTTATGTGTTTGTATCAACTTTATCCATCACTATGAAGGGATCCTTATTCAATTGAGTCACTCTTAGAATCACTCTTGCCTCTGTCATAGCTTTATGCCATCTTTGCATATTTTGATTGCATTATCCTTTTGTCAATCAATTTTGAAACCGTATTTTCATACTTAGTCCTAGCATGATCCTTTTGCATTTTATTCCAAGCTCCAAGCTCCAAGTTTTCAAGTTCCAAGTTACCCTCATTAGGACAATGCTTGATGCATTCATTCCATGTTGTCTTCCTTACTTTTATCAAAAACCATTAATTGAGAACTAGGGCTTTGTCATAAGGAGAAGATCCTTGCTTAGTAAACTCTCAAAGGTGTTTCTCAAAATTGCCAATCTTTATTGTAGGTCCAAACATCAAGGTGAATCTTTGTTTGTAGGCATAAAAGGTCTATAGGTCATAGGTTCATTTTTGTAGGTCATGGGTTCATTTTTGTAGGTCAAAGTTCATTTCCGTGCTTGAATATGATCTGATTCATTTATGTGCATGCAAATTCAACCTAGCCAAATTATGATCATAATCCATTTTAAGTTTTATTTTTCTACTTCTAATGCATCCAAGTTTAAGTGATTCTTAATTACAATTCAGAAGTTATAATAAAAAAAATAGACAACTATATATCAACAATAAAATTAATTAATTAAACATTTTCACTCCTTTTAATTTTCAATTCTCTAAATTATTAAAAACATCTATCACAACTTTAAATTAAGTTAATTTGGGTTAGAATTAGGGTTAGGGTTATTCTAAATTTGAATCTAACCTTTAAAATATGTACCCTAATTCTAACCTAAATGCTAACCCTAACCCTAATTTTAACCTCTAACTCTAATCTTAAATATAATATATAATTATAATTATAATTATAATATAATATAATATATAATTATAATATAATATAATATATAATTTTAATATAATTATAATTATTATATATTATATAATATGTCTAATCTATATTATAATATTATATTAAACGGGGGTATAGTGTTCATATTATTAGAAATCCATTGATTGAAGATTTTAGTGGTGCTAGAGGTAGTTATTATAATAATGCATATATACATTTTAAATTTTGTTGCCTGATTTGTTTTTTTCATATTCATGATGACATGTTTTAAATTTGAGTATTTAGAGAAACTTTAGTTGACAATGCTCTATTGTCCAGTAAGATTTGTATCATTATTATTTTACTTCATGTATGGGTCTTACACATGCTTTCAGAGAACATTTCAATTTTAGCCCTAACGAGTACTTGCATGATCTTACCAATATTTCCACAATAAGAGATTATCATGTGGTTTCATACACTTAATCATCATATAGCACATCACTCCATCATAAGGAAGACATTAAAGGAAGTTCACCCGATTGGAAAATTATCCTCATTGGATTTTGAAACAACTTTTGCAAGCACAACTTATCAAGTTTCCTCCTATCACATTCATTGATCCATCAAGACATATGCCAAATACACAATGCTTATTAATTTTGTGATTATTGTCAATTACATGGACATACTACAGGGTGATTTATGTCACTCAAGCATAAAATCTAAGATCTTATTCACAAGAAGGTGGTACAAATTGAGGACATTAATGATTATGAACTCGTGTTTCCAATCTCATCATGATAGAGATGATTACTCCAAGGATAATGCCAAGGCATCCACATCTTGTATGTCATGTGGCACACATCATGAAGAGCAAGATATAGTATAAATCTAAGTGCACATCAATGGAACAATCTACAATGGTATGCTTAACAAGGTATAGAACAATAATCTAAGTGAAGTAAAGGTTGCAAATGATACATCCCAAGAATAATAAATTGTGAGTTATCAAAAGGTTCCACCATTACATGACATTTTTGTTCATAAAGATATATTAGTGGACCATACTTCCTTTGTATATCATGATGCTAAAGAAAAGGTTCCATTAGGGGCAATTTAATTCAAGCAACACATCTTGTGGTTCCATTTGATTTACATATATTTATATTTTTTATTTACACATGCTATTTTATGTTCTTATATGCTTTTCACTTGGTCTTGCAACTATAGGCCAAGCTTGTTTCTATTTATAGGTCACATGCACTCACGATTGTCCTAATTGGGGGATAAAAAAAAGGGACATCTTTCATTCTTCATCTTTCACACACAATAATGTAAGAATTGAAAAGGAATGTATCTCTAATTTTCACTGATTTTATCTTAGATTTTTCATGCTCATATTTATCATGATTATGCTTCATACTTACTTTACCGTGCTTATGATTCATTTCTATATTCATTTCTATATACATTCTCATCAGAGGAACGGGCAATATCTTACTAAACAGGGTGAACAATCCATTATAACCCACCAACCTAGGGTTTAGGCTTCATTTTCTTTAATAACCCCTTACTTAAGACCACATAATACCAAAATATGCTTCCATTTTCTCATCGGCCAGACCTAATCTATCGGCCACCTCCTAATTTCTTTCACCGACATGCTATTCTTTCCGATGGCTAACATCCATCGCCCAAACTTATACTGTCGGAGTGACTCCTCCATTGTCCTCCGATATACATACTTACTCCGATGGCCTCAAAGGCTCCTTCAAACTGCATTGTTGGTGAGACACAACTCTTCGGTCAAACATTTCTCAACCTCGCCGATGGGAACACTTACGCCGATGCACTCCTTCTATCAGCATGACCCATTACTATCGGTGAAGCCTCTAACAAATTCCCCGACGGTGCATTTCACGCCGATATTTCTTGTCAGTGATACCTCAATACAATCTTCCCGATCGGTATGACCTTCAACCGTCGGCCCACGATCAATTTCTCAGCCCAATACTTATGCTCACGCCGATGCCTTCAACCAAGGTTGCTATAGATGAGACTTTCATTGTCGGATGGACATAATTTCCTTAAGCTGATGCCTTTGACTCTCACCGATGGACCTTTACCTTGAACCATTTCATTGAACCGTTTTGTTGAACCACTGCCTTGAACTTTTCGGTTGCTCTGTTACTTTGAACCATTCGTTCAAACTGTTTGCTTGAACCAAATGAACCTACGAGTTCATTTAGCTGTTGAACTCGTGAACTTCGTTGAACTGTTTCTTTGAACCAGTTCAGCACGATGGTTCACTCTGATGGTTCAACGGTGAGGTTCGCTGCGACTTAACAATTCGGCCAAACAATCATCTCCTCAGCCCGATGCCAAGGTTCACGCCGATGCACACAGAGATTTCTTTCTGCGATTGCTTCTATATATCTCACGAGGCTTTCTTCTTTTCCCGTTTGGTTGTAACTATCTTCCACAATACTGTTGCCGTTTCTGCAACTAAACACACACACAGATTTCTAATCTAGTACAAATCAAAATAACACAGAACAACAGAGAGGAGAACTAAAAACAGATTTGCATTCCACTGGTCTCGACCGAGGTCTCGACCAGTGGAATGAATCAAAACTCGATTGCTCTTACAAAACACTAAATTTTATTTCTCTTTCTGAGATTACACGCTTCGCTATTGCTCCTTTTTTTTTCTCTTCCTCCTCTTCTGTCCTCTTTAACAAACATGGACTGCCTATTTAAAGGCTCACTTCTTGGCAGTTACACATGGTGGAATCTCAATCGATTCGTCACCTCTGCCATCTATTACACGACAGTTACAACTACTTCCTATCCATTTACAAAAGGTGCCATGTGGCTTTACAATATGGGACACATTGGTCTGAATCAGAACAATTGGCGCTAGGCCTTACAATAATTAAAAATGATAATAGGGGGCTTCTTGATGGTAATGGGGTGCTCCTGCACCAGTTCTTATCCAATCTCTCTCCTTCCTTGATTTGTGTGTGTGACTTAAGGGCAAACACAAAATCAAGGGAGTACATTATGTGACTCAAGGGAGCACATTGTGTGACTCAAGGGAGCACATTGTGACTCTAGATAATTGCTCTCACTATTTTGTTTCTAATTATGTATGTTTTTCACTTTTCTCTACTTTGGTATGCTTGACTCATGTAGATTCACATCCACACCAAAGTGGGGGTAAAATATAAGTGAAAAGTTTTGCATACCCTACTCTTTTACCCTTTGACCCAAATTCCTAGTTAACCATCAAAAACCTAACTAAATCCATCCTCAAACATTTATCAGTGCTTTACATGTTTCTTTCCAAGAAGTTCCTTTCCAAGCTCACGGATTTGATCCCCAAAGTTTCGAATTCATATTTAATCATGGGCCCAAACTAACCCCTTTTCAACTAGAGTTTTTATGTGTTTGTATCAACTTTATCCATCACTATGAAGGGATCCTTATTCAATTGAGTCACTCTTAGAATCACTCTTGCCTCTATCATAGCTTTATGCCATCTTTGCATATTTTGATTGCATTATCCTTTTGTTAATCAATTTTGAAACCCTATTTTCATACTTAGTCCTAGCATCATCCTTTTGCATTTTATTCCAAGCTCCAAGCTCCAAGTTTTCAAGTTCCAAGTTACCCTCATTAGGACAATGCTTGATGCATTCATTCCATGTTGTCTTCCTTACTTTTATCAAAAACCATTAATTGAGAACTAGGGCTTTGTCATAAGGAGAAGATCCTTGCTTAGCAAACTCTCAAAGGTGTTTCTCAAAATTGTCAATCTTTATTGTAGGTCCAAACATCAAGGTGAATCTTTGTTTGTAGGCATAAAAGGTCTATAGGTCATAGGTTCATTTTTTTAGGTCAAAGTTCATTTCCGCGCACGAATATGATCTAATTCATTTATGTGCATGCAAATTCAACCTAGCCAAATTATGATCATAATCTATTTTAAGTTTAATTGTTCTACTTCTAATGCATCCAAGTTTAAGTGATTATTAATTACAATTCATAAGTTATAATCAAAACAATAGACAACTATATATCAACAATAAAAAAATTAATTAAATATTTTCACTCCTTTTAATTTTCAATTTTCTATATTCTTAAAAACATCTATCACAACTTTAAATTAAGTTAATTTGGGTTAGAATTAGGGTTAGGGTTAGTCTAAATTTGAATCTAACCTTTAAAATAGGTACCCTAATTCTAACCTAAACACTAACCCTAACCCTAATTTTAACCTCTAACTCTAATCTTAAATATAATATATAATATAATTATAATTATAATTATAATATTATATAATATATAATTTTAATATAATTATAATTATTATATATTATATAATATGTCTAATCTATATTATAATATTATATTATATAATTATAATAATTCTCATAATTATATAACATAGTTACAATTAGACTTGCCTTGTGGACGCTACTAGCATACCTATATTTAAAAAATATATCTAAAGTAGGCCTAGAGATATCTTTCTCACCTATTTTTAATCACTAATCCTAACATTAGGGATCTCAGATGGTGTACTTTAGATATATTTTTTAAATATAGATATGCTAGTTAAATAAATCATTTTAGTTATTTACTCAAACATCTCCTAAATAACCTCTGATTTCTCCTCTCTAAGATATTTTTTATGACTATTTCAATATTGATTTTCCAAAATATTTTCATTTCATTATGATTTGTTTAATTTTTAATTTGAATCAGTTAACAAGCCCTAAAGTTCAGTTACGACCGACCCAGCGTTAACTTTAACTCCCCCGGTTAGGTTTTATATCCGCGGATCACAATACTTGTATGTAAATGTAATCGTGCGCCGTCTTATAAAGATTAAACAAATTACAAACAATCTACGCCTTCATAATCAGAGGTCGCCGGTTCGAATCGCATTCAGGGGAGATTTCTGATAATTTATTCGAGGGGGATTTCCAGGGAGAAAGATTTCTTTTAAATAAGGTATGCTGTACCTGAGATTTAGTTTTAATTTGTTGTGATTTATCGCACTGATACGAGCATTTTTGTAAAAACTTACTTTTGGTTGTGATTTATTCTTTTTTCGTCTCTGTTGTCGTATTGCTGATTTTCATTGTTTGTTGATTGACTCGTTCAAATCCGTCTGGTTAGCTGTGTTTAAAAGATTTATAGCTTTCCTTGAAATTGCAATTTTTCAGTTTTTAGTTTGTTACCTTGTTTATTTTTTTATATACTTGTTATTCCAGGTTTTTATCTCATTTTATCTCATTTTGCGGATTGTTTAAAGTTAATTGCCATCATTTTTTTTTATATATACTCGCTGTTCCAGGTCTTTATCTTTTTTTCACAGTTTTCTTTCCTTTAATTAATTGTCTTTGTTTTAAACGAATGCAATGCATAATAGTTTTTGCATTGATTCTGTTGTGTTCAAGGAAAATATATAAATATATATACTATTGTAATGTTATGGAATTTTTTTGTAACCTTATTTATTTTTATATATTCTGTTATTCCAGGTTTTATCTTGTTTTCACAGTTTTGTTTTTTTAAATGTCTTTATTTCTGTAATTTTCGAGTTTTATTGTGTATTGTGTTTTCTAATCATAATCATTTGATTGTGTTTGTAAGGAATTGCAATTCATAAGAGTTTTTGCCTTGATTTTGTTGTCTTCGAGGGTTATATAATATAATTTGCACCTAGGGCCTGATTTTGAAAGCCAGATGCTTCTATAACTTAAGATCATCTTAATTTGATTTGTGCATGAGAGCATTAATTTTCTTTGTTTTTTGACTTTTAAGTTTTTATTGTAATTATAATTAAATTATGTCTGTTTTGAAGGCTTATTACTATTTCTTATGGCACACTTTATTCTAGAATTTGGCGTGCCCTGTAACTATCTGCAGACAGATTGTATCATCTTCTAATCTGTTTCTTTAATTTAACCCAAACAATCTTTCAATCCTCGGAGAAAGAGAGAGGATGATTGAACTATTTCAATGGTATGTTTGGATTTTTGTACATATCTTGTTCTCCATCAAAACTGCACCGTTAGTGTGGTTTGAAGGGCAGAATTTAACATTGAACATGGTCATCAATATGAGAGTTTAGAGGGCAGTGAAGCCGCCTAGGATGAGCGCAGGCTCTCCTATGCCCCGTGGCATGGAATATGGATTAGAAATGAATCCATGTAATATAACAATAATACCTATATATATATGTATGTATGTATCCTTAGAGAGGCAATTTGACATGGGGCAATTGTGACCTCATACCATCATACTTTATGAGAGCAAGCTTGACCAATTTGGTTAACCATTCACGGGTTTTCTTAATAGAAAATCTTATTGTCTAGCATCCATGGGGGTGAGTTTAAGTTTGGGATATAGTAATTATTAAATTAGAAGAGATGGAAAGGAGAGTGACCTGTCTAGTAACAGTCCTACACGCCTCACCTTTCCCATCCCTTTTCCACTCATTCAGCACATGTTTCAGGCACCAAGCACTGTAATGAAAAGAACTGTGATGTTTTCTTCAGCTTGAAGATTGTTTAAAGTTTAAAGATGTCTATAAAAATGGTAAGGAGACGTAGGGGTCTCTTGGCATACAAAAACTGTAAGATATATTTTTCCATATTATTTGCATATGAAAAAGCAGTACAGCTGATTGCAAACTTGCACAACTTACCTAAAGTTCCACAGTTTCCACTTTGTTTTTCTTATTCACAACTATGGCAACAGTACTATCCTACTCACGTTAGGTGAGGTTGAAGAATGGATTCAATAGAAGCATTTAGGTTTACCTGGTGGCAGCTTGGCAGCTTATGCCTCAAGGCCAAATTTTCTATGTTAGTTTCTTTCTGCTCTCATCAATTACTAATTTAGTCTTTGTATAAGCAGGACCCATGTTCAAAGAATAAGAGAGTTTGTGGGCAAACACTACCATATTACAACAATGGTATCATTAGACTACAATTCAACGTTTATGGTTAAGCACTGATTCCTGAAACATATATTCTGTGTGCTAAATTGTCTGCAAATAAAAAGGAAACGATTGAATTTCTATCCAGTGTGCAAATCTTTGCCCACAACTGGGTGTAAGGCTCTTCCTTTTGCCTAATTGCACAGCCCTGCCAACTCTGTCTACGAGATAGAGTTAGAGCACCTCTTTTAGAGGCTGAGCTGCATTGTAGTAACATGAAATTTCATTATATGTTCGGTCTGTGGTATCATATTTGCATTTGGAAGAGAGAAATCTGTTTTTCATCTCCTCTTAAGGTAGCACATACATCAGAATGACTTCAACCTAATAGTACAGTATTAATGGATAAGAAGCTAAAAACAAGCTATGGTTTAACATGATAGCAAACACATAACGACAATCCACATTGTGTATCATTTTGGATGGCAAATGTTTACAGTTTAATTTTATGGATTTAAGTAAAGAATGAATCTTGAGAAAACATTTTGAGTGTATTCTTAATGGTGCAGAGATAATTTGGCCTACATTTGTCACTTCCTGTCCTTTCTTCTGCACTCCCATGTTTCTTTTCCAATCCCCTGTGCCCTTCTATTTGCTCTCTCTCTCACTTTTAATCTGCAGCTCTGACAATGTCGGTAAGTACTCCCTCTTCATCCTTCCACAGCCACCAAACTTGTCACATCTTTTTTTTTTAAATTTTACATGCTGCCCATGCTTCATAAATGCAGCTTGTCAGGTTTATTAATTATTTAATGTGATTTGAACATTGACTTCCATATGGATGAAGATCTTTTAATATTTCCTTTATGGAATTGTAATATGGCCGTAGGCATGGACTTTTATATTTTTATATATATTATTTATTAATATATGAAATATGCAATTCAGTTATTAGTTATTAAACTTTTACATTGTAGGAATATTGAAACTGTTAAATTAGATATTAATTAATTGCCTAAGATATTAGTCGCAAATCAGTGTGTATTAAGAGCAATACATCTAAGATGACTTTTAGGGGGAGTGCTCTCAATGAAGACAAAAATGCTATTCATGGACACTTAAAACAAATACTGGACAGAATTGGCATTGGAATGCTTACAATCAAATTGCAGAACCCGCCCCATCTCGCCCCTTGCAACAACAAATTGATCAATGTACCTCACACACAAGTTCACAATGATTAATATCCACATTTACATAATCTGTAATACTTTAAAATTTAAACAATACCTAAGGTATATTTAAACATGTTTTTAATGTGTATAACTGACTACAATTACATTCTAAGCAATTCTCAATTATAAGCAAACATGCTGATACACAATGCAATTGTCACAAAAATGCAGAACTTAGGGAACAAACTTCACTTAGGGAATAAACTTCTATTCCAATCACGGTTATACCATAAATGCGGTCAGGTGATTACTACAAACAAGTTAAGATGGATCCCATTAAGGGATGTGACACCCCAGAAATTATCCATATTGTTCTATGTATGTCCTCTTGATTATTCTTTAGAGCAGTCTTCCATTGCACACATCATTTTTTCTCAGTCAGTATTTTCAATTTTATATATTTTGTTGTGAGATCATAATGAATTATTTTGCCCATTCATTCACTTCTTAATATCTTATCATTAACTTATTTTGCATTTGACTTATTCTTTAGTCCAAGGGCCAAGTTAAGTTTAGTTCTCTTTTGATTTTTTTGTTTCTCTTTGTACTTCACATTTTAATAGAGAGACTTGTAAGGACGACTTGGTCTACATGAACCCCTGCAGACCCTCAATTCTCTTCTTCCTAGGGGCATCTTGGGTTTAATCCTGATAACCCTAAACCTAAAGGATACCCATTTGTCCCAAACAACAGAATCATGCGAAAAGTCTTAGTGTCTAGGAAACACTCTATGGTTAAGAATGGAGTGTTTTCAAAGGCTGTAAACTCATTCTTACAATCATCAGCCTCCTTGGAACCCAGTAGGAGATGGCTTAATGTAAGCAGCTGAATACTTGCACTTAACTTGAGGTTCTTAAGCAGCTGAATACTTGCACTTAACTTGAGGTTCTTAAGCAGCTGGCCTCACCCCCAAACCTAGGCAAACCTGGGATCTGTTATTAGCACTCTAAGTCAGAATATAACACTTCTGGATTGATAACAATAAATGGAGGTATCCCTGTCTATAATCCCCTCTTTCAAACAAGAAGATTGAAACAATTACTCTCTTTATTATTTAATATTTTTTCCCCAAATTAGATAGATGAAGAAGGGGCATTTTCTGCACCTAATTGTTGAAAAAGGAAAAATAAAAATATATGTTATGTAGTTTGACTTATTGCCATATTAAATGAGCATAAAGAACTACACACTTAGAACAATATGTAGAAAAGATGGTCAAGCCCCCTTAAGCACGTGGGTCAAATGTGGCTAAAAAGATTGGGATGCTTCCTAGAGGCAAAACCGTTTGTCTCTAATAGTGATATGAAGAGCTGTGGTTCCACTGAATGAAGAGCTGTGTGATGGCATGAAGAATTATCAAATCGTGGGCTTCACTGACACTCAGTGCTGTGCCATATCCAAAATACCATTCTCACCTATTTGCTTGTTTTTGCTGTGTCAAGAAAAAAAGTTCATATTTGGAGGAGACTAACAAACCATGTGCACAATCTCAAAAAACATCATTCTTGCCTTTTTCTTACCTTTGCTCTTTGTTGAGAATGTACTTTGTAAGCTGTAGGCTAAGCAGGATTTTTCAGGGCATGCATTTTTTGGCTAAGGTTGATCTGTTTGTGATTAATATGCATGGAAATTTATGAGTTCTTGTCTAATTGTTTTATATGTGTTTTTTTATACATTGTGATCTTCATTATTCTTTGCATATTTCACGAAACAAATTAACAGTTGAGGTTTGCATTGAATTCCATTTTTGTTTCTTGCTCTACATTCTTTGTATAGTTTCTTGTCTACTTTTTGCATGGAGAAGATTTAAAATTTTATTCTGTTGTTGATATACTTATATATTGGAAATGTGATTTTGTAGATACTATATTATTTTGTTAGATTTGCTATTGGTGCTGATATGATCTTTTAAAAATTATGTTTTACTGCCCTTTGTCTTTTACATGGAAATTTAATTGCCAAAGGTTCTATTTCATGTTGTTAAATTTGCAATGAGACTTCTTATGCTTTCATTGTTTTGGTGGTTAGTAGGTTGTATGTAGTCCTTCAGAATTGTTGTTTCTGTTATTGTTTTAATTTTTTGTTACGTATTTTGACATCATTTTTATATCATAATAGTTAATGCGAGTCTTTCACTTACATTGTGAAATATTGCATCTATTTTCATTGTATCTGTATGGAATGTTTCTGACTTCATTTTTTATTTTATCATTGAGCATTCTTGAAATGTATTCAGCGACATGCATTATTTGTTTTTTGGGATTCTCATTTCACATGTCAATGTTATACTTGTGACCAAGTTGAGGTTTATTTCCTGTGCATTGCAGTCAAAGTGTTGGGCGCTCAGGTTGAAGATTCTTATATGTCTGTAGTCTCAATTCATGACTGGGGTTGGTTGGAAGGTATCATCCTACCTCAAAAAATAGGAATAAACAACTTGGTCCTGAAGGTGGAGGAGATTGGCTGTATGCATTCAAGGCCAAGTCAAAATTTGAGGTTGTGTTTGGGTAGCAGTTGGATGCACCCATTTTTCAGTGCACTAGGTATAGGGTTAAAATATCATCGAAGAAAGACCTCTTCTTGGAAGTCTTTTTGTGGTTGTTCGGCTCCTTTCTGACCCCTACACTTTGTGATAGAAAGGTGCACAAGATATAATTTTGCTTCTTCAGAATCTTCTTGTTTCCTTCCAGGTCATCGCCGGTAAGAAAAAAATGGCTCTCCTAAATATTGGAGAAAGTAACCGAGATGATGCTTTCTACAGGTATAAGATGCCTAAAATGATTACAAAAATTGAGGGCCGAGGAAATGGCATCAAAACAAATGTTGTAAACATGGTAGATGTGGCCAAAGCACTTGGTAGGCCCCCTTCTTACACAACTAAGTTTTTTGGATGTGAACTGGGTGCTCAGTCAAAGTTTGATGAAAAAACTGGGACTTCTCTAGTTAATGGTGCTCATGATCCTGCAAAACTAGCTGCACTCCTCGAGATTTTTATTAAAAAGTATGTGCAGTGCCATAAATGTGGCAATCCAGAGACAGAGATCCTTATTTCAAAAACCCAGATGATTACTTTGAAGTGTTCTGCTTGTGGATATGTTTCAGATGTTGATATGAGGGACAAGCTGACCACATTTATTTTGAAGAATCCCCCAGAGAAGAAGACGGGCAAAGATAAGAAGGCCTTGAGAAGAGCAGAAAAGGAGCGTTTAAAAGCTGGTGAGGCAGCTGATGAAGACACGAAAAAGGCTAAAAAAGATTCAAAGAAGAAAGGTCACGAGGGTCTATCCAAAGCCTCAAAGAAAAAAACATCATCTGATGAGGACCATTCTCCTGTAAGCCAAGACGAGGGAGAGAATGAAGATGATGATGTGCAATGGCTGACTGACACCTCTGTTGAGGCTGCAAAGCAGCGAATTAAGGAGCAGCTGAATTCTGTTACAAGTGAAATGGTTATGTTGGAAAACCATGATGATCACGAAAAAGATAAGACAATTAACTCTTCTGTCAAGAATGGAGAGACTAAGTTTGACTGCAAGTCTAAAGGTGAGATACAAGATAATGTATCTCTAAAGCAGCCAGGGAAGGATGATGAAATAGAGTCCACTCTTAATGAATTGCATGACTTGAGTATTCATGATGAGCTTGTCTTGTCATTTAAGGATAAGATGAAGAAGAAAACATATACCCCAAGCCAATTAGCATCTTTCATGCAGTCCTCAAAGGATTCTCCTCCACAAGAAGTTATGAATGCCTACTTTGAAGCTCTTTTTGAGGGTGCTGGCAAAGGATTTTCAAAGGAGGTAAGTAAAAAGAAACAGTATTTGACTGAAGTTGTGCAGGATGAAAATTCTCAGATGCTGCTGCTCAGGGCTGTTGATGCGTTTTGTAACCATGCCCGAGCTGAAGCTGTTAAGGAGGTCAGCTTAGTTTTGAAATTCTTGTACGACCAGGGTGTATTAGAGGAAGAAATTATATATGAATGGTTTGATAAAGGTTCTGCAGAAGTGGGAAAGAAGGCATCTCCAATTTGGAAAAATGTCAAACCATTTGTTGAATGGTTGAAGAATGCTGAGGCTGAATCTGAGGAGGATTAGGAACTTTCTATCTTTTATATATTGGAGGATTAGGAACCTTCTGTGCTTAATAGCATTTCACGGACAGCTTTGAGGGAACTTTAGCAAACTTAAATTCCTTTAGTGAGTGTTTTCTCAGCTTTATGTTTAGGCGTTCTAGTATTTTTCTAAAATCTTCTATAGAACTTCTTTTATTGCAGATGGCTAATGAATTCATGCTGTTGCCATGCTTTTAATGAGATGTGTGCTGAATGTTTAAATGCTGAATGATGATGCTTTTTAATATCCCATTTATATGTCTTGTAGTACTTGACGTCTTTAAATTTTGAAGTATTTGTGTTCTGATTTCCCTTTTCTGACTTACACATGTTGAAATGAAATGCTGTCTATTTATACATTTGAAGGCATTGTTCCATTTAAATTCCGTAAAACTAATTATATGGGCTGCTCAGATTGTGGATTGCTAAATTAGTTTCTAGATTCCTTCTAAATGTTGTCTTATGTGTAAGTTTCTAAACCTGGGATGACTGTCATCTATAATCTAGATGGGGCAGAATTATTAAAGTGCTTGTATCCTAAAAATTTAGTCGCCAGTGATGCCTATTCAGGAGCTGAAAGAATAGAGGGCATCGTACCTGCAATTTTGCCTTTATGACCACTTCTGTAACAGCTGGTTTCATTTTTGTGTTTTATTTCATAAACTTGGCAACAGCACTTCTTGAGTTTACTGTAGAGTACGAGTTTGGATTTTAGAACTGGCCTCCTTGGTGAGGCGCTTGCTTTCATTCAATACCCAGTCTCTTTCACTAGAGTGTGAAGCTTGTCTGCCGTTGAACATAGAACTGTGATTTTAACTTCTGAATTATTCTACTTGACTGCTACAGAATATAGAACTGTAATTTTAACTTTTGACTTATTATACCTGTCTGCCATAGAACACAGAACTGTGATGTGAATTTTTCACTTATTCTACTTGTCTGCCGTATAACATTCTGACCTATTCTACTAAACAAAGTAAATCCATAGCTAAATATCAAACTGGACTTTTCCTTGTGCTTTTGAATTTTGAAGTATGTAAGCGTTTTTACATCAACGTCACACTCCATGATCAAATAGAAGGGAAGGGTTGATAAAAAAGTGAACCAATTTTTAATTTATGTTCATTAATTCAAAATTTTAAAAATACTAAAGTTTATTTAAAATTGTAAACTCAATCTAGAAAAAAGGATATAGAATAGATTAAAATTATACTAACTTTAGAGCTAACTTTTTTATTATAATTTACTTTGATTTATGTACACAATTTAAAATTAAAAAAAAATACTAGTGAAGCATTCTATAAAATTGGAAACCTGGTCAAATAGAAGGAATTGATAGTGGTAGAACTCCATATCAATCCTCCATATCAATCTTATTCTATACAGGAAGACTAAAAGAAAATAATAGATTTTCACCTTGAATGAATCTGCACCACATCTAGGCTCTAGCAATTTGAGCTCCTTCAGTGAATGCTATACTAAAATATCATTGGCCTTGAAATTCTATTATACTCCGAGATTTGCCCCACTTTTCTTTGCACAGAGGATTTCCAACAAGTATTTGCTTCCGGAAATATGCTTGTGAGGAAACAATCTATATACTCACACAAAAAGTTTGCCTACAACTAGGGTAACTGTATATACTCACACAAAAAGGTTATCTACAACTAGGATCTTCAGATACACTATCATCCGCAATTGCATCATCTTCCTCTCCATCAACTTGCATGACTACATAACTATGTTGAAGGATGATTTCCTTTTAGGGAGGCCAATAGCTTTTTCATTTTGTTTTTTCCATATACTCACACAAAAAGGTTGCCTACAACTAGGGTAACTGTATATACTCACACAAAAAGGTTATCTACAACTAGGATCTTTAGATGCACTATCATCCGCAACTGCATCATCTTCCTCTCCATCAACTTGCATGACTACATAACTATGTTGAAGGATGATTTCCTTTTAGGGAGGCCAATAGCTTTTTCATTTTGTTTTTTCCATTCAAGCCCGTCATTTGCGTTCTCTTGCTTTAGAGTAATTGGCCCTCATGCAATTGCTCCCAAATCCCCATGAGGGTCTCTCAATTAGGAAGGAAAAAGTCTTGGATCATTAATTTTATTGTCTTCATAATTTGCCTTTGGATTTCTATCTTTGGGGAACTTAATTTGATATCTATTTTCAAGTGAAAATATAGTTAAATTGTATATTACATCTCTATTTGTATGATTTTTCTACATTAATAATTTTGTCAATTTCCTATCGAGGCAACCCTTGTACCTCTTTGACAGTAATTAACTTTTAAAGAGTAAAATACAACATACGATGTTAATTCGCTGCTAAGTTTCTTGAGTGGCAGTTTCGTTCAAAATTATTTTTATATTTCATTTCAATGCAAAATAGATTGAAGGCCCCATGTCCAAAATATCAGAAAAACATCACTAAAAGCACGGATTTTTAATTTTAAAGTTGATTTTTGTTTTGGGTTTGTGGTTGTTGAAGATGTGAGGGATGTTATATGTGACAGAGTAGAGAATTTTAATATAGATTGTGTAAGAGTCACACAATAGATTCAAGAGATGTCCATTATCACCTACAATCAAAACCACCTTCCACAACAAAAGAGAAGCAATAACAATGCTATATTGCTAAAGAATGATAATGATGCATATAAGATATAATATATACAATGTATGACCCACACATAATGTACAATGAGAGCCCTTGCTTATATAGGCAAGGTTGAGACTTAGGACAACATGTGATTATGACAAGTGTTTTAATGTATCTGAATGCTTCTAGATTAAATTGTGTAATATTATTTTCTCTCAACGTTTCGGATCACACTACATGATGATCTGGATTAAATTGTGTAATATTATTTTCTCTCAACGTTTCGAATCACACTACATGATCCAAGATGCGAATTAAAATAGAAAAATTTGTAGACCAAGCAAGATAAATAGAAAGGGGTAAGGGAAGTGGTGCGGAGACCAAGAGACCCACTAGGTAATAAGAAATAAACTAAGGACTCATTCACATGCAAAAGGAAATATAGGGGGTTGGCTAATCCAACCAAAAAATAAAATAAAAAATGCAACTAAATAAAAAGATACCACCTTTGTGTGTGTGTGTGCGCGCGTGCGTGTGTGCGCATACACACAAAACCAAATGAACTATAAAAAGGGGGGAACCAACATGTAAATAAATAATAGCTAAGGCTACTAGAAAAACCAAAATAAGCGAAAATGTAGATATAAAGAGACTAGAAAAACCAAAATAAGCGAAAATGTAGATATAAAGAGACAAAGAACAGTGATATAAGGAAGAGAACAAGGGCCAACACACTCAAAGAAGAAACAAAGAAAACGGAGAAGAAAGACGAAGCCCTAAGAATTAGAAAAATCCAAACTCAAGGAACTTCAAAAAATAAAATAGATAAAAATAGATTGAAATCCAAAGCATAAAAATGAATATCGGGAAGTGAACGGGGTTGTGCTTGAATGGCAAAGGCCAAAGGTTCTCACGATGGAGATCCAAGTTTGAATCCCCCAAGTAATATGGTTTCTATGTGGCTTCTACGTTGATTAAGAGGATATGTTGATGGGGAGGAGGTCCCCTTGTGACCTCCAACTTACGAAAAAAAAAAAAAAAGAATATCGGGAAAAGACAAAAGAAATAATGGGAAAAAAGTAAAAAGAAAAGAGGAAGAATGCAAGTCACAAGAGTGTAAATGCAACCTACAGGGGTGCAAGGGATAGAATATTATGCATATGTTTAAGAATATGCTTATATAAGACTATGTATGTAAACATGTGTATCAAAAAACCCACATGCCAATAATACATGCTAATACATGCAATAGAAAGCGTGCATATGTAAACGTGTGAAGAAGGAAGACTTATGTATTTGAATATATCTATAATGCAAAAATATAACTACAGGTATATAAGAAAACTAAAACGAATAAGTTAGCCAATGTCTATAAGTACAAAGCTACCTGCAAAAGATGACCTAAAGGAATAAAAGAAAGGGAAAATATGAATGTGCATATACATATATAAGAGAAAAATCAAGAATACACTGCCAAACATCAAAACAATAAGGGGACGGACTAGACAAGAGAAGACAACAAGCTTCCAATAGGAACAAAAATGACAAAAAAAAGACAAGAGGACGAGAGAAGACAAAACAACCAACCAAATGAAGAAAAGAAAAAGGAGAACAAGAAGGATTAAAAGGAAAACTATATATATATATATCAAAAAAGGTCGCAAATGAGAAGCATACAATTTAACAATAAAAGGCAACAAAATAATAGAAAAATACAGATAAGAGACTCAACCTAGCAAAAACTAGAAGACACAAAAAACGTTAATGCATGACAAAATAACAAAGACCCCCAAAAAAGAAGAGCCAAATCACAGAGAACCAAATGCGAGAGGGCTAAAGAAGAAAGCCAATATCTGAGAAGAATGCCTAGGAGAGAATAAAATACTAAACCATAAGAAACAAGTATAAACATAAAAAGGAGAAAAAAGGAAATGACTAAGAATCTATCCAAGGGCAGAAAAAGGATCTACCCGTCTACATAACCATGAACGCAAACAAGAAGTCAATGAAGACAATGCATAGGCAAAATGTGCATGAGAAACTCGACATACAACTCAAGCTCTCGGGTCTAAAAAATCTAAAGAACAACAAAAGGTAGCCGGGAAAAAATGGAAAAATGGAAGAAAGCATATGAGTCCTAGAACAAGTAAGAACTACTTGTATGCATAGGGAAAAAGTGGAAAGCCTAACAACTAATTGTGAAACTATGAATAAACAAACACATCCATAAAAGGAGAGAGAGAACAAGCAAGGACAACAAGTTCCCAATGGGCCAAGTAAAAACAAAATAAGATGACACAAAAGGAGAAAGAAGAAAAAAGAAAAAATATAGACTAAAAAAGAGGAGTAAGAAAAAAGAACATCAAAGATCCCAAGCAATTTTTATGACATGAGACACAAATATTACATGCCTTATATAAACTTAACTAGACAAGTGTGAATAGGTCATAGTGTGGAACCAGTTAGGTAATATATCCGGTTCACACGAACACCCCCCCTTAAGTGAAATTTAACAAGAAGTAAAGTGAAATTTAACAAGAAGTAAACAAATGTAAAGATGCAAAGATGGGTCTCAACTATAAGGCCGTGTTAGGTATCCATGTACAAAAGATCTTTCACAGAGTAAAGGAGAAAAACCCGTAGGAAAAAACCCCTCTCCAAAAGAGAGAAAACATGCAAACAAACATGTACTAGTGATGGAGTGATGGAAGGACTCAACACCAAGACCCCCCAAGTACCACATCCATCACGAATATACAATTAATAGCCCCCCATAAGAGGAAAAGAATGAGACTAGATATACCCCCCATAAAGAAGTAGCTCTTATGCCAATGGTGAATGCACGAAGACAAAAAAATATCCACTACTTGCGAACAACATTTCTCCTCCTAGAGAGGTTGTCTTGATGGTGGGGGATTGTCCTCGATCCCAGCTACTAGACTATGAAGGTTTTCCCTTCTGTTGTCATTGTTGCTTCACGGTTGGACACCTGACTTTGAATTGCCATCACTCCCATCGTAAGGCATCATCGTGGTGGCGGGATGCTCGTTTGGAACATTTGATTGTTACTGATTCAGAGGTTGGGACGATTGAGGAGGTCCCGATTGATTCTTCTCCTTTGCATACTCCTATGGCTTCGGGACCCCATGCGGGGACTTCTGCTCATGTTCAAGTTGTGCCTAATGGTGGGTTGGTGGTTGTTGCGTCCCCTTCTTCGTCTCATGCTGTGGCTCCTTTGGACTATGATCTGATTGCTTCTCTGTTTGCTCCTGTTGTTTCTCCAACTCTACCCTCTTCGCTTGAGGGTTCTGTGGTTTGGGCATCAATTGAGGACTCCCTCCTCTTGCCTTGCTCCAAGGATTTTGACTCAGATTTTTCTGGACGAAGAAAGAGCTACCCAAATATGTGGCTGCTCAACACCCTAGGGCCAAGGCAGTACGATTTGTTGGCCCTTGTTCTGGGGTTGTGTAGCTGGTTTTATTTTTCAGCATGTTGTTGTTGTGCTATTAGAGCGTTGTTGTTGGCCTGTTTTTATGTCTTTTGCCCTACCTTTTGGGCTAGTTTGTAAAGGGTTCTAGACCCTCTTTTCAAGCTGACTTAATAAAAAACATTTCTCCTCCTAGAAAGAAACAAATCCATTGGTGTATGTAGAAGAAACTCCAACTCCAAAACAAAAGATGAGGGAAGAAGTCTCATGAAGGATGATGCCTTTGCAAATTGCTCAAGTGTCCACATGTCATAATCAATAGATGCCACAAAATCAGGAACTCAAACTCCATGCTTACTCAAATAGTGTCACAATCTCTCCAAAAATAAAGATGTGATAACAATCGTGCCATAACTATCATCAAAGAGGAAATGAATATCCTCAAGTGTGTTCTCCAAATTTGCAAGATGGGACTCAAAACAAATCTGAAATACTTGTCAAGTGTTCATCCCACAAAGTTGAACTAAATAAGAAAGATCAAGGGAAGTCTCAATCAATGAATCACCTTAGGAATCAATGAAGGTGAAGGATCAATAAGTGTCTTTGAAGTAGGAGAAGGATAAGATGCCTCATCATCCAAAGAAGCAAACTCCTTTTTTGTATCATAGTCATATGATATATTATCTAAATCATCAAGAGATATAAGACAATCTAAAACAGGATCATCTTGGAATGGTTGAATATCAAGATCTCCATATATCTCCCAAATTTTGGTCCACATAGCATGAGGACACTCAATGTGCATGATTGAACACAAATTGTCAAAATCAACATGGTAACCAATCACTCCTAGAACATGATCATTTTTGGAATTCCAAACAACCTTCTTCCAAAATGTACCTGGTTGAGGAACAAGACCATATAGATGTGGCAAAAGATGAAGCGAACACAAGTGTTTCAAAATACCATTGCTTATAGTTCCCCCTTTGCAAGAAGATGTAACATCCCACCCCACGACCTCAAAGGGTAAGGGCCAAAAGAGGACAAGATAATTTTTTTTTACATAATTAAATAACATATACAAGAAACGATTGCTGATTCGATTTGTCGACAACATTCATGGCCAAGTATGGCCGAATGTACAACCCAAAGGAGAGAACTAAATCACCCTCCTTGCAAACATTGCTAGAACTACATTCATTTTAAACACCAAATTCAAATATTCCTAATACCCATTTCCAATTAAATACATGAATCCATAACCATCATACTACAAGCGGATCTGATACCCACACTACAATCTGTAAGTCAAATAAGATACATCTCATTTCTTCTCATTAAATTATATGATTACATCTTCTCTATCAAGAGAGTACAATTACATAAAAGAATATATAAGTACAATGGTGTACAGGTTTTGGGACACTAGTTGGAGATATTCTTTCTCTCCGTTACCTTACCAGTTGATGTACTTATTCAGTTATTGTATGATATTCATGGCTACACCATTGTACTTATATATTCTTTTAGGTAATTGTACTCTTTGGCAGTTGCATTCCCTTATCTATACACGTGGCTTGCTCTGAAGTCCTCAAAACCTGCCAATAGTTGTTTTATGTGCCGCAACCATTGTCCTAGGGCCCAGTTTGGGGTGCTGTTTTGTCTAATGGCATTGATGGTGTTTAATGAATCCCCTTCCAAGTGGACCTTCCTAACTCCTAGCTACTTTGCTAGCCGGAGGCCTGCCAAGGCCGCCCTAAATTCTGCTTGATTATTGGTCATCACCCCAATGCCAATAGCCTTCTGCCCCATGACATTACCTTGCTCATCCCATGCTACACAACCAACTCCACTTAGCCCTGGATTGCCTTGAGAAGCCCCGTCAAAATTCACCTTGATCCAACCTAGATTTGGTTGCTCCCATCTCATGTTTGCCCTATTCTCCTTTTCCTTTTCCTTCTCTCCAGACATGGTGGGAATTTTAAGACCCATGAAGGCTTTTCAGATTTTATCATCCTAGCCCGATAATACCTGCTTCTTTAGTTTTGAGCATGTGGATTCACTGACTAACTCAGTGATGAGGGACTCAGCCTTTGTGCATAGGGCTTCTATGGACATCTCCTTGTCCTAGAACTGCGCCTATTGCGCTCTTTCCATAACTCCCAAATAAGGGAGGATGGAAGAATGTGACAGATACTACCAAAAACTACCCTCTGATGGAGAATGAGCCACATGTTGAACCAAGTCAATATGTCCTCAGGAAGTGGACTTTGCAAGTTCAATTTTTTCATGAAGAAGTGCCAACATTCTGCTGCAAAAGGGTAGTTCACGAGGATGTGATCTGCATTTTCACTATTGTTTTTGCACAGCACACATCTACCCAAACCTACTACCTCAAATCTTGCTAGCCTGTCCTTTGTTAGGATTTTCTTTTGTATTGCCAGCCAAGAGAACAACCCTGCTTTTGGGAGATTGTGCTTATTCCAGATGAGCTTCAAGGGCCAGTTTTGTCTTGCAATGGCCACTTCTTTGATCCTGTATCTGCATTTGACACTGTAATTCCCTGTAGTCAATCCATTCCACTTGACTACATCATCTTGCACTGAGGGGGCCAAAGGTCTATTCTTCAGAATTGACTCCAGTATTTCTTTTTGTTCCTGGGGGGCCTCAATTTCTGCCAAGGATTTCCATTCCCAGGTCGGAACCTCATCCTTCACTGTTATGGTCCCAAAATTGCAAGCCTTGTGACCCAAAGCCCTTCTCGTTGCTGTCATTACCTCAATCAAGTTGGGTTGATTGGCTAGGGTCTCTCCTCCACCCCAAGAGTCCTTCCAGATATTTGCCCTTTGCCCATTTCTTACATCCCAAGTGACATGTTTAGTAATGATGTCTCTGCAATCTAGAATGTAGTTCCAAATCGCGGACCCCCTTGGTGGGTCTAGGATAGTGAGGATTCTAGTATCCTCATCCGAGTCCAAATACTTCCTTCTGAGAATCTTGACCCACTTTTTCTCTCCTTTAGTTTGTAAATTCCAGATAGGCTTGGCTCCCATGGCTAGGTTCATAGTGGCCAGCTGCCTGATGCCTGTACCACTTGCTTCCTTGGGTGAGCAGACCTTTTCCCAGGCTACCAAGGGGAGCTTGTGTTGTTCACCAGACCCACTCCAAAAAAATTTGCTGATGGTCCGAGAGATGGCTTCTTCCACACTTCTGGGTATTTTTAGACAAGTCATTGAGTACACTGGGATTGCTGAAAGGACTGACTTCACCATTAAGAGCCTACCTGCCGAGGATAGCCATTTCCCCATCCATGTTCCTAACTTGTTTTTGCAACTGTTGGTCAAGTTCTCCCATTAACTTCCTTTATTGGCTCCTACAAGGAGGGGGTTCCCAGATATCAACTAGGGAAGTTGGCTACTCGCAAATTGAGTATCCTTGCCAAGTCCCTTTGAAGACTGGGCTAGGTGTTTAGGAAGAAAACTTTTGATTTTATCCAGTTGATGCTCTGACCCGAGGCTAAGCAGTATTCATTCAAAAAGGTTTTGATTGTTCTGGCTTCTCTCCTGCATGCTTCTCCAAATAGAATTGTGTCATCAGCAAATTGCTGATGAGTTATATTTTCCACACCATTGGCTACTGATACTCCCTTCCACTTGCCCTCTCTTCTAAGAGTATTGATTCCTCTACATAAGGCTTCTTCCATGATGATGAAGAGGAAGGGGGATAGGGGGTCCCCTTGTCTGATGCCTTTGGAAGAGGCGAAGAAGCCCTGGGCTGAGCCATTTACTAGGACATAAAACTTTGGTGCGGAAATACAGCTACTGACCCACTCCCTCCAGTTGTTGCTGAAACCAAATCTTTCTAGAACTTCCATCAGGAAATTCCTATCCACTAAATCATAGGCTTTAAGAATATCCAATTTGAGGATCATACTGGCTTCTCTTGCTTTCATGATCGAGTGTATCACTTCATGTGCTATGATGATGCCTTCCACAATGGACCTCCCTGGAACAAATCCAATTTGTTCCTCTTAGATGCTTCCTTCCAGAACTTCTCTCAGCCTATTGGCTATTATTTTGGTTACAATTTTGTATACCACATTACATAATGCAATTGGTCTGAAGTCTCCCATCTCCTGAGGGTTTTTCTTCTTAGGGACTAAGGCCAGGAAAGTGTGGTTGAACGATTTCAGCATCGTCATCTTCCTCTTGGACTCCTCAACCACCTTTGTTAGATCATCCCCCACTACCTCCCAAAATTTCTAAAAAAACCGTGCCATGAAGCCATCTGGGCCTGGGTCCTTATCAGGGTTAAGGAGAAAAGTGGTGATTCTTACCTCCTCTTTCTCAATTTGTTTGTATAGTGTCTGGTTCTGTTCCTCTATTATCACTGTAGGGATTGAGGCTAGAATTTTGTCTCTAGCTTCCCTTTGAATTGGAGCTTCCTTCTTCAAAATTGATTCAAAATAGGATATTGCTGCTTGGTTGACTTCTAAGGATTAAGTTATACTCCCATCTTCCTTTTTTATTTCTGTGATTCTATTCCTACTTTTGTTTGCCACTGCAGTTTTATGAAAAAACTTGGTGTTCCTATCTCCTTCCTTCAGCCATTTTTCTCTGGACTTTTGCCTCCAGTAGCTCTCTTCTCTCTTCAAGAGTTCAGTCAATTCTTCCTTTAATGCCTTCTCTGCAACATGTTCCTCCTCCCTTATCCCATTCTTGATTACTTGCTCATTTAGGATGGTCAGTTCCTGCTCCACCCTCGCCTTTTCCTGAAAAATGTTTTTGAAATGTGACTTGTTCCATTCCTTTAATTTAGATTTCACATATCCTAGCTTCTAGCTCAGGGTGAAAAGCTTTGACTGGTTTACAATTCTAACATCCTCCCACCAACTAGCTACTAGCTCTAGCAAGGATTCATCCCTCAACCACATGCTTTCAAATTTGAAAGGGTAGCCTTTAGGGGGTTCCCCTGGCAATATTGTTAGTTGGACCGAGTAGTGGTCTGAGCTAGAGAAGGGCATTATGTCTACCTCTGCTATTCCAATCTGATCTTCCCAATCCCCAACTAGTAGGAATCTATCCAATCTTTCCGCTATGTTTGTAAATCCCTTCCTTCTATTTGTCCAAGTGAAAGTGCCATTTTTTGTGGGAATGTCTTTGAGCTGATTCCTGTCTATGAAGTCTTGGAGTTCCATCTAGACATTTGTCAATCTGTATAGGCCTCCCCTCTTCTCCTTATTATTTATGGTTGCATTGAAATCTCCTGCTACAATGCCTCTGTCCTCTCTGAAAAGCCTCATTTTCTCTGATATCTGCTGCCATAATGCACTCTTCTCTGAAGTAGCCGTTGGGCCATATGCATTGATTAAGAAGAAGCTCTCATTCCTTTGCAGTAATCTGTCTTTCATAATTAACCACCTCCTGCTTGCCTCAACTAGTTCTCCTTCCAATGTTAGGGGGTTCCATAGTATGCACAATCCTCCTGAGGCACCCTCCGCTTCACTGAATAGGCCTTTCCACTTTCTCCAATTTTTGAGTCTCCCCTCACTTTCCTCCTTTCCTAGTTTGGTCTCTTGTAATAAGATTATGTCTGCATTTGTTTGGTCAATTTAGCGTTTGACTAGATGCCACTTGTTAGGGTCATTAATGCCCCTAACATTCCATGTTATCACCCTCATTGCTCCTGGGGAAGGAATACATCCTTGCCTGATCTTAGCTTCATTTGCCTAGCTGTATTGGTTGCTATTTCCAATTTTGCGCTATTGGATTTGGGTCCCCTTTTCCCTGTCTTCTTGATATTTGGTTTCTTCCGCTTGGACTGTGTTTGTTCCAATGTCCTCTCATCCCAAACTACCTCCTCTTCCCCTCCAAGTCCCCCTTCTTCCTCCTCAGATTCACTTTCGCTCTCCTCTACACCAGTAGGAATTTTAGTTTGTTCCTCATCTCTGTTATCCAGTGGCCTTTCAAGAGTTAACATTTCTGATGTTGACTCATTCCTCCCTTGGGAGGTTAGCTGGGCATCCTCTTTGGGTGAAACCCTTTGAGGATTTTCCTCAGTTTGGAACCCTGACCTCATTTGTCCCACTTCCAGGGGCTTGTATATGACTAAGTCCCAAATCTCTGTTTTGTTACAAATTTCTGAGAGTGTTGGAGATGTGATTCCTTTCTCCTGACTAGGGTTCAGTTTGCCTACCCCCATGTCCTTTATCAATCCCTCTTCAACCCTGAATTCTTCCCCTGGGTTGATTGTTTGGCTAAGGCCAAGTCCCTTTTGCTCCCTGGGGATCTCTTTTGGTTGGGTGCCTTTCCAGAGGTATCTGCCTTCCTTGTCAGTATATGCTATATTTTTGCAATCCAAGTTCCTGTGATCCTAAGATTTGCAGGTTGCACACAATTTCATTTGATCCTCCCTTAATAGGTCTTGTGTCCATTTTCTCCCATCCACATGAATCTCCACATTTTGAGGTAGGGGGTGCTGGGGCTTTAAGCCTATACACATCCTCACATAAGCACCTTGGATTCTATCCTCAGTCATTTTATCGATTGTTAGAAGAGACCCTATGCCCCTTCCTATTTCTTCTAGGGTTTCTTCCCCCTAATATTCTGTCGGTAAGTTATACATACAAACCTAGACTGGTCCCTCCCCCGTCTTGTGCTTCCATGGGTCAAAATTTGGATACCATTCGATCAGATGCATACCGGACCCATCCAAGATGTACGGCCCACCCTTTAGGACTTCCAACTTCTTGGTCTTTGTAGGGAATTCTAGCAGGAAGAAGGCATTTGGAATTGCTATGATTTTGGTTTGCTTTCCCCAAAGTCCCTAGCACCATTTTTGGATTCTTTCAACTTCCATCCACTCCCCACCCCATTTGATCATGACCCCCAGATCCCTGAGTTTTTCTACAGATTTTTCAAATTGAGATTTGCTCAAAGTTATCTTAGGCCTACCAAAGTCGGGATTATCAACCTTACCTTTTGTAGTGTCCGGGGCGTGCGGTTCTTCTGTCACTATCTCCTTTTGTTTCCAAGGACCTCTCTAGATATTGCTTTGTTTCCTTGATTCACTATGGCACTAGCTTTCCACCATATCTGCCTTGGAGTTTTTTTCCCTGAACCATCCATTTTGTCTGGAGATTGAGTTCCTCTATATGGGAATGTCTCTGCCCTTACTCTTCCTGAATCTACCTTGCCCTCAATTTTTTTGGTTCCACTGGTTTCGATGGAATTATTTCCTTGGTTGCATCCAAGGTAGGTCCTTCCGTGGGTTCCATCTCCAGTGTCTACGAAATGCATCCTCCTCCTTCCGATTTGGTGCACTAGCTGCGGACAGGAGAAAGTTTGGCCTGCATTTGTCCACCCATCTCCCTCCTTCAAAAACCCACTGTGGAATATGCTTGTTTTCCTGAACTCATCATTTCACTCTCTCCCCTTCTCTTGAGTGCCTGTCTTCCTCAACATCTCCCCAAGCTCTTCCTCCCAAGTCGCTTGCTTTTTTTCGGTCTTCTTCTCCCATCGCGCCCTTCTTAGACAACGGTAGGGGAAATTTTTATCATATGTTGCAGTTGCAAATGCTACGGTGGACATGTATGCAAAAGTGTAAGCATAGAGGAGGCACATGAACTACTAGGCAGAATGCCTCAAAGCGACGTCACCTCATGGACTACAGAAATTGCAGGATATGCACAAAATAGATAAGTTTAAAATAGGTTTTAGAAACTTTTAAGCGATGCAACTGGTGGTTGTAAAGCCAAACTCCACAACCTTAGCTAGCATCCTCATTGCTGTGCAAAAATGGGAACGATGAAACAAGGTATGGTCATCCACAATGTATAATGGCAGGGGAAAATTGTCAGGTGTAGTAGCTACAAATGCGCTAGTAGACAAGTATGCAAATTGTGGAAGCATAGACCAGAACACACATGATCTTACTTTGCAAACCCTTATATCTAAAGAATAAGAAAATGGTTCTGCATGTTAAAAATGAATTCCAGGAAAGAGGCAATGAAATTATCTTGCATCAAAATAAATTAGGCATATGTACTTTTAAATGGCAGCGATGGGATTTCAATTTTCTATGCTTAATGAAATAGCAGCAAACATCTTTTAGTTTTTTTTTGTGCTAGAAAAACAACAAATTGAGGGAAATACCTCATCCTGTCGCACTCCCCTTCACATCACCTCATATTATATGCTCGCCTGAGACTGGTCGCCCTCTCCTGCATTTTTTTCCTCTCAAAAAAGAGAGTCCCCTGTTTTCTCAAAGCGATCCCCTTCTCTCTTTTTTTTTTCTTTCTATGTTGCCCTTCCCAAAATGCATTTTTTTAAGAAGTCTTAATGCAGCCAAGACCAACTCCCCCAAAAAACCATAAATTCGATCATCCAACCACCAGATATTTCTTTTTTGCATTTATCATTCTCACCAACTCTCCCAAGAGCCATTGTATATGGCATGGGAACCAAATTGAAATAATGAAACTAACTTTTAATAAAGTCCAACAGGGAGGGTTGTTACATCCTACCCCCCTAGGACTAGGCTTACTCTTGAAAGCCTACAATGCTACGATGCAGCCAAGGCACACACTAGTCCATAAAACTTGAAACAATTATAAAAAATAGGATATCACATGCACAATTACATGCAATCAATCCCAGTACATGGGTAAGGAATAGGCAAGGCACTTATTTCCTACAAAATATACATTAACATATAGTAGTTTTCTCCAATCAAAATAAAGAATGATGCCAAGGAAACCACATCGATCAATCAACAGAAACCAAGGAGAAAAGCCTCAACCACCGCACTGGCAAACTACACATGACCATAAGGGGCAATCCGGACATTACTGTTAGGTAACCAGATGATAAGACAACAACATAAGAACACTGCACTAACAGGGTATAGTGGCTAGGGTAGGAAATAGGGCCTGTGACTATCTCCAGTAACCACCATTGGGGAAAACGAGTACACTCAGGCCTGTGAATCCAGGCAGAGTCGATACTCAATGCCTGCAACACTCCAAGCACATGTCAAAGCACATGTGCATATATCATATAATAGCCGAAGCATCAATGGTCATCAGGAAGAGGGTCATGACATCGTAAGCCTCTCAAATACGAGTGTTACGACATCATCCCTTTCCTGTCCATGATCATCGGAAAGCACTGATAATAGTATATAAACATATACACATGTAATTCCAGCATAAACCACACAGTTTTCTCATAATTTTCAACAATATGCACTTTCAAGACATAAAATTTTCAATTCTCTAACTTTTATATGCAGCTATCTATAAAATGGAGCCTACATACACATATATACATAAAATTCAACCTCTTATTTCATAACATGATTGACATCTCTTTACATATAATGAAATAGTTTATCACTTTTCAAGGCATAATGATGCAATTTTTGTTTTTGTTCTCTTCTATATTTTTAATATGCAACTACATACATGACAAATTGTACAACCCACATATATATACATACACATTCACATCACAAGGCTACATTAGGGGTTCACGTGGATGTCGTAGTACCATCCATATCCAATAACCATGTCCAATATCCAAATCCATGTGTCTTGATGGCATTGACCCACCTAGTGAGCCATCCATACAAGCCACAATGACATATCTCTTGTTTGTGTAAGGGTTTTATCCTCCAAGAGATAGTCAAACAATAGGAAGGTAGTGAATCAGAGCTTAGAACAACTCACACATACCCCCATCCTCAAGGGTTTCCCACGTCTACTTCCTCGTATACACTCAAACGGGTGGATCTCACCATACCCGATGAGGAATCACATCACAACACAAGACCAACATTCAAAATAGAAAAGTCAATTAGTTTAGCCACCAAGAATGTAAATAAAGAAAAATAAATCTCAATTCCAACAATAAGATAAGAAAAAGTGCATAGTTTCAACAATAAATCAAATGTAACCGCAAGAGTTACATGCCAAGAAAATCATCTATGGCTAAACCATTAAAAGCAAGATAACCAAGGTGTCGGTCCACATAAGCAAAGTAAAAGTCACCAATAACCGAAAAGAAGATTCATAATCTTTGAAATATACACATCACAACACTACATGACTATCGCTAGTCACCACACAAGGAAGGAGGAAAACAAGCGTGACTGTCTCAACAATCCTTCATGTGGAAGCGGCCAACTCACGCAACCTCACATGGAAAGGTAATGTGTCGGAACTCCTAGGTCACATACCTCATGCAGCGCGACCGCGCATGGTATACGCCAAGCAAAGAAAGCACACAATGCCCATATACCGCATGACAATGTCCTACTCAGAGGAACATCGTGCATAGTGTGTACCCATAAAGAAAGCACATGTGGTAACACATTGAGCCAGAGGTGCACATGGCTAGATTCTACTTGCATGCCAACTGATCGGAATCGAGGCCCTCTTGAACAAACCCTCTGCTCTGTGCGAGCAAACACTCCTCTCTGCACAAGTAGGAACACATCATATATACTACGTCATCACGTATCTAGGTACGTGGCATCGTGTCCTTGATCTCAGCTCGCTACCATCAGCGACATGACATCCTCACCAGCACTGTGTCGGAACACCAGTGGGGGGTGGCATCATATTTAAAACAATCATATCAAGGTAAGATCATAACTGTCACAGGTGCTCATACCACAACTAATATCATCCTCAAGAACTTTGCATATTAGGCTAACACTGTATGAACCAAGTATTTGGTCCATTAATAAGGGAAAGTAGTGAGTACTTTCCTGGGAGGTTGAAATGATTGCCATCGTTTTGCGCTGCCATTATATGTATGCCGTGCAATTCCCTCCCAAGTGTTAGAAATGAAAGCAACACTACTTCAATGGAAATCTGATTTGAATAAATTTAAGCAGACTTTAACTGTGTTTTATTAATGGAGATTGTAATAAAAAACATAAACCCACAATACAAAAATATACCAGAAGCAGAATGAAGCACATAACACAAGTGTTTAACATGGAGAAAACCCTTGCGGGTAAAAAACTCCACCAAGAAAATAGGTCAAGTTATATTATCTTCACAAAAGGAGATTACAAATACATTCACTTCCTCTGTCCTCCAACCTTCACTCCAGCAGAACCTGGGTACCTGTGAACTGTTATATTCATCTCATCTACTATGGTATGGTTTTTATAGAATTTACACAACCTTAATACATTAAATGACTTCTTACAAGCCCATAACACTTGTTAAGAGTCAACAATACAACCTTGGGCGTCCATGGCCAAGAATAGGCTTTTACGGGGTCATAAATGATGTCATACATGCATCCTACACTTGGGAAAAAGTGTCCATGCAAGTTTGAACACCTTGGGGCCAAAAATAGCCACTTACAACATCTTATGACGCATCATATGCTATTATTAGTGTCATAGATTCTTATGACAACTTATAGTTGTCATAGAATCTCTTACACCTTATAGCATCTATGACATGTCATAACACTAAAAATAGATTATTCCTCTACATGTGCACTCCACTTTGACCAATTACCATTTACCATAGTAAATGACATCCTGTAACTACCGCTGGTAAGTCCGGGACTTACCGTGCAGGAACTCCATAATTACTGTGGACAGTAAATAATTTTTACCACTACCGGTGAAACTTGTACATCCATTATAGGTAATTACAAATTACAAATAATAAATGGAATAAATATAATATTGGGATTTACAAGGTTAATGGCACCTTATCCCAACATTCTCCCACTTGACATTATACATTGTAAATCAACCCATAGGAAATCAAATGAAAAATAATCAGGCACTAGAAACAAGGCCCATGACCTCTTTGCACCACACAAACTTCTCTGTGCTCACAGGCTTGGTCAATGAATCTGCAACATTTTCTTGAGTGTCTATCTTCTTCAACTCAATCTCTCCATTTGTAACCAACTCTCGAACAAAGTGATACTGAACATCAACATACTTAGTTCGAGCATGATACATAGAATTCTTAGCCAAACAAATAGCACTCTGGCTATCACAACCAATCTGAATATTACTGCAATCAAAACCAATATCTGTACACAGTCTCCTCAACCAAACTGCCTCCTTAGAGACATGAGTTGTAGCCATATACTCTGCTTCTGTGGTGGACAAAGAAACTGTGGGCTGCCTCTTACTCATCCAACTCACTACACCTCCAAACAGAGTAAACACATAGCCACTAGTGGACCTTCGACTATCTAAGTCACCTGCCCAATCTGCATCAACAAAACTCTATATGTCTAAAGATTTATCAGCACTATCAGTACCAGAATAAACCAAACAATGATCAAGAGTGCCTACAAGATATTTAAACACCATCTTCGCATAGTTCCAATGCTGTCTACCAGGGTTAGACTTAAATCTGCTCAAAACTCCCACTGCTTGGGTAATATCTGGTCTAGTGTAAACCATTGCATACATCAAACTCTCTACAACACTAGCATATGGAACATTAGACATATCCTCAAGATCATCCTCAGTCTTTGGACGCATATCTAAAGAAAGCTTTGTACCAATGGTAAAGGAACTCTAATTGGATTATAATCCTGCAAACTAAACCTCTGCAAAATCGTATTCACATACTTAGTTTGTGACAACCAAAGCTTTCTGTTAACTATGTACCTCTTGATCTCCATTCTCAAAATATACCTTGCAACACCAAGATCCTGCATCTCAAATGCACCTAAAAGTTGGGATTTAAGCTCACTGACCATACCCTTAGTATTGCTGAAAAACATGTCATCAACATATAAAGCAATAACCAGTATAGAATCATCAACACAATGAATGTAAACACAATGATCCTCCTCGCTTCTAACAAAACCCAATTTCAAAACAAATGAGTCAAACTTTTGATACCACATTCTAGGGGACTGTTTAAGACCATAAAGAGACCTCTTTAACCTGCAAACCCAATGTTCTTTTCCTTTTACCTCAAAACCTATAGGTTGTTGCATATAAATTTCTTCTTCAAGATCTCCATGCAAGAACGCAGTCTTAACATCCATTTGCTCAATCTCCCAATCATAAGCTACAACAATGGAAAAGAGAAATCTAATAGAAGTCAATTTAGCAACAGGAGAGAATATCTCACCAAAATCAACTCCTTCTCTCTGGGAGTGGCCCTTGGCTACCAGTCTAGCCTTGTACTTCTCAAATGACCTGTCTGCTCCAAACTTCTTCTTGAAGACCCACTTACATCCTATGGCCTTTCTTCCTTTGGGAAAACGAACAAGATCCCAAGTGTTATTAGAGTCTAAAGCCATCATCTCCTCCTGCATGGCTAACTACCAAGACGCACTATCATCTACAGAAATAGCTTCTCTGTAGGATCTAGGTTCATCGTTAGTACTCAATAAAGCATATACACAACGAAAATCTGGTGGGCTATACCTGTCAACTGGATTCCGTTGTCTTGTGGATCTCCTCAAGGGTGGAATAAGAGTCTCAACTTGTTCTTCTGCATGATCATCTATACCAATTTCTTCTGTAACAACAGACTCATCTTCATCAGAACTACTTGAATCTTCTTCTTCTTCTTCACCCCCCAATCCATCATTCTATTCTTCCTGAGGTGCATCTTGCTGCTCTAAATCAAAGTGCACCTTCTTTACGTTTTCATCTTTTTCTTTTGGCTGCTCGAGTTCAGAAATAACTCTAAGTTCCCTAAAAATAACATCTCTAGAAAAGATAATCCTGTGGGTTAGTGGAGTCCAAAGCTTATAACCTTTGACATTATCACCATATCCAATGAATGTACACTTTTCAACCTTTGGATCCAACTTAGATCGCTTTTCCTTAGGCACATGAACAAAAGCCTCACAGCCAAAAACCCTTAAATGTGAAATAGAAGGTTTCTTACCTGTCCACACTTCATAAGGTGTCGAAACAAGAGCCTTACAAGGAGATCTATTTATCAAGTAGCAAGTAGTACACACAGCCTCTGTCCAAAAATATTTATCCAACTGTGCATCACTAAGCATACTTCTGGTCCTTTCCATAATTATTCAGTTCATCCTTTCGGCAACACCATTCTACTGTGGTGTATACAGAGTTGTCTTTTGTCTGATTATACTTGCATGGTTGCAAAACTCATCAAATTCCTTAGAGCAATATTCCCCTCCATTGTCAGATCTTAATATTTTTATCTTTAAACCTGCTTGGTTCTCTACTAAGACTTTGAATTCCTTAAACTTAGTGAAAACTTCAGATTTATGCTTCATAAAATAAATCCATGTAAATCTGGATATATCATCAATGAAGGTTACAAAATAATGAGATTTTCCAATAGATTCATTATCCACAGGTCCAAACACATCCATATGAATAATTTCTAACTTCTCTTTTGCTCTATTGCTTCCTGAAGGAAATGATTTTATGTTTTGTTTACCAACTACACAATGCTCACAGAAATCAAAGTGCTCATCAGAATAAGAGAAATTGTCCAACAAATTTTTATTCTTAATAGTTTTCAGTACATTATTGCTTGTGTGACCCAATCTACGGTGCCAAAACATACATGTATTTTCAGTAGTGGCCTTAGATACATAGGAGGCATTACAAACTGTAGTGGCTTCAAGCTTAAACAAGTTCTTGAATCTCTTCCCTTTCGCTACCACCAAGTTCCCTCTCACCAATCTGCAGCCATGCTAGTCAAATGTCACATGCATTCCCAAATCATTCAACTTCGAAACTGAAATCAAATTTCTAGCTAATCTAAAAACATGTAAAACATCAGGGAGGGTTTAAACCTCCCATCACTGAAACACAACAATACCTTTCCTTTCCCGACAATCGGATATGTAGAGTTGTCACCAAGGTAGATATTACCTCCATCATAGTCTTCATATGTGGAGAACCATTTCTTTTGTGGGGTCATATGAAATGAGCATCCTAAGTCAACCAACTAGTGATCATTAGAAACAAGATTACATGCAGAAAGTAAAACTTCTTCACCTGCATTCAAAGACTTATCCAAAGCACTCTCCCACTGTTTCTTGGGGTTTCTGCATTCCTTCACATGTCCCCTTTTACCGCAGTTCCAACACTTAACTTTGTTCTTTTTACCAGGAGTCTTAGACCGGCCCTTGGACTTGTCCTTAGCCCCTTTCTGATCTCCTTTAGGTCCTCTTTCCTTAGACCTTCCCCTGACACTAAGAGCATCCCTTGAACTATCTGAACTCTTCTTCCTCAATTCTTGTGACAGTAACAATGAAACAAGAGCATCCAACTTCGAATCCGCAAGGTTAGCAGTGATAGCAAGGATAACAATCTCCCAAGACTTAGGTAAAGACCAAAGAAGTAAGATACATTTATATTCCTCACTAACCTCAACATCTACTAAATCAAGCTAACTCACCAATAAATTAAAAGGATTTAAATGCTCTGCAACTGACTCACCCTCTTTCATTTTCATGGAAAATAATTTTCTTTTAAAATAAAGTTTATTTACCATACTCTTGGCTTGATAGATCTCACCCAACCATTTCCACAACTTGTATGCAATCTCTTCCTTTGCGACATTCAACAGGACAGAGTCTAAAAAACACAACCAGATGGTTCCCCGTGCCTTCTTATCTAGTCTATCGCACTCATCTTGAGAGACATCATCAGGTTTCTTATCTTTTTGGACAGCCAACCATTGGTTTCTTTCTTCCAACAAATCTTCCATTTTCAGTTTCCACAACTCATACCCTGTTCCGTTGAACTTCTCAATGTCCATTCGAGAGGTTGATGCAATGGTGGATGTAACCATAATAACAACACAAGATCTACAAAACAAATGCAACCAAATCTCCCACTGCAGCTACAGCTTCCACACTACCACCCAAGAGTCAAAGCTAGCCAGGCTCTGATACCAAATGTTAGAAATGAAAGCAATACTACTTCAATGGAAATCTGATTCGAATAAATTTAAGTAAACTTTAACTGTGTGTTATTAATGGAGATTGTAATAAAAAACATAAACCCACAATACAAAAATATACTAGAAGCAGAATGAAGCACATAACACAAGTGTTTAATGTGGAGAAAACCCTTGGGGGTAAAAAACTCTACCAAGAAAAGAGGTCAAGTTGTATTATCTTCACAAAAGGAGATTACAAATACATTCACTTCCTCTGTCCTCCAACCTTCACTCCGACAGAACCTGGGTACCTGTAAACTGTTATATTCATCTCATCTACTATGGTATGGTTTTTATAAAATTCACACAACCTCAAGACATTAAATGACTTCTTACAAGCCCATAACACTTGTCAAGAGTCAACAACACAACCTTGGGCGTCCATGGCTAAGAATAGGCTCTTACGGGGTCATAAATGTTGTCATACATGCATCCTACAATTGGGAAAAAGTGCCCATGCAAGCTTGAATGCCTTGGGGCCAAAAATAGCCACTTACAACATCTTATGACATGTCATATGCTATTATTAGTGTCATATAATCTCTTACACATTACAACATCCATGACATGTGTCATAAAACTAAAAATAGATTATTCCTCCACATGTGCACCCCACTTTGACCAATTACCATTTACCATAGTAAATGACATCCCGTAACTATCACCAGTAACTCTAGGACTTACTGTACAGTAACTCCGTAATTACCGTGGACAGTAAATAATTTTTACCACTGTCGGTGAAACTTGTACATTCCCTATGGGTAATTACAAATTACAAATAATAAATGGAATAAATACAATATTGGGATTTACAAGGTTAATGGCACCTTATCCCAACACCAAGGAACTTTGTTGTTGCTACTACCCTCCACATATTGACCTATCAACAACCCTCAAGTTGGCAATCAACAAGGTGACAACAAGAAAACACATAGATGGTATGGTTTTCTCCCATACACATAATCCAAACATACCCTCCATGGATGGGTACATAGTATCACCATCCCATGGGCACACATCTCAAGTACTAGTTAATCACAACACTCAATAGGAATACATCAATGGATGTTCACTTGCAATGCTTTCAATATAACACTATAGTGCATGAACATGTATAACATCATCACTACCATCTTTACATTAGTGCACAAACATAAGTAACATCTTCACAATCATCATTGTACACTCACTTCTAAATTCACATAATGATATACATCTCATAATAACACATAATGCGACATCATATCACAAGTCACATTAATACCATTTCTTCACAAGGAAATGAGAACTAGCAGCACAATTAAATGAGTTTGGTAGAGGGACCCTAATCATTTATGAACATTCACATCCATACATACAAGCATAAGTAACCTTGGCTATGTCAAAGGCATGCAATTGCTCATCAAGCAAGATATGCAACATTCCTATTACCCTACATTAAATATTTTTCAGTTGCATTAAAATACAAACATTTAGTTATAAAGTCTCATTGAAATCCACAATGCAATTGAGGAGATCAGATTTCATCAACAAGATATATCCACAAACAATTACTGTTCTCATGTAAACTCATTAAGTAAGGAGGCACCAATAAACATGTAATCACTTTCAACACATAACCATAACAAGCATAAGTTATTCTTCACTAATTCTTTTACTTATTGCAACTTTCACATGCTAATTAAATCCATATGCCATTATTCTAACATCATGTCAACTATTAACAACTACGAAGAGGAGAGAAAGATAGGTTTAATCTCAAGTCAAGACATTACATGCCATCCAATATTCATTATACAAACATGCAAATTCTACTAAGGGAAAGTTTACAGTACCATTAGTACACCAATGACTTCAATATGTTATCAAGGGTGATAAATTGTAGCAACTCAAGCACATTAAGAAGTTATAAGAAAAATCAGCAATCATTCAACATTTACAAGAGAGCATAGAGCAATCAAACTAATTTGTCCACATCCGCAAACAGCTACATCCTATCATCCTTTACATCTATAATACAAGAAGGAATTACAAGAGCAATTCATGACCAATTAGGGTTATTTCATTCACTAGAAATATAAAGGAAGACACAAGAAGAGTTTATCCAAGCAAAGATAATTAGGCAACCCAAGTTACCTTCAACCCAAAAACACACAAGAAAGAACATTCCTACCCTCGTCTTATAACACGAGAGAGTGATCAGTCTTAACCATGGGAGACTCTCAACCAAGGTCAACACTCTAGTCCCATTGAGTAAGGTAAGGCTAAGGAGGCTCTTTCCTCCACAATTTCTAAGCACGAGGTTGTAACTTAACCCACTAATGACATGCTAAGGCATGAAAGCAATCAAGACTATAAAAACAATATAACAAGCTCACACCACACACGCCAAACATAGCGAAATATAGAAGGCTCAAGTACGCCAGAGCTCCTAGTGTGTGAACCTGACTCTAATACTAGATGTAACATCCTGCCCTGCAACCTCGAAGGGTAAGGGTCAAAAGAGGACAAAATATTTTTTTTTTGACATAATTAGATAACATACACAAGAAATGGTTGCTAATTCGATTTGTCAACAACATTCATGGCCAAGTATGGCCGAATGTACAACCTGTTGCAAGTATGGGCCTAATCAGTGTTGTCATTGATGTCAACATACTCCTATTGCATTGATGATAAGGATTGGATGAGTTGTGTTGGGTCTCAAAAATGCAGGTTGTGGATTCTAAGGGGATGCCAAGCCCTATGGTCAAATCTACAACGTTTTTGAGCCAATGACTGGAGTTTGACCTTAACGATCAACTTTTCCCTACGCTTTAGGTCCTGCTACAACCTAGGCGGGTGAACCTTTGATTATCAAAGCAGGTTGTATGATTAAATCTATGTTGGTTTGCTGCTAGTTTATCCAATTACAATGGCATGCTTGTAAATCAGATAAGATATTGTAAACTAAATTCTAAAGGAAGCAAATGATTTAATCTAAATTCTAACAGAAATAAATAATAAATAACATGAAATGAATCTAAACTAAACAATAAAACAATGTAAAGATTTTAATTATAAGATGAATCAACAATTAGACTGGTGCTTTGTCTGTTCGGGCAACGGAGTCAGGATATCAAAAACAAATAACTTGTATCAGGTAATAACTTGATCTGATTGGCACATATAACTGTTTGCAACTTGTACAAACGTGCAAGGAAGAAATTACTAATTCGTTCTTAATAATCCAAAGGACATAATTATATTAAATGCAAAACACTAAAAGGATTTTAATCTTTCTGGAAAGAACCAATTGAACTTTGCAAAATAATAAATCAGATCAACTTTGGAGACAAATTAATAACCCTAATCAATTAATCATACTTAGTAATCCATTCAACATTCTAAGATTACTATAATTGATGAGAAAGGATTTAATTCTGCTTGAGAAACCAATCAAATCAACTATACTGAATTAGCAACTGTAATCAGACAATTTGAACATATCCTTAACACATTCAAATTGAATAATCAGAAAATGAATGACATGGAGATAATTAAATTGATTGAATTAAAAATAACAAACAGATGATACCGTCACAACGTATTTCGAATTTGAATCCTCAACTGCTGCCTCAGAATGTATCATGCACCATAGCCTTTCTCAGATTGAAATTTGCATAAAAGGATCAAATTTGCATCAGATTGAACAAATCTAACCTAATCTAACCCTAAAATATTTCAATTGTCTTTTTGTCTAATCTAATTCTAACCTAATTTCTAACCTCATTCTCTGGGTCCTGGGATCTCTATTTAAAGAGATGCAACAAGCCTTAGACCCGTTACATTCATTTTGGTGACAGTTAATATTTGGTTGAACCAACCATAAGAACCGACCTTATTCATTACATAAATTAAATGACTTGATTTGAAAGACTTAACAATCCTCGAAGGCTGGAATGAAATATATAATCTTCCCCGTTGAGAGTCGCTTGATTTGCATTCAATACAACCCTATTCTTGCAAAGAAAACAAATTAATCATCAGATAAACAATATATAAACATATAACTTGTACTGTTGTGAACCTTAGGACCTGTGTCGTGCAGTATAGTTTCCTTACTTGCGTTGTATATTTGCTCATGTATTTAGGGTTTTATCACCGGGACAATGTATTTCATTCATCAAATGTCACTTTATCATACCCAAGTGTTAATAATAATTTGCATTGATATTTCCTTTTAAGGCTCTTAATAATTTAATCAAATCTTTTGTCGTGACTTTTGGTTTGATTGATTTTAACATAAATCTTTTGCCAATCACAAAATATTCTCTTTGCTGCTCGGTTCTTTGGTACAACTCTTTATTTAATTCATTCTTGGTAAAATAAAATACTTGCCTTTGCCAAATCAAATATTTAAAATAACCTTTGTCACCAAAATATTTAATCTCATGTCTTTGCATAATAAAATATTTCCAATAGTTTAATCCTCATCTCATTTCCCAATCATATTTCTTATGTTTTTACTATTATTTGACAAAATAATTATTTCTCCCATTTTACGAATTTGGTGAAAATACTTTACTCCAAATATTGGCTTGATTTACAATTATTTATTTGACGTCTTTACATGTACTTTAAATCTTTGTTTGATAATAATTCTATTTCGGTAAAAATAATTGTCAATTTCCCAACTTCTTAGGTGAAAATACAAATACTTTATGTGCATAAAATAATTGCCCTCGGGAAAATATTTTGGCTTTTGAAATAATAATCCTCTAATGAAGATGTGAAATTCACCTTTATACATTACGAGTTTTCTTTGTACCTTTTGGAAATATTTATTCTTCCTTTAATAACTTTTTCACCTAGTGGGGCTCCAGCGTACTCATCGGCAAGAGATATAGGATCAATGTGACTTAAATAATCTCTCCCGATATTTAATTGGAATTCATATACACTTTGCATATTTCAGGTAAAAATATTCACCTATTTGTTTAATTGCTTGGAAAACATTTCACCCCGTCATTGAAAAATATATACTTTGTATATTCATTATGCCGCTTGGTAAAAATATTTTATTTCTTTTCATTAAAATAATATTTTTCCCTGTTTGAACTTACTCTTTAAAATAATAATCATGCCTTTAAATAATGATTTTTATCTCGGAGATTATATAGTTACTATGCCTTTAATGTTTTGGACTAGAGGACATGATTTGGCTTAAGGATTTTGGTGAATCAGATTTTATTGTAGCATTCTTTCCTCTTTGATTGTTTATGCATGTCAAAACCTAACTCAACCATTGAATTCTCAAGTTTTGATACACCTTGCTTATTCAAAAGTTTCTTCTCCAATTCACTCTGTATATTGTCTAGCTCTCTATTTCTCTTATTTTTACCCCTTTTTAAGCACTTCTATGGTGTCCTCCTCAAATGACATCAACCCATTTTCATCTTCCTGTCTGGTCTCAACATCAGAACCGAACACCTCACTAAAAGCCTGACGTGTTGATTGCTTTGAACTTTGGGATGACCTCCACTGTTCAGGACCTTTTGAATACCTAATAATATCACAAATTTTTAATAGATGTGGACCATGTTTTAATCTTGAGAGTTCTGCTTGCACCAAGGTGAGTTCAGATGCTATAGCTTCTTTTAAGAGCCACATCAGCTGCAAGAAAGCATTTTGACACAGTAAATGAGCTAGAAGGTTGCTGTGCCAACTCACCAAAATGGCCACGAAACTTAGATATAACCCTAAGTTTATGCTTCAATGGAGCTTTTGAAGAAAGGAAGGCCTCAATTACTCGACTACTTCGGGATCTTTTGCAGCTTCTAAAATATGATCCATTTTCATTGATGTAACGCTTGAGCAAAATTGCTGAATGAAATCATTCGGATAGCTGAAAATGTTTTGCAGCATTAAACAACCAAGAACCGACATCTTATTTCCAGATGGCCACTGCCAGTCTCGTCCCTTTGCAGTGCATGAGAAATCCTCTAGATGTAGAATGCGTGGTATGATGCAGTTCGGAGATGCACAATCAAAATTCACAGCATGGGCTAATGCTCAACAACACTCACGTTCATGTGTATGAAAACGGCGACAAGCAGCAATTAGAGAAGCAACTACCCCTGATTTTCTCTCTTTTAGTAGCTCTGGAAATTTTGAAGTAAGTTCCCCCCAAATCATATTCACTTGACCCTCATCTCTTGAAGAGGAAATCAACGATTGGACAACAAAATTGCCTGATTTATGAGTGGCAATCTCAAACAAGGAATGCCGAAAAAAACAATTCAAAATCTCCATGTAGATATAACCAGGTGCAACTTCCAAAATAACCTCCATTAAATGACTGCTAGCTGGATCCATCATAAGGTCCAACACATTCTGGTGTGAAGCATCTTCTAACATCTTTCCTCACCTTTTGCAACTTTGCAGTATCTCAACAAGACATCCACCCTTTGCCAGTCAAGGTTATATCATTGTCTGATATCTTCATCATTTGGAATTGGATCCATTCAAATAAATCACTCTATAAATACCAAATAATTTTCGTCTAGCATGGAAAGTTGTCATCTAGTGTTTTACGTCTAGCAATATTACCAAGTTTTAAATTAATTTCTGGGATTAGAGTCATCATCTCATGAATAATTTAGAACCATGTGCTAGAGATGGAAAACTTGTTATCTCTAACGAAAGGTAAATTATAGTGTCTTTCTGAGTAGTTTTCTTAAGTGGAGATTTAATCTGCAGGAAGATATTTATTTGTGGATCTTATCACTGCTTTAAGAACTGTATCTGAAAAAGGACTCTGACATGAGACTTCTTATGCTAGTATCAATTATGGGCTTAGCATATTACAGGGAATCCAAAATGAGTCACGGAGTTCTAAGAAGTCTTTGAAGGTAAAATCTAGAATTTCACGAACTTGCTGTCCTTCAATAAATCTGTGATATATTTTGTCTTGAATACGATCTGTCTTGGCAGGATGTTGTTACCGAGAACGAGTTTGAAAAGAGACTCCTGGGAGATGTGATTCCACCTAGTGATATTGGAGTTTTGGCAAATGTGAAAGATACACTTAAAGAGCTGGTTATGCTTCCTTTTACAAAGACCTGAGCTGTTTTGTAAAGGACAGCTGACAAAGGTCAGCTTCAATTCTTTTTGTATCGTGTTAAAAAATGTGCACAAGTAGTTGCCATCACATGTATAACTTATGTGAGATTTGTTTCTTCAACTTTGCCAATAAAATGACCTAAGGTTTTAGAAAGTTGTCAAATTTTCCTAATTTTTAGAATGCAAATGTGACATAGAAGTGATCTTTTTAATCTAATTGAATCTTGGCTTTTGTCTTTAGAACCCAGTGAATCACATTAGCCAAATTCGTCCAGGAGTTTTGATTGAAGAATTTGCTCAACTAATGCTTTCTATTTTATTATTAATGCATATAATGGATTGTTCACTGTAGCCCTGCAAAGGTATTCTGCTCTTCGGTCCTCCCGGAACCGAGAAAACAATGCTTGCTAAAGCTATTGCAACAGAAGCTGGTGAAAATTTCATAAACATTTCAATGTCAAGCATTACATTAGTTTTCTTTCTATATTTTAACTGATTAATGCAGGGACGCCCAAATTTCTTCCACTGGAGGTATCGATTAAAGACATAAAATTTTCACAGTCTATGGTATGGTATTGTAAATAAGTGTTTCTGATTGCATTTTCTTTCAAAGTCTCTAAGACTTTTCCAACAAAACTATTTCGTGCATACCCTATTACATTGTAGTTGATGATATCTGTATGGAGGCATTTTTAAAACAATTTATATGCATTGTTTATGCTTCCACATTTTTGTAATATGTATACCAGCGCACTTGCAACTACAACATCTAATGAAAATTCCATTTTTGTTTTGCTTTGAAGGATGTCCTTTCTTAGCATTAAAACGACATTCTTCCTGCACGGTCCATCAACCACATTCCTAGGACTATAAAGGCCAACTTTGGCATAGCGCTTATTGCACTTGCCAAAAGTGTAGCAGAGTTATTATCAATATTTATCAAATGATTTAGCACTTCATCAACCTTAGCCTCCTTAAGTATACTAGGCGTATAAAAGAGCACTGTGCTGATACCACAAAACCGTTGTAGCATTTGAAAAGTCAATCCAACCGTAAGAGCTCTTTTCACTCTTATATCACAAAAGTCAGACCATGACATACCCTTTGTAGATATCTTTGATGGATGTATAATTGAAGGTCCAACAACAGTTCCTGATGATGGTTCGTAATTATGCAAGTTTTCACCAAAGCAGAAACTTGCATGGGTTCACGTCCTTCTAAACCAGGTAATGATTTTAATGATCTTATAGAATCCAGCATAAAGAAAAACTCTGTAAACTTCCACTCTGATTTGATTCAGACTGTTGCAATTGATATGCCACTTGCTTGAGCTCCATTAGGGAATGCCATTTGAAATTTTGTTCATCAGGAAAAGAAGAAACCGTAGAAAATTGTGTAAGGAGTTGGTAACATTGACCCACGATAATCATTTGTGTAAGGAATTGTTTCTGTGTCCATTACATGACAACCATGGTTATGAGAGACAGATGGATCAGGGACCATGTGGACAAGACTTTCGCTCTCCCAGCTTTTTGACTAAGACAAATAATGTATCATTCGCTCAATAAATTTTCAATAGTTTTATATAGCCCCGTCAATGTACTAATTTTCAATTCAAGCAACCAATGATAAATACTGATGAATCCCCTTTTGATATCTACAACCTTTCGATGGTTAAGCTTCATTCATTCTCTTTATTAACTCAAATTTCTCGTTTCTTTTCTATTTCTTTGCCTAAAATTTTGTTTAAATAAGTGAGAAAGAGTTGTTTGGAAAAAGTGTTACCATGATTTCATTCAAACGAAAGCTTCCACGACAAAGAATGGAGGAGATTTAACAGGAGATAAGGCTTGGAATGTTAATTTTCAGATCAGATGTGTTGTAATGTAATAGTTTCTTACTTGATATGTATCTTTCTTCATCTGTGACAAGTTGAAGTTTCCCATCTTCAACCGTGAAAACAAGAATTCGGCCTTTGTTAGGATCACTCTCCTCTGGCATAACATATGCTGTCCCAAGACAATAATAAACCTTGTTGTCATGTGAGAATGAACAACTAAGGATGGAACTTCCATTTTCAAATGGATCAAGAGCATATGATGAGATAATTTCAAACATCTGATCATCCAATAGATGCACAAAGTGTGATTCTATCTCATCTAGATATGCATTTGAATACTTCACAATGCAAATGGTAAATGTGTGAAACTGATCTTGAGTGTATATACGGTAAGCATCTTTGAACAATTGGAACTCGACATGTCCAGTTCCAACAAGTTGTATGCTGAGGATATTGAGAAAATTAGTCCTATCAGGAACATAGAAGAACAGTGAAGACAACGAAGTGAAGATCCCAGTTAAGATGAAGATAAGAGGATGCACATCAAAGGGTTTGTAGATATGTGTTTAAAGATGATCCAGTCAAGATTTGAGAGGTCCGCATGAATATTTGAAGAAGTTATGGCCATATGAGTAAAACCGGTTCTGGCAGATGTTTAGAGGTGACAGAGTCACACAAACAGGTCCGATGAGATCCAGAAATGCAATATCTTGTTCTGCAGATTCGGTGGAGTGTTTAGGAAGTCAATGTGAATTGACAACTCAATTGGTTTGTGGTCTGGAAGTCTGCAAGCATCTATTCCGATATGACAGTGATGACAAACTATGTTCTTGAAGTTCCAGATGAAGGAGAGAATGATTTCAGTAAGTAGAAGTAGTGTGGATGTTATTGGTGATTCAGGAAAGCTTGTGGAGGTCCCTAAATTATGTCTAGTTCATGTTGGTGATCCGCATGAAGTCTTTTGTAATAAGTCAAGTTGTATTTGTGTATTTGCTCTATAAAGTTTGCCAACTTTGATGATTATCCCAAAGTCGATGTCTTATATAAATAAGAAGTTGTGAAGTCATTTCAAAGCAATTTTGTAGGAGATGAGAGTGTGGTAGAGAGGAGGAAAGTGAAAGGCAGAGCAGAAGTATTGGGCTTAAATGGAACTAACTCAAGCATGGTGAAGATGTTATTCTTCAGTTCAAGTATGTAATATTTATCATTTTGTAGACAGTGTCTCCTGTAGGTAGTGGGCCTCTTGTGAGCAGTGTGCTCAGGCAGTGAGCCCTAATTGGCATGTGTCATTTTGTTCTTATTTTTTTAACAGAGAATACAATCTTGGGTTAGTCACCCCGTGGTTTCTCCCTTAACCAGGTTTTCCATGTTAAAATCTTGGTGTCATATGTGTTAATGTGTTTCTGCTCTTGAATTGTTGCATTATGTTTCCATGATTGATTTATTATTATGCTGTTGAATTACAAGAAGGATTTAAGTGATTAATAAGAAAAAGTTTTGGGACAACTAGTTCACCCCCCACCCTCTTAGTTGTCTATCTTGAATCTAACAATTGGTATCAGAGCTAAGTTCCTCTAAAAGAGCTTAACCACTTGAGGAGATCTAGGATGTCTTTCTACAAGAAGGATAGTTTGAGGTTTGATGGAACCAATTATACTCTTTGGAAAAGTTACATGGAATGTCACTTGCAATGTATGGGAATGCAATATTGGATCATGGCTTCTAAGAAGTATGTTCCTCCACATAATGGTCCAAGAATTGTAGATGAAGTCAGAGACGTTGAAAATAATATTCGGGCTAAAGAAGCTCTACTAAGTGCTTTATCTGATTCAGAGTTGACAAATGTTATAGATCTAAAAACTACATATGAGATTTGGGAAAAAATGGAACTTTTGCATGAAGGAGACAGGTATGTTAAATGTGCCAAGCTACAAAGTCTGAAAAGAAATTTTGAAAACCTGAAGATGAGTGAAGATGAAAATATCACTACATTTATGCCAAAAGTAAATGAGCTTGTTTGTGGCATTAGATGTGCTGGTGGAATCTTGGATGAAGATGAGATTGTTGCCAAAGTTCTTAGATCCCTACCTCCATACAAATACAAGGTTAGTGCTGATGAAGAATTCAGATCTTTTTCAAATATCACAAGAGATCAATTGGTTGGAAAATTAGCTACATTTGAACTACCTGATTTTGGAGATGCACCCCCCAAGACTAAATCTGCATTCAAGACTAGTGCCTCTGTAAAAGGCAAACAAAAGCTTGATCCGGGAAAGAACTCTTCAAAGAAACTATCATGGTATGAAAAGCAAGAAAAGATCTAGAAGAAGATGAAGCAGAAGTTGCTCAAATTGAAGCCCTTATTGCAAAAAGACTGCCAAGAGGATCTGATAAGTATGAAGGAAAATTGCCCTTCAAATGTTTCAACTGCAATAATATTGGTCATTTTGCCTCAAGGTGTCCGGAAAGATTTTCAAGAGCAAATCCAAACAGATCAAGATTCCAAAAGAAATGTTACTATGTTCATGAAGATGATGATGATGAAGGAGTAACAGATGATGAATCAGAGACGGGAAATAAATTTGGAAGTGACTGGGTGTTTATTGCCATCAAAGAAGAAGATCCAATGCCCTCTGAATTTGTCAATCATAAAATGGTAGAAAGAGCTCTGGCTGCACAAGTTGAAGAAAAGGATGATTGGGTCATTGACAGTGGATGCTCCCACCATATGACAGGTGACAAAAATAAGTTCATAGATTTAGAAAGATATGAAGGAGGAGTGGTAAAATTTGGTGATAATTTTGCTGGCAAAATTAGAGGTAGAGGAACTATTTCTTTTGATGGAAAGAACAAAACCAGTAATGTACTATATGTTGAAGGTCTGAAGAACAATCTTCTCAGTGTTGGATAGTTGGTGGACAAAGGCTATGATCTCTGATTCAAGAATAGAAAATGTAAGATCTTTGAAAGCTCTGGAATAGAGATTGCATCTGGTACTCAAACAATAGGTAATATCTTCCACTTGGTTGGTACTGGTAAAAGTTGTTTATTTGTTCAAATTGATCAGAGTTGGTTGTGGCATAGGAGAATGTGTCATGTGAACTTTGATAATATCATCAAGATAAGCAACACTCAGGCTGTAAGAGATCTTCCAAGACTGGTGAAACCTACTAATAGTTTATGCAAAGAATGTCAGTTGGGTAAGCAAAGAAGAGTCACATTCAAAAGTAAGGAACAATCTTCTACTAGATTGTTGGACTTAGTACATACTGATCTATGTGGTCCGGCAAGAATCAGGAGTTTGCAAGGTGATAGATACTTCATGTTATTAATTGATGACCACTCCCAGATGATGTGGGTGACTTTTCTGAAAGAGAAATCTGAGGCTCTTGAGAAATTCAAAATATTCAAAACTATGGTAGAGAATGAAACCAGATTAAACATAAAATGTCTTAGGTTTGATAGAGGTGGAGAATTCACATCTGGAGAGTTCATAGAATTCTGTGAGAAACATGGGATAAAAAGATAGTGGTCTGCTCCAAGGACTCCACAACAAAATGGAGTAGTGGAGAGAAAGAACCGGACCATCCAGGAAACATCTAGAACCATGATGATGGAAGAAAATGTTCCTCAGATCTATTGGAGAGAAGTTGTAAGCACTGCTATCTATACTCTTAATCGAGTACAAATCAGAAGCAATACTGGTAAGACCCCTTATGAACTCTGGTTTGGCATCAGTCCCACTGTGAAGTATTTCAAAGTCTTTGGTAGCAAATGTTATATTAAAAGAGATGAATACTTTGGCAAATTTGATGCTAGAAGTGATGAAATAATATTCTTGGGTTATTATACTCAAAGCAAAGCATACTGGTATTATAACAAGAGATTGAGAAAGATTATAGAAAGTACAAATGTGAAGGTTGATGAAGGTATTGAAAAACCCTCAAGGTTTTATGAATATGATGAAGATGATCAGAATGATTTTTTGGTCTAAGAAGTCCAAGCCCGTTCTGAAATTCAGATCCAGACTGATCCAGAAAATTAGGAAGAAGAGATAAGTTTGAATGAACCTGTTCAAGAAATAGAAGTGCAAGAAATTCCCAAAATTTCCAGGTATGTAAGATTGAATCACTCTGAAGATCAGATCATAGGTGATAAAAGCAAAGGTGTTCAAACAAGAAGAAAGAGTGCTCAAGACTTAGAAAAGTATTGTCTAATTTCAAAAATTGAACCAAAGACAGTGAATGAAGCCTGCAATGATGAAAGCTGGACTAAAGCAATGAAGGAAGAGCTGATGCAAATTGAGAAAAATCACATTTGGGATCTTGTTCCCAGACCTAGAAACAAAAATGTGACTGGAACCAAATGGGTCTTCTGGAATAAACTAAATGAAGATGGTGAAGTAGTCAGAAACAAATCCAGATTGGTCTGCAAGGGTTATTCTCAAGTAGAAGGAGTTGATTTTGAAGAGACTTTTGCTCCGGTGACAAGAATTGAAGCAATTAGATTATTTCTTGCCTTTGCTGCCTTCAAGGACTTCAAAGTATATTAGATGGATGTTAGGTCTGCCTTTCTGAATGGTGACTTGGAAGAAGAAGTTTACATTGAGCAACCAGATGGATTCCAATTGTCTGATCATGGTGATATGGTTTGCAAGTTGAAGAAAGCACTGTATGGATTCAAACAAGCCCCAAGAGCCTGGTATGAAAGATTGGATAAGCATCTTTTGAAGATTGGTTTCAACAAAGGTACTGCTGACAATAAATTGTACTTCAAAATTGATCATGAAAATATCTTGATTGTTGAAGTATTTGTTGATGATATCATTTTTGGAGGAAGAGATAGTATGTGCAAAACTTTTACAAATCAAATGAAAACTAAATTTGAGATGTCCATGTTTGGGGAAATGAATTTCTTCTTGGGTCTACAAATCATTCAAACAAAGAAAGGATTCTTTATTTCACAAACTAATATGTGAAAGAATTGTTGAAGTTTGGGATGGAAGACTCAAAACCAATGAGTACTCCCATGGAAACTGGATGTAAATTGAGAAAAGATGATGACTTTCCTAAGGCTGGTCAGAAAACGTATAGGTCTATGATTGGAGGACTATTGTATCTTACTCAAACTAGACCTGACATTATGAATGTTGTTGGTCTTGTTGCTAGATTCCAAGTTGATCCTAGAGAATCTCATGTCATGGCAATCAAGAGGATTCTTAGATATCTAAAAGGGACAGTTGAGTATGGTTTATGGTATCCTAGAGATCATGATTTCTCTTTTCATGCATATACAGATGCGGATTGGGCAGGAGATGTGGATGACCGAAAGAGTACCAGGGGTGGAGCATTCTTTTTAGGGAAAAGATTAGTTTCTTGGCTAAGCAAGAAACAAGAGGCAATATCTCTGTCCACTATAGAAGCATAATATATCGTAGCAGCAGGTAGTTGCACTCAAGTATTGTGGATGAAGCAAATGCTAAGAGACATCAGAGTGGAGTATGGGGAACCTATCACAATCTTCTGTGACAATTCAAGTGCAATAAATATATCAAAAAATCCAGTGTTGCATTCAAAGAAAAAACATATATCCATCAAGTTTCACTTTTTAAGAGATCAAGTGAACAAGAATGAAGTTAGATTAGAGTTTTTGCCCTCTAAGGATCAGATTGTAGACATTTTTACTAAACCTCTACCTAAGGACTCTTTTGAGTATCTCAGGGAGAAGTTAGGGGTTATTACCCCTCCGGTTCTAAATTAAGGTGCACTGATATGCATAAGTCCGGTGGATCTCATAGTCATATCTTGTGGTCCGGATTGATGATGGGAAGCTGCTACTCAGAGGGAGAAATTAGTATGAAATTGAGTGATGTAAGTATGTGCCCTTTTCCATTGATGTCAAAGGGGGATAGAAGACATGTGAAAAACAAAAAGTGGTTGCTGATCAAAGGGGAAGCAGTAAAGGAAGAGAAGACATATGAATGGTTGTTGTTGATAGGGGAGTTATGTCAGTCAGTGAGGAGAAGTTCTTGTCTTGATGGTTAAAATAGTTTTTCACATCATATGTTGCCATCAATGACAAAGGGGGAGATTGTTGCAAGTATGGGCCTAATCAGTGTTGTCATTGAACTCAATATACTCCTGTTGCATTGATGATAAGGATTGGATGAGTTGTATGCTGAGGATATTGAGAAAATTAGTCCTATCAGGAATAGAGAAGAACAGTGAAGACAACGAAGTGAAGATCCCAGCTAAGATGAAGATAAGAGGATGCGCATCAAAGGGTTTGTAGATATGTGTCTAAAGATGATCTAGTCAAGATTTGAGAGGTCCACATGAAGATTTGAAGAAGTTATGGCTATATGAGTAAAACTGGTTCTGGCAGATGTTCAGAGGTGACAGAGTGACACAAACAGGTTCGGTGAAATCTAGAAATACAATATCTTGTTCTACGGATTTGGTGGAGTGTTTAGGAAGTCAATGTGAATTGACAACTCAATTGGTTCGTGGTCTGGAAGTCCGCAAGCATCTATTTCAATATGACAGTGATGACAGACTATGTTCTTGAAGTTTCAGATGGAGAGAATGATTTCAATAAGCAGAAGTAGTGTGGATGTTATTGGTGATTTAGGAAAGCTTGTGGAGGTCTCTGGATTATGTCCAGTTCATGTTGGTGATCCACATGAAGTCTTTTGTAATAAGTCAAGTTGTATTTGTGTATTTGCTCTATAAAGTTTGCCGACTTTGATGATTATCCCAAAGTCAATGTCTTGTATAAATAAGAAGTTTGTTGTTATATGGAGCCTAATCAAACTCAAAGGTTAATTTTTTCCCACTTTTATCGGTGCAGTTTCCCCCCAAATTCCTACGGGGTTAAGGGGCAGCGCCCCTTGTAGGGGTTTGGGGGCAGCGCCCCTGGTGCACTCCTTGTTGCGATACTGAAAAAAAGCTTGATAAAAGCAACTAAGGGTTAGGATTTTGATTGATATTATATTGTAGCATTTTTAGCGGTATTGAGTTGTAGGGATTGCTGGTTGTAATCGATTTGATTTACTGGATAATAATATTGGACTCTCTATTTCGTGGATGTAGCCCGAGTTTGGGTGAACCACGTTAAAACTTGTCTCTCACTATTATTAATTATGTGTATTTCCATTCCTCTATTTAATCTTTATTTGCATTTAATTGATATCTTCTGTCGACTAACCCTAACAAAGTTGTGAAGTCATTTCAAAGCGATCTTGTAGGAGATGAGAGTGTGGTAGAGAGGAGGAAAGCGAAAGGTAGAGCAGAAGTATTGGGCTTAATTTGAACTAACTCAAGCATGGTGAAGATGTTATTCTTCAGTTCAAATATGTAATATTTATCATTTTGTAGACAGTGTGTCTCCTGTAGGCAGTGGGCCTCTTGTGAGCAGTGTGCTTGGGCAGTGAGCCCTAATTGGCATGTGCCATTTTCTTCTTCTTATTCTTTTAACAAAGAATACAATCTTGGGTTAGTCACCCTATGGTTTTTCCCTTAACCGGGTTTTCCCTATTAAAATCTTGGTGTCATATGTGTTAATGTGTTTCTGCTCTTGAATTGTTGCATTATGTTTCCATGATTGATTTATTATTATGCTGCTGAATTACAAGAAGGATTTAAGTGATTAATAAGAGAAAGTTTTGGGACAACTGATTCACCCCCCCTCTCAGTTGTCTGTCTTAAATCTAACACAACCCAAAGAAGAGGACTAAATCACCCTCCTTGCAAACATTGCTGAAACTACATTCATTTTAAACACCAAATTCAAATATTCCTAATACCCATTTCTAATTAAATACATGAATCCATAACCATCATAGTACAAGTGGATCCGATACCCACACTGAAATTTGTAAGTCAAATAAGATACATCTCATTTCTTCTCATTAAATTATATGATTACATCTCTCTCAAGAGAGTACAATTACATAAAAGAATATACAAGTACAATGGCGTAGCCATGAAGATGATACAATAATTGAATAAGTACATCAACTAGTAAGGTAATGGAGAGAAAGAACATCTCCAACTAGTGCCCCAAAACCTGTACACCAGTCCCCAATGGTGGTGGCAACACCTCCCAACCATGTGGACTCAAAAGAGACCACCCCACCATGCTCAGAGGTAGTCATAAGGCCCAAATAGAAGTAACAAGGTAAGGGTATACATGATGGCCAACACTCACATCAATCATGGAGAAGACACAACACACAATGCAAAAAAGCCAATGTCACAACATAGAGATGCTCAACAAATATAATGTCGAGTACTACTCACGACTACCAAGGCACTAGACACTAGAGTGTAGATTGGATGGGGAGTCATCATGCACGCTTGAAGGGATGACACCACACGGAAACAAGTACACTAGACTCATACCGACAAGGAGACTCAAATATGCCCAAATCAATGCTCCACAGATGGATAACTGGACGCCCCGCAGGCGGATAGGCCTTCTCGTGTGCACCCTTAGCCTCTACAAGTGCTCAAGGCCATGCACGGGGACTCATAATCCTAGACCTAAGCTCATCTCGTTTAACCAAACGAGGTAAACATAACCAAATCAAAACAATTCAATAATCACACACAATCCATGATAATCGTCAATTAAATCAGTCAAGTAAAAACCGCTATTGAAATATTCAAATCAGCCAAGCAAGAACAATTTCCATCTTTTAATAATAATTAAAAACAATCCATATATCATCAATAAAATTCATTAAATCTACTCCACTGCTATAAAAATAGATTCATCTTCTTGTCACTGCCTACAGGCACTAAGACAACGTACACACATAAAAGTGATAGCTTATAATAAATGATAAGGTTGATAACAGGGCTCTGGAGGAGTAATTGACAGACTTGGCAATACAACATAGATGCCAAGAGATAGTGAATTAGACATGAGTAAGGATAAGGGACCAGATGTGGCACCATCACCAAAGCGTGACAACCTGAGTAGTAAGGTAGGCATTATGTCAAATGAATGTCATAAACTTAGCTTATAGGCACTTATTCCAGGGAATATGAAATATGTAGCAGGCATGCAATATGCTAGACAATTAGTAATTGTTCTATTTGCAAGAATAACAGTAGCGAAGATTATGTATTTGAGAGGTAGACATCGTATCAAATAGTTATCACGCATGTCGCTTAAACATCCACACAAGGATGCTAGACTCCATAATTTTATGCTACATTTTAAGCATAGCCTAACAAGTTTGAAAGGTTCAGGAGTTTTATTTGACACCAGTTTTCATAATAAATAAGAAGCAGCGGCTAAGGGTTCTGTAAGGTCATATGTGAGTGACACTAGACAGTTCTGAGTTCTTTCTCAGTCTTTATGAAGTGAATTTGGAAAGAGGCAAACAATGCTCATGAAGGGCTTCGTTGAGCAGAACCAAGCATAGTCATCATTAAAATAGTGAGGTTGACCTACAAATTATATCACGGGCTTGGATTTATGTGCTGGCTCCTTTACGTATCTCCAATTATTACAGACTTGCAATTTTAAGTCTGCCAAAAATGGGAGCTTGGTAACAGGGTTTGAACATCCATCAAAGCATAGACAAGCCACTTGAACTATTTGACAGAATGCCTCAATGAGTTGTTATCTAAAGGAATGCAACATTTGCAGGATATGCACATAATGGACTGATTAAAAAGTCTTTAGAAACTTTTAAGCAATGCAACTAGCAGTTGTAAAGCCAGATGCCACAACCTTAGCCAGCATCCTCACTGCCCGTACCAAATGGGGATTTGGAATAGGGTATGGACATCCATCAAACATAACAGTAGGAGAAATTTTTATCAGATGTTGCAGTTACAAATGCTATGGTGGACATGTATGCAAAAGTGTAAGCATAGACAAGGCACGTGAACTGCTGGGTAGAGTGCCTCAAAGTGATGTCACCTCATGGACTGCAAATATTGCAAGATATGCACAAAATAGATAAGTTTAAAATAGGTTTTAGAAAATTTTAAGCGATGCAACTAGCAGATGTAAAGCCAAACTCCACAACCTTAGCTAGCATCCTCACTGCCATGCCAAAATGGGAGCAATGGAATAGGGTATGGCCATCCACAAAGTATAATAGCAGGGGAAAATTGTCAAGTGTAGTAGCTGCAAATGTGCTAGTAGACAAGTATGCAAATTGTGGAAGCATAGACCAGAACACACACAATCTTACTTTGCAAACCCTTATATCTAAAGAATAAGAAAATGGTTCTGCATATTAAAAATGAATTCCAGGAAAGAGGCAATGAAATTATCTTGCATCGAAATACATTTAGCATATGTACTTTTAAATGGCAGCTATGGGATTTTAGTTTTCTGTGCTTAATGAAATCACTGCAAACATCTTTTTTTTTTTTTTTGTGCTAGAAAAACAATGAACTGAGGGAAATACCTCAACCTTTCGCATTCCCCTTCACGTCACCTTAGATTATATGCTCATCTGAGACTGGTTGCCCTCTCCTTCCACATTTTCTGTTCTTCCCTGTTTCTTTTGTGTTTTTTTCCTCTCAAAATAGAGAGTTCCCTATTTTCTCAAAGCGATCCCCTTCTCTCTTTTTTTTCCCTTTCTACACTGCCCTTCCCAAAATGTGTTTTTTTAAGAAGTCTTAATGCAGCCAAGACCAACTCCCCCCAAAAGTCATAAATTTGATCACCCAACCACCAGATTTTTTTTTTGCATTTATCATTCTCACCAACTCTCCCAAGAGACATCGTATATGCAATGGGAACCAAATTAAAATAATGAAACTGACTTTTAATAAAGTCCAACAGGGAGGGTTGTTATAGAAGATTAGAGAAAGATGAAATGAAAACTCCATAATGAATTAAGATAGATCTTCAAATTACAAAGACATTAAACCCTCAATAGAAATTATGAGCTCCCCAAATAGTCAATACTAAAATTGAAGCCCCCAAGCAAAAACAACCATCAATTTCAACATTTTTTCCAAGTAATGAGTGAAAATACCCAAAATGGCCTCAAACTAAATTTGGATGTCTACGGAAAAATATGAAAAAATAACATGGATGGATCTGTATTGCTCAAAAATACCTTTCCAATAGCTATAAGAAGTTAAAATTTTGACATTGTGGGTGCACGATATGGTTTCATGAAGAAAATATGTAAGTACGGTCTTCAAATAGCGAAATCAAGCACCTAAAAAAATCAACAAAAAGGACTTGTACCACTATTAAGTCCTCGAAACTAGTTTTCCGACATCTATTCGTTTATGAAAATCCAATATTGTGGTGAAAAGTTATGGCTCTTAAAAAAAATTGCCCTAGTAGAGCGTGAAAATGGGCATAAGGGCCCTGTTGGCAGTCCCTGGGTGGTCCATTGGCGGCAGTGCTCCCTGAGTGGAGCATAGGTGACAAAATTAGGCAGTTTTGATCATTGGAGTGGCGTATAGGTGGTAATGGGTGGTGGCGTCGGAAGCACCACTCGCGGGGTTAAGCATCCTACCCTTGAACAGAACCAAGGGCTCTGCCTCGATATGACCAGGCGCACGCAAATCAAACCTCCTACTGAAACCATTAATCGACAATTATTAACCGCCAAAAAACATTACAAACTTTTGGTTAAAACTATTAATCACCAAACAAATACTGATTATTATGTAGACGATGACGTCACCTATCGCAAAACTTATGTAGATCCATACCAAGACCCATACCCTATAGGAAATCAAATTACACTGCACAAACAATTATGTAAGGAATATTCCCTAGAATATGCCAAAATTCCTCTATCGATTGGCTCCTGCAATAGCAACTAGTATGACATAGAGGTCAGTTTTGCACCAGGATGCACTGTATGAAAATTCTTGGTGAAAACTCTCCAAAATGAGGGAAGGGAATTGCAGATCTAAAGTTCTAATACCATGTAAGAATCACACAATAGACTCAAGAGATGCTCAGGATCACCTGCAATCCAAAAAACTTTCCACAACAAGAGAGAAGCAATAATGTTGTATTTCTAAAAACTAATAATGATGCATACAAGATACAAAATATATAATGTATGACCCACACATAATGTACAATGAGAGCCCTTGCTTATATAGGAAAGGTTGAGACCTAGGACAACATGTGATTATGACAAGTGTCTTAATCCTATAACATGAGACACAAATATTAAATGCCCTAAGTAAATTTAACTAGACAAGTGTGAATAGGACCTGATGTAGAACTAGTTAGGTAATGTACCATGTTCACACCAACAGGTTGTTAGTGTGAATCATACAAATTATTTTTTCAAAGCTCGTAAGTACTCATATGCATTTTTCTCCAACCTAGTTGCAAAGATGAAGGAAAATGAGATGCATGAATTAGTACCAACTTTCTTATTCATAACATTATTTTTACCTTTCTTCATAAGCACATTGGTATTCTAGTCACTATTTATTTTGTCAAAAAATGTATTTTTAATTCTTCCTTCTAAAGATGAGATTTTAATTGCTATTATAAAAATTATTTTTTTTTCTAATCATATTATTATTGTATTTCATCTTATGGGCAAAATTATTGCCCATAAACATGGTACAATCGATAGTATAATTCTAATTGACCTTATCATAAGGGGGCTTATGGATCAAGCTTGCTAAAAATGAAACCCAAAATTTCAACTCAACCTGACACCTAGCTGCTTGATGATTGTATTTTATATTTTCTTCTTATTTAATATTTTAAAACTATTTTTATGAGAGAAATTAATAAGTAAAAATTAGTCAGTGTCTTATTCCTAACCTTAATTAGGAAAATAAATCTTTTTTCTTTTTAGAGCTCGTGCCATGTAATTAAATCTTGTTAAAAAAAGAAAAGAAAGATTTATGAAGGGAAATCGTTATGGTTTACATTGAAGTTTTGGGAAAAAAGATAGGTAAAGAGTTAGTAATGAAATCGATAACCCAACCCAAGTGATGGTCCAAACATCACATGGTAGCCTCAAAGGGCATGCATTTAAGGCATAAAGGCATATACAAAATAAGAAACTATCTTAGATATATACTTATGAGACATGGATTATTGGATCGGTCATGTTTATAGGTGTTTTCTTGTCAAACACCACTAGTAGTTAGGGTTCATGGTCCCACTCTTAATGCTTCATGAAGGTGTTGTTGAGAAAATGAAAATGTAGATTTTGAAGCTTTAGATTGCTAACAAGAAGGCTATGGAAATATTGCTTAAAATGTTTAAAAGCAACTTCTCTTGTATTTGCATAACTGATTCAAAAAATGGGTCAAGTTGTTGCTTGGAGAAACCATGGCTTCACCTGCAGTAGTGCTGCAAGCTTCCCCATTTTGGCCCCAAACATCCTATGATTGTTTTTAGTGCCATCTCTACTCTAGTTAAGCTCACTAGAACATTCTGCAGTTGCTAGATCATTTTCGTTAGGACAATCATTAGTTTACAGCAATGCTACAAGTGTGTAGATAATAATGATGATGTTTTCTTGGTAGATTCTAGTAGTAGCATCATTATGTTTGGTGGCAGAATAAAACATCATGCGTGCAACCAAACCATAATTGTAGCTGTGCACTGACAAAAACTACCACAAGTTTGATTAGAATGCCCACAGAGAGTTTGTTGGCACGTTAGTATACGTTTGAAGAGTTTCAACAATTGAAATGCCATTGGAAGGATGACTATTCCTCTTGAAAGGAGAAAGTATGAAGCATGGGAACGTCATGTTTGGAAGGATTAGGTGAGCAGCTATTGGGCAGTGGAACAACTCATTCATGGGTTGCATACTGAATCAGTGGGGTTAATGCAATTAGTCTTATTATATTCTAGAAAGGATGGAGGTTTATTATTAGTTGAGTCTAAGCATGGCATTTCTCACTAATATCATCTTATTATTGTGGCAGATATTATCACAAGTCTATGTCATCGTCAGGATAGTATGTAGATGTATTAGAACTCTTACATGTGAAAGTAGAGATTTGTATAGCTTGAGAGGCAATGTAAACACTTGTAACACTCTGGATTAGTGGCATGAGGAATGGCCCCTCTTAATGGAGTTTTATTCTCATGTGAGGGTTTCTTCAAAATTAAAATTAACCTTGTTTTTGGAATTTTGTGTGAGGTTGTAATAACTATTTATTTTCATGTTGTGAGCATTACTCTATGTTTCCCCTTGATTTGTACATGTCATAGTGTATGGGGGCATCCATTGTAAATGGTATTGGTGTAGATTGAGGTTGGTGTAGATTAAGGTAGGTGTAGATTGTAAATGGTATTGGTGTTTTTTTTTTTTGAATCTTTAAAAATAAGTAAAAGATTCATGTTCGGATGTGATGCATATTTTAAAATTAAAAAAATCCAAGAAAATAATTAGTTATGAATTTTTTAATGTGACTTTTTTTAAAAAAACTAAAAAATAATTTTCCAGCCAACCTAACTCGATAAAAAATAATTGTAATTCATTTTTTAAAACTTATAACCAGAAAAACATATAGTGTGACACATCTTTCAAATTTGAAAAAGGTGAAACAGTTTGAAAGTTATGGATGTTTTTTAATCAGTGTGTCCATCAGGATTTCAAACTAACTCTATATAGACAATTATTAATAATATGATAATCAAGCATATCTTATATTTTTAGAATGCTAACAATTTCTTCAATAAACCCTTTTCGTTTCATCAAATTTGAATTAAAAAAAAGTCGTCAGCACAAAAGGTGAAGTCAGAAGAAAAGGGTGAAACCTGTAAACACGTTAGAGCTAAAAGAAAGTCAACTATGATAGTCCTATTAGTTGCCGTTGCACCAAAGGATTGACCTGTTAATGCCTGATACAACCACTTGACTTAAAAGCACGGGAGGTGGTTAAGCCCTTGTCGCAAACCACCATAGCACAGCACTGAACAAGGAGACCAAGGGTCACACCTTGCAACAATCCCCCCCAGCACAAGCGCGGGGTTTGAACCCGTGACCTCAGCTCTGATACCAACTATTAGTTGCCGTAGCACCAAAAGATCGACCTGTTAATGCCCGATACAACCACTTGACTTAACAAGCACGGGAGGCGGTTAAGCCCTTGTCGCAAACCACCGTAGCGCAACGCTGAACAAGGAGACCAAGGGTCACACCTTGCAACAAGTCCCAAGCCTAAATCCAAGGCATTCCTGAGGTTGGATAACTTTGTGTTCAGGTAATAGATATTTGTTATTAAGGTAACAGATATCCATTTTATAGAGCCAGGAACGAATGTCTATTACTGAAGTTAAATTTTAGTAACTCCTCTTGCATGCGTGAAAAGAACTCTATTTAAAGAACAACTAAATATTAGAGGTGGTGGTACATTCAATGATGTAGATTCTATTGTTAAGTGGTGTAACTATGCATTGTCACAAGGAGTGGCCCTTGATTCAGAAGTGTGTAGTTTCTTTTGGTTGATGAGGGGATAGTGAGAGAAATTGGATTGTCAGAGAATCAATGAATCGTCAAAGATGCATTCATTTCGAAGCTCAGATGTGATACAGGGACCTCTGGAGGTCATAAATTTTGACTCGGATGTGGGTTTTCTATGAGAGGTGACATGTGGTTTCCCAACCACCCTAGTTGGTTGGACTTCGTCTTGGCACTTTTTTGGGGCTTGAAACTTTCATCTTGGCCCTCAAAATGACAATTTAGTGTTTTTTTCCTAGTTTTTTAAAAGTTGCTTTTTTTAATAACTCGAAACTCATGTTTCGAATTTAGGATGTTAGTTGGCTTTTTGTCCTACCTTAGTTTTAGGAGGTTTTTGGGAAAAAACTAGATTCTCAAGATATGAATGTAAAATTACCTAAAATGGCAAAATCTGACAATTGTCGAAATCTGTCAAAAAAGGTAATTTTTTAATTTTTTTGTTTTCTTGGATATAAGAGAGTTTTCTCTCATTGTAGTAGCAGAGTTGGTGAATAGAAGTTTTTTTTTTCCAGTTTTCCAAATCTTTGGCTCTCACACATGATTAATGGCACAATTTTATTGAGTGTATGTTGTTGGCTACATCAAGATGCAAATGCATGGACTATTTGGACACGAAAATTAGCTTGTTCAGAGTTGTATTAAATGTGATTGGGATCATTGTGATTCAAGTGAGTGCGTAGATGCATGGATTCCATGATATTTAACCTCTTTATCTCAAGGTCATTCATCTTTACTCAATGACATGGAGAGCTCATTTGACTATGAACATCTTTCAAACCTTGTACAACCAGTTCATGTTTATGTAGTTGTTGCACCACATGGAAATGAAGAGAGATCAGATTATTGGTTGGCACGAAGTGTACAGGAAAAACAAAAGCTAACACAAGCTATGATAGATGATGATGGGTTCACTTATCCTACAAGATCAGTTGTTATTGTTGGGACTTGGTTGTGAACATATATGATTAGAAAGAATGGCATACCTGCATTTGAAGACTTTGAGAAGCACAAAACCATATTCATGTATTCTCACCTAGTTGTAGCAACAAATGTTAAGTTACTAAAACATTATGCAAAACCAAAAATAAAACAACTATGGACAATTAGTAATGTTGATCATGAAGCAATATTAGATACTCTAAAGGTAAGAGATGACCCCTTAGGTATGCTTGACTAGCATGTAAACTTTCAGATGGGACAGGTAAGACAAATTTTTATCTTAGTGTTCTTGTTTTTTCTATTTTTTAGAATTGTTTTATTAAAAATCTTGTTTCTTTAATTATAATGCATGTTTTTTACTATATAGGACTGTGAATGAGGTTATCTACCATGGCATCATAGATGTGAGGTACAATTTTTTAGTGTTCATTTGTGTTGAAAAACATTTTGATGTTCACATTTTCGTAATATTTTGCTTTCTAGCATTTTGTACATACTAATTTCTATATTAAAGAGAGATTATTTTTTTTAATTTGAGACATTTAAGAGTAGGTTTAAGACTTATTTTGGTTTGAAAGAGTCCCTAACATCACCCTCATGGATTATTATGTCCATCTTATGGTCCCTTGTAATGAGATTATTTAGCATAACCAACATGTGTTGGTATAATAGTTTGAATGTCCTAGATTCTCTATGATACTGATGAATTATTCTTAAGGTTACTTTTAAACCTCCTATGGTTGTTACTGTTACTAAATTATGTTTACACCTAATTTAGTTAGACCTAATTTGCAGTTGTTACAAAAGGAGTAAAAAAAAAATTAAGTTAATGCAATCAGTTTATGTATGATGTCTTGGCAAGAGACAAAAAAAAGATCATTTGTCAAGATAATCTAGCAGTCCAATCAGAATTGTCAAACCACCTTGACAAGTGAAAATCTAATGACAAGATATCAGACAATCAATGAATGATAGAAGGTTTTAATTGGTTTTATCTTTCAAGTATGAGATGATTGACTTATTCAAGTAATCAAAATTTAGTGTGAAAGAAAGGTATTTATAGGACTGCCATTTCATATCATATTTTGAACATATGTTTTATATCAGTTTCAGTTATTCTATCCTATGCATTTGATTCAAAAAGTAAAATACATAAATCATTTGCATAAGGTAAAGTAACTAATCATATTTAAAGAGATGTTTAAATGTGTCCCACACAAGCCGTGGGAGTGACTAAACTGAGCAATGCAAACATGTGCAAGCTATACATCTGAGGATAAAAGGAAAGAGAAAGAACATATGAGAATAATAAATATCCATCATTGCCTTTTTTCTGGAAGGTTGATATCCTTAGTTGACAACCGATCTTCATGTCCTTATCTCAGCTCCTAATCATCATAGTGTACCTGCAAAAATTTGGGTAAAGCCCCGTTAGAAGCTCTGGATATTCAAAATCATCACATGTTTTTTATCAACAAACATATAAACTTGCAAACATTATGCATCTTATGTGATTGGATCAAATCAAACATGTGCAATAAATTAGATCATCATGAGAAAGATCATTCAACTTCAAGAGGTATGTTTTTTATGCTAACTTGTTTGTTCACTGTGCAGGTATAGGAAAAGTAATGTTGCTAATTTGAAGACATTAAAACATATGGAGAAAATGTGGCTCCCACAAGGGTAGAGCCCAACATGTTTTCCTTTTTATCCATTTGAAAAGGATATCAAATTGTAATAGACAAAATGCATTATTCAAGAAGATACTATGCATCAGAATAGTCAACTTGTGAAGGGAGTGAAATCATCACCATTGAAGTGAAGAGGAACAGTTGCTCTTATAAACTATGCCCATTTCAGAAAATAGTGTTGTCAGAATCATAATATCATGTTCAAAATGCTTCATCACATGTTGCAGGATGAACAGTGATTGATATGCAAGTACAGAAGTACAATAATCAAAGGATAGAAGTACAGTCATGAAAGGTAATCTTCTTTATTTCTATTATGATTGAAGTATCTTTCTGCTGTCCATATGTGTGTCATAGGTATGACAACCACCTAATGGATAAACATCATTATAAGACAACAATAGATGTCATGAGGAATGCATAAAGTGCAATTAGAATATCATAGCATCCTTATGCTATCAACTGAGCCATGAGGTACAGTCATATCATGCCAAGAACAGTCATACAACTAGAAATAAATAAAGATAATATCATCTTATGGAGATCACACTACATCAACATTGACAAATATCAATGAGACATCAAATCATAGAAAAGTTGTTACCATTGATAAAGATTTTAAGAACCACAGGCCCAAATGAAGTAGAAGTACATTTGACAGGAATAAAAGACATTGAAACTACATACAATTATAGCATCCTTATGCTATTTTAAACCAGTATGAAGCTACAGGAGATAGTTCAAGTAAAAAGGCAGATGTTCAGATTCATGTCATGAAATGAAGATACAGATGAAAGAATTATAAGAAGATACAATTTTAAAGATACCACTTCTTGTATATGTCAAATAACAGTCAGAAAGAGAAATAAACAAGAATGGGTTATTCTCTTTGTTTCTCTTTTCACAAATGTAAATGAACAGGCTCAGTTATACCAGAATGTTCACAAAAATATCAAAAACCTTATCATCATTTTGTGTTTTGAAGTTATAGTGAAAAGACAGTGAAAGGAAGCAACTATAGAATAACCCATATGGGTTTTACAAGATATAGACAAGGAAAAGTATGCTATCACAAGTCGATCCATAAGGGCGTATTCCTGCACAAACCCTCATTCTTTTCTCAGAAAATCCTAACATATTCAGTTATGCAGAAGAGAATGTAAAAAATGGAGCAAGATATAGTCATAGCCACGACCAGGAGGGTTTTATTTTTGAGAAATGAAAAAACCCATGTTACACTTTTTGAAAACCTTCATGTATTCTTGTATACAATGAAAAGAAATGTACAGAGCAATAAAATGGCATGGCTATGGCCAGAAAAGGCTGAACATAGGAGAAGAACACAACCATACAGGCCATAGCCATTAAAGTGTATTTTCCTGCAAATAGATATAAAACCCTCATTTTCTTTTTTTGAACCCCTATATATTTAAGTTTGCAAAGGAAAAGAAGGTTTGAAAAGAAGATATAGAGAAGTATGGCCATAACAGAGAGGCCTTGTTTTCTTCAAAGAAAAGATACCCACTTCATTATTTATTGAAACCCTTGTCATCAAATAAAGATACGGTGAAAAAGAATGAGATACAAAAGGCTGAATATGAGAAGTTTACCTTGTATTTTGCAGAGGGAGGAGCTGTACAAGCCACGACCTTCATTCTTTGAAACTTCTCAACAAAGATAAGTTACAGTTGCCAAATGAAGAGGACACAGAGAAAGAGAAACAGGGTAAGAAGATGTCTACTTAAGCTCAACACACAGCCATACAAGCCGCGACATGAGTGTCAGAAAATGAGCAAAAGATGAAATTTTAGTTGCCCAACAAAAACTCAAGCATACTCACCTTCCTTTCTGTGTCCTTGAGAATGCTAAAGAATCAACTAAAAATGGCAAAGAAGACCAGAGGAGAAGCAGAAGCCGTTCAAACCCTAGCCGATGACCAAAGTTGCAGAGCCGGTGATTCAAGAAAATGAAAGATCAAAATGAGGAGTTTAGGGTTCGCCAAGTGCTTTTGGCCGATGAGTTGTGTGTCTTCTTTTTGAACTTAACAAAAAAATCAAATTATTACCTTATCCATGTTGAGGTCAAGACTTGTGTCTTGATAAAACCTAATGATTATGCCACAGGAGGGCCCGTGGGCCAAATATTGTCTTTTTTGCATTTGATTTTGTTAAAGTCAAATTTAGAAATCATCACAAGGTAAGGCTTAGTGCCTTTTATTCTTGTCTTCTCAATGATAGTTGACAATATAAGGATCAAATAATGTCGACTACCTCATATCATATGCAAACCAAGTCAAAGGCTGAATATCCCTTTTTTGCCTTATGCATTTCAAATGCATGTAAAAGACAATAAAGTAATTCATGGTGAATGATAGTAAAAGGTGGCAGGAAATATGGATAAGGTAAAAATGGACATTGCATGGAAAAAATCAAATGATAAAGGTGGTTAATGTAATAATACATGATGCATGGAGAGATACAAAATAAAGGCAGATGGTATAGTGGTAATGATTTATTCTCTTTTTATTATTTGCATGGAGTGATAAGGGGATGTGATTATGCCTTGTATGCATGTGAATGCAACTATGGAGTTTTTATTTTGCATGGAGTAATAAGGTAATCAAAATGCAATTATCATTCTTTTTGATAATGCATGATATTATTTTGAATAAAAATGACTTAAAATTTGCATGGGAGGCATAAGGGGATAATTTTTTCATTTCCATGCATGATGTCCTAATTAATTTTTGGCATCATTATCATGTGAAATCATGCAAAATTATGCAAATGTAAAAAGGGGAGATAAGGTGTATTTTCCATTGCTCACATGATTTTACAACTATAGATAATGTAAACAAATTTATAAAGTAATATTTTATAAATTACTTTATTATTTTGTCACAAGTTGTAAGATTAAATAAATTAGACAAGGTGTAACTCATGATAGAGTAAGTCATGCAAATGATTACTTTATTAATTTTCTACATGATCTACACATGCAAAATCATAAAAAAATGGAGTTAAGTTATTTGAGGACTTTTGAGGTCTTTTTGCATGGCTTGGAGGTCAAATTGGAGAGCTTATTTTTAGAGGCAGTTGACTACAGTTGATTTTTTCATGCCTCTTGGAGAGAGCAAACTATATATTGTAAGAAAAACTTAGGTTTTTCTAGTTCTTGCCTTTTTACTCTTTACACTTTGAGAGAGAAAGAGGTTTTGTAACTCACTTATTTGCAAATTTATAGAGATTACAACAGGTTACAAGTTCTATACTTTGTCATTTATGCAATTATTTTCCTTTATTTTTTAACTTGATCAAGTATCTACCTTCCATTAATGCAACTTGTATGAGTGATTTGATAAGATTTTATTGTGTTTAACATCAAAACCTTTAAAATCATTGTCTCATTAGTACTTGTTCATGTTAGATAGCATTGAAAATCATAGGTCTTAGGTTGTGCAAATTGGAAAACCTTTCTTTTATGTTGTGAAAAACCCCTTTTCCTTCAAACAGAAATATTTTTCAACCTTCCTTAGAAACATTTTTGTGATCAATTTGTTGAAAGTGGTTTGTGTGGATAGATTTTTTGAGATCTATTGTGAGTTAGATTGCCAAGTTTTCATCATTATTAGGTGCATCACCATAATTTTACAGTTTTATTTGCTTTTAGAAAGATCCCTTTTACCCTTTTCCACATCAAAGTCAAAGATCCAATTGAATATTTTAAGGGAACCAGCCCATAATCTGGAGGTTCAAACTCGACATAGGTCACCCACAGCCTGAGTTTGATCCCATGTTTCGAAGGATTACTAAGTTTCACAACTTTGCATCATGGGTGTAATCCTAATCGACAACAGTTACATATGACCCTATACATGATAGTCCTCAATAATGTGTACATCATAACATTGAAGGGTGATTTGATAGTGAACATTTATATGTGATAGTTCCCTGTTGCCAATGTTTAAGCTATTTATGAATGTGTTATCTATTGTTATATGAATATGTAGGAGGAGGATATTGTAATGAGATCATAGGGAAGATGACACCACAATAGGGCCCACAAAAGGTGAGATGGTAGGATGATTAGTGGGTGTGTTCCCAAAGGGATAAGTCATTATGCATCAAGAGAGAGTTGTGGAAAGCACGTGATGAGAGATCATAATAGGGGAAATCAATGCTCTACACATGTAGTGGTGTTGGAGCTCAAAGGAGTTACTAATGCATAGACTCTAGATTGGAAATGACCTATGGCCGAAGAATTAAACCTAAACCATTATATCATCTTACAACATGGGGAGGTACAAGAACCAGATGATGAGCTCAAAGGTCAAAAATGAGTCCACATCTAAAGGGATGATATCATTGATCTTAGTGGAATGTTATGCCATTGGCTACAAAGTAACTAAGGTGACATGAGGTGGGACCAAGGTGAGCTTAGATAGTGCATATATGATGTTGCATGATCATTGATGTGAGTCCTGAGACCAATTAAATAAGAGAGGGTAGGCTCTTCTTCTTCTTTAGACTCTAATAAACCTAGTCTAGGGTACATTCCTTAGAGGTCCTTAGTAAGACAATTAAAGAGAAATACAATAATATGAGACCATTGCAACCATACCCTATTGTATATATATTTTAAAGTTTATTTTGCTTGATAAATTTTAATATATAAATGCGGGTGTTTTGGAGAATAGAGCTATTATATTCAAGGGATTGAGATCAGTGATTAAAGCATTTAGCTTTCATTTTGGAGACATTCAATATAATTTCTAAGGTGACATATAAGATAGAATTCTAAACTTATTGTTTCTTAATCTTTCATCACACTTCTTATAACAAATTATTTTAAGTTAGTTGCAGTTGATGGCATTTACTTTTCTTAACAAATTTTTAACTTATAAATGCAGGTGTATTTCACACAAGTTTGGAGTACTTAAATATACTTATGTGGTTGGAAACAACATTTTGTGTATTCTACCTAGACCTTGACTATGTTATGAGTATGACAAGGTTATGATGGAAATACATCCACCATTGCTGAGTTAAAAGTAGGTTAAAGTTTATTTTGTTTGACAAATTTTAATATATAAATGTAGGTGTTTTGGAGAATAGAGCTATTGTACATTCAAGGGACTGAGATTAGTGGTTAAAGCATTTAGCTTTCATTTTGGAGACATTCAATATAATTCCTAAGGTGGCATATAAGTTAGAATTCTAAACTTAGTGTTTCTTAATCTTCCATCAAACTTCTTATAACAAATATTTAGTTGTAGTTGATGGTGTTTACTTTGCTTAACAATTTTTTAACTTATAAATGCAAGTGTTTTGGACAATAAAGCTATTGTATTCAAGGGATTGAAATCAGTGGTTAAAACATTTAGCTTTCATCGTGGGGACATTTTGAGGACATTTTGTATATTTTTTATATTTCAGATTTTTAATTGGCTTTGTCATATTTTTTAGTGCACAAGAGAATGAGTGACGAGTTTGGCAGATGAAGAGTCATCTTCTCTTGAAGAGTCTTCGAGCATCCAAGTCAAGAAGATAAATAAATAAAAGGAAATTCGAAGAATCGTATTTTCTTGGAAAAGAAACGAATGCCACAAGCAAGAAGAGGAATACAAGGAGTCATTGGAGCCCAAAGAAGAATATGAAACTTGGCAAAAGGAGATATTATAATGAGATGGAAGTTTGGCTTCAAAGAGGAAGAGGAAATCAAGAGAAGAGCCCAAGTTTATTTCTAATTTTTGCAAGTCATCAAGAGGAAATTCATAGCTGATGTTGAAGATAATTCCTGAAGGAAATTACAACCATTTCGATGAGGCAAAGAAAATGTACATCTACGGTGACTTGTTAGATGAAAACAATTTTCTGAATTTCATGAGAAGGGCAATAGAATCCTAGGTAGAAGAAAGGAAGCGCTCAACTGAATAGTATGGAAGCTCTCACATTAAGGAATCTTGGAGTATCTCTTTAGATGTGTTTGGAGGTATTCTTCATTAATTAAATCCTTGAGGTATTTCCTTGAAAACTCACCATTATTTATGTTAAAGTTATTCTGAAATTTCTTTTAAGAAAATTTGTTGTTGTCTCATAAAATTAATCTTATCATATGAATTAGTTTATAAAAAAATTTCTGAGTTTTGAGAATCATGTTTTCAGCTTTCTGAAACATCTTACGGTTTTAAATTTCATTAAGTATTAAGAAAGTTATTGTGATTTTAGTATAGCTACAATCCTACTACATCCCTGATGTAAACCCTGTTGATGTTTTATAAATTGCTTTCTGCATGGGAAAGAGATTGTAAAATTATTTCCAGGTTATGTGAATACTTATTTAATCTTTTTAGAACATTTTAGGGTTTTAGATTTTGTTAAGTATTTTTAAAGTTATCACATTTTTACCACTGCTGTAGAAAAATTGAAATCTAGGGTTTTGTTGGTAGTTTACTTTGTTGAAAATAGATTATTCTTATTACATAAGTGATGAGACCATAAAGTGTCTCATCTTTAGTCAAATAAAAGCATATATTTTCTCTTCATTAAATCAGTTTTTGAAGTGGACTTGAGTATGGGTTTGAAGATTTTTAGCTAAATATCAAATAAACTTGTCTAAATACAACAATCAATGCCATGCATGAGTTTATCTTGATATTACATGTTCTCCTCAAGATCAAAAATTATTTTATCAATAAAGTAAAGAGAAAGTTTGTTTTATGTTAAGTTGCAGAGTTTCAGAGTTGCAGAGCTCTGGAGATACACAGAGCTCTAGAGATGGATAGAGCTCCGGAGATGCACAGAGCTCCAGAAATGCACAGAGTGCCAGAGATGCACAGAGCGCCAGAGATGGACAGAGCTCCAGAGATGCACAGAGCTCTAGAGATACACAGAGCACCATAGATGGACAAAGTGCTGGAGATGCACAGAGCGCTGGAGATGTAGAAGTCAAAAAGGTAGTTTCAGTAAAACTATGATATCTCTCTCATTTCTTAATAAAATTTAGAAATTCAAAATGATCTAGAAATATGGAAGTTAGAGGAACAAAACCCAGAAATCATTTGAGGAGATCTAGTAAAACAAATGATTAGTTTATGATAGAAGTTAACTATTTTGTAAGCTTTGGAGATGTTCCAGAAATAATGTATGAAGTTGCTGCAGATTCTTCCAATCTACCAACACACACTCTGAGATTTTCTAAAGGATAGATCGACTATAATTACTCCTAAATTAATGGATCTAATTATGAGTAATTATTCCATGCAAAGAATACACACTTAGTGTCATTGCATGTCTTTCTAAAAGACTGCATGTTTTGCCTTGTAATCAGCAATTTTATAATCAGTTAACTAAATGAATAAGTTTAGTTAACTAGATAAATAAGTTTAGTTAGCTACATGAATAAGTTCTCCACTCTATAGAGACTCTCAATTAGAATTTAATAACCATAGTTATATATAGAGAACTATGGCATAGAATAGAGGAGGGGAAGTTGTAAAAGAATTCATTGAAGGAAAGAACTCTATTTTTTTACAGCAACATGTATTTTGGATCTTGAAGGTTATTGAATAAAGAAAGTTGTTCTACCCATTTGCTGATTGCTAGAATTGATTAGTCTCTCCGGAGGAAGGAGCAAGGGCCCACTCCAACCAAAGGGTAGAGACTATATTTCTTAGTTTCATTAGTTGCTTTCCTGTTATGCATAATTCCTTTAACTGTTCCAGTTTTGCCTTCCATAGAATAATTTGTTTTTTTGTTGTGCAATTCCTTTATTCCAGAATTAGATCAACTGCTCAAGTTATTGGATTCCTTAGATTAAATTGTCTTTTTCAGCAGAGTTAAACCCTAGTCTGTTCCATGCAATTGTTGTCAATTCTCTTTTGTAGAAAAGACTGCCATGCAAGTTATTCCTTCTCCCTTTTGTATACAGCCATGGACACCACCTTGGATTGATATTTATTAAAATTAAATGATGAGGACTACAACGACCCTCGTCAATAAGTGTGTTAGATGAATTTTCATTCTTGGAATGGGTATGATTAGATAATCTTTTATATATTTAGTTGTATCCAAAAATTAGATTGAATCAAGTATATACTTGTAGTGCAAGAAGGTCAATTAAACCCTTATGTTGATTAGTTTATAAGAATAGTTGCTAGATCAGACATATATATTGCATAGTTATTTGAATGCCAAAATTAAAGAAAAATAATAGATCTATTATATTTTATTATTTCCATCATTCATTATAATATAGGGAATACTTTTGAGTTATCAAATCATTCTCGATTTATGATCAAGTTTGGGTTAAATCTGGATTTGAGGGAAAGAGATGATTGCAATAAACACTACCTCCTCATATTACATAAATTTTCTAATTATTTTCTGAGTTTTATTCCCCTTATTCTAAACAACTTAAATTTTATAATTAAACTAAGAAATAAGAAAGTTATGACAGGTTTACTAATGTGTGGTTTTTCATGTTAAGGATATTTCTATTTAATTAATTCATTTTTTAAATCATCTAGAATGTTTTGTCAACAATTGAAATTGATTTATATAGGTCAATAATTGAAAATGAGAATCTCATTTAAGTAGAGTGAATTATTTTCTTAGAATCTTTAATGTGTAACTAGCCATGTATGAGAGAATAGAACTCTTGAGATACTTGTGCATTGCTCTAATGACTTAGGAATTGGATGTTTTCTTTTTGAATGGAAAATTTAGTAGACTCTTCATTAAATACCTTAAACTATATTTTACTTGTGTTTGGATAATATAAATGTAGATTAGAATTTAGGAATGAGGCTAAAACTTTAAATTATAGTATATATGAGGATGAAAGAAATATAATAGAAAGTGTGTTTCATATCAACGTCCATGGGACTGAGTAGGTAGAAATTATAAGTTGAAATTACGTTTAATTTATTAATATCATATAAGTTCTTAGATTTTTAATAATTATGTTTTAATACATTTGTTCTAGTATGGTGTAGGGTTGACTATAAAGGGTTCATTCTTTTAAGGAGTCTAGGATGATATAATGGATTAGTGATTATATGACGATAAGTTATGTCTTTTTTTGCTTGATGCATTGTAGGAAGTTAAATGCCAAAAATAATGATTAAATTAGTCGTCTTTATTTGAGCACGTGTAAAGGACGTTTTCTTTCATCTATTCTAAGTGAGTAGATATTGCATGCATTAGTAAGATGTCGATAAGGGTTTTATGTGTTTGTTAATGATAAAATATATATTGTGGAATAGTGCTATAAATCATTTTATTTAGAACTTGAATATAAGATGATAATTTCCATAATTGGCATAAACTTTTTTATTTATTGCAATCTAAGTAATTGTCTTTGGAAATTTATGTTTTTTTTTAATCCAAGAGAATGGTTGGAATATTTTTGTTGTTATAACTTCCCTATTTTACCCTATAGGGAATATTTATAAATTTAATTGTTGCATGCACTTTTTAGAACTTGAATGATTTAGTCAATATATGGTGTATTTAATCTTAAGAACAATATGGAAGTGTATATTAATTGATTTATTGATTCTAGAAAATATTATGTGATGAACTAGATCCCTTGTGAGTTAAAGTGTCTAAGTCAACCTTATGGTTGCAAGACTAGTTACTCAAACTACGAAGTCTCTACGCTATGTGTACGTAGGCAAGGCCATCATTGATGAGCCCCCGAGACATTAGGTCAGCCCCTTAGGGCCTTAGGCTAGTATCTTGCTCTCTGATATATGTTTATTGATGAACTTTGTGAACTAATGTTCACATTTAGATGTGCAGATACAAGTCTGTTAACTGAGCAAATTACTGGAGCAAAGAACATGTTTTCCACTATGTTTAAGGATGATATGGTTCTTACTATAATTGATTATAATTGCATGGGGCATATTTATATCTATGAAAATTATTGTTTGCAATGCATGATATTAAACTTATGATTAATCAAAATTTGTATTTTATTAAGTCAGTACAAGTGAAATTCTTCTTTCATCTATTTATATTTTTCATTATTTCTTACTAATTTAATTTATTATTGTTATTTATTGATAATTTCTTGAGTAGGCATTACACATATCCTATGAGGAGATTATGACCATAATATCATCATGTTACTATGAGTTTTAATGACAAGGGTTCCATCTTACAAATCGTCATAGTGTTTCTTCACATTTGGTGCCAAGAATTGATAACCATTTCATGTGATTTTAGTAGTGCACACTCTTTAAGGTGTGTTTTTTCATTATGTTTTATGCTAAATTTGATGGTGAGGGTTTTATGTTAATATTTGGTTTTGATTGCAAGAAAAGAATGCTTGTTTCACCTTTGTGGAGGTTTGTTCTTTCATTGATCTTAGACATGATACTTGTAGGAATGACTTAGTTGTAGCAAGAAAATATTAATACATATATAAGAGTTTTTATCCTTTATTAGTTTATATATGTAGTGATTTGATGTCATGAATAATTTAACAATAAACTAATATATCTCTTCAAGGTGATTGCTCATACCACATGAAATTTGCTATATGATGTTTATGTGATATTTATTAGGGTTTGCAATGACCATTCTTCACATTTAGAAGCATATATAACCATATCCTTCCAATATCCTGAGGTGACTAACAATATCTAATGTCTCATGGACTGCTACAAGGTAGGAAACCACTCTTGATAGTCAAGTTTGCTACTAGGACAATCATTTGTGACTTTGATAGTTAGCAACTTCTTTAATTATTTTTGTTTCATCAAGGAATAAGAGGTTTCTCTTCTATACCAATTCATTCACCATACTCCTTGCAAGCCTATGTCCTTATAACAATCCTTTATGACCTTGACAACGTTTGTAGGTAGTCCTGAAACCTAACTGTTGATTACTACTTCCTCCATGAAAGATTCTTTTGTCTAGGGATTAATCTTTTTCATTTCTTTGTAGTGATCTCTTGACTATCTTAAGACACTTCCAATATTTCCTTCAAGGTAACCTTATAGGATGACTAGCCTTTCGATATCAATAAATCCAAAACCTACAACATGACTGTGATAGTCCTATAGGGCATTGAATCGACAACTTCTGCATATATTGTGCTATAGGGTGATACTCCTTTGTTACTTGACTACATCATTGCTTCTTGGAGTAATGACAAGGTACTTCAACCCATGATTTATCTCATATACCTTCATCATATCTATTGAAAGAGACCTAATGAACCTTGAACAAAACAAGAAAACATAATGACTATCATGGAAGTGCCTTGGCTGGACATAAACCTGTGATAGTCCCAGGGCTTATGAAAAACCCTCTATTCTTGCCAACCATTCAACCTTGTGGCTCCCTGATGACATTTAAGTACCCTAAGATGGTTTCCATTCCCTTGTTTCCTGATGGATTGATGATCTAGGGCTCCAAATGGTGTAGAGAATAGTCACTAGGGCTGTCACACTAGAAATCAGTCCCAAAGCATCTTAAAATCCTTGAATCTCTTTAAACTTTTGTAACTCCTTTCCTATTCAAATGTTGCATTAAATCCATGGGAAGGTATCACTAGTATCCCCTATGAAAACCAGGGTCTTTTCTTATGAAAAAGACATCTTCTTGTTGCTGCTACAGTCTTACGACTATCATAATTTTGCATGCTTTTGATAGGGATAATGAGAGTTTTGGATGCTCAACAAGGTTACCCTCCACTCATGACACCCTCATGGTATCCTCACAATGCTTTCCTTGATGATCTAATGATTAACTCAATAGGATACCTTCATGGATTCATTAGACAAAGGCAAGCCCATGATGTACTACCAAAGACAAGAACCCTAGCAGCCATAGGTAATATCCCTGCACACAAAGATTCATCAAATCTGCATGAAAGACCATGAAACCACAATGTAAGCATGGATTAAAACAATTAGGGGAAAAAGGATATGTCATTAAATCAATAACCCTCCCTAGGATTTGGTGGGTTTCCCTTGGCAACCAAACCCTAGGCTTCAATAGAGGCCTTCCTCATGGGATTTTAGTGAAAAACTTGAGAAAACCACCTTCAATCATACTAAAAACCATTAAATAATCCCTTAGATCAATTGAATGGCTTGGGGTAAGTCTAAAAAGATGAAATTTAATCCATTTTGAAACTTTTACCATAGCTGCAACAATCAAAACAACAACAGATGCTTCCATTTTTTCTAAAAATCATCATAAAAGGTGAGTTTCAACCAAACTCATAACACGTAAAAGTTTGGTCCCAGTGATTTAGAAACATTATCATGGTCTTGAGGAGGTTTGTTGCCTTCTAGTATGAGTTGTAGAGGCCTTGAATCATTTAGCATTAGTTATAGGTTTGAATTGTCACCCTTGGATTAAGAACCCTAGATTGATAACCAATTCATGTGATTTTAGTAGCACATTCTTTAAGGTGTATTTTTTCATTATGTTTTCTCTACTTAAACACTAGATTGCATTAGCACTATGAGGAAACATCTACTTTGTATTAAACACTAGATTGTTGTGTTATGAGTATGATGAGGTTATGGTGGTAATACATCCAATATTGTTGATTTAAATGTAGGTTAAAGTTTATTTTGCTTAACAAAGTTTAATATATAAATGCACTTGTTTTGGAGAATAGAGCTATTGTATTCTACCTACACCATTATTGTGTTATGAGTAAACCCAACATCCAACATCTAATTGTATGTACAAATGAGACATTCCTAGGTGCCTCTTATATCATACACCAACCCACCATAACATGTTGGTGCTATTAGTTAGGTCCCACAAGGTGAAGAACACAAAATATGGCTCTTGGCACCTTTACATTAAATGCCACTAAGGCATTTTACAAGAATGCATCCACCATTGGCATGATCAAATGATGTTGTGTTGGTCAAAACTAAGAGAGGTTACTATGGAGGGACCTGCCATCCACCTGTAGGTCCAAATAGATCATTCATAGGTGCCACGAAGTCGAAGAACTACTATGTCAAAGTTTGGTAATTTTTTGCTCTTAGGTCTCTTGAGAGACTTTGCCAGTACAGTGTAGCCCGATTCGATTGGGACACCTGGGGAATGAAACATGCCCTCCACTAGCATAAACCAACCCACCTTGACCTGTCGATGCTATCATTTAGGTCCCATAGGGTGAAGAACATAAAATATGGATCTTGGCACCTTTACACTAAATGCTACTAAGGCATTTTGCAAGAATGCATCCACTATTGGCGCAACCAAACAACATTGAGTTGGTCAAAACTGAGAGAGGTTACTATGAAGGGACCTGACATCCAATTATAGGTCCAAATGGATCATTCATAGGTGCCATGAAGTTTAGAACTACTACGTCAAAGTTTGGCAATTTTTTGCTCTTGGGTCTCTTAAGAGACTTTGTCGGTATAGTGTAGCCTGATTCAATTGAGACACCTAGGGAATGAATCAGGGCCTCCACTAGCATAAACCAACCCATATTGACTTGTTGGTGCTATCAGTTAGGTCTCATAGGATGAAGAATGTAAATTATGGATCTTGGCACCTTTACACTAAATGCCACTAAGGCATTTTGTAAGAATGCATCCACCATTGGCACAGTCAAACGATGTTGAGTTGGTCAAAACTGAGAGAGGTTATTATGGAGGGACCTAACATCCACCTATAGGTCCAAACTAATCATTCCTAGGTGCCATGAATTTTGAGAACTACTCCATCAAAGTTTGGTAGTTTTTTTGCTTTTAGGTCTCTTAAGAGACATTGCCAATACAATGTAGCCCGACTCGATTAGGACACCTTGTTAACGAAACAGGGCCTCCACTAGCATAAACTAACCACCCTGACCTGTCGACATTATCAATTAGGTCACACAGGGTGAAGAATGCAAAATATGGCTCTGGCACCTTTACACTAAATGTCACTGAGGTATTTTGCAAGAATGCATCCGTCGTTGGCATGGTCAAATGATGTTAAGTTGGTCAAAACTGAGAGAGGTTATTGTGGAGGGACTTAAAATCTAGTTGTGGGTCTAAATGGATCATTCATAGGTGCCATGAAGTACGATAACTACTCCATCAAAGTTTGGTAATTTTTTGCTCTTAGGTCTCCTAAGAGACTTTATTGGTACAGTGTAGCTCGATTCGATTGGGACACCTGGGGAATGAAACAGGGCCTGCACTAACATAAACCAACCCACCCTAACCTTTTGACCCTATCAGTTAGGTACCCAAGGTGAAGAATGCAAAATATAGCTCTTGCCACCTTTACACTAAATGCCACTAAGGCATTTTGCAAGAATGCATCTACCGTTGGCATGGTCAAACAATGTTGAGTTGGTCAAAAGCAAGAGAGGGTACTATGAAGGGACCTGACATCCAACTATAGGTCTAAACAAATCATTCGTAGGTGCCACAAAGTTTGAGAACTACTTTGTCAAAGTTTGGCAATTTTTTGCTCTTAGGTCTCTTAAGAGACTTTGTCGGTATAGTGTAGTCCAACTTGATTGGGACACCTGGGGAATGAAACTAGGCCTCCACTAGCATAAACCAACCCAACCTAACTTGTCGATGCTATCAGTTAGGTCCCATAGGGTGAAGAACGCAAAATATGGTTCTTGGCACCTTTACACTAAATGCCACTAAGGCATTTTGCAAGAAAACAATGTTGAGTTGGTCAAAATCGAGAGAGCTTACTGTGGAGGGACCTAACATCCAATTGTAGGTACAAACAGATCATTTGTAGGTGCTACAAAGTCTAAGAACTACTCCGTCAAAGTTTGGTAGTTTTTTGCTCTTAAGTCTCTTAAGAGACTTTGTTGGTACAATGTAGCCCAACTCAATTGAGACACCTGGGGAATGAAATAGGGCCTCCACTAGCATAAACCAACCCACCCTAACCTGTTGATGCTGTTAGTTAGGTCCCATAGGGTGAAGAACACAAAATATGGCTCTTGGCACCTTTACACTAAATACCATTGAGGCATTTTGCAAGAATGCATATGTCGTTAGCACAGTCAAACGATGTTGAGTTGGTAAAAATTTAGAGAGATTATTGTGGCAGGACCTGACATCCAACTATAGGTCTAAATAGATCATTTGTAGGTCGCATGAAGTCTGAGAACTACACCATCGAAGTTTGGCAACTTTTTGCTCTTAGGTCTCTTAAGAGACTTTGTAGATACAATGTAGCTCTATTCGATTGGGACACTTGGGGAACAAAATAGGGCCTACACTAGCATAATCCAACCCACCATGACCTGTTGACGCTGTTAGTTAGGTCCCACAAGGTGAAAAACACAAAATATGGATCTTGGCACCTTTACACTAAATGCCACTGAGGCATTTTGCAAAAATGCATCTGTCGTTGGCATGTTCAAACAATGTTGAGTTGGTCAAAATTGAGAGAGGTTATTGTGGAGGGACCTGAGATCTAGTCGTAGGCCAAATGAATCATTCCTAGGTGCCATTAATTTTGAGAACTACTCCATCAAATTTTTTTTTTACTCTTAGGTCTCTTAAGAGAATTTACCGATACAATGTAGCCGACTCGATTAGGACATCTAGTTAATGAAACAAGGCCTCCACTAGCATAAACCCACCCACCCTAATCTGTCAGTGCTATCAGTTAGGTCCAAATGTGAATCATGCCAAATGTATCTCTCCCTATGTCTCTCTCTTCCTCTCTACCTCATTCTACTCTTTCCATAACCCATATATAAGGTGAAATGAGTATATACTAGACCTATAGATTATAGAAAAATTCAATATCAACATTATGAAATGATGATAGGAAAATCCTGTTAAACATAGGGTATACAAAAAGGGTAAAACCAGAACCCTAAACCAGCACAACACAAAAACACATAAATAAAAACATGGGTTACGCCCACATTTTCTTAAACCACACACAAAGGCTTTAAACCCAAACCTTAAAAACAACCTGTTGAGAAAACACTCTATTCTCAGCATAGTCGCTATGAAATGCCCCGTCATACAACCCTAGAGTGTTAGACTAACCAGAGCGGAAAGCAGAACTATTTTTTTTTTTTTTAAAGAATTAATAAGGTACAAAACATAATCCAAAGATATTAAGAAACATGTAAAACAGAAAAGTACACTTCTATCCACTCTAGGGCAACATAACTGCATTAGGAAATTAAGTAAAACCATAAGAGTGATAACCATCAATCTGCAGAGATAACTAATCCAATAACTTTTACAACAACAATATAATTTAATTACATAGTTTCAGTTCCTAATTACATGATTACAAGAATTCAAGGTTACAAGAATACAAGAATGCAAGAGTGCAAGATTGCACGAATACAAGATTACAAGATCGATCTTGTCGATTTACAAAATAATACATAAGAAGATATACAACACTACTAAAGAATGAAAGCCACCTGAAACTGGAACATCTCCACATAAAGCTCAAACTGAATCTCCATGAGGACCAATGGATAGCTCTACCTCCCAACCATGTGGAACCCTGAGGTCCACCCCACCGAGCTAGGAGATAACAAGAGGATTACCACTAGGTCAAGCTGTAGTCAAGAACATAAATACCAATACCAGACTCCATGAAGACAAACACGATGAAAGGACTGCACAGAATGAACAGTACTCAACCAGACAAATCAAACATCAGACTAGATTAATCATGAAGACAAGACCACACTCCAGAGGTACCAACAAGGAAGAAAAGAACATAACAGAGCCGCATAAGGAGAGTGTCATCGCATGGCCCTAGCATGGGTTACCCAGGCTATCTCTCACCAGAAGCCGGCCCCCATCTATGGTTACCCTGGCAGCCTCTCTCTAGGTGCCGGCCCCATAGGGTGACACATGCGGAGCCGACATGTCCTCTCATGAAGACGAGGAGGTCAGCCTTGCCAACCAGGCCTTCTCATCCCACCCTTGGCCTATGCGAGCACTCAAGGTGTGGGCGAGGTCACATTAATTATCTTGTTACGTGTATCACTACCCAACCCTCCTAGGTACATTATTAGGTTTCCACTTGCTTACAACTTCCATGGGGTTACCCAGGCGACCTCTCACTAGGCGCCGGCCCCACCATGAAAGCCACTCCCTTAGCATTCTCTGATCATTCATACAAGCCACAACAAAAAAAAAAGAATAAGGGTTGCAATCGGTTCTGACACAGAACATATTCCATTCACCAAGCCCCATCAATATGAGCTCCCATACCCTTTCAAAACATTTGGGATCAATACCACAAGAACCAATATGGCACAAGTATCAAGAGGATATCAAGCAATTGGCCTCAGGGGACGGTAACTGACCACATTACCAAGATACAACAATACCCTTCTGATAAGGAACTAGGCTTGGATCATCATGACATTGGCAAAAGAACACAAGAAATAAAGAGAACGAAAATATCACAATCCCAAAGAAATCAAACCACTATAGCTTACCAGGTTCCAGGCTCACAAGGCTCGGGAGTCACATAGATATTTAAACGACTAACAATGAAAAAGAAACAACTTGTCTCAGCATGATGCTCACCAATCTTGACCCCCTATGACACTCACCTGCTACCGAAGTAATTATTAGACAAGACATAACAACAAGACTCAAACTAATAACAAGAAACTGCCGTTTGCATCGATGATACACTACGGTAAAAAGAAACACATATTCCCATTACCCAACTGAAACGACAACTATCAAAAGGATTCTTGGTTTCAATATCAGTCTCCCATCTAAAAAAAACATAACTTTCTTAGTCAACCACGTTCTATTCGAAATTCAAACTCCCATAATAGACTACAACGAAATGACCAACAAAAGGAGACAAGAGTTCACTGTAATGATCTACTCTATGCAATACTTAATCCTACAACTACTAATCATGACTACACAGGGATCTAGCTATTAAATAACGTTGGAAAAGAGCTCCACACACTAACCAAAACCACACCACCATTACTAGACCAAGATCCAAAAATTCCTATACATAGTTTGCTATTCCAATACACGATTATAAACTAGTGCTTACATGAGACAACTAAACATTGTAACTTCTACTATTCTAGCTTAATATAACTAAAATGCTACTTAGGTACTACTTACGATCCAAGTTAATTTTTAAAGAAAATAACCTATTACAATTCTAATGTCAAGCCAAAAGCAACCAAACAAAGGATTAAGAGGAAGGTAATATGGATAATGCATATCAATTCTTTAAATTGCCAAAAAAAATAAGACACAAGGGATATAATATGATTAACAATAATATTACAATTATACAATTTAATTCACCCCTTTTAACAAAATAAAGGCATCCTATATGATAACATATATGCAAGGTAAGATCAAGGAATAAACAAATTTAATAACTACTAACCCTACCCGCAATGACCCCCCCATAACTACTTCCCATCACCCAAATCGCTACGCAAATAAGACGAGCAAGGGTTGTAAAATATGCCGCCACTAACATTGTAAATAAACTGATCTAAAACAGGAGCAAAAGTTCCCTAAACCCATGTGCCTCTCCTACGTGCTCAAAACTAAGAATTTAACAAGCCAACCAACCCTCCTACATCGATTTCAACACTGGCAGAGTCGGAAATAACAAAGGAAGGTTTAAAATTCCAAAAAGGGAACGACGACACAACTCATTGGCACAGGAGAGAACTCGCAGACAGGAGGGGAAACATGCACAAAAGAACTTCAGTTAGACCTAAGGTAGGCACGTCGGCCCCCACCAGGACGAGATAAAAAGCAAAGAAAAAAAACACAGAAAGGTTGTTTCATAGCAAAACTGTGAAGTGAGCACTCTTACCAAATTGCGGACAGGGATTTCAAAGCAAAAGAAGGTAGTTACACAGCAACTCTTGGCAGAAATACAGTAGGCAGGTGCACACTAAAAGACATTTCTAAGCTCTTGTGCTGTACGACAAGGGAAAAGACATGGGTCGGCTACCAGGGTTGCTACGAAAAAGGTGACGGTTCCTTTGTTAACTTAGTGGCTAACCAAGACCGAGGCAATCTAGAATGGACGACATGCTAAGGCCTTACACAAAAAGGCTCAAGGTGATAGTCTCAACCTAAGCAAGGCCAAGAGGGAGCGTCTGCAAGAGTGCTATAAAGGAAAAGAAAATAAAGTTTAAGTAGATCAGACAATGATTCGAATGAGAGGGAGCAACTAAACCATGGCCGGCCACAAGATTTGACCAAGGAAATTCCTTGCAAATGCGATCTGGTGCTCAACAGAAATGCAGCAATGATGATCTCTAGACAGTTCTACTGCTAGGATGGAAGTCGAGGGGAGTCTTTTCAACAATAGGTCACGATTTGGCCGGACACACAGTAAGAATATTTGCTAGAAGGCTAGCGAATCAATAAAATGACAAAAAGGGTTAGATGGAAGCAAATTACTAGTTTTACAGGAAGAAAGAGTGCAGGTCGATCAAAAGGAATCAAGTGTTCGAATGGGCAAAGCGACAGCTTCAAGAGGGATCAACCCAAGAACACTAGTTAAATAGTTACCAAAGATTTAAAGGCGAATACAGAGGGTGGTCATGAGTGCAAGGGCAATGTCTTTGATAGATTGCCACAGTGCAGAAAGATGTCTTCCACAGGGGTAGAATGAAATGGCGAAGAAACAAACTTATTATACTTGGAAATCTCAGAAGAAAGATTGGCGAGAGGAAGAATCACACACCGTTCTCCTTCCGCAAACATCAACACAACACAAGAGGACTACAAGGCTTAGTAGAAGCTCAGATGGATAAGGAAATTGCAAAGAGACCAAAATGAAAGTCTGCCGAGAAGGCAATAACTAGAAGGGATTTGCAAAGCATAAAATTACAAGGACAAGAGTGAAGACTATAACAATGCCATACCAGGACCCAAACAAGAAATCTAATTCCTCTGAGTAAAACAAAGACAGGGAAAAACTGAAATTCACAAGACATACCCGTAGATTTCACGCTCCAGTGATCAATCTTCTCTCAGCAAATTCCTTCTCTTTCTTCGCAAAGTATTCCCCTGTAACCTGCCTCCTTTCCCCCGCACAGAAATCCCCCCCCAACATTCCCCAAAATCCCAGACATAAACCCCCCCTTCAAGACAACTTCCCGAGCCCTAAAATAGGAAATCCAATAAATTCCAATAATTCCCAATAACTGCACAATCCCACTCCACAGAGAAAATTTGAAATTTTTTCGAACATAGAGATTCTCAAATCTCTAATTATATCTGGCAATAACCAACATTAAATTAGTCTCCTAAAAGGAATATTTTAACACAACTATGCACTCATTACCTACATACATGTTTACAACATTACTTAAATTATTCCCAAAATAAATAATAAGTTAAATATATACTAATTACCTCTCAACAACAACTTAAGAATCATAGACATTAAAAACCTTACAATACTGATCATGCCAATAAAAAGGCTTTTCAAAAACAATATACCAATTCATACGACTATGCCAAATACTATAAGATCATAAGGATACAAGAGATGCATAAACAAGTATAACAACTTAACTACACTCGACAACTCGCGACGACTAACCACCAGAACCAAGGGACAACGTCGCATCACAACACACGACTATGGCAAGAACCCAAGATGACGACAAGTACACAAGACCACGACAAGAACTGAAATTGACCTAGTGGTAAAGACCTCATATTATCTCCATCACCTTATCCATGGTGTAGGGCCCGCTCAGACCTGCTAAATCAGGTGGAGTTGAGGCCCGGTACGTGCAACCTACGTGAAAACCAATGGGTTATATATGATCAACTGTACACATATATATCACACACACCGAGATAGAGAATCATGGCGTAGTAGGGTGCTCGATCTGAGAAGTACTACACTGTCCCCGCTCCAACACAAAACTATAATCAGAAGCATAAACATGATATTTTCTAACCATCACTAAGCATATCCATCTCATCAAAACTGAAGTAATCATAGTATCATCAAAACTCATAACACATGTCTCAATACATCCCTTGAACATAGTCCATCAAGATTAAGGAGAACATAAACCAATACATACTAGTCCAAATGTCTCGAAACTGTAATTATGCAATAAAAACTATCAACTGTTCCAGAACTGACAAAAGCAATAATAGAAATAACATCTAACACAAGCCAAATAGCGAGGGGCATTACACGCTGAAACTTGCATTTCATTCACAATTTTTGTCATCATCTAGCATGGCATAAGCTAAACTTTCAACCAAGCCTGCCATGTAGTCATCTTCCTCATCTGCAAGAACAAAAATTTCACTCCCCCACAAACATTAGAACACACCAAGGGCACAACTCATTCCTATTGTTATGTGGAGCCTAATCAGACTCAGAGGTTAAATTTTCCCCACTTTTATCAGCACAGTTTCCCCCCAAATTATTTAACAGGGGTTTGGGGGCAGCGCCCATTACAAGGTCAAGAAGCAGTGCTCCCAAAACCTCAAATGGTTTTTTATTATTTTATAAAGGCGTCGGGAGTTATTTTTCTATTGGCCGACATTAAAAAAACCCTATTTTGTAACCAACATAAGGCTTGATAAAAGCGGCTAAGGGTTAGGGTTTTCGTTGATATTGTATTGTAGCATTTGCAGCGGTATCAAGTTGCAAGGGATTGCGAGTTGTAATTGGTTTGATTTGTTGGATAATAATATTGGACTCTCTATTGGTGGATGTAGCCTGAGTTTAGGTGAACCACATTAAAACTTGTCTCTCGCTGTTATTATTTCTATGTATTTTCATTCCTCTGTTTAATCTTTATTTGCATTTAATTGATATCTTCTACATGCAATTCCTAACAAGTGATATCAGAGTGGGTTGTGTTCGATTATTGTCTGCAGGAACGTCTCACGATTGAGTGGGAGTCTCACAGTTAAGTGGGAGAAATGGCGGATGAGGGTAAATTGAAGGTAGATAAATTCAATGGGTAGAACTATTAGTTATGGCAGACGCAAATGGAGGATTATCTCTATCAGAAGGATTTATGGAGGCCGTTGGAAGGAATAGCCAAGAAACCGGTAGCAATGACTGATGAGGATTGGAATCTTCTGGACAAAAAGGCACTGGGAACCATTAGGTTGTGCCTGGCACCATCTGTGGCGTTCAATATAACAAAAGCAAAGACAACAAATGAACTGATGAAAGCTTTGGCTAAATCATATGAAAAAACCTCAGCCTCAAATAAGGTATTTATCATGAAGCGTTTGTTTAATCTAAAAATGATTGAAGGTGGATCTATGACAGATCATTTAAATGAGTTTAATATGATTACCAGTCAGTTAACTTCTGTAAAAGTGAAATTTGATGAAGAGGTAAGGGCTCTCTTAGTTTTATGTTCTTTGCCAGAAAGCTGGAATAGCTTGGTAATGGTTGTAAGTAACTCTGTCTCTGGTTCAAATACTTTGAAATTTGATGATGTTGTTGGTGTTATCCTTAGTGAGGAAATGTGATGAAAAAGCTCAAGAGGGTCCACATTAGGTAGTGTTTTGAATGCAGAAAGTAGGGGCATATCAAAGGAGAGAGGAAAAGGTTCTGGAGGTCATGGGAAGTCATGAGAAAAATCAAAGGACAAGAGGTCCCAATCTAGAGGACAGAAGGATTGCTGGTACTGTGGGAAACCAGGTCATCTAAAGAAAGATTGTTGGTCTCGGAAGAATAAAGGAGACAAACAAGAAAGCAATAAGGAGGCAAATGTGGTAAGTAACAAATCTAGAGATGATGCTTTGATTCTTTCCCTAGATAATGCTAATGATTCATGGGTTTTAGATTCAAGGGCCTCATTTCATGCTACACCCCATAGAAGTTATTTTCTTGATTATGTCCAAGGGGATTTTGGGCTGGTTTATTTGGGAGATAATAAACCTTCTTAGATTGTTGGAAAGGGAAGAATCAAGATTGAGTTGCAAAATGGGAATCATTGGCTACTACAAGAGGTAAGGCATGTTCCAAGGCTAAGTAGGAATTTAATTTCAGTAGGGCAACTAGTTGATGAAGGTTACATAGTTACTTTCAGTGATAAAAATTGGAAGGTTTCAAGAGGTGCCTTAATAGTAGAAAAAGGTGTGAAAGTAGGCACCTTATATCTTTGTACAGGTCATACTATTCCTTCTACTTTATTGTTGCAGAGAAAAATCAAATAGGTTCAGGAACAATTGATGTGGGTTCGTAGGAAGAGACTGAAACAGTCACTGTAGGTTCTGAGACAACACTATGGCATAACAGACTTGGGCATATGAGTGAAAAAGGTATGAAGGTACTTCATTCTAAGAAAGTTTTACCAGGTTTGAAATGTATTAATATGGATTTCTATGAAAGTTGTGTATGGCAAACAAAGAGAGTTTTCACAAGGATGGGAAGAAAAAAAAAGATGAAAAGTTGGAGCTTGTGCATACAGATGTATGGGGACTGGCTTAGGTATCTTCTCTTGGTGGATCTCGGTATTATGTTACATTCATAGATGATGCAACTAGGAAGGTTTGGATTTATTTCCTTAGGCAGAAATCTGATGTATTTGAAACATTTAAGAAATGGAGAAGCTTGGTTGAGAATGAGACGGGTAAAAGATTAAAATGTCTCAAATCTAATAATGGTGGTGAGTTTTGTAGCAAAGAATTTGAGGATTATTGTTCCTTTAATAGAATTCGTAGGCAGAAAATAGTTCCAAGGACTCCACAAGAAAATGGACTGGTTGAGCGCATGAATAGGACAATAATGGAGCATGCAAGGAGCATGAGATTGCATGTTGGGATTCCTTTAAACATGTGGGCAGAGGCTATCAATACCGTTGTATATTTAATTAATAGAGGTCCTTCTGTTCCTTTGGGTTGTGGTATTCTAGAGGAAGCATGGATAGGTAAGAAGGTGAGTTATTCTTTTTCTCAAAACCTTCGGATGTGAAGCATTTGCACATGTAGATTCTAAAAATAGAACCAAGTTGGATGCAAAATAAAAGAAGTGTATCTTCGTTGGATATGGCATTGATGTTATTGGCTTTGAGATGTTGAAAATCTAAAAATTGTGAGAAGTAGGGATGTTGCACTCAATGAGAAGGTGTTGTACAAAGATCAGTTGCAGCAACATGAGAAGAAAGAAAAAGATTATGTGGTGCTGGATGATACTCCAGATAGTGATGTTCCATTGGTTCCTCATGCTCTGCAACTATAACAAGAAATACCACAAACTCCAATGAATGTTAGACAGTCAACAAGGCTAAGTAGACCTCCTGAAAGGTTTTCTCCCTCTTTGCATTCTATTATGTTAACATATGCTAGTGAATCAGAAGGGTATGATGAAGCTATGTAGGTGGGTACAAAGGTTCAGTGGGATCTTGCAATGAAAGAAGAAATGGACTCCTTGCTAAAAAATCAGACTTGGGAATTATGTAAGTTGCCTGCAGGTAAAAAGGCTTTACCAAACAAATGGGTTTATAGGCTAGAAGAGGAAGATGGAGGTAAGAAAAGATTTAAAGCTATGTTAGTTGTAAAAGGATTTGCATAGAAAAAGGGCATTGATTTTGATGAGATTTTTTCTCCGGCTGTTAAGATGACTTTTATTCGTACTATTTTAAGTATTGTGGCTGTTGAAGATTTGCATTTGGAATAGCTAGATGTGAAAATTGCCTTTCTCCATGGCGATTTGGAGGAGGAGATATATATGGAACAACCCTAAGGATTTGAGGTCAAAGGTAAGGAGAAACTAGTGTGCAGAGTGAAGAAGAGCTTATATGGCTTGAAACAAGCACCTCGGCAATGGTACTTGAAATTTGATAGTTTTATGGCTGAGCAAGGCTTTAGCCGGTGTAATTTTGACCATTGTGTTTATTTTAAGAGGTTGGATAATGACAACTACATTATTTTATGTTTATATGTTGATGACATGCTTGTAGCAGGGTCTAACATGGATCACATAAGAGAGTTAAAACAACAGTTAGCACAATCATTTTCTATGAAGGATTTGGGGGCAGCAAAATAAATCCTTGGTATGAAAATTTGCAGAGATAGGAAGAACAAAAAATTGACTCTATCTCAGGCTGATTATGTTGAAAAGGTATTGCAGAGATTCCATATGGAGAATGCAAAAGCTCTCAGCACACCTTTGCCTAGTCATTTGAAATTGACTAAGGAGATGTGTCCAAAGACATAAGAGGAGGAAGATAAAATATCCAAGATACCATATGCTTCAGCTCTAGGAAGTTTAATATATGCCATGGTATGCACGAGACCAGATATTGTACATGTTGTAGGAGTCATAAGCATGTATATGAGTAATTCTGGATTCGAGCATTAGAATGCAGTAAAATGGATTCTCAGATATTTGAGAGGTACATCCAATAAACACTTATGTTTTGGGGGCTCTAATCCTAATTTAGCAAGTTATGTAGACTTAGATTTGGTAGGGGATATCGATACCAGGTGGAGTACTATAGGTTATGTCTTTACTGTAGGTGGGACAACAGTGAGTTGGATCTCACGATTGCAAAAGTTGGTTGCTTTATCCACCACAGAGGCAGAGTATGTAGTTGCAACAGAGGCAAGCAAGGAGATGATATGTCTGCAATCTTTTATGGAATAATTAGGCAAACAACAGGATAACAATTATTTTTTTACGGACAGCCAGAGTGCCATACATCTTGCAAAGAATTCTACCTTGCATTCAAAGACCAAACACATACAGTTGAGGTATCACTTCAATCGATCGATGTTGGATGATAGACAGTTAAGGCTGGAAAATATACATACAGATGAAAATCAAGTAGATATGTCTACAAAGGAAGTGACAAGGGAGAAGTTGAGCTTCTCTTCAGCTTCAGTTGGTCTTCAAGACTAAAAACAATAAAATTAGAAGAACGGGGTCCAGGGTGCTTATTTCCAGTGGGAGCTATAGGGACAGCGGTGTTATGATCAGTCTCCAAGTGGGAGGTGATATGGTGTGGAGTCTGATCAGTCTCCAAGTGGGAGATTGTTGTTATGTGGAGCCTAATTAGACTCAGAGGTTAAATTTTCCCCACTTTTATTGACACAATTTCCCCCCAAATTATTTAACGGGGGTTTGGGGGCAGCACCCCTTGCAGGGTCCAGGGGCAACGCTGCTAGTGTGCTCCCTGTCGCGATACAGGGCGGGGTTAAGGGGTAGTGTCCCCACGGGGGCTCGGGGGCAGCACCCCCAAAACCTCAAAACGGGTTTTTATTATTTTATAAAGGCGTCGGGAGTTATTCTTCTATTGGATGACATAAAAAAACCCTATTTTGTAACCAACATAAGGCTTGATAAAAGCGGCTAAGGGTTAGGGTTTCCGTTGATATTGTATTGTATCATTTGCAATGGTATTGAGTTGCAAGGGATTGCTAGTTGTAATCGGTTTGATTTGCTGGATAATAATATTGGACTCTATTGGTGGATGTAGCCCGAGTTTGGGTGAACCACGTTAAAACTTGTCTCTCACTGTTATTATTTTTGTGTATTTTCATTCCTCTGTTTAATCTTTATTTGCATTTAATTGATATCTTTTGCATGCAATTCCTAACAATTCCCAATTTGAAATTTGCAACCATGTGGAACTGCAAGTTATCCGATGTGGACCCTATATTGCCGGTGACTGTGTCTCTCTCTCTATGTCTCTCTCTCTCTCTTCCTCTCTACCTTATTATGCTCTTTCTATAACCCATATAGAAGGTGAAATGAGGGTATACTAGACCTATAGACAATGAAATGATGATAGTAAAATCATGTTAAACATATAGAAGGTGAAATGAGGGTAAGCAAATAATGTGAAACATAGAAGGTGAAATGATGATATAAAGTTAAACATATTGTCTAGACCTCTCGCTCTCTCTCTAACTAAACATACAAAGTCAAACATATATCTAAGGTGAGATGAAGATAAGAAAATGATGTCAAACATCTAGAAGGTGAAATGAGGATACATTATACATAAAGAAGGTGAAATGAGGATATGTGAATCATACCAAATGTGTCTCTCTCCCTATGTCTCTCTCTTCCTCTCTACCTCATTCTGCTCTTTCCATAACCCATATAGAAGGTGAGATGAGGGTATACTAGACCTATAAATGATGAAATGATGATAGGAAAATCATGTTAAACATATAGAAGCTGAAATGATGGTAAGCAAATAATGTCAAACATATAGAAGGTGAAATGAGGATATGTTACACAAGTAGAAGGTGAAATGAGGATATGTTATAATATAGAAGGTTGAGTACACATTATACATATAGAAGGTGAAATGAGGATAAGAGAATCATGTCAAACATGTGGACCTATGAAATGAGGATATGCAAAGCATGGAGACCATATAGAAGGTGAAATGAGGATATGTGAATCATGCCAAATGTGTCTCTCTCCCTATGTCTCTGTCTTCCTCTCTACCTCATTCAACTCTTTCCATAACCCATATAGAAGGTGAAATGAGGGTATGCTAGACCTACAGACCATGAAATGAGGATATGATATTGAATCATGGAGTATATGATATTGAAACATACTTACATTTAAGATGTACACCTGTTTACATTTCCAAATCCAAAAATTGTTGAATTTGGGTTGTGTATGACATTTCTTTGCATAAACTAGATAATGAAATGGGTAAACACACAAACATGTCTTTGCTTATTAATACAAAAATAACTATCTTTGATTTAATGAAAAACATCATAAGTTTTGTCATTTTTAACATGTATCTTGCATGTTTAACATGTAAGATGAGAAATTATCAATGATTATCATATCAAATCTAGTAGTTTATATATCAAATCTAGCAGTTTCAATATCATGATTATTATGAGATGTATACAAAAAGAGTCCAGTACAACAAATATGTTAACTAACACTAAGCATCCATGTAATAGTTTAGAATAAACAAATTTTGAACAAAATTAAAACTAATTTAGCATAAATTAAAATGAAATGTTAAATATTGATTTCATATTTCAATTATGCTTATTTTTTATTAATTCTTACTAATTAGGGTATTCATATATAAATATATAGTAACTCATGTAACATCTACTTATGTACAAATCTTTGGTTTTATGCTAGTAATAAGATAGTCATCAGTATGAAAACAACAAGAAGGCCTTCTTAATGGTGTTTGGACAATGCATTATCATTTGAAGGAAAAAGGTCACATGTCTTTCTAAGAAAATTATATATCGAACTAAAACTACCATCATGTGGCAATTAATATCAAGTTATGTATTGAGGTAGGAAACTACATATCATCTTTCTACCAAGAAAAACAATTATATATAACAAGAAATCAATCTATAACATGTTATTGATCATAACTCAACCATTGTAAAGTGATTATACATTCAACTTTTAAGTTTCAAAGTAGGAATACATGCACATAAGGAATTTAAATTATATTGTATATCACAGTGTATATATATTAAAATCTAGTCCATAATGGTAGACATATACAAAAATTTAGCAAATATGCCAACTCAAAACATTTTTACAAAATGTGGCATATGCCATCTCAAAATCTATATACAATCTACATGCTAAATAGATACATCAAATACTAAAGGTCCACTTGACCCTATGTCTCTAGTAAATCCTCAACCTATGATGGATCCTCAAAAAGTGTCCTCTTTGTGCCATGATGTCTAGTAGTTGATGGATGCAAAGTTGACTGCATTAACACGTCAAACCATAAATTTGATTAATTAGTTCAATGGTAAATATAAATAAGTTAGACTAGTAAACATAATCTTATCTACTACAATTTAAAACTTTCATTTATTAACATACATCTAAATCACTACAATCAACTATAAGGTCTCTAAACTATCAACTATTTAGAAAAATTCAACTCAATTACCTCAACTCTTTCTTGTCATTCTGAGAGTTGTTCTGCAAATGATGGTGTCTTAAGATGATCAGGTGTCCTATTGAAGCATGATGGCAAAGGTTCCACATCACTCACTTTCAGGATAGACTATAATAGTAAAATAACATTGAAATAAATTAATATATAATTAATAACAAAAAATGAAATGCATACATTAATAAGGTTAGATGTGTAAATAAACAAGCTAGACTACACTAAACAAAAACTTATCTGCTATAAAACAAGCACATACCACCAATGAGGCCTCCTACATCGATTGAGAAGGACTCATCATGGATGAACTAACTAACATTTCCTATATGAAAAATGACAAGAATGTAAGACTCTATGTATACATATAATCATAGAAACTTTTAAATTAATAGATCTAAACGACTATAATCAAATATTTAAGTTTTCTAAATTATCAATTAAAGTACAATTCAATTGAATTACCTCCTCCCTTTGTTGTCATTCTGAGAGTCTTTCGGTGAATGATGGTCCCTTGGATTGATCAGGAGTTTGACTAAAGAATACTAGAAGAGGTACCATATCATTCACATTTTGCATAGACTATAAAAGTAAAGTAACATCAAGATATAAATTAATATATAATTACTCACCAAAAATGAAATGCATACAATAAAGTAGTTAGATGTGTAGAAAAATTTATATCGGCAAGTCTAGGCAAAATTGGATAGCAGAAAGAGTTCCATGATGAACTTATGTCACCTCCTCCTCTTTCATCAACTGTTATCCCCCTTATATACAATAGTACTAATATTTGTTTATATTAAATCCAAATGAAATACACCATGAATCTAGCTTTAAATTTTACATCAAAGAAAGATTGGCCTTACTCATCTCCTCCTCTACCCCTAATGCCTTTGCTTGTGCTCTAGTCCCCGAAGCCTTATCTTGTGAAGGTGATGTATGATGGACATCATACTTTGAAGTGTTAAGGGGTGGCTCACTACTCTCTCTGAGAGGACCTAAGCACAACTAATTGCAGATAATGCAATGATGAGGCACACAAACATGTGTGGATGAGGAGGGTCCAATAATCTTAGGTGATCCACTATGACTACCAATATCATGTGGTTGTGCTAGCAGAGAGGTATGTGTAATCGAGTGCTCATTCAAAGAGTGTATGGCAATGAGGCTCTGTTGTGTTGCATTTGCAACAATGTTCAAGAATTGAATTGGAGATGGAGAATGGATATTAGGAGGGGGAGTAAAAGGACCTTGCACTTGTCTCATTTCCCCGGGTCTATCTTGAGGCATTCCTTTACTTACTCCTTGGAACTCTCTAAAATTAAAATAGTTCACATGGTGACCCATTACAAACTCTACATATAGTTTACGAAGGAAATATAAAGGTACATCAAAATTGTTGTTGGGTGGTTTATCAAAAACCATCCACCAACGATCCTAAAAATTCTAAGTAATACCCTGACATGTACACCATTTGATTGAATACTTAAGATTATGGACATCAACATGCAATCTAGTTTTAGGGTTGACAAAATGTTGGGCTAACATGGCTTTGCTAATGTCTAAAGCTTTGACTTGGTCGTATGATAAACTATTAGAATAGTATGCCTTCTTGGCTTCTCGCCATTGCCTAAATGATTCATGTTGGCTTGTGAGGGTTTGAACATGAGTAATAATTCCCTCTAAGCTCGATGTCATTGAAGACAATCGAGGCTGGCGGCAATAAATTTCTATAATCTTATTTATTTCATCAATATTTCTTTTAATTTGCTCTTGGATTGTTGGAGGGTTTGGTGGGGGAGGGTTTGGGTTTTGATGTTCTTGATCCATGTTACCTATTTACAATTTAAAACATACAAATTTAGGATTTAAAAAAAAAATAAATCATTTGATTTAGAAAATAAATCAAAAAAGGGAAAAATTAAACCCTTACCTCTTCAAATTTGCCTCCTCCAAATCAGATATCCATCTTTCTCCAATCTTATATCCATTCCTTCTTCTTTGTGTTTTGCAAGCCGTGTGTTTGCAAAATGCAGAGCTCCTTTTTTCTTTATAAGTTTTGCAAAATGGATATTATGTTCGACCCTTCAAAAAAGTCAAACATCTATTCTATGATTTTGGCTAAGTAAAACACTTTTTCCTCCTATTGCCACTGTTTGGCCGCGATGCTCCTGCACTCACCCAAAAAATTATATTTCAAAGTTGAAAGGTTAATTGAAATCAAAGACTAGCCTTTGATTTAGGAGTTTGCATTTCCATTTGTTGAGATATAATTAATGCAAGAAGCACTCCCACTTGCTGCACACTCAATTCTACAACACAAACAAAGACCCTCTACTCACAAACTCAAACTCAAATCAAATTGTTCAATCTAGAAAATCTCAATGTTGCTACAATAGCTACAAGAATATAGCTTATTCACAATCACCATTCACTTTATTCAAACTATCACACACATCATGGGAAATCACTCCATTCAAATTTATCACACTTCAAATTTTATTATTCACACACGATAACTCAAATGTTCAAATACAGAAGCTGGTATAAAACAATTGCAAATTGATGGTGTTCCAACTCACACCACATTTATCCTTGCTTAGATCATTCACCACGATGTCACCATTGAAATTCTTCCTTCACACTACCTGTTCTCTACAACACCAGACCGCTCCTCTATTTTATTCTCTTCTTTTTCCTTCAATCAACTCACCTCTAGCCGAACTCCTTTCCAATACACTTGTATTATTTTTCCACTCTTTTCTATAGTCGTACCCTTCTGCTACACACTTGTGTTAGTCTTAAATTCTTTTGCAACAAACCCTCCTTCCTGGGAGACACTCATACACACCCAATCACCCTCCTCTACAATAGACTTGTATTGTTTTCTTCCAATTACCTCTGTAACTCCTTACTCTATATGTTTTCTTTTTGGAGCTGTTGGTTTTTCTTCTGAATCAGCATTAGGGTTTGCCAGTTCTAATGCACAGGCAAATTCAGCCAACTAATACAGGAGGTTGCATGAGTTGCCTCCCCTTCACTTTTGGTTCTGCCGCACCAAGGGGGGTATCCCTATAGCTAAAGATGTGACCTTGACTAGTTCAAAGACATAAAGATTTATCTTGACAACAACAGGCAAAATACTCTCTTGTATGGACCAAGATCTGCATGATAGATCACAAGGTTGGCAACATTCTTGGACATATTTGTCTGGATGGGTATGAGAGTATGTAGGGGTCCTAATCCTACTCCTACAGCTAACAGATGGAGGTGATGAAATGGGTGGACATAATGTCCTGGATGCAAGACAAGGGGTTTTGGCTCATAACTACTGACCCAGGAGTAGACTGGTGCCTATCCATTAGGCAAGGAGTCAACTAGATGTATACAACAGATGGTTTGCAACTTTCACCCAAGTTTCAGGGGGTTGGACTGATGCTTGCCTTACAAACATCACCCAAGAATGGGTATCTAACTGCCTCTACTTACAAATATCCCTGCTGACATGCAACCTTCTCCATACATTAACCTAAAACAGTTTAATCCACTCCTTGAATGGAAGTTATAGATCAAGCATGCAGTATAGATATCTATACCCTAGAACCTAAGAAACCCTTAGCAACTAGATTCAGAAGAAGGAGAATAACATGCAGCAAATGGAGACAAGCAGATAGACACATGCAATAAGCATTTTTCATATAACATTAACACTGAAACTAAAAATATGTGCAAAATACACTCATGTTGCAACACATAAACTCCAAAATGGGATAAAATAGCCAAGATCATGCCCTGTTCTTCGTTATTTACACAAAAATGCCTCAGGCCTTCAACAACCTTCAAATGAGCAACATAGCCCTACTTATACAGTAAGGAGGTGCTCAGCCTTAACCACCAGGCAAACTTAGAATTCGCCAAATATAGTACATTGAGAAAATGGCGCTCATCACATTGAATGCAACAGGTAGGGGAGGAGACAGGGGAAGGTTCTCGAGCCTTGCGTCGCCGCTTGGGGATTCACATCTTCAGTCGGGTACCAGATCTATCCACGCCATTGCCCATACCTCTGCAACAACCGCCATTAATGGTGCACCAACCCGCGGCCTTGGGAAATGCAGAATACTATGCATCGCAACCGTTTCCCGCCAAGATGTATCATCCTGATATTTCAAATCATGCAGGATCTAATTATCCCACATGTACCCCGCGGCAACCTCCTCATCACCTTATATACTAGGTCGCGAGCATATATGATGTCCGTGCTTTTGCTCCCGATGACACTAGTATAAGCCTTCATCATCATCATCATCATCCCCCAGCATGATATCCGGATATAAAATATCACCCTGATGTCATCATCACCCTGCATGATAATCACCCCCAAACATCACCCTGATATCTCGCATCAGCCTGATGCGAAATATCACCCTCATCGGAAAGATCACCCTGATAAGGAAAGTCACCCTGATATCCACCTTCATCGGCACAACCTGATGCGTCAGAGAAAGATCCTCCTGCTTAGCTGATACCAAATGTCTAGCCAATGAACATCCTGATGATGTCACCGTCATATCCTGTTGACGTCATCAGCATATCTGCCTATCGCGCACCTCCTCATATCCGGATGACGTCATCATCATATTCGCAACATTGGGGGATTTGCATAAGATGACTGATGTTAAAAATATGACCCCCCTCGGATCCTGATGACGTCACCATCATATTGGTGCCGGGGTGATATTTGTAAGATCACCCGATATTTCAGAATATCACCCCCCGTAGAAATATCAGGGTGCACTGTAGCTCTACTGCAGGATCGGGATGATATCCAAACATCACCCGATATTGAAACATGATGACCCTGATGAAATATCCAGTTGATAGAATATCATGATGATGCTAACCACCTCCTAAGAGAAAAATGATGCAGACGGGCAAATATCACCCCGATAAAAAGAATGACGTCAGCAACACCGGGCGCTAAAGCAAACATGAAGTGATAGAATAACATCAGGATGATCTTAACCAAGATCACCCGATGTCCAAATATGATGACCCCGATGCAAAACGGGTCATACTTAGAACCTTGCATTAACATCATCAGGATGATCTTAACTAAGATCACTCGATGTTAAAATATCACCCCGACGAAAGATCATGCAGGCAGAAAATATGATGACCCTCGCAAGCAACATCAGGGTGATGTTTGGAAATATGATGATGATGACCTCCTTCTCAAAGAAAATATGATGTTGATGCTGAAACATGCTGAGGAGGCCCAGAGACTTAGAATATTTTTTTTGGATTTTTGGGGAAGGTGCCTCCATGATACCCCAAACATAAATTATTACTAACATAGGCTCCGTCTGGGGAAGCATGCCTCTTGCAGCCATGGCGAGAACCACAGAACTCTGGGATGCAGACCAGTCCCCTATCCATTAGGCACAAAGTCATGAAGTCATAATGATCTGCATCACCAAACACACTTGATGGCCTAAGGCCACCAAGAAAAGAAATACCTGTATCTCCCTTTGTAAAACACTTTGTTTTCATCTGCATGCACTAGATCAAGCCTGGAGATACTACCATGATCTGCCCACAAACAAACCTTGTCATCTGCATATTCAACCCATTGATTTAGCTTGTCATTGTCACCCCTATGCAGACAACCTTCAGCATCCTGTGACGTGTGGGTGTCAAATTTATCAAGCAATGCATATTCATATGGTACATAACACTTGTCATCACTATGCATTGCAAAATGATCTCCTAGCTGGACTGTAAACAGGAAACATTCAGAGTCCACCACACAACTAGGAAGATCAGAGCTCATTGTATATGCTGGCACATCAGAAGAAAAGCTTTCAAAATCATAGTTGTGCACATCATGCACACAACCATCAACAACACCAAACTGGAAAAGATCAGGCTCTAACACCTCTTTACAATCTGGCACATCTTTACAATCACTTACCTGATGTATGTTGGTCTCTCTTTCATCAGGATGAGAAACAGAATCCAAATCAAAAATAGGGCTCAAATCTTCACCATACTCAGACAGATCCTCATCACCACATGTGTCATAAATGGGTGATCCAGGTGTTTCAGCCTCATCATGGCATGCCATTGGTTCATGGGTAGCAGAACATGCATCTTCACCATCAATGGATTCTCTTTGTGGAGGAGTATCAGCCTATGTGCTTATTTCTTCTCTATCCTGAGCACAATACTCACAATTATCTCCACAAACCCATTCAAAAAGTTGCTCATTGCTATCCACAACCACATCACTATTTTCATGGTCAGACACCTCAACCTTGCAATGGGAGTCCTCATTAGTCCTTTCACTGGCATCCTCAACTGATACCTTTTCATTCTCATTTTTATCTTCACATGATGCCATGATCATTTGGTCATTTACAGCTTCATAACCACTATTCACACCAAAGCCTGGGGACAGGGATTTCTATAGGTGCTCATTTCTCATTTCTTCTACATTTTCTAAAAATTTGTATGCCATCTGCATACTTGTCACCTTGAAATCCCTCAGTAGTGCACTAGAGCCCTCCTCAAAAGCTTCAAAGAATATGCCAACACAGGCTGAAGTATCAGGTCTGAAGTATCAAGTCTGAAGTTTTCAGGGATTTGTGAAAGGGCTACTGCAAATCTATGACTGAAATCAATACAGGGCTCTTCATCTTGTTTTCTGATTTTCATTAATTCTGCAACAAGATCAGCAAGTTCTTTTGCAAATTCTTCTTTGAAACGGTCAGTAAGTTCATCCCAATAGGCAAAGGATCTCTTTGGAAAGCTCAAATACCAATCTCTAGCTTTTGCATCAAAGGATCTAACCAAAAACCTCATCCACATATCCTCATCTCTGAATGAATATCTCTCCATAAAGCTATGAAAATCTTAGATATGTGCACTCCCATCACACACACTGTGACCACTAAATCTAGGCATCTGACAGTATATCCTAGTAGGCATACTTTCTACTTGATAGTCAACCCATGACAGATCTAGTTGGTCATACAAAGGATCAAAAGGGCTGACAAGAGGTTTAGCCTTCTGATTGGCAGACATAACAGGGTTATTGCTATTTAACTAGGCCTGCCTAGCCTCTAAGAATATCAACCTATTTTTTATCTCTTCTATTCTTTTATTCAACATATCACCCCCCTCTTGACTAAGTATGGGATAATACATACTTGGATTCACAAAAAACTTACTCTTAGACATCCCTTTATCTGCCTAAGACCTAAGGCTTCCCCCCTTGCATCTAACTTATGCAGTAAACAACAAATATAAAGGGGAAGAAGCTAGGTACCTTTTCTCATCCAGATGCAGAAATATGAACATCTTTGTCACATTACATACATCCATCTTTCATGTGCACTTGAATCTTTTGCAGAGTCGCCACCTCTCTAGAGAGGACAAAATTTACAACAGCTGAAAGCTACTTTTCCAGGTTCATTCCACCAGCAGAGCATCATTTTTTTGGTGACTCAGATGGGCCAAAAATATATTTTGTTTTATTTCAACTCTCCCCAACAGAGTCACCATTTTGTTGATTTTTCTTCTGAATCAGCATTAGGGTTTGCCAGTTCTAATGCACAGGCAGATTCATCCAACTAATACAGGAGGTTGCGTGAGCTGCCTCCCCTTCACTTCTGGTTCTGCCGCACTAAGGGGGGTATCCCTATAGCTAAAGATGTGACCTTGACTAATTCAAAGACATAAAGATTTATCTTGACAACAACAGGCAGAATACTCTCTTGTATGGACCAAGATCTGCATGATAGATCACAAGGTTGGCAACATTCTTGGACACATTTGTCTAGTTGGGTATGAGAGTATGCAGGGGTCCTAATCCTACTCCTACAGCTAACAGATGGAGGTGATGAAATGGGTGGACATAATGTCCTGGATGTAAGACAAGGGGTTTTGGCTCATAATTACTGACCCAGGAGCAGATTGGTGCCTATCCATTGGGCAAGGAGTCAACTAGACGTATACAACAGATGGTTTGCAACTTTCACCCAAGTCTCAGGGGGTTGGACTAATGCTTGCCTTACAAACATCACCCAAGAATGGGTATCTAACTGCCTCTACTTACAAATATCCCTGCTGACATGCAACCTTCTCCATACATTAACCTAAAATAGTTTAATCCACTCCTTGAATGGAAGTTACAGATCAAGCATGCAGTATAGATATCTATACCCTAGAACCTGAGAAACCCTTAGCAACTAGAGTCAGAAGAAGGAGAATAACATGCAGCAAATGGAGACAAGTAGATAGACACATGCAATAAGCATTTTTCATATAACATTAACACTGAAACTAAAAATATGTGCAAAATACACTCATGTTGCAACACATAAACTCCAAAATGGGATAAAACAACCAAGATCATGCCCTGTTCTTCGTTATTTACATAAAAATGCCTCAGGCCTTCAACAACCTTCAAATGAGCAACATATCCCTACTTATACAACAAGGAGGTGCTCAGCCTTAACCACCAGGCAAACTCAGAATTCGTTAGATACAGTACATTGAGAAAATGGCACTCATCACATTGAATGTAGCAGGTAGGGGAGGAGACAGGGGAAGGTTCTTGAGCCTTGCGCCGCCGCCTGGGGATTCACATCTTCATTCAAGTACCAAATCCGTCCACGCCATCGCCCATACCTCTGCAACAACCGCCATTAATGGCGCACCAACCCACAGCCTTGGGAAATGCAGAATACTGTGCATCGCAACCTTTTCCCGCCAAGATGTATCATCCTGATATTTCAAATCATGCAGGATCTAATTATCCCACATGCACCCCGCGGTAACCTCCTCATCAACTTATATACTAGGTCGCGAGTATATATGATGTCGGTGCTTTTTCTTCCGACGACACTAGTATAAGCCTTTATCATCATCATCATCCAGCATGATATCTAGATATAAAATATCACCCTGATGTCATCATCACCCTACATGATAATGCCCCCAAACATCACCCTGATATCTCACATCAGCCTGATGCAAAATATCACCCTCATCGGAAAGATCACCCCGAGAAGGAAAGTCACCCTGATATCCACCTTCATCGGCACAACCTGAAGCGTCGGAGAAAGATCCTCCTACTTAGCCGATACCAAATGTCTGGCCGATGAACATCCTGATGACGTCACCATCATATCCTGCTGACGTCATCAGCATATCTACCTATCACGCACCTCCTCATATTCAGATGACATCATCGTCATATTCGCAACATCAGGGGATCTCCATAAGATGACTGATGTTAAAATATGACCCCCCTCAGATCCTGATGACATCACCATCATATTGGCACCAGGGTGATATTCGTAAGATCACCCGATATTTCAGAATATCACCCCCCGCAGAAATATTAAGGTGCACTGTAGCTCTACTGCAGGATTGGGATGATATCCAAACATCACCCGATATTGAAACATGATGACCCTAATGAAATATCCAGTTGATAGAATATCATGATGATGCTGACCACCTCCTAAGAGAAAAATGATGCTGACCACCTCCTAAGAGAAAAATGATGCAGACGGGCAAATATCACCCCGATAAAAGAATGACGTCAGTAGTACCAGGCGCTAAAGCAAACATGAAGTGATAGAATAACATCAGGATGATCTTAACCAAGATCACCCAATGTCCAAATATGATGACCCCGATGCAAAACGGGTCATACTTAGAACCTTGCATTAACATCATCAGGATGATCTTAACTAAGATCACCCAATGTTAAAATATCACCCCGGCGAAAGATCATGCAGGCAGAAAATATGATGACCCTCGCAAGCAACATCAGGGTGATGTCTAGAAATATGATGATGATGACCTCCTTCTTGAAGAAAATATGATGCTGATGCTGAAACATGCTGAGGAGGCCCAGAGACTTAGAATATTTTTTTTGGATTTTTTAGGGAAGGTGCCTGCATGATACCCCAAACATAAATTATTACTAACAAGAGTGATGCCTTCGCTCTTCTATCTTTAGCACTCTCCTTCTCTAGCTTGGGCACTCTCAATCTCCTTGCAGTGAACCCCTCACCAAGGTCATCAATTTTTTTATATTGCATCGATGTCAAGAAATGAAAAGTCACAATGTAGGATTGACTTCCAACAATTGGAGTGATGCCTCTCCAAAAAGGAATCATATCTTTTAATATTTGAATTGACTCATTCAAACTCCCAAAACGTGACCTCCCCAAGACAACTCATGAAGGACGTTTTCAATGATTTGTTATTGCTTTGACTTGATGAAATCAATTCTTCACTCACTCTTTTCAACAGTGGTGACCCATTAAAACATTAGATGAAGAATTCAAATATTGAAGTCATAGAAGAACAAATGAAGATATGATATTAGTTATTTGACTTAAATGATGGAAAGGAAGTCACCTATTTTCCATTTAAGTATAGTATCACTTGGTCCTCCATTTACCCTCTATGGTCACGAGCTAGAAATATCTTAAGGTACAAATGCATTCTCAACATCCTGAAGTGCCCTTGTATAAGCTTCATTGCTATCCAATAAAGTAAGATCAATCTCTTCATTTGGATCATCAACCAAGGCATGAGATTCAAGTTTATTAGCAATGGCATCAAGCACTATCCATAACCTTCGTACCAAATTTTTATCTTCAAGATTCAATAACCCAACCAAAGTAGCATACAGTGTACTCTTATGTGGAAGTTCTTCAGTGCAATGCATGACAAGCTCTGAAATGTCATCTCCAGAATGTTCTAGATCCCACAAAAGGATGCCACTATATGTTTCCTTGTGAAGGTGCTCAACTAACTGGAGGAAATCCATTGTGCAACTGTGACAGGATGTGCCGAAGCTGAAAACCAACATTATTCATAATTTTTTACTAAGAGCTTGTAATTGCTTGAAAACTTGCCAAGATGTGGAAGTCAACATTCCCAAGCTTCCCACCAAGCCATTCTACCTTAACCTTCCTGAAACTTGAAATTTTAAACTTTCGCCAAATCACCAGCACTGAACAGAAAATTTTAAATTCTCCAAAACCGAGAAGAATATAACCCTAAAACCTTTGCCACATTTTTTAAAATGCCTCCAAAAATATGATTGTAAGAGGATTTATAGCCAAACCTCACATATTTTCCTAAACAATTGTTTTCACAAAAACTATCAACTAAACCATAAAACTGCCTCCAGGTGAAGTCCTCATTTTTGTAAATTTCAACAATCAAGAAGTTATGGATGTAATGAAATGCCAAAAAGAATGCAGATACACATCAAAATTGAAAATCAAACTACAACTATTTTTTGTGTTGATGCAGATTGTCAGTTCGCCCGAATGCTCCTGCATCAATAATGGACTCTTACCCCACATTGAATTCCAAACACAAATCACAACTTTAATAAAAAAACTTATAAGCCTATAAGATAACTCTAGAGTAAGATTGAAAAATGTTTTAACTTGTGTCACATAATGAATAATAATCAATGAAACCTTTAACATGTTTTTGATTAAGGTAAGCAAGATTTTGAAAGGGCCTAGACCCTTGTACACAAAGAGTGATGAAGCATTAAAGCCCAACAAAACAACAAAGGATAACCAAGAGAACTAATTACAAAAGAACAAAAAACAAGACACTACAAAACCAAAACCTTTAACATGTTAATCATGAACATAGGAATTTAATGTAATTTAATTATTATTATTATTTGTACATAGTTTACTTTGAATTTCATAGCTTAGCTTATAAATTTAGCTGAAAGGGATAATTGATAGAATTGGTAGATTTAGAAAAATTTTAAATAGTGGACCTACATAAGGCATTATTTTGGATTTAACAATAGAAGTGAAGATTATCCATTAAGCTATATATATATATCATACATTTCATCAATTAATTAAAGTTTAACTTAATTCATAAGTTATTTTTTTATGCATTATAATTGCCATGTTTATGTGTACCACAATTCAACTATTATATAAGCTTATTTACATCATGAAATGTTAGGATTAAGGTGCCATCAACCTTGTAAATCCTTGTATTTATTATTCCTATTATTATTTGTAAACACCCATAAGGGATGTACAAGTTTCACCGATAATGGTAAAAATTATTTACTGTCCACGATAATTATGGAGTTACTACATCGGTAAGTTTCAAAGTTACCGACGATAGTTACGGGATGTCATTTACTGATGGTAATTGTAATTAGTCAATGTAACTACAGTTAGGCGACCCACTTGGAAGAATCACATATTTTGGGGTTATGACATGCATCATAGATGTTGTAAGAAGGTGTAAGAGATTCTATGACAGTTGTAAGTTGTCATAAGAATCTATGATAGCCTATGACATGTCATAAGATGTTGTAAGTTGCTATTCTTGCTTTTAGGTGCCCAAGGTTGCATGGGAATCTTTGGACAAGTGTCGGTTGCATGTATGATAATATTTGTTGCTGCATGTTGGAGTTTCCAAGATGGGGAATCTTGGACACCTATCTTGGAGGTTTGGCTTGTTCTATATAAGCAATGCATGGTAGATGATATGTGAGACATTTTACAAGTACTTAGGTTCTGCCTGATTGAGGACTGAAGAAATAGAGGAAGTGCATGTATTGTAATCTCAAATTTGAAGATAATACAACTTGAAGCCTCTTTTCTTGGTGGAGTTTTTCTGTGATTTTTCATTGTTTAGAGGACATAAATAAGGTTAAAATCATATTTTTGTTGTGTGGTTTATACCTTCATTTCTAACATGAAAAAATCTCTCTCTCTCTCTCTCTCTCTCTCTCTCTCTCTCTCTCTCTCTCTCTCATAATTCTTATAATTCTTGATATCGTAATTCTTTCATATGAAGATTGAAAGTCATTATATCTTCAAACCCACACTTGAGGTCACTTATTTACAACCTACAATATTAAATTGAACTTATTTGCTTAGTGGTCTAGTTCGGTTTAACTTGGCTCACATTCATAAGAGAGGGTCTAAATTAGATCACATTCATTACAGAGGTGGTACATTTCTTATTATATAGTGACCATTTTGTCAAACTAAATACTTTTGTTCATCATTTATAAAAATTTATGTCTAGGTTGGACCTTCCTTCTTACCTTCATTTACAAGATGTGAATACGATTAAATTTAAACTTTAGGAGTCACCACATTGGACATAAGATTATATCCCCTTCATCGAGCTCTTCTAATGATTAAATATGTAATCAATTTTAAAAAATGAAAGATTCTCTATTTTGTCAAAAGATGCTTTATTTCACTTTCTAAAAAATAATTCATTTTAACAAGCATGCAAGTTTATGGAAAAAGGGGTTAAATGTGAGTTAAATATTATTAAAATATAAAAAAAATTAAATTTTTATAGCAAGTTAGAGTTGGAGAATAAACTTTCTTTTATTTTCTTAAACTTTACTTCAGTTTGTTTTTTAATTAATTGATTTATAATAATTATAATAGAAACAAAAAATAAAATGTAAAATGTAAAAAAAAAAACATAAAGTAAGTCTAAAATAATAAAAGAAAGTTCATTCTCCAACTTTAGTTTATTATAAAATTAAAAAATAATATATATTAATGTATGAGTATTTATTAATATAAAAAAATTAGAAATAATAATTGTTAACTTTTTTAATTTTTATTTAAATTTATTATAAAATAAATCAAATAAATAAATAATATATACTAATGTATGTGTGTATATATATAGTGGGTGGCAGGGTGGGAGATCTTCCACACAATCTGGTGTGGAAGGTTCGGAGCTCGACACATCAGCAAATCATTCTCGGTGGCTAGCTTTTTTCTCACATCCCTCGAGTAGATTGATGGGATTCATAGCCTTTATAAAACATCATTTCAATGGTAGAGTAATAAGTTGATAACCTGTGCCACCTCACTTCAACAGTGCAATGATGAGAAGGTAATTTGCCTTCGACCAGCATCGATATCTAGAAGATTCATCATTCGAAGGGATGAGAAGGGTTCAAAGGATATATGCTTTCTCTCTTTCACAATAGCCATAGATCTAAATTTTCATTCTTGCCTCGCAACAATGGTGGGCAGAACAAGGTTCTTGATGCACGTGGCGACAAAAGGGATGGTTTGTATGGGGGTAGACACCCGGATTCAATTGGAAAGTGTAGTCAGGCAATTGGCTTTGAAGGGGATGATCACAGATCAAAGACTAAAATGAGTATTATGCCTAAATGATAGTTTAACCCTAGTTGCAGTGAAAGTGATCCTTGGCAGAGGTTTCGTTGAGGGTGGCAAATTCTACATGATAAATATTTCTGTTTCTTCCCGCTTTCTTACAGCAGTTCTAGATGCCGGATTCCCCAAAGAAACTACAGAACAACTAGTTAGGAAGCTCTTCAAATCTAACCTAATCATCAGTTTGAAGGATTATATAAAAGCAACCTCCCCGGGGATGGGAATCCCATGACCAGTCAATTTCCACCTTCTCCAGGACCCGGACGCGGTTGTTAGGTTTTTTCCCTTTCTGCTAGATTTGAAAGGCACTGCCCTTCTGGCACACAGAGAGTAGGTGAATGTTGGGGTTAGTTTTCTCAAAAAACTTCTACAAATGGAGTCATCTAATGGAAGCTTCGAGTGGGTTCCAGAGTTTCGAGACTATGCCTTCAACCTGGGTTTTATGTGATTTGTTCCTACAGGTGCTCTAGTTTTCTAAGTTGTTGCAGTCTATTGTGGTGTAAATATGACATTGTTAATTAGTTGATAGGTAGTGGTGGTTGAGGTCATTCATCTTTTTGTTTGTAATAGGGGGTATGGGTTAAGCCATGTGTGGCGTTTTGGTTTTTTCTACTAGACCATGCGTGGTCATATGGGACAGATTTTGAGTAGCAGGATTATAGGGCATTTTTGTTATAAGCCCCTCATCCAGACTGTGAGCCTATGTGGCATTCAAATATGTATTTCTGATCTACTTTTAATATAAAATATACTTGATTATGAAGCAAAAAAAATGTATGTGTGTATATATTAATATAAAAAAATTAAAGAAGTAATTATGAATTTTTAATTTTTATTTATGTTTATTATAAAATAAAATAAATGAATAAAATATATGTGTATCTATATTAATATAACATATTTAATAAATAGTAATTGTGATTTTTTAAATTTTTATTTATGTGTATTATAAAATAAACGAATAAATAATATATATATTAACTGGTATATATTCATATAAAAAATTAGAGTAATTCCAATTTTATAATTTTTATTTATTTTTATATGCAACACTAGCATTTATAAAAAAACATAAAAATTATTTTAATTTATTTTATATGCACCAGTAGCATTTATATTAGCAATAGTATTTAATAAAACAAATTAAAGAAGTGGTAGCAAATGCTACCAATTTTTTAATTTTTATTTATTTTTATATGCAACCATCAAAAGTAAGTTCACTGGTGTTTGCTTTATTTATTTTTTTATTTTAGATTTGGTCCAATAGATTTGTGAAAAAAATTCTTGTAGTTTTTCCAGGATAAAGGCATTAAAGGGCACCAAGGGCTTGAGGTGGAGAAGTGCATTCCTCCGCAAGATGATATAAAAATGATGTTAGAAATGGCTAATTATGTTGGAAGTAGGCTTTCTCAATATTTGACTAATTTCAATAGAGATAAGGCAAGTGCATTGTGCTTTAAACATCTATGGCATTAAGATTGATATCAGCCTATTTTTTTTCTCAACATGATATATTATTTGTTTTTGAATTATAATGTTCATGTGTTATTTTGATTAGTCTTATTCTTTTCTCATTATAATTTTGATGGTTTTCTGTCCATTTTCAATTTTTGATTTTAAGGCAGCTGTAATGAGTGAACAAAACTCCTCTGTGTTTTAATGAGGTACATGTGCTATATTCTATTTCGTATATTGTGATTTGTAACATCCTGTCATTTTGTAGTTTAAATTTAGTAGTTGTTGTCTATGAATCATCCCTTGTGTTGTTCTCTTTGTTCTAAATTCAGAGATTGTTGGAATTTATATACTTGTCTCCAACAAAGAGGAACGTGTTGACAATTTTGAAGAACATAAATGGCATCATCAAGCCTTCCAGTCAAGTAGAACCAATGTTTGTAAGTTTATATGGCCACGTGTACAAGTATACATATATTCCTAGGTCTGTAGATACGCTTGTATACACACAAACATATTGTATGTAGAGGCCAATGGGGTTATGCATATGTTCTCTTTGACACAACCTACACATGTTAGGGGTGCCACTTGACAGGCACATTGGAAAGCATCCATATAGTATGAACTGCATAGTATTTTCAATTGTTTATAAAATTTACAATTAATCTGACCCAAATAACATAGATCCTTTAATGAATCCTTGAGAACTTAATTTGTGATGTTTTATGCAGGATGGCACTTCTGCTAAAGTACAAGTGTATGTGAGTTAAGTCGGTATTCTAAGAATTATGGCTTCATCGTTGTATAGAGATAGTATTTATCTAGATTATAAGTTTCTCTACAATGAAATAAATTTTGTTGGAAGTTCGGTGACCTATGTATGAGCAATTTCTAAATTCCTTGTATCATGAATTAAAGACAATATTCTGATTAACTATTCATGGAAACCTTAGTTACTAGGCTCTTAGTTTTCTTTCCTTTGTTAATTGCCTATGAAAAGCAAATCACATTTTTGAACTAAGATCATGTGTTTCTACATTTTTATCTATTTTATTTATGTATGAATAAACAACTATTTAGTGTAAAACATCATTTTGTTTTTGCTTTTAACTAATTCTTCTAATAGTTAAACAAATAAATAAAAAGCTAAATCTGGAGTTTTTTTGTAAACCACTATTTATAAAACATGGTTGATGTAAATTGACTTGAAACCATGCCATTGAACCTTAAAAAATCATATCTAATTGTATTGAAACCATTATAACAAAAAGTTTCCACTCTTAATTTATTATTTATAAGTTGCATTGTGAAATTATGAGGATCATAATGATCATGACTTCTAATATCTTTTAGACCAAATTGTTCTAAATGACCTATTGAAATGCATCAATTATATAATCACATTTTTCTTGACTTCATAAGATTATATCCCCTTCATTGACCTCTCCTAATGATTAAATATTTAATTAATTTTAAAAATGAAAGATTCTCTATTTTGTCAAAAGATGCTTTCTTTTACTTTCTAAAAAATAATTCATTTTAACAAGCATGCAAGTTTATGGAAAAAGGGGTCAAATGTGAGTTAAATATTATTAAAATATAAAAAAATTAAGTTTTTATAGCAAGTTAGAGTTGGAGATTAAACTTTCTTTTATTTTCTTAAACTTTACTTAGTTTGTTTTTTAATTAATTGATTTGTAATAATTATAATAGAAACAAAAAGTAAAACGTAAAAAAAAAAACATAAAGTAAGTCTAAAATAATAAAAGAAAGTTCATTCTCCAACTGTAGTTTATTATAAAATTAAAAAATAATATATATTAATGTATGAGTATATTTATTAATATAAAAAAAATAGAAATAATAATTGTTAACTTTTTAATTTTTATTTAAATTTATTATAAAATAAATCAAATAAATAAATAATATATATTAATGTATGTGTGTATATATTAATATAAAAAAATTAAAGAAGTAATTATGAATTTTTAATTTTTGTTTATGTTTATTATAAAATAAAATAAATGGATAAAATATATGTGTATCTATATTAATATAAAAAAATTAATAAATAGTAATTGTGTTTTTTTAATTTTTATCTTTGTTTATTATAAAATAAAATAAATCAATAAATAATTTTACTTTTTTTTGATTGATAATAGAGATTTTATATTGAAATTTATGGCAAAGGAATACAGAGTTTACCGCCTATCCATGACTGGCAAAATAGACCATACAGCAGCCCAAAACAGATTGGGGGGCAATATCTATGACCACGCAGGGTCACCCCGATAACTATTAACTATAAATATAAGCCCTCTTATAACTATAAAACCTTGCTTCAACTATACAAAAGGAAGTGAAGGGGCCATCCACAACTAATTACTATATTCAGACAGCTTCCTACTAAAGCTTTCAACCCAGTTGAGCCCGTCCACCGTCACCATGCCAAGAGATTTTTTGATGTAATCCACTGCTATCTCTGCCTGTTCCTTCATCATAACCAGCTCAAAACCTCTGGTGTCCAAAATGAATGGGAACAATTTGATGACCTCACCAGGATCTGCGAGCAGAGGCTAATCTCTTAGCCGAGGGATGCCAACGCCTAGCCTAGCAACCTGCAGGGAGAATTCCAGATCCCCTAAATGTTTAGAGTTAAAGATTCCTTTCATAATCATCACTGCCTCTGCTTTATCCAACCTAATTTCAAGAAGCATGGCCAGCACCCAGGAGGAGATATCTGTATCCACCCTATACCTTTCATTGTTGTTCATGAAGGCTTTCCCTAGGAGCATTTTCACAGCACCGGCCATCAGTTCATCTGAACGGCGAAGCATTCTCTGCAACCTAAGATCGGTGACAAACCTGAGGAAAGCCATCTATCTTTTTTACTGGTAAGCCTAACCGGGGTGTCCATTCCCCCACAACGAATGGCTTCTACAGAGATTATGACTATGAAATGCGAAGGCATTTGACTGCTTGCGAAGGGAGAAAACGAGATGAGATTGCTACCTCCGCAGACTGCTTATCAAGAGGCCTGCCGAAGCTTCTCGAAATCCAACTGGACTCCCAGCTCATGCCAAATCTAACACTTACCTTAATAAATGCAACATCCCTTCCACTTGTGCCTTCTTTCTGCATCTGCGAACCATCATTACCACCTTCTCTGTCTCGGCCTTGCCACCCATCATGGGGTGGCAAGGCTCCTTCCCAACCACCCACACATACCTATCTTAAGATGAACCGAGTTCTTGAGTGTGAAAGATCTCTCTGATAAACAATCCATCTGTCCCGAGATTAGATAGCCTATCTGCATCTTGATTTCCTTCTCTCAGTATATGATTGAATGTTACTTTCTCAAATCCTTCCAATAAAGAGAGGGCCTGATCCAGCTTAGCTTGTAGTTTCTAGTTTACTAGTTTCTTGGTTCTAAGACCGTTGATGATAATCATAGAATCACCTTCAATTTCCAAGTTTCTAATCTCCATTTCCCTACCCAATCGAAGACCAAGAATTAAAGCCTGCATTTCTGCCTCGTTGTTAGTTCTAGTTCTAAGGGGAGCAGCTAGTTTACTCACCATTATCCCAGCTGAGTTCCTGATAATGCATCCTACTCCGGACTATCCTGGATTACCCCGCAAAGCTCCATCAAAATTGAGATTCAACCAACCTTCCTCAGGCGGGGTCCAACTCACCTTTCTCCTAGCTTCCTTAGTTCTATGACTGCCTACTCCCACCTGGGGGATAGGTAATAGTCCCTTCCAACATTTCATCATCTCTGCATCCCACCCTGTGAGAATAAGATGGGCAAGGTCTCTATCTGTTAATCTCGAGTTTACTACTTCTACTATGCTTGATTCAATTTTGCTAAGAAGCGAAACCCAAGGCATTTCTTTCTCCTGGAATATCCTTCTATTACGTTCTTTCCAAATCTCCCATACCAAAATAGATGGAGCTACAACCCACAAGCGACCAAACATTGCTTTATGAAGCAAGAGGGGCCAGGCAATCAACTAGTCCCTAAGATCTTTCGAAAGAGCTGAACTCCAATGAAACTTATTACATAGCCACTGCCACCCCCTAACTGCAAAGGGACAATGTAGGAATAGGTGATCTCCATCTTCTTCGGCTTCTCTACAGAGCACGTACCTTGAGGGACCCTCAAAGCCCATCCTTCTAAGCCTATCAGTTGTTAATACCTTGCCTTGGGCTGCCACCCACATGAAGACTCCTACCTTAGGTAAGCATTGTTTTTTCCAACAAAGCCTTGTTGGAATCAAACCTGGAGGATCATTTAATCCAGCGAGAGCTTTGTAACCTTCCTTAACTAAATACTCCTTTGATTTTGATGCATTCCACCTCAGCCTATCGTTACCCCTTCTAAAACAGATGCTTCTTCTGGCCATCTCCTCTTCATACTTATCTGTCAGCCCCGGATCCAACCCCAATCCCCTCACACTTTTCCAAATCAGAGGATCTTGAGTTGTTGATGAGAAGGAGAGATAACTGGAAACTTTATCTCCCCATTCCTATTTTGTGATGTTCATTATAGGAGCCAGATCTACACTTCTCTCCAAGGCCTGATATCCCTCCCAGGAATCCTCCCAAAACCTTGCTTCCTTACCTTCCTTGACCTCCCAGGTAAGGTACTTGGAGATTAAGTCCCTGCTCTTGCTGATGAAGTTCCAGATCCTGGATCCAGCTGGAAGAAGTCTAGTAGTGAAGATACTATAATCTCTCCTATCCAGGTATTTATTTTTTAATAATCTTACCCATTTGAGATTTGGCCTATCATGCATCATCCAAACCAACTTTGCGGCAAGAGCCTAATTATGCCTGAGAAGATCCTTAACCCCATCCCCATCCTTTTCCTTCTGCTCACAAACTGTCTTCCACTTCACAAGCGGGAATTTGAACTGCTCCGTCGAGCCTTTCCAGAAAAAATTCCTCATCAACTGGGTTAATTCGTTATAAATTTTACTGGCCAAAGGTAAACAAGACATCATATAGATAGGCATGGCTGCTAGGACTGCCTTGATAAGTGTCAATCTCCCTGCCCATGATAGCCATTTACTCTTCCAAGATTCTAATCTGGACTTGACCTTTCCTAGTAGGGAATCCCAAGAGTTGCCAGGGTGAATCCATTTTACCAGGGGAAGCCCAAGATATTTACAAGGTAGTGTTCCTCTACCAAAAGACATAATCCTTAAAATATTTTCTTCCCTCCCAGGGGGGGTGTTGAAAAAAAATACCTCTGATTTCACTTTACTGACCTCTTGTCCTGAGGCTCTCAAATACAAGTCTAAAATTCTTTTAAACCTTAAAGCTTCTCCTTCTTGAGCCGTCCCAAAAAGTAGAGTGTCATCCACAAATTGCTGATGAGAAAATCTTGCCATATTTCTTATAATTTGGATACCTGTAATATGCCCCTCCTGACACGAATTTGTAATAAATCTACCCAAGGCATCAGCCATGATAATAAAGAGGAAGGGAGAAATGGGATCTCCCTGCCTTAGCCCTCTTGAGATATTAAAGAATCCCTCTAGAGAACTATTAAGGAGCACTGAAACTCTAGGACTCGAGATCCATTCAAACACCCAATTTAGCCACTCTTGCTGGAACCCAAAGGCCTCTAAGATTTTAAAAAGGAATCTCCAGTTCACTTTATCATAAGCCTTCCAAATATCCAATTTGACCAACATGGAGGGGAACTTGTTTTTAAGAACCAAGTGAATGGCCTCCTGAGCTATTATAACTCCATCCAAAATGGATCTTTCTAGGATGAATCTAGTTTGTTCCTCCGCTATGATAATTGGAAGAATCCTTTTCAATCTATTTGCCACTGCTTTAGCCAAAATTTTATAAACTACATTGCACAAGGAGATTGGTCTGAAATCTTCAAAAGATTCAGGCTTAGCTTTCTTAGGTATTAATGCTAGAAAAGTATTACTGATTTCCTTCAAAACCTTTCCGTCTCTCCTGGACTCCTCATAGGCCACTGTTAGATCCTTGTCCATAATGCTCCAACATTTCTGAAAGAAAGCTACTGGGAACCCATCGGGTCCCAGGGCCTTATCTGGGCCTAATTGAAAGAGGGCTTCTTTGATTTTCTCCTCCATGAAACTTCTTGTCAACATAAGATTCTGATCCTCTAAAACCAACCTCGGGATGACTCTTAGGAATTCTTATTGAGCTTGAAGGTCCGAACCTGTTCCTTCATTTAAGAGATCCTAAAAATAATCAATCACTGCTTGTTTAATTTTTGACAGAATCTCAGTGATCCTTCCCTCTTTATTCTTTATTACCAAGATTCTATTGACCTCTCTTCGGATTTTAGTAGAATTGTGGAAGAACTTAGTGTTTGCATCCCCGGCTTTCAACCACACCTCTCGAGATTTCTACCTCCAGTACACTTCTTCTTTAGAAAAAATATCCTCTAACTTTCCCATTAGTTCTTTTTCCTTGTTATAATACTCATTATCCATTCCTTCTCTTAAGACCTTTTCATTGAGCTGTATCTCGATCTCTATTTGCTTCTTGGTTTCAAAAATATTCTTGAAATGGTCTTTATTCCACTGTCTTAAATTTACTTTGATGAGTTTTACTTTGGTAACAATATTAAATAATCCAACTCCCCTAGGATTACAACTTTTCCACCAATCTTCTATCAATGCCAAAAAGGAAGGATCCTTGAACCACATATTTTCAAATTTGAACGGGCATCTTACTGGTTTCCTTTCACCTTGTATTTCAAGACTAATTGGGAAATGGTATGAACCTGATTCCAAGATAATCTTGTTGTCCAGACTGAAAGGGAAATTACTCAGATCCCCTTTCACAAAAAACTTGTCCAATTTTTTTGCTATATTGCAAAATCCCAACTTTCTATTATTCCAAGTAAAGTTTATGTTGCCCATCTGGATCTCAATTAGAGCATTCCTGTCCACAAAGTCCTCAAAATCTTTCTACGATTGAAGTTTCTTGCCCACCCCTCCCAACTTATTTTCTGCTCTCAAAATGGCGTTGAAATCTCCCTCCAAGATAATGAAATCCCAAGCTCTAATGTCACATACGGAATCTAGTTTCGCCCATAACTCCTTTTTCTAGATTTGGGAATTAGGACCGTAGACATTAACCAAGAGAAAGCTCAAGATTGAGGCCAAACTCCTAAACTTACTGTCTATCCATCCATTGCTAGAACCTACTTCTTCCAAAAGAATAGACTGAGGTCGCCAAAGGGTCATTAATCCTCCAGAAGGACCTCTAGAATTTACTTTACTCATCTTCCACTAACTGAAATTTTTTGCAAAGACTTGGTTATCACTTTCCTCTAGTTTGGTTTCCTGAACCATACAAATATCTGGTTGAAGAGTCTTCAGCTTATGCCTTAGAAGGCACTTCTTGCTAGGGGCATTCATGCCCCTAACATTCCAAGACAAAATTCTCATTGTTGTTTAGGAAGGGGACCCCCCTTCCCTACTTTCAACAGATCTAGCAATTTTTGTTGGCCGCTTGCCTCCCCATCCCACTTCAATTTCTCCTTGTTAGGGATCTGACCTCCTGACTTATGATCTCCACAGTCTGGAGAGGTCTTTTCAGAATCTTTCAACCCAATCCCTAGAGTTTCCAAAGGTCTATAGTCCTTGACCTCTTCCAGAGGTTTAATGGCCAGGGAATTGGCTTCATCTTCAAACCCAAAGATTTCCAATCCTTTCTCTTTATTCATCACCCAGTTATCTTCCAATGCGTCTTCCACCGATCTTAAAGAGCTCTCTTTGACGGCCCTAGCAAGTTGAACTAACTCACTTCCTACCTCGGTCAAAGAGTCAAAGTCTTCCTTTTGCATGTTGGGCTTAATCGCCTCTATAGTTTATGTAATCTTTCCCTCTCCACAAAAGGGTTGTCTCCAATGATCCCAACCCTGACCTCCAAAGGATCGTCTTTGATTCTTTTGATGTCCCTTGTTTCCCCATTTTCTCCAATGTCGATTCCAGGGAGTATTTTTGACCTGAGATCGCCAAAATTGCTGATCTTCCTTTGCTCTCCATGGTTCTCGGACTGCACGATCCTGGACTTTACTCATTGGTATTTCATTTTCTGTTTCTTCGGCCCATGTTCAAGACTACCTGGACTCCTGGCCTTCTAGTGATTTCTGTCACCCTTTGAATCTGTCTTCTGCCCTACCTGCGATCAGAAGCCCTTCATCCTCCTGCTTTTTTTCGCTGATTCGCTCCATTAAGGGGCAAATTATCTATAGTTTGTTATTATTTATTCATGTTTTCTTATTATAAATAAATAATATATATTAATCTGTATATACTAATATAAAAATTTAGAGTAATTCTAACTTTTAATTTTTATTTATTTTTATATGCAACAATAGTATTTATGTAGAATGGTTGACAAACGTTTCACCTGTTTGCAACCTCCCGCCCTACAAATTCCTGCCTGATGTTTGAATTTGAATTTTTTAGGGTTGTCAGAGACTCAGGCGAGCCTCTAGACCCACTGTTGCATGGTCCCTCAGGGGTTTCTTCGAGGAGTGGGACTGTCCCATGTGGATTGGATGATTTAGAGGACCTTGTGGGTCACATGTTCTACTAGGGGGATGGAGATTCCTCTGTTCACACACTACAAAATAAGGTGTTGGGTCCTAATGCCTAGAAAAAGGCCTTGTCCAAGGAGAAAATGATGGATATTGGGGTATCCCCAACTCTACGTGAGGTGGAAAATGGTCTGGAGCTTGAGCTCCCGAGAGTTGTGATGGATCAGGTAGTCTCCTCTATGGAGAATGCTCTGGTTGGAAATTTTTTCTCCTTTAGACCTAATATTGACATAATCAGAAAATGGGTGACTACTAAATGGAGGGTTAATGGTAGTGTGACTGTTAATGCCATGAATAATAGGATGTTCCTCTTTAAATTCACAGCTAGAGAAGATCTCACAACAGTGCTTGCAAGAGGACCCTAGATGTTGGGGAAACATAGCTTGTCCCTCTACAAATGGAAACCTAGTTTTGATAGTGTTGCAGACCTGAATAAATCCACCCCAGTTTGAATCTGACTTCTGGGCCTTCCTCTGGAGTTCTGGGACGAAGAAATCTTCATGTGGATTGCCAACTTGTTTGGGCACTTCATTACTTTGGATGGCACAACTAGAAACAAATCGAGGTTAGTATTTACTAGAATTTGTGTTAGTATTGATGTGAACAAAATACTACCTAACAACATCACTCTTAAATCTAAATATGGTTAATGGGTTCAACCCATCTTGTATGAAAACTCTACAACCTTTTGTCAAAACTGTAATAAAAAAGGCGATTTAGCCCCATAATGCAAAGTTAAACCCTCCCATTCTAAGGAAGCTCAGACTGCCATTGATGTGGAGGACTATCCCTTCAAGGAGGACCTACTAAATATGATCAAATCCCCTGTCAAAGACAAGTCTGCTATTGTTGTTGAGAATAATAATCAATCACTTAATGTGGAGACTAATGAACAGATCCCTGATGAGATTCTGAGATCCTCCCCTATTTTGGGTATTGTCAGTAGTATGGCTTCCTTACCTCTAAATTTCAAAGATGGGGAAATCCCCCAAGAGGATCCCTCAAAAAAACAAGCTACCTCTGATGTTGTGCTTCCCTCTGAGGCCTCTTTCCCAGCACCGGCCATGACAGACAATTTTTCCCGTGTTGGGACAGGGTCTAGGATTGGATCCCCAATCAACAACACTGCGACCCTTACTCTTGGGGCAGGATCTAGCATTGCTGAACAGGAGGGATGGAGTATGATCAAAAAGAAGGGTAGAGGCCCAAGAAAGAAGGTGGTGAATGTGGGTACGGACACTAAACAAGGTCATCCATCCTATAGGGAAACAAGACAAAGGATGGTTAATAAGGAGATTGCTATGGGCAGACAGAAGACCTTAGAGTTAGGCTCCAAGAAGAGTTTGATCAAATGAAAATTTTGTCATGGAACATTAGGGGGCTTAATATCCCCTATAAGCAGTTTTTGGTCAAGAACTATATTTTTGAAAATAGAACCGACATTGTGCTGCTCCAAGAAGTCAAAATGAAAAATGAGAGCTTCTAGTCGGTGGCTAGAGGCCTTTGGACGAATGTAGAATATCTAGGTAGTGATGCTTGTGGTGCCTCAGGTGGTATTATCACCATGTGGAATAGCAGTACTGTCAAAGGAAGATTGTTGAGAAAAGCAAAAGCTTTTTAGCTTCCAAGATGGAGATTGACAACTTTTCTTGGAACCTGATTAATACCTATGCGCCGAATCAGAGAGGCTAGAGAAGGGAGTTGTGGGACACCCTATCTACTCTCATGTCTAGAGAACCAGATAGTTATTGGATGCTAATGGGAGAATTTAACACTCCCTTCTTCCCCTCTAAAAAGGGGGGAGGAACTATGGATTTTACTGATGGCATGCTGGATTTGAATGACTTCTTAAATAAAGAAGGCCTTATGGATTTGGAACCACAAGGCAATAAGTTTACGTGGTCAAACCAGAGAAAAGGTAAGAATCTGATTCAAGTCAGACTGGATAGGGTTGTGATTTCATCTAGTTGGAAATTCTTAAGCTCATATGCCCTTGAAGTCTTGCCCCGAAAAACTTCTGATCATAACCCATTACTTTTATCCTGGAAAGATGGGAACAATAAGGGCCCCTACCCATTCAGATTTGAATTAATGTGGACAAAACACCTGGAGTTCAAGGATTTGTTGGCTAAATGGTGGAAAGTAGACATCTAGGGTACGCCTATGTTTCGCCTGACTCAGAAGCTGCTAATGGTCAAGAAGAAGGTCAAAGGATGGAATAAGTTCAACTTCGAGAACATTTTTGAGGAAAAGAGAAAACTAAAAGATTTGCAAAGCAGATTAGAAGAGGGAGACATTACCGAAGCTACTACTATTGAAGAAGAGAAAGTGCGAAAGGAATGGAAAGATCTTCTAGGAAAAGAGGAAATCTTTTGGAAGCAAAAGTCAAGGATACAATGGCTAAAAGAGGGAGATAGAAATACTTCGTTCTTTCATCAATCCACGATGAGGCATAGGAAAAGGAATAATATTACCAAACTCTTGGATGGCAAAGGTGTTTTGGTAGAAACTGATCTGTAGATTGGGGAAGTGGTGGCATCCTATTTTCAAAACTTTCTTGAAGCCCAAGATAGTAGTATTAATCAGCAGCTTGTTGATATCACCCCTACCCTTATGAATGAGGATGACAATGCTTAACTTGGCAAAAGTATTTCTGAGGAAGAGGTCTGGGCCAGTCTCTTCTCTATGGGTGCTTTTAAAGCCCTAGGACATGATGGTTTCCCTCCTTCTTTCTTTCAAGAGTACTGGGAGATTGTAGGGAAGGATGTCACTGAAGCTGCTAGGGACTTCTTTAGAATGGGTGAGCTGCTAAAACAACTGAATCACACCTTCATTACACTCATTCCTAAAAAGTAAGAGGTGATGTGTATGGGGGACTTTAGACTCATAAGTCTTTGTAATACGGTTTATAATATCTTCTCTAAAATCATGGTCTTGAGACTCCAACCCATTCTTGAGAAGCTGATCAGTAGCTGTCAAAAAGGCTTTGTCCCAGGAAGACAGATAACTGACGCGGCAATCACCACACATGAAATCATTCATTCTATGGAAAAATGTAGAAGCCCGAAAATGGATTTTAAACTGGATATTTCAAAAGCTTATGATAGAGTTAGTTGGGAGTTCCTATTCACTGTCCTGAGGAAGATGGGATTCCAAGGTAAGTTTCTCCAGCTAATCAGGATTTGTGTTACCTCGGTTAGATTCTCTATTTTGGTCAATGGCACACTGAGAGGCTTCTTCAACATGGGTAGAGGGCTAAGACAAGGAGACCCTCTCTCCCCATACCTCTTCATTCTTTTGGCTGAATCTCTGAGTAGGGGGTTCATTTCTTTTCTCAACTCCAAAATCATAAAAGGGGTTAAACCTACTTCAATAGTTGAACTTGTTGTCATTCAGCAATTTGTTAACGATACTATCCTTTTTGGAGTAGCTTCTGTGGTGGAGGCCAGGAATTGGAAAAAAGTGCTACAAGAGTACGCCATTTCATCTAGCCAATATATAAACTTTGATAAGAGTCATATCTACTTCTTCAACACCCCGACGGATTTACAACAAAAAATCATGACTATCCTGGGATGTGCAGTGGGCTCCTTCCCTGAGATTTATCTTAGTCTACCTTTCTCTATCAGGGATGCCTCCCTAGAGTACTGGAACTCCATAATGGAAAGGACTCAGAGAAAACTTGTAGGATGGAAAGGCAAACTTCTGAGTCAGGCCGGTATGTTTCAGCTCCTCAAAGCTTCTCTACAAGGAATTCCAGTGTATTTTCTATCTCTGTTCAAAATGCCTAAATACCTAACTGAGAGACTTGAGAAGATACAAAGAATTTTTCTTTGGATAGGAATGAAAGACAAAAAGAGACTGGCCCTTGTCACCTAGGATAAAGTCTGTAAACCTAAAGTGTAGGGAGGCTTAGGCCAAAGAAAATTGAACTTGCTCAACAAAGCACTCAACCAAAATAGGCTGGAATTTCATTGCTGGGGGGAAGGATTGGGGCAGAATCATGAAAGCTAAGTTTATGGGGAACTCAAACCTGGAAGACATTCTTATTTCTCCTGATTTTCCTAGAGGCTCAGTTAGCTGGAATAATGTCATGAAATGTAGAAATTTGCTCCTGAAAGGCAGCAAATGGAAACTGGGGGATGGGGAAACCATAAGATTTTGGGAGGATACTTGGATCAATGGTGGACCCCTAAGCAAATGCTAAAACATTCAGCATTTGATGAAACTTGCTGTTAACCACTTTGGTGTCCAGGTGAAAGATTACTTCCTACCTGGCTATGGAGAATGGGTTCAGTTGTCAAAGTGTTGTCAAAGTGATGCTGACCTAAGTAATGTTGATGAAGAAATACAACTACTCCTAAAAGGATGCAGAATCCCCCTCTATCCATAGAATGATAGATTGGTATGGTGGAAGGATAAGACTGGAAGGTTTACTGTGAAATCTGCCTATAGCCTATCCATCCCTCAAGATAGTGACAGTTTGTGGAAGAGCGTTTGGAACCATAACCTTGTGCCAAAAAAGAATCATTTTTGGTGGGTGGATGTCCAAAACAAAATCCTCACCATTGATAATCTCCAATTAAGGCGATTCCAAATCCCAAATAGATGTGTTCTTTGCATGAAGGAAGAAGAGTCTGCCTCCCATATCTTCTTACATTGTGATTTTGCTTGGGATGTTTGGAGTATGGCCCTGAATTTCTTGGACATCCCTTGGTGCAGTAATGGTAACTTGGAGGACCTGGTTAGAGGTTGGATTCCCCCCTTTTCAAATCTAGTTTGTCATGAAATATGGAAACATACCCCCCTATTTTGTCTTGGTGTCTTTGGAAGGAAAGAAATAATAGACTCTTCAAAGAAAAATTTAGGAATCGTAATGATGTTTTCGGTTCGGCTGTTAGCCTGCTGCAAGACAACATCAGTAACAGCTCCATAAAAGTTGCTGAAAACCCCCCCAATGCTAAAGAAATCAACATAATCAAACAATGGACAATTCCTGCAAGCATTTGCAGAGTGGATGACAAAAAGAAAAAGGATAGAGCCAACACCTTTTGGGTACCTCCCCCATGTGGCTAGTCAAAACTCAACTTTGATGGTGCTGCCAAAGGCAACCTAGGGTTAGCTAGTGGTGGAGTTGTTATAAGGTCGGAGAAAGGCTCTTTGATGGTTTCTTTTATTGGGAGCATTAGGGAAAATACTAATAATACTGTTGAATAAATGGCCCTCCTTTGGGGTCTTAAGATTGCCTTGGCTATAGGAATAAAAAACTTAATTGTTGAAGGTGACTCAATGGTGGTTTTGGAAGCTGTTAAAGGGAAAGGAAGTGTTGGTTGGCAGTTAGAGGATGTCATCAAGGATATAAAGAGTCTTCTTCTAAAGTTTGAAGATAAAGTTTTGATCCATACCTACAAGGAAGGAAATAAAGTTGTTGATCTAATGGCTAACTTAGGGATTAATATTCATCCCCTAAGATGTTGGAGGAAGTTAAATGATTTGCCTATTTCCATCATTGATTGATTACAAAAGGAGACCCCTAAATCCCATGATAGGCAAAATGATGAATCCTAGTGATAGGTGTAGTGTTGTGTGCTTTCTTTTCATCACGGGAATGTAGGAGTCAAGGACAACACTGAGAGGGGGGGTGAATCAGTGTTGTGTGAATTTTTAAATCTTTTTCAAAATTTAACTTGCAGAGCACAAAGGAGAGAAAGCTATTATTGATTTGTCAACCACATATACACAAAACTAAGAATGAAGAAGGAGAACAAAACCTTATAAGCAACGTATTAACATACACACATACAGATGAAAACAATATGACACATAACACAAATTTGCACGAGTGGAAAACCCTCCTGGGGTATAAAAACCACTCCAAAACTGCCTCACTGGCTTAACCTTGAAAATATCTTTACAAGCCTCACTGGCTGATGTAAGTGTCTCAATGACAAATGGTCTTACCGACCTACAAGCCTCACTGGCATACTGTTGTGCCTCACTGGCATTTCTTAATCAATCAGAACTAAAAATCTCATGTGCAAGAAGTGATTGCTGCTCAATCTGATTTGCACCATTCAAATCAACTCATCTGCAACATTCATTCCATCATTCCAATCCTCTGATATTTTATTCTTGAATCATCTAATTCACCTGATCAGGGAAACATCTCTCTTTCATTACAAATTGGTTTTTCATATTTTATACATTCATCTGTATTAACAAAAAAAATTCATCATTGATCTGCACCCTCAACATCCTCTAATCAAAGCACTTGTAGAGCCATTAAATATCATATGTCCTTTCACATTCAATTCTTCTCTGCTTTTTCAATTTGCCTGTTCAAATTCATCTTCAAGTTTTGCAAGATCCTTCATATTCCTGCAAAAGAATCTTATTCAAAAATATCATTTAACCTTCAACAAATTTTTGCCCTTGAAGGAGAAAAATAAAATCTCTTCATAAAAATAATCAATCTTCTCCTTTGCAATTAACATAAAATGATATCTATTTACCACAACCCCAACACATTTTTCTGGCCCTTGACATCTGCAAAAATGACAAACTTGACCTTTCATTTTCTCCGATATTTCAATGCCCTGTAGGAGAAAATAAAATCTCTGAACACTTTCATCTTAAAACAGAAAAACTCTGATATTCTTCCAATCTGTCTTTTTCATCTTCCTCTGCAAATAAAAAATCTTTATCTCCACAATTACAAAATATTTCTCAAATCTCTTCATATCCACCATGTTTATAACCTGCAAGAAATCCTGAACCAAACAGATTACTTCTCTGCAAAAATTGTCAATCATTTTTCTCAAACAAATCATTTGTATTAATAAAAATAATTATTAATCTTCATCTGCTCATTTGCATGTCCTTTCACCTGCAAAGAAAAAATAGTCTGTTGCTTTTCTCCAATCAAATCATCTCATATTTCTTTTTCCAAGATCTCCAAAAAACATTTTTATTCTTCAAATATCTTCTCAAAAATATAATCACTCTTTAAATATTTTGCTTTTCTTTCCATGAGATAATCCTTCATTTGATATGAGGAAAGAAAAAAAAACTTCCAAATAAATCTCCTTCATATTATTTGCTTTTATAGAAAGATGCCTTTATTTTTAATTATTTAAATGCAAAAATATCTTCATAAAAAATTCCTTTCACAAAATCTGCCTTAAGAAAATTTTCTAATAATAAGAGCCTTCTAAAAAGGCATCCCCACTATCTCCTCCAATTTATACGATGGAGAGTCTTTTTTTTAAAAAAAAAAATAGAACCTTCCCACAAAATTTGCCTTGTTTTAAATAGCCTTTTTGAAAATAAACTCCTCTTTTAAAATCCACGTGAGAGAGAGAGGGAGGCCCATTTTCTTTAAATAAAAAAAAACTTCATAAAGCCTCCTTTAAAAGCTCTTAAAAATCTCCCTTTAAAAGACTAAAATTAGTCTTATAAAATAGCCCTTTTAAAAAAGAACTTTTTTTTCTTTAAAACAAAAAAATCTTCACCCATATTAAATATTAATTTTTGATATTTTTTTTATTTATTTATTGCTGCTCATAAACTTTAGGAGATGACCACTTGGAAAGGTAAAGGAACTGGTTACACATGTTATAAACCCCTTTAGCAGGTAACCCAACTCTTGACATCATGAAGCATGAACTTCTTAACATATATCAATGACATCTCTTTACTTTCCCAACACCATCACAACTTCAACACCATGACATCCTAAGATCCTGAAAGCATGATGAACATGATTAAAGAAAAACCAATCTTGTTAGCTCCTGACTTCACTCAATTCTACAAATACCTTAACCATCCTGATGATGTACTTCTCAACTCAAATCAAAAATACTTGCATACAATACTCCAATCTTGACCTTATAATGACATTCTGTTCCACCAACAACTCAACAAGCATCAAAGCATAGATGAGATGAACAACATCACTGCAACCTATAAACTAATAAGCATTATACAAACCATATAAAGATGTCTTCTACCCCATTGAAACCAAGTGGACAACCTGTGAACAACATGGCTACATGAAACACACTTTGTCAACCAACTTTATATCACAAGATATATGCATTGCATCATATCCGCATCAAATATGCATTGCATCATTTATGAACTGAAACAAGAGACAATCATATCAATCATATCAAACCATGAACATGATGAACAACCCCTGTCAATATCAACACCTTGTGAACCTGCAAAGCCTTTTGACATCAATGGCAATCAATCTCCATCAGGGAAGACGTGGCATGAAGGATAGTAGTAGAGATCCTACTCACTTTTTAAATATGATGTGGCAAACTAATTATTTTGTGCACATTGAGACAATCAATTTTAATCGTGGGTGGCAGATGAATATATGGAATAAGTCTTGTCAACCTATACAAAATGGGCTGGATTGGAGCAGCTCGCATGAGCCAGGACCTGACGACATTAATGACTTGAACGCCATCAGGATTTGGAGGGATGTGCAAATAATGTTAAAGAAACTTAAGTTTCTTTTATTCCACACTTTTAGATTTTTCTCTCATCTCCTCCCTACTCTCTGCAGCTATTTTCACAGAAGGAGTGTTATTCTTGTGTGTGGCAGAGTTCTTAGCTTTGTGACCTAGAGGGTTAAGATTATGGGGGGTGATAAGGTGAGGACGGAACCCATGAACTGTAATTTTTTCAAGGAAGATCAACAAGAGTGGATCATTGCTTATGAAGGAGGTATTACGGCTTTCATGGAGTCCCTAAATGGCTATGATGAAAAATTGTCGACCCAATTTGCCGAGTCTTGGGATGGGAAGTGCTCAGTGGAAATCAAAGGTGTTAATTTTGTTGTTTCAGAGGCCTTGATAGCTCCTATGACTGGTTTGTTGTGCAAAGGAAATAAACTTAAAAAATAGACCCACGTCCCAGATATGGAGGGTTTGAAGTTGTTCTACAAGGAGGGGGAGAAACAAGTCAAGCTGCAAGGTGGCTTCAAGAGGGAGAGCCTGGTTGGGTCTTGGAACTAGGTATGTTTCCTTATTATGAAGTATTTCACTCTCAAGGGTAGGTATAGAGTGTTTTACCATTACCATTTCTCCTTTTTAAACCACTTTCATCATAAGGCGCTGGTGAATTTCCCCTCTTTCTTATTGTCTAGCCTTGAAACCTCTGTCCTGCATTCTAAGAAAGTCTGTGAAGAAAACCCTGAGGCGATACCGGTGTCCTTGCATCAAGGCCTTATTTTCTGCCTGTATCATTATCATCTGGCCCTGAATCCTGCAAAACCCCCTATTACCAACCATGTGGAGGAAAGCTCTAATGATGACTCTGAGGATAGAATTCCCTTAAGCACTAGACTTGCTAAGACTTCCACCCTGATGGCTTCCCAACCCGCCTCCCCATCTAACCAGCCTTTAAGTGGCCCCTCGAGACCATTGTCCAGCCCGCCAATGTCTAAGACCACCTCCTTTTCGAAAGCCTTTTCAGGTAGCCATAGTCAGGCCCAAAACTTTGAAACCACCCATGATAAATCCCATGATGGCACTGTGGAAGGCCTGTGCAACCTAAAATGTAAGTTTCCAACACAGGAGAGTAAAAAACGTAAAGGTGGTAGCCCTGCAAAGAGTAAAACTGCCAAAAAGAGATGCAGTGATGGGAATGAAAAGAAAGAAGTTGAAGATTCAGGCAAAAAATAGGGGACCCCGGGGAAAGATGAGGTGGTAATTGTCAATGAAATTGCCTTGGGCAAAGATGGTAAACCCAGAAGGCCTTCCTTGAGGAGATCTTCTTGGCTAGCAAGAGGCCCTCCTCAGGAAATTAAATTAGTGGATTACTCCACTGCGTCTGAGGGTGAAGATACTGGATGGGAGGTGGAAATGAAGGGAATCAAGACTACTCCTGAGAAAGATCAGGAGGGTGCGAATCACTTTGCGTCAATGAATAATTCTTTCTATGACACCAATGAGGAAGAAACTGAAGTACAGGAGACCCCAGATATGGAGGTTATGAGTACAAGGAGAGACATGGATTACAGGAAATTGGAAGCGAAGTTGGCTAAAGTTAAGTCCCGTCTGACTATCATGGAAGACAAGGTGAAGAAGATGATCCAGATGATGTTGAAAACCTCCCTCAAGGCTGCTGATGTCTTTGCTTCTCTACAGGTGGACCAAACAAACAGCATGGATTCGCTGATGGAGGACCAGAAAAATCTTTTTAATATGTTAACTGATTATTGAAAGACATTGCTTAGTTAGCTAGTTAATGTTTTATGCTTTTATCAAACTTGTTTTAATCTCGATTTATATTTTATTAATATTTTTTGGTTGACTGTTGGTTGGCTGTTAGTTGGCTGTTGGTGGCCCTGGGCCTAGTTTGCTGCCTTTTGGCTTTGTTATCGGGTTCTACTCCTGGGTTAGCAACTTATCTTAATAAAAAACAATAGCATTTATAAAAAAACATAAAAATTATTTTAATTTATTTTATATGCAACAATAGCATTTATATTAGCAATAGTATTTAATAAAACAAATTAAAGAAGTGGTAGCAAATGCTACCATTTTTTTAATTTTTATTTATTTTTATATGCAGCCATCAAAAGTAAGTTCACTGGTGTTTGCTTTATTTATTTTTTTAATTTAGATTTGGTACAATAGGTTTGTGAAAAAAAAATTTGTAGTTTTTGCAAGATAAAGGCATTGAAGGGCACTAAGGGCTTGAGAAGGAGAAGTGCATTCCTCTGGCAGAGGATATAAAATGATGTTAGAAATGACTAATTATGTAGGAAGTAGGCTTTCTCAACATTTGACCGATTTCAAAGAGATAAGGCAAGTGCATTGTGCTTTAAATGTTTTTTCCTAATTTATTTTACCCTCTTCCCTCTATAGATTCACTTAATGCATGTGTATGTTTGTGCGTATCGATATAGATGTACATACATATAAACACAGATTCAAAATATTATAAGTTTGTAACCTTCTTTTCAATAGATGTACATACATACATAGATCCATAGATGTATTTGTAACCTTATTTTTAACAGTTTCAAAGCCATCAATTCTTGCAATCATAACCTTGTGAGAAACTAAACTTATTTATACGGTTGGTAATTTTTCAAGACAATGCTTTGTACAAGATGAGGTGATGTTAGCATAGGTTCCTATAGGGCTAACCCAACAATTATTAGTAGTGCCTTCAAACTAAACAAGCTTATTCCAACAACATTATACCCAACAATGCTTGTTAATAAATAGATTTTACAATCACCCAAAACTCACATTAGAGAGGTAGATGGATTTTAGTGCTTGTGGCATATTATATATGAAATACAATCTAACATTTTGTTATTCTAGTAGGAAACCATTCATGAAAAATTAAACCAGAGAAATTATTTAAAGGAAGAAATAGAGAGGTGTCATATAATACAAGAACATATCATAGGAGAAAGAAGCCAACACTTGGCTCAAATTGAAACATATAAAAGGTCCAAAGAAAGTCAAGGAAAGAGCCTCCAACAAGAAGTTGACGATATACTTCGAGAAGTGGAGGTTTGGGCTTGATTTATCTTTAACTAGAAAGTATTTTGATGCTATTTTTTTTATTTATTTAGAGGTTTTGTGTACATGGATTCGGCCAAAGAAAAAAATTGGGTTTGGGTTTGTTTTTGGTTCATCCATTTAAAAAAAAAGTTAAAAAAATCATTATTAAGTATATACAAGTTTGCAGCCTAAAAATGGGAATTAATTTCAGAATACCAAATAGCATCATATAATAAACAAAACAACCATAAAATTTTATAAGATCATATGTGTCTCAATATTTCATGTCCTCTAGGGTGGAATATAAAATTTTAAATATTAAAAGTTAAACAAATTCAAGAATTTTTGTTTTGGATAAGTAAATAGCTGGTATGGGCCAGCACCCTTTGATTATAGTAATGAAAACAAAAAGGAGGTCTCCATACATGAGAACCTAAGTCTTCAAAGTGTTACACGGGCTTAACAGCCAAAAACTGTTGCAACATTAAAAACCAACCTTCCACTACAGGGAACGATAAAGCCAGTCTGAAACCAAAACAAGAACAGTCCACAAGCTGAAACAAAACGCAGGAAAACTACCGACTGACGAATAGACAAAAAAACTGGTAACTTACGACCCCCTCATTACACGCTGCCTTGAACGGCACCCTCAGGTACATGGAGAGAAGAACTGGATGCGGCCATTCTAGCACACACCTCCCACTCCTCCTCCCACTCTGCCTCATTCCGCATCAGATGGGCCTTTGCTGCCTGAATTTTTACCAGACAATCCTTCCTGCATTTCTTGTGCACCAGTTCGTTTGTAATCTCCTCCACATCCCTACCGTCCTCCTGCACCCAGTCTTTAGCACAGTCAGGGGGCAAAGGAAACTCCACATCTTTGTTCTCCTCCTCCAAATCACTGTCATTAGGAACCCAGAAGCCTTCCCTCGCCATGTAGCTAACCATCCAATCCTTCGACAGAAAAGGGAGGATTTTGGCTGCCCTCTGGAGAAAGTCCAGATTTCGGTCCATGTTTGCCACCCTATCCTCGAGATCCCCAAGGTCAATTGCGAAGACAATGGGAAATTTCTGGATTTGCTTACCACCTTTTCCTTTTCACAGGTAGTATTGATGCGCCCAAGGAATTCTGCCGTCACCATCTATATTGTCTAGAACCACATCAATTTCCCCCAGATACGAATGCTTGAAAAGTCTCTGGCACAGGTTCTTCACTTTTACTTTAGACACTCCTCTGAATAGTGCCAAAGCCATAAACATTGCCGCAATGTCAGTATTCACCAGCAACCTATGGTAGTCCCAAATGAAGCCTGGGCCTAGCACCTGTTTCACCTCATTCACCACCAGTTCATGTTTAACCGAGAGGATACCTCTCAGTCGTTTGTCTGTGATAAACAAATTCAAGAATATTAAAATATATAAATTTTAGAATTTAGAATTAAATAAATAAATAATATTAAAGTCTAAATCTAAGCTAAATATATTAAATATTGATAATAGTTTATTAAATTATAAATATTAATAATTGTTTTTAGTTTAAAATTAAATAAATTCAAACAAGCAATAAAAAGCGACTGCAGAACTGACATTGACCCTGTACTATAAACTATGTAGCCTTTCTTCCCAGGACTATAATGTGTGTTGCATGTTTTATCCCCAACATCATCCCTCTCACATTCACACTCATAATTTTGTCAAACTCCTCTGTAATTGCCTATGAAAAGCAAAATCACATTTTTGAACTAAGATCATATGTTTCTACATTTTTATCTATTTTATTTATGTATGGGGTAAGTGCAAGAAGATGGGGGGCCAAAAAGTGGCCAAAAAATTTTCAAAAAAATTTAAGTCATAACGCGAGCATGTTATAACGCGCTCGCGTTATAACTTGTTATAAATAAATAAAAAAAAGCAATGCCATTTCATTTCATTCTGTTTTTCTCCTCTGCCCGCGGCTTCAAAACCCTCAAAAACGCGCTCGCGTTCTACAAAACGCCAATCAACACAAAAAGCTTGTCGATTCATCGCCAAAATGCCGCCGCGACGTCGAGCACGCCAAAGGGGTGAGTTATCTTTATTTTTTTGTTTGAATTTCTTCCTAAATAGGTAGGTTTTTGTTGATTTTTGATGTATATTTCGTTAATTGTAGGAAATGTTAATGCACCTCCTCCTCCTCCTCCTCCTCCTCAAAATCCACAAAATCCTAAGGAGGAAATACGTGCAGAACAACAACCTCCTCCATTCATTCCTCGACATGCCCCTGGAACACAAGATAATATAATGGGGGAAATTGAAAACAACAAAAAATAAATTGAAGATATAATTGCAAGGTTGAAAGATCCTTCCACTTCAACTTTGCATAGGTCCACACTTGCCGAATCTCTTGAGTCTATGTTATCAAATGTAAATTCAATTAGCAAGCAAATAACTAGTTGGACCGATAAAAAGAGAGAGTTTAGAGATTACTATGCAATTAAATTGTCATACCAAGATGTCAAAAAATTACAAATTACAAAATTAGACTTGTGTTCAATTTTCACAAATCCACAAACAAATCAACCTCCACCCATTACATGCAAGAGGTTCCCTATCCATTGGTGCAACAACCAAGCGATAAGGGACAATTTCGGGTAGAGGTGGTGGATGGTTTTTGACCATCCTCCATGCAATAATAATGAGGTCCCGCAATACTTTTTGAGGAAACTCTACTGCGAGTTTGTCCTCAATAAAGTGCCAAACTATTTTGATATGCGGGACTTCCAGGGTAGAGGTGGGGGCTCAGCAGAGGATAGACAAGGGGCACGTCTTGACCCACAGCGGGTAGTGAGATGAGTAATCAGCAGACCAGCCCACGAGCATGTTTCTATCCCTTCCATTATGAAGGAGAGTGTTGAGGTCGATACACTGAGGTCGATTAGTGCCTTGACCCAGAGCATCATAGAGCATGTCGATCCTGCAACACAGAGTGGGTTGGGAGATAGTGCGAGGAGTAGGGTCCCACCGCATACTTGCCAGGCTTGCGGGTCAGCTTGTGGTTATGACCCCATGGACAGTCAGGACGCAGGTGCACAGGCTACATCTGCAGCTGAGCAGATGGTGATGACAGATACCCTCCTGAGTGAGACTTTCGGCCTTGATACTCAGGTAAATATTAGCAAGTTTATTGAATTTAATTTATTAAATTTCATTTTTGAAATACAAGATTAACTAATTTAAATTGATGATTTTAATGAAATTTCAGGGTCATAGTGTCGATGCAGTTTTCAGTGGTTCTCCACCTACATTTTTCACTAGATCATCTACTGTCGAGGTATGTAACTAGTAAACAATTATAAATATTACATGTGAATAGCATCGTTATATGAATGGTATTCTAATTTCTGATTTTGGATGTTGAATAGGTTAACACTGTAGATTTCATGGCAACACCTGCCAGCGGTGGTGGACTTCAAAGCTTTACGGAGGTAATAAAATAAATAGTTTAATGAATAAATTTACTTACTAAATTTTTGTATGTGATTTGTGTGTTTTATTGTGTGTACTTCCATGTTTAGATGAACGTGTGTGTATGTTAGGAGCCATGATTTGCATCACTATTATAGTTTTCGTAATTGAATAATGTTGTTTTATTTCCAGATGATGTAGGCTGCGGATACACCTCCCCATGTTCATAGGGCAATGGAGCAGGGCTGCGATTCATAGCTCTATGGCATTGACAGGGGTATGAGGCAGATTAGTAAATTTTAATTTACATTCATTGTTATAGTTGTCTATTTTTGAAAAATCAAAAGATTATTGATTTGAAGTTTAATTTCTATCTGGATGGTTTCTATAGGACATGACATCACCAGGACCTATTCCTGCTACTGATGCAAGCAAGGAGACAGATTATATGTTAGCGGTAAGTGATTATTTTGTTAAATGTTTCATTTTTTTATAACATGTAATTTCTATATATTAATGTCTATACTTTTTTTTGTAACAGGTAAAGGTGCAGGAAGAACTAAATAGGAGGAGTAGCCATCGGGTTTGTAGTAGACCACCCACATGCATGTCTCCATCCCCTAGAAGATCAAAGGCTGCTCGTGATTTATTCTCTTCACCAGCCAAAGGGGAATGACTTTTTATTGTGTTCCTCTATTGTATGCCTATATGGCATTTGTGGACATATATTTTGTATTGTACATAGTTGACATTGTATGCCTATATGGCATTCTTGTAAGCCTATATGGCTATTTTGTATATATGTTATACTTATATCGACAGATATTGATGTATGCCTATATGGATATTTGGTTAATACAAATCTTTTTTATTGATGGCGTCCATACTTGCATTATAAATCCACTTTTGAATGGATATTTGTAGATGGCTACTTCAAATATTTAAAGTCTGATTGTATTACATAGGATGTTTGCATTTTCTTTGATAGGCTTGATAGGCCATGGATTACATGATGGTGTTTGATGGAAAAGTATGGTACTAGAAGACTCTAGTTCATTCTTAATAGGCTTGTGATTGATAATATCTTTGCATGATTGCACTTGATCTTGGATCATGGGCATGTTGTTAGGATTTTGATTGCATTGTGATGTTTGATGGATAGGCATGGTGTAAGTGTAAGATACCCAACTAGTTCTACGAAAATTTTTCCTTACTTAAACACTTTTACTTGCTAACAATTCATCAACTACTTCAATAACATAAAGATATACATCAAGATAACTATTTGAATGAAACAACATTAGAGTTGGGTACTTGTCTTGTTACTTGATTCAATCAACTTGCAATGTCTTATTACTTGGAAAATGCTTTCAATAGCATGAAGTACAACTCATTCAATGGAAATACAAGTACAGGCGAAGATTTGGAATGTTCAACTCATCACCTCACAAGGTAGGCGCATATTTGAAGGATTTACAGGTTTTTCTGACTTGGGCGCCAAGTTGAGGTGACCTCCTCCTGAAGTTGCGCCTTGTCAACATTAGGCGCCAATTAGAGTTTATGGATGCTCTGGATTGTTTCCAAGAGTAGGCCAAAACATCATCATTAAGAAAGTGTTTTAAATGCTAGGCGCCCAACTGAGCCCTCTGGATTCTAGGTGCTCCTTTCATGCATTCCGTGTTCTAGGCACCAATTGAAAGGAGTGGAGAACAGGGCAAGCGCCTTCCAAACTAGGTGTTTCCTTGAGGTGACAAGGACTTAGAAAGTGCGCCTAAGGTGAGCGCCTTGAGTGAAAAGGTCTAACAAACATCTGTGAACCCCCTTTCAAGGTTAGGTGCATTCTGGAGGTGGAAACAAGTAGAAGGTGCGCCTTGGCTTCCTTTGTCAATTCTTTCAAGTCTTTGTTGATTAGGAAGGTGGAATGCTTCATTGTAGAATGAGCGCCTATCTTCTAATGTCCAAACTACTTCTTCTGGCTCATTCTGTGGCTAGGTGCCAGAGATAAACTATGCACACAAGGGAGTGTGCCTAGACTCACTTGATGTTTTCTTACTACTTCAACCCTTGGAAGATGTTCCAAGGTGTTCCCTTTTACAAGCACCTGACCTCCCAAGTTCCTTCATGTGTTATTCCTTGAAGGTGCCAAAACTGAGCTCCAGTGCCATGGGATTATGCCTAACATCTTTGAAGAGTTTCTAAGCCTTTTGCAAGTTGATATCCCAAACTCATGCTTCTAGGCACAACAGGAGCTTTCCAAAGGAGTTTCCAAGTTTTAGACGCCAAGCGAGGTCATGGGTGAATGGAACTGCACCTTAGGAGATGACTGGATCCTAAGCGTCAGTCTGGAGTTACAGTGGAATTGATATGCGCCTCAACTAGCTTAGGCACCCATTTGAAGTGATTCCTTTAACACTTCTCTATCAATCTCAACTGCAAGGATGATCTCCTAATCCAATTTTGATCCTCTGGAGACGCAAATAGCTTTTCATTTCACTAGGCGCCATCAATGATGATCATCAACCAAAGCACATTTCAAAGGTGAGATAGGCAAGTGAGGTGCCAAACTAGTCCTTAAGACTTATCTCCTTCTATCAAGTCAATTTCAACTATGTGAGAGAGTTCTATTCTAGGTGCAAAATGGAAATGTTTCATCAAATGGTGCATCTTACAAAGCTCCCAATTCTAGGTGCCAAAGCCAAAGAGTTTTCCCAACACATGCACCTGGGCTAGGAATTCACCTAACAGACATCACTTAGCTTTAAAACTTTCAATCTATAGCCATCTGGGCTAGGCGCTCCAATGGAGGATCCTTGAACTCATGCATTGGCGCCTTCTAGTTCTAAGCACCCATTTTGGATGATTCATCCTGATACTAGCACCCAAAATGACTAGACTCTCTTCATCATCCAATTCACTTAGAAGACTCAAGTTGGAGACTTAGTTGTCTATCCATGTTCTCTGGAAGATTCATTGTACCTCTATGCACTTAGGCGCCCTAGTTGATGTGATTAAAGTGCTTCAAAGCTCCATGATTCTTGGTTAGGCACACATTTGACATTGAGCAAGCAAGAAAGTGCGCCCTGACTCTAGGAGTCCTGCCTTAGTCAAGTTTAGCATCCAAACTTAACTAATTTCAAGTTTCTGACTTTGTTCCTGTAAAAAACAAAAGTTAAGTTAGTCAAAAACCAATTCATTCCCTCATTATTTCGAATTAGCCTCTGGGAATGAGGAATAGGCTAACTCATTCTTCATTTGATGATCAGGCCAGAAACGGGGACATGACAGTAAGATACCCAACTAGTTCTACGAAAATTTTTCCTTAAACAATTTTACTTGCTATCAATTCATCAACTACTTCAACAACACAAAGATATACATCAAAGATAACTACTTGAATGAATCAACCTTAGAGTTGGGTACTTGTCTAGTTATTTGACTCAATCAACTTACAATGTCTTATTACATGGATAATGCTTTCAATAGCATGAAGTTACAACTTATTCAATGGAGATACAAAAGAAAGGCCTTGAAGCCTTGATGTTTACAATGGCGTCTACACTTGATCAACTCAATCAAACTCAATGATGTCAACTGAATGTCAACACCTCACAATATCACAAGGGAGCATCACCTTGCTTGTTGCATGGATGAACGTCATAGTTGCAAGACTCTTAGGGTTAGGCGCCAACTGAAGGTAGTAGAGACTAGCTAGGTGCCATCCTAAGCTGGGCGCTTCCTTGAGGTGGTAGAGACATGGATGAACGTCTGGTGGGGTTTGATGACTCTATATTGACACTCAAATTCACTTAGGTGCAATATTAGTGTTCTTCTAACTAGGCGCCAGATAGGAGGATTCTCAGGGGTTTTGGCGCCTAGGTTACAACTTGTCAATTTCTCAAAGAATCTTTGAAACACTTAACTTCCAAGGATTATCATCTTAAGAGTAGATGATGATGACATGAAGTAGAGATCTCTCTAGGACTGGATGAAGCCTTGCTTGATGATAAGACGAAGATGAAGTGATCCTTCATGACGACCCTTGGAGTGACCCTCTTGGAGTTGTGGACTTTGAAACTTTGAAGATTGAGAGATCTTGAAACTCGGATGGATGAATGTCTATCATTGATGAAGTACACTTGCAAGATATTCCTCAGAGAACTTGAATGGATAGATGCCTTGAAATTTCAACATGACATTAGTGATGAAGAGTATTGACATGTTGGACTTGATGTGACCTTGCTGAAGGTGCATTTTCTTTCTTAGCATGATCATCCCAAACCAAGGCACCAACTTGGAAAACCCTGTGAAGGCGCCACTATCTGGAATTTCTTCCAAGGTGTTAAAACTTGACATCTCTTCTTCTCTAGGTACTATCTCCTTCAAGGCGCTCCTTAAAATCATTGGAAGTGCTCAGGACTTACCTTAGTCCAAAGTGCCACAATCCATTCCTTAAAGCACAAAGAATTCTCAAAGGCGCCCCTATTTACCTCTAAGCACTCAAATATCATTTAGATTCAAGGCGCACATTTAGCTCCAAAGCACAAATTTCCATCATCAACCCATCAAGGTGCATCATCTTCCCTTTGTATCCCCTTCAAGGCACAGACATTCACTTCTTCACACTCAAACTCACTCTCTGGCGCTAGAATAGGTGTATAACTTCAAATAAGGTGCTAATCTTAGGTTTCTAAGTACTTAGTTTGATCTTAAGGTTATCCTTCCTCTAAGCACTCTCTTCAACTCCCTCACTGAAGGCCCTCTGTAAGTTTGGGCGCATTTCATCCCAAGGCGCTTCAACATCATCCAAGGTGCAAATTCACTCTCCAAGACAAGGTGCAAAAAACCCTATCCTAAGGCGCTCAAATCTTGCTTCTAGACCTAGGCGCACAAACATGAGATTGTGACTTCAATCATCATTCTTGGTTAAGGCACACAAACTCTCATTCAAGGCGCATATCTTTCTCCAACAAGGCACATATATTCCTCCAACAAGGCGCATATTCAATTCTAGGGTGCTCTATCTTGGATTAAATTAGGGTATCTCCTCAACAAGGTGCTCCAAACCATACCAAGGCGCTAAAACACTTAATGCAAGTTCTTCAAGTGCTTATCCAACTTGATTCCTCCAACACAGGGCGCTCAATCTACTTTCTCAAACTTTCAACTCAAATCCTCACCTTATATTCTCCAGGGCAAAAAGGTGCAATTTGATTGAGGGCGCTAAAACTCTTAGGTGCACTTATCTCCCTGAACTTACCTCTCTTCTTCCCTAGGCACCAGAAACACCTCTTTATCTCAACTAGGCACTTATCTTCTCTAGGCGCACATGGTCTTCAAGGCACATTTCATTTATCAAGGCACCTATCTCTAACAATCTCAACACTCAAAGGGACTCAAAACTCATCTGGACACCATCACTTCCCTAAAGGCGCAAAATTGGTGTAGATACATTCCATTTATTAAGGATCATTCTGGGGCCCAAATCTTGTCAAAGCGAAGGATCAATAGGTTCTCTCTAAGGTGCACTCCAGGGTTTGATCTTGCAAGACTTCTCACGTCAAAATTTTGACCAAGACACTCAAGGCGCTAGTCTTTATCATCTAACCCTACAGTGCACTTACTCATTATGATATACTCCTCAACTTTGTATTCAACCTTGCCCAAGGTGCATATTCACTATAAGGCATTCTCACTTTTTCAAGGCTCAGAGGGCTTCAACTTGCTAAAGGATAGAGGTCTAGGCGCATATCTGACTTGAAGCTCAAGGCGCTCCAACCCTCTTGCTTTGGAATTCCTTCTAGGCACTAAGTGACTTCTCCAATTCCTTGAAAACATTTGAAGTGTTTTACCTTCTCAAGGTGCTCCTTCGAACTTGACTCCAAGGTGTTATAATCTCAAAGGTGCTGACATCATCTCAACCAAAGGCGCTCAATGATTCATCCCATATCTAGGCGCTAAAACACTTAATCAACCAAGTCATTCAAGGTGCCATTCAATAAACTCATCTTCCATGATTTCCTATCAAGGCGCATATCACTTCTCTCATGGGCTTTAGGCGCTCAGTTGAGTGTTTCAATACTACTTAGGTGCCAAATTCATTTTAATGCACCAAATACAAAGAGCTTTCAAACACCGGGCGCTCATAAAGAGTCTTCCAACCTTGGGTGCTAAATTAGGTCTTTGCAACTATCCAAGGCGCATATCTTGGTTTGAACAACTTATGGTGCCAAGACAACTTCTCATTAGGGCGCTCAAAACACTTGTGTTTACATTTGAAGTGCTTTACCTTCTGAAGGTACTCCAGACTAACCTGACTCCAAGGCGCTCCATCATCATCCTTAAGGTGCTAAAAACATCATCTCCACTCTAGGCAAAAACATCATCCAACTCCTTAAGGCACTTCACTGTCAAAGTCTGAAGGCGCTCTACCTAGACCTTTCCCCTAGGCGCCAGAACTCCTAAGCGCTCACCAGATAACTCTCTTCTTCAAGGTGCAAATCTTCCTATACTATTATTGCCTCTGAAACATCAATTAACGTGATGTGAGGGTGCAAAGGCTACTCCAATCCTCAGTGAGCGCCTAGTTTAAACAAGGAGAAATAAAGGATTCAAAACTATCCAAACGATCATCCCCTTCCTAACGTCTTCACTGCTCTGAAAAACCTTGGCCAAAATGACACATAACAACTCCTGTGCAAAGCACCTGAGCAAGAAAAGAGGGGGTCCCCAATCTGATGGGGTGATGTGTGATTTGGTCACAACAGTTACCCTTTTGGGGTGATGTGTGATTTGGGGTGATGTGTGATTTGGAGGGCTCAATTCTTCAAGGCACCCATTTTGTTCACCACTTGTAGCATCACTTGTTCAAGGCACATGTGTGATTTGGTCAAAAACAGGCGCCTAGAGTGAATAGGCTTTCATCCTGACTTAATACACTGCCTCCTTCTGACGATTTTTGGGGCAGTAGAAAACCTTTCACCATGGGCAAATGGCTCAAAGCTATAAAAAATTGAGAGAGGTTATTGTACAGGCACTCTACATGATCGCGTTGCCTCAGATGGAATGTTTCTAAGTGACACAGTTTTTGAGTAACATCTCATCAAAGATTGCTGCCTTTTTGCACTTTGGACTCTTCAGGGATATCGTCAGTACAATGTAGCTCCGACTGTTTCGACATATTTGGGTGAAAAATAGGACCATGCCTAGTGTAAATGTACCCATTCAGACGCGTTGGAACAGTCAGTTTGGTCACATCATGAGCAGGACGAAAGTTACACCCCTTTGCAACTTTACACTGCCTCCTCCTGACGATTTTTGGGGCAGCAAAAAACCTTTCACTAAGAGCAAATGGCTCAGAGCTATAAAAAATTGAGAGAGGTTATTGTAGAGGCACTCTACGTGATCGCGTTGCCTCAAACAGAATGCTTCTAAGTGACATGATTTTTGAGTAACATCTCGTCAAAGATTGCTGCCTTTTTGCAGTTTGGACTCTTTAGGGATATCGTCGGTACAATGTAGCTCCAACTGTTTCGACATATTTGGGTGAAAAATAGGACCATGCCTAGCGTAAATGTACCCATTCGGACATGTTGGAACAGTCAGTTTGGTCACATCATGAGCAGGACGAAAGTTACACCCCTTTGCAACTTTACACTACCTCCTTCTGACGATTTTTGGGGCAGCAGAAAACCTTTCACCATGGGCAAATGCCTCAGAGCTATAAAAAACTGAGAGAGGTTATTGTAGAGGCACTCAACATGATCATGTTGCCTTAGATGGAATGTTTTTAAGTGACACAGTTTTCAAGTAACATCTCGTCAAAGATTGCTACCTTTTTGCACTTTGGACTCTTCAGGGATATCGTCAGTACAATGTAGCTCTGACTGTTTTGACATGTTTGGGTGAAAAATAGGACCATGCCTAGCGTAAATGTACCCATTTGGACGCGTTGGAATAGTCAGTTTGGTCGCATCAGGAGCAGGACGAAAGTTACACCCCTTTGCAACTTTACACTGCCTCCTTCTGACGATTTTTGGGGCAACAAAAAACCTTTCACCACGGGCAAATGCCTCAGAGCTATAAAAAACTGAGAGAGGTTATTGTAGAGGCACTCTACGTGATCGCGTTGCCTTAGACAGAATGTTTCTAAGTGACACAGTTTTTGAGTAACATCTCGTCAAAGATTGCTGCCTTTTTGCACTTTGGACTCTTCAGGGATATCATCGGTACAATGTAGCTCTGACTGTTTCGACATATTTGGGTGAAAAATAGGACCATGCCTAGCGTAAATGTACCCATTCGGACGCGTTGGAACAGTCAGTTTGGTCGCATCAGGAGCAAGATGAAAGTTACACCCCTTTGCAACTTTACACTGCCTCCTTCTGACGATTTTTGGGGTAACAGAAAACCTTTCACCACGGGCAAATGCCTCAAAGCTATAAAAAACTGAGAGAGGTTATTGTAGAGACACTCTACGTGATTGCGTTGCCTCAGACGGAATGTTTCTAAGTGACACAGTTTTTGAGTAACATCTCGTCAAAGATTGCTGCATTTTTGCACTTTGGACTCTTCAGGGATATCGTCGGTACAATGTAGCTCTGACTATTTTGACATGTTTGGGTGAAAAATAGGACCATGCCTAGCGTAAATGTACCCATTTAGATGCGTTGGAATAGTCAATTTGGTCGCATCAGGAGCAGGACAAAAGTTACACCCCTTTGCAACTTTACACTGCCTCCTTCTGACGATTTTTGGGACAGCAGAAAACCTTTCACCACGGGCAAATGCCTCAAAGCTATAAAAAAACTGAGAGAGGTTATTGTAGAGGCACTCTACGTGATCGCGTTGCCTTAGACAAAATGTTTCTAAGTGACACAATTTTTGAGTAACATCTCATCAAAGATTGTTGCATTTTTGCACTTTGGACTCTTCAGGGATATCGTCGGTACAATGTAGCTCTGACTGTTTTCACATGTTTGGGTGAAAAATAAGACTATGCCTAGTGTAAATGTACCCATTCGGACGCGTTGGAACAGTCAGTTTGGTCGCATCAAGAGCAGGACAAAAGTTACACCCCTTTGCAACTTTACACTGCCTCCTTCTGATGATTTTTGGGGCAGCAGAAAACCTTTCACCACGGGCAAATGCCTCAGAGCTATAAAAAACCAAGAGAGGTTATTGTAGAGGCACTCTACATGATCGCGTTGCCTTAGACAGAATGTTTCTAAGTGACATGGTTTTTGAGTAACATCTCGTCAAAGATTGCTGCCTTTTTGCACTTTGGACTCTTCAAGGATATCGTCGGTACAATGTAGCTCCGACTGTTTCGACATGTTTGGGTGAAAAACAGGACCATACCTAGCATAAATGTACCCATCCAGACGCGTTGGAACAGTCAGTTTGGTCACATCACGAGCAGGACACCAAAAATGCAAAAGTTGCTTTGTGCAACTTGACAACATTGACACTTTTTTGCAACATGACTCAAAGACTCAAACTGACCCCAAATGACTCAAAGTGACTCAAAGACTCAAACTGACCCCAAATGACTCAAAGTGACTTAAAATCACCTTGATTTGGTGCCCAATGTACATTATAGAGGTCGAGGTGCTCCTTATCATTCAAACATCTTAGATGAGCGCATAGGAAAGAAAAAAGCTCTAAGTGTCATCATCATGAGCGCCTAATATCAAGAGACTTTAATGGCTCAAACCTTAGCATGGAGTCCTAAGGCGCATTTCATGTCTCCTTTCATCCAGTTTGGCGCCCTTATGTAGATTTTTCAACTTGATTTGGCGCCCTATATGTGAAGGAAGATCTAAAGGCATGAAAGTGGATGTCATATTGCAAGAGTTTGGATCATCAAAATTAAAAAAAATAAGTCTATTAAGCTTGGGCACCCTTGGTCTTCTTTTCATTCATTATGAGCGCCTTGGGAGAATGGTATATAGGTCATCATCATGATTGGGTGCCCTGGATCCAGAGTGTTGGAGAGATCATCAAATGGTGTCTAGTAGGGTGAGTTATGAGTTTGGTCGCATCAGGAGCAGGACACCAAAAATGCATAACATGATGATGTAAAAATGTGTACATATGTGTAAAAATGCAAGAGGAAATAAAAAAAGACAAACTTTACAAATTAATGTGCATACTTACAACTCAATGTAACATAACTTTACAAAATCAATGTGAATACTTACAAATTAATCCAATGAACCATCCGGGTCTGCTCTACTCTTTATTGTGTCAAGTATTGCTTCATGGTCAGACTCACGCACCTTCCACAATATTTTGTTCAAAGGTCTACCCCGATACTTTAACAATTGAACATTGGATGCCATGACAAGGTTCGAGTAGTGAAGAATCTTCCGATGCATGTCAAAGTCCTGAAATAGCCAAATATTAACACTCTTATGTGGGTACCTTCTAAGCCATGTTCCAGTAATAACCACTGATCCTGTAGGGTATTCGATGTTTTCTCCATCTGTAACAAGGGCCTCCAATTTCTTTTTGGCCTCAACACAACAACATAAGTAATAATCTGTTCCCTCTTCATTATCTTTATCTACAATAACTACATATACGTGCCCTACATTGATATGTGTAGCAAATTAGATGAAATTAGTCAACATTACAAAAACACTACAAAGTAAGATGACATTACCTGGTTGAACTAGATGAAATTAGATGCATATACGTGCCCTATATTACCTGGTTAAACTAAATCTGATGTGGTCAAAGTCAACTGACGATTCCATCTATGTTAGTTCCAATGCCGTTGGGGGTCGATACGTGTCAAGTGGGCTAAGATAACTTAACTGCCATTCGTCAACCCACTCCTTTGACTCGTACTCATCCCAGACTTGAATTGTACAGGAAGAACAAAAGCATGACATCTTTCGTGTATGGATACTCCATGAACCTGCAATTGAGCTTCTGAAAGAGTGCATCTCATTTGATCCTGTCAGTGTACAACAATCCTCATATGGTGCAATGTTAGTATCATCTATCAACCAAAAAAATCTACGAACTAAAGACTTACCTTCATTACCTGGACCCATGGAAGCATTACACCACTCGACAATCGATTTTGCATCTGTCAACTTTGCATTATCTTTATACTTTAACTCTTCTCGTGCTATGGCTCTTTTGATACATGCTCCTACACCATCATGCTCCCCCTTTCCATGCCCGGCCTCACAAAAGTTCCACATATGTTGAATACTTGTAAAATTATGCCTCCTACTCAACCAATAGAAATTTCGTGAGTTCTTGAATTGTGACGCACAATTATCCGACCATATGATATGCTGACTGAACGATATGCCCCTTCTAGCCAAATCATTGTAGAACACCTGAAAGCAACCTTGCATGAACTCTGTAGAATGCGTGCGATCATCACTAATATAGAAATTATACTCCCTTATGATCTTTATGTCATCCTCTGTACTATCATTCGCATGAATGAATGCGATGTGCACAAATATAGAAACCTGTGTGGAGTTGTAATATTGTGATTTCACCTCACGTTGTGGCTGTAGACTGTAGTTCTCTGCAAAGTCGATGACTGAAACAATGCTACCAACCGGAAATGTGTCCTTGCATAACTTGAATTGCAAGTCCAACCATCGAGCTCTATGGGCATGTCTTGCATACTCATACACTATGCTGTCACGAAATATAGGCATAAACTGATACACTGGAATCTTTTCAATAACTAATTCACACCTCTTTGCTTCTTTACCATCTTTTGTATTGTATGCCACTATTTTATATTTGCCAAACTCTACTAGTTCATTTCCAACCGCATGTGTTATTTCCATATGTTCACATATTGGCAAATGTTGCAAGCCACCGCAACAATGACATGTGCCATCCAAGCATAATTTCTTGTAGAATATTTGACCTTCCTCTCTTTCACATAAAATTCTTGATATGAAGTCTCTTGAAGATGTTGGTGGGGCACATATGGCACAACCCTGCAAATCATTGTTAGTATGCATATCTAAACATATAGACCTATAAGCATCAAAATGGTTAGAAAATTCAATATGTAATCTACAACAACAAGTAGTGCGTGTGTGATTTATCTTAACATAGAAAGGTTTTAGCATTTCAAAATATCTTTGACAAATTTTAATTTGAGGATACTTCTCTAGAAATTTACCATAAAACTGTGTTTGAGTCTCATCCAAAAAATGCTTTGGATGTGGCTCGCGGTTCTGACTACCGATTCTCCTTCTTACCACATCCCTTTGATTCAGAGATACCCTTGTGTAATTCTTCCAAAAGTCTTCAATTAGTGATCTCAATGCTTCAACAATTAGTTTATCTTTTTGTGGTAGTCTCCCCGAGAACACCCATAATTCATTGGCATTAGTGCCCTTAATTCTTTAGCATCTTCCAACGGCTCTTGATAAAGTTTTCCTATTAATTCTCAATTCTTGACTTGTCTTTCTAATGAGACGAGCTTTCCTCGTTTGACTACTTACTATAGTCGATGTAATCACACGCCATGTTGCATTACTATCTTTTGTGCGTGAGGTGTTACCCACACTCTCATACGCACTCATTAGATTCTTGACAATAGATTTTTCACTTGAAGCCTCTAATGTTCTCAACCCAAGAATCTTCATGATAGACCTATACTTTATACTTCGCATCATTTCAATGAATAGTTGACATCTTGCAGTCTCATTTAACTTTTCAAAGAACAATCTCCAAATCTTATTAGCATATCTTCTACAAGTGTGTTTTGGAATCTTACCTTCCATTGGCTACAAAATATTCTCATCAATATCAATCAAATACTTTGGCTTTCTATGCAAAATTCTAGGTGGTGTCAAGTTAGGTAAATTCATCTCAACATTAGGAATTTCATCAATATTTAAATGAGATGGGTTAGATGGCATACCTTCGATCGAAGATGGAATAGATGACATACCTTGAAGTTGAGGTGGGAACGATGGCATACCTCCTTCATCACATGTGAGTGATGATGTACTCTCAACTTGAGATGTGGTAGATGGTGTCCCTACATGTTGACTTGCGGTAAAGGACGTGTCTCCAACTATGGTATTCAAATCTCTCGTACCACGAAGTTTTTGCATTCGTTCTCTTTGTGCCGCCAATACCATATCTCTTTGTGATGGTTGTGGTTCCTCTTCAATTGGTATGTCTTCATTTATCGTGTCCAATTTCCTCTTCTCACGAAGTTCCCTCATAGCTATTACTTTCTTTGCATTCTTAGCTTCTATCTCTTCCTGTGTTGGTTTAATTCTTGATCGTTTCCTCGGCATGATGGAGAATTTGTCTGTAGCATGATAAAGAGACCAATATTAGTTCCTAAGAAATGAATACATGATAATAGTGGGATTGTATTTTTTTTATGTTGTAAGGATTTATTCTTGTATAGTTTGACATCATGGTATGAACTAAGGTTTGTTTATTACACATAATTATTAAAGAGCCCAAGTGTAGAAAATATACATGGCATCATGTGAGATTGTAGGTTGCTTTCTTGATTGGGAATGTGTCTATTTTAAACATGTATGATAAAGCATGATAAAGTAATTCAATCCGAAATAAGGAAAATGTAAAGAACATGCATGTAAAGACTTGACATACCTAAATAACGAAGATTTGAATGGAGAGAGTACCCAATTATGTAGTGTTTTTATCTTCTTGCATCAAACTCCTCAACAATTTGAGTTTTTCACCACTTGCTTCCTTTTCAATGTTAAATTCTTAAAATTGAATCACAATTAACATTGCAACACTACAAAAATTGAAACTTGAATAGATATATATCAAACTTGGTGTGAAAACTATGTTATTTCCTCCTTCTCAAGTTGGCAAAGCAGAAAAGGTGGTGGAAAGATCATGCAAAGGTGGTACAATGTGTCAAATGTGCATGTGAACTTCCCAATAGCATGAAAGCACTTCTTTTTTGTCGGAGCACGCACAGAATCAGTAAGAAAATAGAGCATGTGGGCTTGGATCACAAGGGTAACCACTTTTTTACCGTTTCAATAGAAATACAAAATGCGAGCACGTTATAACGCGCTCACGCTATAACGCGCTCGCGTTTTATCCTGCTATACATTCATCACATCCTTTGCATTGATCACATCTTTTTCTTGCAAGGGCTTGCCAGATGCTCCGCCATATGATAGGCATAACAATGAAGGGGCAAGCCCTCATAATCAAGTTCGTGATAGAAAATGCCTTCAACCCTCAACGTCAAACTCTAATCCCTAAACCCTCAACTCTGATCCCTCGACCCTCAACCCTCAATGTCAAATCCTAATCCCTCAACCCTATCCCTAAACCCTCAACCCTCAACGTCAAATCCTAATCCCTTATCCCTAAACCCTCCAACCCTATCCCTAATCCTTACAATCCTCAACCCTTAACTCTGATCCATCAACCCTCAACACTATACCTTAAACCCTAATCCCTTCAACCTCAACCCTATCCCTAAACCCTTGACCCTCGAACCTCAACCCTCAACCCTCGACGTCAAACCCTAATCCCTCAACCCTTAACTCTGATCCCTCATCTCTCAACCCTAACCCTAAACCCTCAACCCTCAACATCAAATCCTAATCCCTCAACCCTTCACTCTAATCCCTCAACCCTAAGCCCTATCCCTAAACCCTCAACACTATACCTTAAACCCTAATCCCTCAGCCCTTAACCCTAAACCTTATCCCTAAACCCTAATCCCTCAACCCTCAACCCTAATCCGTCACCCCTCAACTCTAATCCATTATCCCTAAACCCTAAATGCTATCCCTATTCCTACACCCTCAACAGAATCGATACTATACCTTAAATCCTAATCCCTCAACCCTTAACTCTGATCCCTCGACCTTCAACCCTAATCCTAAACCCTAAACCCTCAACGTCAAATTCTAATCCCTCAACCCTTCACTCTAATCCCTCAACCCTAAACCTTATCCCTAAACCCTCAACACTATACCTTAAACCCTAATCCCTCAACCCTAACCCTAAACCTTGTCCCTAAACCCTAATCCCTCAACCCTTAACCCTAATCTGTCATCCGTCATCCCTCAACTCTAATCCCTCATTCCTAAACCCTAAACGCTATCCCTATTCCTAGACCCTCAACAGGCTCGATACTATACCTTAAACCCTAATCCCTCTACCCTCGACACTCTTATTTAACCCTAATCCCTTGACCATTAACCCTATCCCTCAACCTCAACCCTCAACCCTCAACCCTCAACTCTCAACATTAAACCCTAATTCATCAACCCTAAACCCTAATCCCTCAAACCTAAACCCTATCCCTAAACCATCAACCCTCAACACTATACCTTAAACCCTAATCCCTCAACCCTCAACCCTAAACCTTATCCCTAAACCCTAATCCCTCAACCCTCAACCCTAATCCATCATCCCTCAACTCTAATCCCTCATCCCTAAACCCTAAATGCTATCCCTATTCCTAAACCCTCAACAGACTCGATACTATACCTTAAACTCTAATCCCTTATCCCTAAACCCTCCAACCCTATCCCTAATCCTTATACCCTCCACACTCAACTTTAACCCTAATTCCTCGACCCTCAACCCTATCCCTAAACCCTTGACCCTCGAACCTCAACCCTCAACATCAAACCCTAATCCCTCAACCCTTAACTCTGATCCCTCGACCTTCAACCCTAACCCTAAACCCTAAACCCTCAACGTCAAATTCTAATCCCTCAACCCTTCACTCTAATCCCTCAACCCTAAACCCTATCCCTAAACCCTCAACACTATACCTTAAACCCTAATCCCTCAACCCTAACCCTAAACCTTGTCCCTAAACCCTAATCCCTCAACCCTCAACCCTAATCTGTCATCCGTCATCCCTCAACTCTAATCCCTCATTCCTAAACCCTAAAATCTATCCCTATTCCTAGACCCTCAACAGGCTCGATACTATACCTTAAACCCTAATCCCTCTACCCTCGACACTCTTATTTAACCCTAATTCCTTGACCATTAACCCTATCCCTCAACCTCAACCCTCAACCCTCAACCCTCAACTCTCAACATTAAACCCTAATTCATCAACCCTAAACCCTAATCCCTCAAACCTAAACCCTATCCCTAAACCATCAACCCTCAACACTATACCTTAAACCCTAATCCCTCAACCCTCAACCCTAAACCTTATCCCTAAACCCTAATCCCTCAACCCTCAACCCAAATCCATCATCCCTCAACTCTAATCCCTCATCCCTAAACCCTAAATGCTATCCCTATTCCTAAACCCTCAACAGACTCGATACTATACCTTAAACTCTAATCCCTTATCCCTAAACCCTCCAACCCTATCCCTAATCCTTATACCCTCCACACTCAACTTTAACCCTAATTCCTCGACCCTCAACCCTATCCCTAAACCCTTGACCCTCGAACCTCAACCCTCAACCCTCAACATCAAACCCTAATCCCTCCACCCTTAACTCTGATCCCTCGACCTTCAACCCTAACCCTAAACCCTAAACCCTCAACGTCAAATTCTAATCCCTCAACCCTTCACTCTAATCCCTCAACCCTAAACCCTATCCCTAAACCCTCAACACTATACCTTAAACCCTAATCCCTCAACCCTAACCCTAAACCTTGTTCCTAAACCCTAATCCCTCAACCCTTAACCCTAATCTATCATCCGTCATCCCTCAACTCTAATCCCTCATTCCTAAACCCTAAACGCTATCCCTATTCCTAGACCCTCAACAGGCTCGATACTATACCTTAAACCCTAATCCCTCTACCCTCGACACTCTTATTTAACCCTAATCCCTTGACCATTAACCCTATCCCTCAACCTCAACCCTCAACCCTCAACCCTCAACTCTCAACATTAAACCCTAATTCATCAACCCTAAACCCTAATCCCTCAAACCTAAACCCTATCCCTAAACCATCAACCCTCAACACTATACCTTAAACCCTAATCCCTCAACCCTCAACCCTAAACCTTATCCCTAAACCCTAATCCCTCAACCCTCAACCCTAATCCATCATCCCTCAACTCTAATCCCTCATCCCTAAACCCTAAATGCTATCCCTATTCCTAAACCCTCAACAGACTCGATACTATACCTTAAACTCTAATCCCTTATCCCTAAACCCTCCAACCCTATCCCTAATCCTTATACCCTCCACACTCAACTCTAACCCTAATTCCTCGACCCTCAACCCTATCCCTAAACCCTTGACCCTCGAACCTCAACCCTCAACCCTCAACATCAAACCCTAATCCCTCAACCCTTAACTCTGATCCCTCGACCTTCAACCCTAACCCTAAACCCTAAACCCTCAACGTCAAATTCTAATCCCTCAACCCTAAACCCTATCCCTAAACCCTCAACACTATACCTTAAACCCTAATCCCTCAACCCTAACCCTAAACCTTGTCCCTAAACCCTAATGCCTCAACCCTCAACCCTAATCTGTCATCCGTCATCCCTCAACTCTAATCCCTCATTCCTAAATCCTAAAAGCTATCTCTATTCCTAGACCCTCAACAGGCTCGATACTATACCTTAAACCCTAATCCCTCTACCCTCGACACTCTTATTTAACCCTAATCCCTTGACCATTAACCCTATCCCTCAACCTCAACCCTCAACCCTGAACCCTGAACCCTCAACTCTCAACATTAAACCCTAATTCATCAACCCTAAACCCTAATCCCTCAAACCTAAACCCTATCCCTAAACCATCAACCCTCAACACTATACCTTAAACCCTAATCCCTCAACCCTCAACCCTAAACCTTATCCCTAAACCCTAATCCCTCAACCCTCAACCCTAACCCCTCATCCCTCAACTCTAATCCCTCATCTCTAAACCCTAAATGCTATCCCTATTCATAAACCCTCAACAAACTTGATACTATACCTTAAACTCTAATCCCTTATCCCTAAACCCTCCAACCCTATCCCTAATCCTGACACCCTCCACACTCTACTTTAACCCTAATCCCTTCAACCTCAACCCTATCCCTAAACCCTTGACCCTCGAACCTCAACCCTCAACCCTCGACGTCAAACCCTATTCCCTCAACCCTTAACTCTGATCCCTTATCTCTCAACCCTAACCCTAAACCCTAAACTCTCAACCCTCAACGTCAAATCCTAATCCCTCAACCCTAAACCCTATCCCTAAACCCTCAACACTATAACTTAAACCCTAATCCCTCAGCCCTCAACCCTAAACCTTATCCCTAAACCCTAATCCCTCAACCCTCAACCCTAATCCGTCATCCCTCAACTCTAATCCCTCATCCCTAAACCCTAAATGCTATCCCTATTCCTACACCCTCAACAGAATCGATACTATACCTTAAACCCTAATCCCTTATCCCTAAACCCTCAAACCCTATCCCTAATCCTTATACCCTCCACACTCTACTTTAACTCTAATTCCTCGACCCTCAACCCTATCCCTAAACCCTTGACCCTTGAACCTCAACCCTCAACCCTCAATGTCAAACCCTAATCCCTCAACCCTTAACTCTGATCCCTCAACACTCAACACTATACCTTAAACCCTAATCCCTATCCCTCAACCCTTAACCCTTAAAACTTAAACCCTATCCCTACACCCTCAACACTTGACACTATATCTTAAGCCTTAAACCCTCAATCCTTAAACCTTCAACCCTAAACCCTATCCCTAATCCCTCTACCCTTGACACTCTAACCCTAACCTCGACATTAAATGCTAATCCGTCAACCCTAAACCCTAATCCTAAACCCTCAACCCTCAACCCTCAACACTATACCTTAAACCCTAATCCCTCAACCCTCAACCCTAAACCTTATCCCTAAACCCTAATCCCTCAACCCTCAACCCTAATCCATCATCCTTCAACTATAATCCCTCATCCCTAATCCCTAAATGCTATCCCTATTCCTAAACCCTCAACAGACTCGATACTATACCTTAAACCCTAATCTCTTATCCCTAAACCCTCCAACCCTATCCCTAATCCTTACACCCTCCACACTCTACTTTAACCCTAATCCCTCGACCCTAAACCCTATCCCTAAACCCTTGACCCTTGAACCTCAACCCTCAACCCTCAATGTCAAACCCTAATCCCTCAACCCTTAACTTTGATCCCTCGACCCTCAACTCTATCCCTAAACCCTAAACCGTAATCTGTCATCCCTCATCCCTAAACCTTAAATGCTATCCCTATTCCTAGACCCTCAACGGGCTCGATACTATACCTTAAACGCTAATCCCTTATCCCTAAACCCTCCAACTCTATCCCTTATCTCTTAACCCTCATGATTAATAGCCTTGAACGTAAAAAAATTTGAGTGGGACATAACGCGAGCGCGTTATAACGCGCTTGCGTTATGTCAAACATGACAAAAGACAGACTTGCGGGAAAGAAAAATGTAAGGGAAAACATAATGCGAACGCGTTATAACGCTCTCACGTTATTTCTTGCTTTGGGAATCCCAAGCCTTGGGCTTGGGATTTGCTTTGGATTTCCAACCCAAAGGCTTGGAGTGCCTTATGAATAGTCACAAACATGTTTTTCTATATTCTTCAAAATTTCACATAATTTCGTTCGTGCTAACCCTCAGATTTGCACGTGTTTCAAGGTTGAACAAATCGAACACATGGGTAATGTTAGGCTTTCTCTTAGCTATTTGATGATGTGATTTTTTTCACATTTTAACAATGTTAAGCCTTTCATCTTTAATTTCTTTTGTTTGTGTGTCCTTTTTAGGCAAAAACCACTGTTTGGTCTTTTTTTCATTGTAAAATAACCATTCATTCAAATTTCAAAAAAATTACATATTTAGAAACTAGACTCCATTCTACAAATATTAAAAAAATAAAAAAATGATTTTGAATTAGTTTTCAAAATTTATAGGGGTAGCACGGCCAAAATTCTGTTTTTTAGGATGTGTCCACTTTAAAAATTAGTAAAAAATCAAATATTCATCAAAAAATTATTAGAAAAATCGAGCATAAACTACATGCTATTAGCTAATTTCTCACCAAAGCGATTTTAAAAATACCAAAAAAAAGTTGACCTTTTGAGGGAGCCACAAAACATGCTATGTTATGTTTTTTTGACAGAAACAACACCAATTTCTGTGGCTCCCTCTTTTGAACCCCTTAATCTATGCCATTTTCAAAACAAAATAGTAGTTTAGAAAGTAGACTCAGAGCACTACGAACATTGTTTTGGTTGCATCTCCAAATTTTGAGTGTAACTATGCTCAATTTCTCATCCAAGGCCAGTATTTCCTAATTTCAGAAAAAAAGTGGCCACTTAAGACCCCTTTTTGGCCCCCCATCTTCTTGCACTTACCCTATGCATAGACACAACTATTTAGTGTAAAATGTCATTTTGTTTCTGCTTTTAACTAATTCTTCTAATATTTAAACAAATAAATAAGAAGCTAAATCTTGGAGTTTTTTAGTGAATCACTATTTATAAAATATGGTTAATGTAGATTGACTTGAAACCATGCAATTGAACCTTAAAAAATCATATCTACTTGTATCAAAACCATTATAACAAAAGTTTGCACTCTTAATTTTTTATTTATAAGTTGCATTGTGAAATTATGAGGATCATAATGATCACGACTTCTAATATCCTTTAGACCAAATTGTTCTAAATGACCTATCGAAATGCATCAATTATATAATCACATTTTCCTAACTTCATAAGATTATATCCCCTTCATCGAGCTCTCCTAATAATTAAATATGTAATCAATTTTTAAAAATGAAAGATTCTCTATTTTGTCAAAAGATGATTTCTTCTACTTTCTAAAAAATAATTCATTTTAACAAGCATGCAAGTTTATGGGAAAAGGGGTTAAATGTGAGTTAAATATTATTAAAATATTAAAAAAATTAAATTTTTATAACGAATTAGAGTTGGAGAATAAACTTTATTTTATTTTCTTAAACTTTACTTCAGTTTGTTTTTTAATTAATTGATTTATAATAATTATAATAGAGGTAAAATGTAAAACAAAAACATAAAGTAAGTCTAAAATAATAAAAGAAAGTTCATTCTCCAACTTAAGTTTATTATAAAATAAAAATAATAATATATATTAATATATGAGTATATATATTTATACTATATAACAAAAAAAAGCTTTTCATAGACTTACTCCCTGTCATACTCAAGCAGCTGGAGGTTAAAACTCGCCACACAATCAAACCCTTCTTCTACAACCAACCCAAGGTGTAACACCCCGCCATGAACACCTTAGAGAACTTCACATTTATGCTATATGAAATAGGATTTTTTTTTTTTTTAAAGTGAATAAGATAACAAAGTAATGTTAACATATCTAATTACACCATTTAAACTTACGACTTGTTCTCTAAGGTTTCAAGGTTGCATTACTTAACAAATCAATTAACATGATTTAACATACATTACTAACATCAGTAGCTCATACTAAAACTAATGCATTATTTGAATAACATATACATCTTCATTACTTGTGATCAGATAAAATAATCAACATGATCAAATACACAATTGTAATATTTCCCCTTCACATAAGTACATCATAGCGTTATTACATTGTCATCTTCTGACTACATCAAATTACATACATAATGATTGAATTGATACACAAGTCTAGTACAAGACTACAGAATCATCTTCCTCAAACTGGTACAAGATCAAATATCTAAAAACTGAGATATATCTTCTCTGCACATGAACTTCGGCAAGGGATAACCAATGGATATAAAAGCTCTTCCACCCGACCATGTGGAACCCTAAGGTCCACCCCCCGAGCTAGGAGTTAACATGAGGTCCCAAAACAACTACAGTCAGGTAGGCAAAAGACTAACATGAACAAAGAATATTCAAAACTCCAATACAACTCATCACAATATCACAAACAACACAACACAACTTCCAAAGGCAACACACAACACATGGAAAGAGACCAACTAGGAAATGCTAGGCTATAGTAGGGAGAGTGTCATCGCATGGTCCTAACATGGGTTACCCAGGTAGTCTTCCACTAAACACCGGCCCCCATCTATGGTTACCCTGGCAGTCTTTCCCTAGACACCGGCCCCATAGGGTGACACATGCGGAATCAACCTTCCTTTCGTGAGGACAAGGAAGTCGATTATGCCGACTAGGCCTTCTTGTCTCATCCTTAGTCTGTACTAGCACTACATGCATGAGTGAGGAAATCTAATTATCTTGTTAATGTGATATCTACCCTTCTCCCCCTAGTTCATTTTAGGTTATCACTTTTTACCAACTTCCAATGGGTTACCCTGGCGACCACTTTGGGCACTGGCCCCACATTGGAAGCTACTCCCCTATCTGCACCTGGAAAACCCAACCAACAAACAAGGACAATAAATACACATGCTCCTTGCAAGGCATTATCCCTCTCACAAATCAAACATAAACATAAGAACACATCTCTTTATCCAAAGCAATACTTAATCATTACCCTTCTTACATTTTCCATGTTTCCTCCCCCCATTCCACAATCAAACTGACAAAACATCCACCTTGGACATCTTTCCTCTTTACAAATACATACACAAATTAAACTATACAGTGTTCATAAGATTTTATACCTCATACACAACTAGAGCACATACTCCATAAACCATGTAATACCCAAGACATCCATCCACATGTTACATGGAATTAAAACACAACATTCTAAGCCTCTGGAATTAGAGTTTGACCACTCACAATCCACCTCCTTACGACAACAAGAATACTTAACTCATACATTTCAATTCAAATTCTAGAGTTAACACTAAAACTCCTTCTCAGTTCAATGTAGATAACTTTCGTAATAAAATCAATATCGGATTACATTAACTCTTTAACCAAACCAATTGATTTTAAATTAAATGCAACAATTATATTAATACATTACAACTAAATTATCTAAATACTCTTCATTTTGTTTCTAAAGATAAATCACATGATTAACTAAATAACTTCAACAATTCATTCCAAAAGAATCACTTAATTCAATTATAATATTGAATTCATACTTGACCTTACGATACTCTCATTATCCTATCAATACAATCTATATCATCTAACCTTCTCTATTAAATTTCTTTCAAATTTGACCGATTAATTTTACCTTTTCAATGATGAAATGAATAATAACACTAAGATGAATACCTTATAATTATACGGCAATACTACGAGAAAAAAAAGGTCCAACCATCAACGATGAACATTATTGTTTTGTTTTCCTCAAGGTTCTGCCTTGAGATGGTCTTTCAGATATTCCATTGACCTCGACCAGATGAAACGTTTTAATATGCTTTGAACATGAAACAGTTTGGTATATATTGCAGATGAGGTGTAAAATTGTTATTGACTATTTTACCATTGAAATGGATGATATTTATTTAGACTAATGACTTCTGGTAGCGTCCCATTCAGCACCCTCAACTTGCAAAATTGATATATTTGACGGTATCAACTTTAAACAGTTTTCTCTCTCCATTAAAATATCTCATGAAAAGAAATGATAATCAAGAAAGACAAATTGGATTTATTAAATAAGCTATTTATGGTTTCTATGGGCGGTCTTCTTGTACCCAGCGGCTAATTGATACTCCTTACAGTTGTGCAGATTTCCAAATATAAAAGGTGTGAATACAAATCCAAATACGATAGAAGTGCCTCCCTTTCTAGTTTTATTTCTGACAGAAGTTTACACAACTTTACTCCCCTTTTGTAACTCTTATCGCAGAATACGAACAATAGATCGTTGTGTGTGCATAGTTGGTCTCCTTGCTGCGCTGGCCTTCCAGAGGAAGTGCTAAACTTTATCATTGAGGTACCTGTTAAGTCTGTGCTAGTTGTGTGGACTATTTTTTTTTTAAATGATCATTAAACTTAAATGTAGGTGCGAACAGTAGGTTTGAGCCCATTCAAGTTTGTGCGCCCAGCTAAGGCTAACGTCACTTGGAATGGATCGATTGTAGGATATAATACAATGTGAATGTGTATATAAAACTAAAACCATAACTACCATTCCAATAATTGATTCCTGACATTGCAGGATGAAAATGGATGGCTTGTTTAATCAGGATTAAAGAAATTTCCACATCTAAATCAATTGCCCAGATCATAATGCAATTTGCACTACAGAGTTGGCGTCTATTATTTAATAAACTTATTTAATAGGTTCGCCTAAGTCATTAGCTTCCAATTAGTAATTTACATGCACTCGATTCACAGTCTATTTCTGTTCTCTTTCCAGATGCAAGGTTCCGGTGACACTCCAAAAGTGTCCCTTTCAATGATGACGGAATACACACAACATGGAATTGTTATTACTTATCAAGTCGATTGCTCAGAAACTGTTATAAGATTGCAGTGCTGAGTTGGAGTCTATTGTTGATGTATAAGTTTAATGGCTGAGAGAGGATGTTATTGCAAAGAATTCACTATTATACAAGCGAAGGAAGACTAGTTACCATAGAGATCTGTGGCGATCTCATCTGAATGTAACCCGGGGACAATTACTAGGCCGCTGATTCCAGTTAAAATCCCAATGAGAATGTAATGATCTTATTTATTCCTCAGATATCTAGTCGACTAACCCAGAGATAGAAAACACTATTCAGTTTAAGAGTTTGAAGGAAGATGGGAGGAATGTAAGAATTCTATCTTTCTGCTACAGATCCAACGATCCACATATAAATCCATCCTTTGAAAATGAATAATTGCAGAAGTGACAGAATGATCCGACAAATGGAGTGGGAGAAAGAAAATTTAACAACAAATTCATTGAGCAGAATTTGATTTAAAGACCTAAGATTGTACTGCCTAAACTTAGAGGAGACAGACCACAGAAATAAGCACCCGGTTTATGCATCAATAGAGGAAACTCATAATACAGATTGATTGCAATTTGGAGTAAATCTTGAAGCGAAAATTCAACCAAAATAATCCATTTGGAATAAAAGAAACAATTAACACCAACATATACAGATTCAAAATCAGAGGAAAGAGATTAAGCATTTAATGGAACCTGGCTGCAATGTCGATCTGACAAAATCTGTTTCAAACACTGTAGTTCCAAGCTTTTTCCCAGCCTTCTTCTCCGCTCTCCTTTTGCAATAATCTCCCCCCATCCTCTGTAATATCCCCCTTTCATACAACACACCCTTCCACCTTTGTAGGAATTCGACACATGATCCTATGCCTCCCCACTTCCTTCAAATTATTATTTTTATTCATTCAATGTTCCAAATAAGTTAATTTTATCAAAATTTATGATTTTATTAATATATATATTTGTTTCCAACCTAATTTAATCTCTTTATGACCAACCATTCTTTTTTTTTTATTAATTAAATTGTAACATTGCAAACCGCCTTTAAACTTTACAACTCTAATATAATTTATTTTATTAATTAAATCGTAATATTACAAATTATGATTTAACTTACAGGTAGTTTTATTTATTTAAATATTCATTGTGAATGATTATTATATGAAACAACTCAAAGTTTCTTATAACTATTATTTATCAAATCTATTTCCCATATAACTATAATTTATTTACAACAATTATACTCAACTATCGACATTATATTCTCCATCTATTAATTCTATTTAATGCAACAGTTCTACCTCACATGCATAAACACTTTCTGACCTAGTGACCTCATGGTGTAACATTACCTGACAGATAGTCATGATCAGATGACAAGACAACGACCACGATGGTAAACTGACAACTAGACAACAATGACAAGGGACCCCATGTTAACTCCATTCAACCATTCCATTGGCGAAGGCACGCGCAGACCTGGTAAATCAGGTGGAGTCGGTGCCTAGTACTTGCATCCTGCAACAACCACACGGTCAAACATAACAATATATGTATCCACATGCAGTCATATAGTGAATGGAAATCGCAGTGTGGCAGGGTACTCGAATACAAGTAATGTGATGTGGTTCCATTCATGTAACATATAAACATATAAACAAATAACTATATTGAACATAATTTCTAGTTACTTATCAACAACATAAAACAATCAATTATCTCACAATCAAATATAACAATTAACATTAAAGCATCCATAACATCTAATATATTTATCAAATTGTAAAGCATAAAATAATGGAATTCAATATCATCAACTGTTATCATAATGATTAGGTCCATAATCAATTAACAAAATAACAAAGAATCCATCATCAAACAATCTAAGATAATGTCATAATTTTGAATCCTACTAAGCAACCATCAATCTGACAGAAGACAAGGTTAGGGGCACTACATAAGGACTCTTTTGATGAAATTCACTGCAACCTCTGCCATTTCTTTGGCCATCATCAGATCTGGCCCTTTGAGGTCTAATATGAATAGGTAGAGCTTCACAATCGCATCCAGATCATTTAGAGCAGCCATATCCCTCAGCCTTGGCATTCCAATGCCCACACTCGCTACTTCCAGGGTTATCCCCAAATCCCCCAAATGATCAGGATAAAAGAGACCCCTCATAATTTGCTCTATCTGCACCTTGTCAACTTCCATTTCTAATAACATTGCTAGCACTCTAGAGGTGACATCTGTGTCAACTTGATACCTCTCAGCCTCCTCCATGAATTTCCTCCCAACAATCATCCTGATGGCTCCAACCATAAGTTCATCTGAACAACAAAGCATGCACTAAAGACGAAGTGATGTCATAGGACCAAGAAAAGCCATCTGGCGTTTAGAGCTGACCAATCTCACTGGGGTCTCCATTCCCCCGCAACTAATGGCTTCCACTGAAAAGATAACTATGAATCTAACTGGCATCAGAAATATCAAGAGATGAAAATGATTGATTTATTCTCCTTTAAAAAAATTTGGAACTTTCTCGATTTTACTCTACCAGCTAATAGCCTTCTATTGAACGTTGTTTACTAATCATGTTTTCTTGTGCTCGATTTCCACCTCTGCTAACATGCCCCAAACGTGCCACCTATATATATATATATATATACACTTTATCTCGTCTTCTAGCTTTCATTTGCATTTTTACACTCAAATTTAGTACAGGGCTCCTCCTCTATGCGTTGGCTTGACCTATCTTTTAAAAGGAAATGGGATAACCCCGTGCTTCATCATAGCAGCCACATCATGCAAGAATAACTTGGTAGTTGGGGATCTCGCTATGATTATCTATCCTTCAATGTATATTAATGATGTTATGATCGTTCAGGCAAGGAGAAGATCTGTTTCAGAAAGGCGTGTAATAAAATAATAGAGATTAAAGGTTTACATGCGCGGCCTCAAAGTGAGATCAGGGTGCGAGCTAACAGAGCACTTAAAACTCCCATTGTAATAATGGGATTTTGGTACCTCTATGGCTTATCTTCCTTTTATGTCAGTTCATTACCGCTCAATAATTGTTCTGTTATGTCAGAAAATGGTTCTTATCTATGGCTTTGTTTAAGAAGAAATGTGCCTTTGTAATCTAACAGAACTAGTAGATACTTTCCCACAGAGAGGTACACTTTTTTAAAGGAAAATCTTGCTTATTTACTCATATTCACACACACACACACACACACACACACACACACACACACACACACACACACACACACACACACACACACACACACACACACACACACACACACACACACACACACACACACACACACAGATATATATACATGTATTTATATATTTATACTTTCATCCTTTTATTTTTGGCTTTGATGCTAATCTTGAGAGATAGGAATATGTTGACATCATTTTCCTGATAAAATGATAGGAGAAATTGCAATTATTCTCAATTTCAATTTTGATTTAATTCTCGTAGGTATGATTTGAAAAGAGGTCTAACAAGTTTGTTGCAGGAAAATGATAACTTTCTATCTTTATATGGCTAACAAGAAAGGCAATTTGGGAAAGGTGCCATTGTGTGTTTTTCAGGAGTCTACAGGAGCAACAAAAATAGCAAGAAGGGAAAAGCATACTCTGATTAACAGGTGACTGTGTGATATAAAATGAAAGGATGCCCCCCTGGTGATCAATGTAAAATTGTATAATGTATCTCCCCAAAAAAACTATAATGGGGAAGGTGCAACATATTGTAATACTAAAGATGTAATTTGTAGAAGGTGGCCCTTGGGACAAAGGATCAAATGAGGGAATAGTAAGCAATAAAATAGAAGAATGGCTCATGATAAGAGCAGGGACTGCAATTGTAAATCTTTAATTTTGTAAATGAGGATTCATCCTCATAGAGCATTGTCCTGCATGTGGGAAATGGGATTTGTAAACTAAATTATGTACTGCACTTCACAAGTCCCGGGCAAGACCGGAGGTTTTCTTTACTTTGTTCTTTCCTACCGGTGCCCGCACTGAATGGAGTTGTACTTCTGAAATTTTTTACTAATAAAATAAATTATTGGCTACGGCCTCTTACCCATCAATATATATATATATATATGAGTATATATATTAATATAAAAAAATTAGAAATAATAATTGTTAACTTTTAAATTTTTATTTAAATTTATTATAAAATAAATAAATTATATATACTAATGTATGTGTGTATATATTAATATTAAAAAATTAAAGAAGTAATTATGAATTTTTAATTTTTATTTATGTTTATTATAAAATAAAATAAATGAATAAAATATATGTGTATCTATATTAATATAAAAAATTTAATAAATAGTAATTGTGATTTTTTAATTTTTATTTATGTTTATTATAAAATAAACTAAACGAATAAATAATATATATTAATCTGTATATATTAATATAAAAAATAAGAGTAATTCCAACTTTTAAATTTTTATTTATTTTTATATGCAACAATAGCTTTTATAAAAAAACATAAAAATTATTTTAATTTATTTTATATGGAGCACTAGCATTTATATTAGCTATAGTATTTAATAAAATAAATCAAAACCAATTTTTTAATTTTTATTTATTTTTATATGCAGTCATCAAAAGTAATTCACTAGTGTTTGATTTATTTATTTATTTTAATTTGGATTTGGTCCAATAGATTTGTGAAAAAAAATCTTGTAGTTTTTTAGGATAAAGGCATTAATATAAAAAAATAATATATATTAATATTAAAAAATTACAAATAATAATTGTTAATTTTCTAATTTTTATTTAAATTTATTATAAAATAAATCAAATAAATAAATAATATATACTTACGTATGTGTGTATATATTAATATAAAAAAATAAAAGAAGTAATTATGAATTTTTAATTTTTATTTATGTTTATTATAAAATAAAATAAATGAATAAAATATATGTGTATCTATATTAATATAAAAAATTTAATAAATAGTAATTGTGATTTTTTAGTTTTTATTTATGTTTATTATAAAATAAAATAAACGAATAACTAATATATATTAATCTGTATATATTAATATAAAATATTAGAGTTAATATATTTGGTGAAGAATTTTTCGCAGTCTGCAAAGTTTCATTTTCGGTATTTTCTTCGGCAACGGTTTTCAGCTTTAGGGTTTCACTGCCAGCAAGGTGGCGTCACCGGAAGGAAAGGCGGTCGACGGCGGAGGACAGATGGAGGTCCCCGTGTGTGCGACTGCATCAGGTGCTATTACTCCAACCTTTCCCTCTAATTCTAATCTGCAATTTACATTTTCGGCAGGTAACACATTTAATAGCTCGGCGTCCTTTGTACCCGCCTCGGCTGCGACAAAAGTTGGTCCTCAACCAAAAAACAATGGCTCCTCTCCTCCTACTAGTTCCACCGCCTTCAAGCCCAAAACTTTTTCGGAGGCGGTGGCTCAGTCTGCGGGTATTGTCGACGCCAAAGCTAGGTTTGTGGTTGCCAGTCTTGATGCAAATGAGGCCGCCCCAACTGGTAAGACCCCTTTGGCTTCCCCAGTACCATTCTCTTTAAATCCCAATTCAGAGATGATTACGAAAATTATTAAAGAGAAGAATAGACTTAAAGATACTGCTATTTTCTTTGCGGCTGTTGAGGTTGATAAATGTCCTCCCTGTAAGTTTTTGGATGACTGGTTCTATAATTTTTGGAATATCAAGCTTGGTTTTCACATTTCCTTTTGCAGACAAATTCAAAAGGGTTTATTTGTTATATTTTTTGCGAATAATGAAGCTCAGAAAGAGGTGTTAAAAAAGCAATATTGGTCTGTTGGTTCAACCTCTTTCCGTGCATTGGCCTGGACCCCCGAGGCCGCCCATGAAGAGGTGTTGGCTTTGTCTGCTCCCAGATGGATCTTGGTCAAAAATGTCCCTCCCTTTCTCTGGTGTTTCTTGCCCCAACTATTAGAACCCATGGGCAAAACTATTAGGATGGACAACACGGTGAGGCTTGTCCTGCATATGGATGCTAGGGTTCTCATCTCGCTTCTCCCTGGTAAAGAAATTCCTCCTGAGATCTCTGTTAATGTGCTTAATGAGTGTTTTGTCTGCCCTGTTGAAATATTAGGCGGTTTAAATGCTTGTTTTTTATGTAGAAAAGAAGGTCACCTCCGAAAGGACTATCCTATTATTAAGAAACCATCGGCCAAACCCATTAATAACCCTAATCAGTCGAGTAACCCTTCATCGATTCCCTCTGCTGTTGATTCTTCTTCCATGAGTCCTCCCAGGCCTCCTATTATTATCCAAAATACCCCTCCGGCTAATCTTTTGCTCTTACCTCCTCCCCCGAAGGTTTCGGGCCCTGAATTAGATGATGGTTTTCTATGGTTAGGAACAAGAAATGAAAAGGGAATAATTCTAGCAAACCATTGCCAAAAATCCCTAATGTTGTTTCTGTCCCTCCTACTTCCGCTTTTCCTTCGCAGAGTTCTGATATGATTGTTACTAATTCCACCAAGCCCGTTTCTAATGCTCAAAAATTGCCACCAAAGGAGTTTAAAGAAATTGATGAGGAGGAGTTCATAGTAGAAGTTATTCTTGCTCAGGGTACTTCTTTGGCTATGGACATTGAATCCTTAGACTGTGAAGTGGATCCTAAATCTGAGGATCCTGCCTCAAAAAGGCGTGGTAGGCCTCCTGGATCCAAGAATAAACCAGTGACTAAGAAAACTAGTGATAATTCTGGCTTAAGCCCTGATGTTGATGCGTGCTCTACCCCTATCTTTGGTTCTTAATGAATTGTCTTTCGTGGAATATTAGGGGGCTCGAATCTCCTGACAAAAAGTTTGTGATTAAGCGTGTGTTAAATTTGTTTAATTCTGTTGATATTTTCATGATGCAAGAAATTAAGTCCACTGGTTTCACTCTTGAAACCAATCTTAATTATATCTGGTATGATGCTATCAAATTTCATTCTAATCATAACAGAGGTAAAGGGGGCATTGCTGTTCTTGTCAATCCTAAATGGAGTCCCCTCATCATTAACAATGGAGTTTCTCCCTGTCAAAGGGCTGTTTGGTTTACTATGAATTTTGACAATAATCTGATTAGATTCTGCTCTATTTATGCTCCTAATGATGTCAAAGATAGAATCTCCCTTTGGAAGTGGCTTGCCTCCCTGCCTGATATTCCTTGGTTTTTTGGAGGGGATTTCAACATGATTGAATCCCAAATGGATAAAATTGGGGGTAATCCCTTCAAATGGAAGGATTGTGAGAATGTGCACTGGTCTAATTTTATTTGCTCAAAAAAATTATTCGATCCTCTTGCTAATAACTCTGGATTATGGCACACTTGGTGCAATTTCCAGCAAGGGCATGCTAGGATATATTCTAGGCTTGATCGTTTTTATGGTAACAAAGATTTTTTCTCCTTCATCCCTGATCATAATGGTAATATTGATTTGGTTTCTACTACTACTTTGTCTGATCATCACCCCATCTTTGCTCATGTTATTTTTAATGCTGCTCCCGTTAGGCAGAAGCCTGTTTGTGGTAAGTTTATCTTAAATACTAAGCTTCTTCTAAATGAGGATATTCTTTGTGCCATTCAAATTATCAAAAATTTTAACCAATTTAAGGACTCCTCCATGATTAATAGATGGAAGGCTAACCTTTTATCTTGGAAAAATTTTCTTCAAACTATAGGTCAAAAATTTGCTAAAGATTATCGATTCATTGAGAAACGGCTCTGTTCTGATCTTTAGAAAGCTAAGATGGAGGTTCAATCTGACTCCTCTAACCCGGACCTTATCAAAGGGGTGCTCTTGGCTAAAGATGCTCTTAGTAGGCACCAGCAATCTAAGATCCAAGGTGCTAAAATCAGGTCGAGAGCTAATTGGATCCATCATGGTGATAGAGGATCAAAATTCTTTTTTAACCTTCTTAAGCATAAACAAATCAAAGAATTTATTGACAAACTTGTTATTAATGATCAGGAAATTTCAGACCCTGCTAGTATTGGTGCAGGAGCACCAAGGGCTTGGAGCCCATGTGTATATATGTTTGCATTTTTTTGTGATGTTTTGAATTTTCAAAATAGGGTAGAGCGGGAAGAAGTTTATACATGTGCAAAGTAAACCCACCGGAGTGAGCAAGCTCATCGGCGCAACGTTTTCAAGCTTTATCGATAGTTAAAGTCATACCGACAAAGGCACATCGGCGTGAAAAGACATATCGGGAGACAGCGAGAATGTCTGACCGATGTAGGGAGTCACACTGACAAAAGCACATCGGCATGACAATAGGCAGCAGAAGAAGAGTGGAAAGTTATACCGATAGTATCAGCTGGCCGATGGTGCTAACCATCGGGGAGAGGTGACATATCGGCGAAGGGAGTTACGAATTAGCCGACATTGAATGTCAAGCCGATGGGTTAGAATGGTTGGTGAGACATTGGTCTCCGGTGTAGGTATTGTTTGCTTCACCAATGGTTGTGGTCATTCCGATGAAGGCGTTCTGTAGGCGTCGGTGAGACAAGGGCCATCGGAATAAGTATCGAAGGTTTGTCCGATGCTGAGTAGTCACCCCGATGACATCGGCGGGAGTCTGAGGTTCGGTGTGACTTTTGAGGTCTTGTCCGATATGGGCTGTTACACCGATGGTGCTTTAGGACATCGGTGGGAGGACTTCTGTCGGCGTAGCTTAAAGATTTGAGGTCGATGCACAGTGGTCATGCCGACGAAGGGTGAAGACTTGGTATCAGTGAGACAAGGGACTATCAGAATTCATGGTTGAATGTTGGCCGATAGTTTGGGTTGTGCCGATGGGGGTAGACAGGGGTCGTCAGCGGCAAAAGTGCCGACAATAGTTTACTAAGCCGTCGGATATATAAACCGCAGTGGCCGACCTGAATAGGTACATGTGGGACTAAAAGTTCATCGGTGCGACAAAGAATCTGTTTTGCTGATGGGAGCCAAATAGGCAGAAAACCTAACTGTTTGATAACTGAAAGGAAGCCAAACAATATAAAAGCTAGTTTTTGCTTTGTAAAGTGGTTGGAACGTTTTGAAACCTGAGATGCCGTGAATGTAATAGAGGAACTTCTGATAATAAAAACATTGATAGTTGAATCCATTTGAATTTTGTCTGTAGTGTACTTGCATAATCTATTTTGCAGTAGAGTAGACAGTTTAATTTCTGTTAGTTTTGTTTTTGTTTGTACATAATGACTCTAGTTTGATGTCCTCGCATATTCTTTGTACAATCATGGGGGGAAATCAAACAGAGTCTCCTTTTTTAGTTTTTCTTTCTGTTGTTGTGAATGGGTTGACAAAGAACGGCCATGTGAACTTGTACTAGGCGAGTTGTGCCATAGCCCAGCTAGTATGCAAGTTGCAGTCTGGAGACAGAGGTGAAAACAGAGTGGAAGAATTGAGTGCCAAGAAATCAGAACCCTGAACCTAGAGAGGAGGGCTGATAATGGGCTCAAGAAGGCTATGAGCCTTGGAGATTAGGAATCTTAGAAATAGTGAGGGTAAAGAAGAATACCTCACACCAAGTAAGCAATGTCTGTATTGGGAACAACAGGCAAACAGGTCTTTCACCTCTGTAATAGACTGGTTAGGTTGACATAGGCATTTTGGGGCAGAAAATGTCTTTGAGCACTTGAATTGGTAGGGAGACTTGGGATTGATATAGGTCTTGAAGTATTGTTCTCAAGATAGGTTTGTTAAACCCATAGGCCTCCCCATCAATTTGGTATCAGAGCCAAGTTAAAGATTTGGGCTATTCCTAGGTTGGAATAGAAGAAGTTGTATGTCATCACCGAGTTCAAGTGAGTCTGTAGGTTCAGCCAGAGAGATGGTGACTAATGCAGAGTTAGCAAAGAAGGTTGATGATCAAGAAGAGGAGAATAGACTCCTACGGGAAAGATTGGCAGAAATGGAAAGTAGACTGGGTGTAATGATGGAAAAGACTGAAGAAGTCAGGCAGAAAGTAAACAAGGAAAAAGGTGTGTCTATAGAAGATGAAGAGCCCACACTTGATCCTAAGATGGAAGAAGAACCTTTCTTGAAGGCCTTGAAAGCCATGAGTGGTAAGACATTGGAAGGAGTTCCTCTTTTTAGTGGAAAGATGGAACCTGATTTGGTTATGGAATGGATAGAAGGTTTGGAAAATCACTTTGAATGTGATGGAGTGAGTGAAGCTCAAAAGGTGAAGGTGGCTAAATCAAGATTCAGAGGAGCTGCCTTGACATTGTGGAAATTTGTTCAAACTGAGAGAGAGAAAGAAGACAAGAAACCTATAGCTACTTGGAAGGGTATGGTGGCTAAAATCAAAGAGGTATACATGCCTAGAGATTATGAAGTCCAGTTGTATAAGAAACAACAAAATTTGAGACAAAGAGAATTAGATGTCAGTGCATACACTGAGGAGTTTCAAAAACTATGCCTGAGGTCTAAAGTGATGGAAGAGGAAAATGTGAAAGTAGCAAGATATCTCAATGGATTGAGATGGAGTATTCAAGAGGAAATCAGCTTGTTCAGCCCTACAACAGTGCATCAAAGCTATCAGCTAGCACTCAAGGTAGAGGAGAAGAGCAAGAAGAAACAAGAATCAAACAGTAGATCAAGAGGAAGAGGTAGAGACAGCAGAGGAAGAGGAAGTTATGGTGGTAGAAATACTGATCAAAGACCCCAAGGAGAATCCAAACTCACAGAGCAGAGTGGAGAGACTAGTAGTAGAGGAAACTACAGAGGAAGGGGATCTAACAGAGGAAGATCAGGAGGATCAGGCAGAGGATCCTACTTTGCCACTATGAAATGCTACAATTGTGGTCAGTTGGGCCATCCAGCATATAGGTGTTCTGATAAGGGCACATCTTCTTCTCAAGGAGTGACAAAAGAAATCATTATGTGCAAGATGATGCTTCAAGCAGCAAAACACCTAAAGTCAGTCTAACCTCAGAAGTGGGAGAGAACATCATGGTAAGGAGAACATTGATCAAAGAACCAGTGAAAGTTGAACCAAGCCAAAGGAGAGCATTATTCAGAATCAGATGCAAGATTATGAATAAGGTATGTCAAGTAATCATAGACTCAGGGTCTACTGATAATATAGTGTCTGATGAAGCAGTTAGAAAAATAAATTTGCAAAGAATACCTCATTCAAATCCATATAGAGTCACATGGTTAAATAAAGGTCAACATGTGATAGTCAATGAGCAAACTTGGGTAGAGTTTGGTATAGGTGGATACAAAGACAAGGTACTTTGTGATATCCTACCTATGGATGCATGTCATCTCTTATTGGGCAGACCATGGCAGTTTGACTGGAAGGCCATACATGATGGTGAGAAGAATGCATATTCTTTTCAAAAAGATGGTGTCACCTATAAAATTCAATCTTTGGAAGATGAAGAAGCAAATAAGACTAAGAGTCCTAGTATCTTAGTTGTGAGTGGTAAAGAGTTTTTGAACACTCTTAAGGAGGATGGTATTGGTTATGCTATCATAGGGAAGCCTAAGGAGGAGAAGAAAGACAAAAAGGTAGTGATCCCAAAAGAGATGCAGACTATACTAGAACAGTATAAGGACATCATTAGTGATGGAACACTAGCAACACTACCTCCACAGAGGACTATAAGCCATCAGATAGATCTTATTCCAGGAGCATCTTTGCCTAACAAGGCTCCTTACAAGATGACTCCAGAACAACATAAGGAAATAACCAGACAAGTACAAGAATTGCTTGACCAGGGGTTGGTTAGAAAAAGCATAAGTCCTTGTGCAGTGCCTACGGTGTTGGCACCAAAGAAAGGAGGAACACAGAGATTGTGCACGGACTCCAGAGCTATCAATAAGATCACCATAAGGTACAGATTTCCAATTCCTAGAATTGAAGACCTTATGGACTGTTTAGGAGGAGCTAAGTATTTCACTAAGATAGACCTGAAAAGTGGTTATCACCAGATTAGAATCAAGGAAGGTGATGAGTGGAAAACAGCCTTCAAAACTACAGAAGGACTGTATGAGTGGCTTGTTATGCCATTTGGTTTATCAAATGCTCCCAGCACATTCATGAGGCTCATGAATGAAGTCCTTAAGGACTATACGGGTAAATTTGTAGTTGTTTATCTAGATGACATCTTGATTTTTAGTCAAACTAAAGAAGAGCATCTTGAACATGTAAATACTGTTTTGAAAAAGTTACATGATGAACAACTAACCATAAATTTGGAGAAGTGTGAATTCATGAAGCAGGAATTGGTATACCTTGGTTTTGTGTTGTCCAAAGGAGAATTGAAAATGGACAAGTCAAAGGTAGAAGCCATATTGAGTTGGCCTACTCCTAGAGCAGCAACTGAGGTGAGAAGTTTCCATGGTTTAGCTCAGTTTTATAGAAAATTCATTAAGAATTTCAGTGCTATTTGTGCACCCATGCTTGATACGATCAAAGGTGGAATGAAAACAAAATTTCAATGGACACAAGCAGCTAATCACAGTTTTGAATTGTTGAAGAAAGAAGTAGCCACACAGCCAGTGTTAGTGCTGCCTAGTTTTGATAAGTTGTTTACTTTAGAATGTGATGCTAGTAATATCACAGTAGAGGCAGTACTTAGCCAAGAGAATAGACCAGTAGCCTTTTTCAGTGAGAGGCTAAATGAAGCAAAGAGTAGATACTCTTCATATGACTTGGAACTCTATGCTCTAGTTCAAGCACTTAGAAAATGGAGACATTATCTCCTACCTAAGGAATTTGTTGTGTATACAGACAATCAAGCTTTGAGTTTTCTGAACTCACAAGATAAGTTATATCAAGTGGATGGAGTATTTGCAGTCTTATACATTTACAATTAAGCACAAGAAGGGACAGCTCAACAAAGTAGCAGATGCTTTAAGCAGAAGGCTGCTCACAGTACAAGAAGTGTAATTAAGAAGCATAGGAATGGAAGAGTTTAGAGCTCTCTACAAGGAGGATGAAGATTTTGCTGAGGCATACAAAGTCTGTCAAGACTTTGAGAATCACTTTCATAGTGAATTTGCAGAGTACACATTGCAGCAGGGTTTGCTATTCAAAGGTGGACAGTTGTGTGTACCAAAAGGATCCATGAGAGAAAATCTTATACAGGAGAAGCATAATGGCAGTTTGAGTGGACATTTTGGTCTAAACAAAACATTGGAATTAGTCCAGAGGTTCTGCTATTGGCCGAAGATGCACAAAGATGTCAGAAAGTATGTGGAGCAGTGTATCATCTGTTAGAAGGCCAATGGAACTTCTTCAAATGCTAGACTGTATCAACCATTACCCATTCCTTCCAGACCATGGGATTGTGTAAGTATGGATTTTGTAGTTGGTCTACCAAAGACTAAGACTGGTTTTGATAGTATTTTTGTAGTTGTTGATCGATTCAGCAAGATGAGTCATTTCATTCCTTGTAAGGTGACTCATGATGCCAGTCATATAGCTCATTTATTTTTCAAAGAGGTCATAAGGATTCATGGACTACCAGCAAGCATCGTGTCTGATAGAGATGCTAAGTTCATGGGACATTTCTGGAAAACTCTATGGCAGAGGTTAGGGACAAATCTATCTTTTGGATCAACATATCATCCACAGACAGATGGCCAAACAGAAGTGGTGAACAGGACATTGGGCAACCTGTTAAGGTGTTTGACAAAAGAATATGGATAGAGTTGGGATCAAGTAATTTATCAGGCAGAATTTGCCTATAATGACAGTGTGAAAAAGACTACTGGCAAGAGTCCTTTTGATATCGTCTATGGAATGCACCCGAGAGGTGTATGTGAACTCAGAATTCTTGGAGACATGGAGTTTAGAAGTGGTCATGCAGAGGATTTTGTACAGTCTATGAAGGAGATTCATGACCAAGTGAAGCAGCAATTGATGGAAAACACCCTGAAAATCAAAGATAGGGTAGATGCACACAGGAAGGATATTCAATTTGTAGTTGGTGATTTGGTCATGGTTCATTTGAACAAAGCCAGATTACAGAAAGGGATACCAACCAAATTGCAGATGAGACGGATTGGTCCTTGCAGAATTCTGAACAAATATGGCAACAATGCCTATAGGATTGATTTGCCCGCAGACTTGGCAATTTCCCCAGTGTTCAATGTTCAGGACTTGGTGCCATATAAAGGTCCTCATTCAGCAGCAGGGGAATTTCATGCAGAAGCTACACAGATAGTGGATGATGTCACCTTGCCTCCAAAAATCACACCACAGGCTGAGAGAATTCTGGATTCTCACGTGCAGAAACAAACCAGACATGGTGTGTACATGGAGCACCTGATCAAGTGGAAACAGTTGCCTGAAGCAGAGGCTACCTGGATTGCAGAGTCTGATTTCAAGAAACGGGGCATTGATTTTGCCTTGTTGTCCCCGGAGGTGACTTGACTTCATCCGCACAGGGGGAGTATGGTGCAGGAGCACCAAGGGCTTGGAGCCCATGTGTATATATGTTTGCATTTTGTTGTGATGTTTTGAATTTTCAAAATAGGGTAGAGCGGGAAGAAGTTTATACATGTGCAAAGTAAACCCACCGGAGTGAGCAAGCTCATCGGCGCAACGTTTTCAAGCTTTATCGATAGTTAAAGTCATACCAACAAAGGTATACTGACAAAGGCACATTGGCGTGAAAAGACATATCGGGAGACAGCAAGAATGTCTGACCGATGTAGGGAGTCACACTGACGAAAGCACATCGGCATGACAATAGGCAGCGGAAGAAGAGTGGAAAGTTATACCGATAGTATCGACTGGCCGATGGTGCTAACCATCGGGGAGAGGTGACATATCGGCGAAGGGAGTTACGAATTGGCCGACGTTGAATGTCAAGCTGATGGGTTAGAATGGTTGGTGAGACATTGGTCTTCGGCGTAGGTATTGTTTGCTTCACCGATGGTTGTGGTCATTCCGATGAAGGCGTTCTGTAGGCGTCGGTGAGACAAGGGCCGTCGGAATAAGTATCGAAGGTTTGTCCGATGCTGAGTAGTCATCCCGATGACATCGGCGGGAGTCTGAGGTTCGGTGTGACTTTTGAGGTCTTGTCCGATATGGGCTGTTACAGCGATGGTGCTTTAGGACATCGACGGGAGGACTTCTATCGGCGTAGCTTAAAGATTTGAGGCCGATGCACAGTGGTCACGCTGACGGAGGGTGAAGACTTGGTATCGGTGAGACAAGGGACTATCGGAGTTCATGGTTGAATGTTGGCCGATAGTTTGGGTTGTGCCGATGGGGGTAGATAGGGGTCGTCGGTAGCAAAAGTGCCGACAATAGTTTACTAAGCCGTCGGATATATAAACCGCAGTGCCGACCTGAACGGGTGCATGTGGGACTAAAAGTTCATCGGTGCGACAAAGAATCTGTTTTGCCGATGGGAGCTGAATAGGCAGAAAACCTAACTGTTTGATAACTGAAAGGAAGCCGAACAATATAAAAGCTAGTTTTTGCTTTGTAAAGTGGTTGGAACGTTTTGAAACCTGAGATGCCGTGAATGTAATAGAGGAACTTCTGATAATAAAAACATTGACAGTTGAATCCATTTGAATTTTGTCTATAGTGTACTTGCATAATCTGTTTTGCAGTAGAGTAGACAGTTTAATTTCTGTTAGTTTTGTTTCTGTTTGTACATAATGACTCTAGTTTGATGTCCTCACATATTCTTTGTACAGTCATGGGGGAAATCAAACAGAGTCTCCTTTTTTAGTTTTTCTTTCTGTTGTTGTGAATGGGTTGACAAAGAACGGCCATGTGAACTTGTACTAGGTGAGTTGTGCCATAGCCCGGCTAGTATGCAAGTTGCAGTATGGAGACAGAGGTGAAAACAGAGTGGAAGAATTGAGTGCCAAGCAATCAGAACCCTAGACCCAGAGAGGAGGGCTGATAATGGGCTCAAGAAGGCTATGAGCCTTGGAGATTAGGAATCTTGGAAACAGTGAGGGTAAAGAAGAATACCTCACACCAAGTAAGCAATGTCTGTATTGGGAACAATAGGCAAACAGGTCTTTCACCTCTGTAATAGACTGGTTAGGTTGACATAGGCATTTTGGGGTAGAAAATGTCTTTGAGCACTTGAATTGGTAGGGAGACTTGGGATTGATATAGGTCTTGAAGTGTTGTTTCAAGATAGGTTTATTAAACCCATAGGCCTCCCCATCAAGTATTATGACTGCTTTTACTAATTATTACAGTAATTTGTTTTCCTCTGAGGATTCTAGGGAAGCTGAAGTGGCTAGAATTAATTGCAAGGTTCTTATCCCGAATAAGCTGGAATTGGTTGATTGCCTATTCCTTTCCACTCCTATTTCTATTGATGAAATTGTTGGGGCTATTAAGTCCCTTAAGGATGATAAGGCCCCTGGGCCTGATGGTCTCTCTGTCAAATTTTACAAAGCTAACATCAATTGGATCAGTAAAGACTTGTTGGAATTGTACAATGAGGCTATGATTGGTGGATCTCTTGGCTCTGAGATTAATAGGGGAATTATTAAGCTTCTCCCCAAGGATGGGGATAAGACTCTTATTAGAAATTGGAGGCCTATTACCCTTCTTAATGTGTCTTATAAAATTCTGGCCAAAGTGTTAGCCCTCAGGTTGGTTCACATTCTTCCTAAGATTGTTAGCTCTACCCAAACTGGCTTCATTAAAGGTAGATATATTCTTGAGAATCTTATCACGGCCTGGGAAGCCATGGATTGGGCTAAGTGCTCTCTTCAAAACTTTGTTGTTTTGCTTCTTGATTTCGAGAAGGCTTATGACAGGGTTGAGTGGAAGTTTATAATCATGATGCTTCAATCTTTTGGATTTCCTCCTTACTTTTGCAATGCTGTTCAAATTCTTCTCAGTGATGCTTTTGCCCAAATTGAGATTAATGGTTCTCTGTCTGATCCTTTCCCTCTCGAGCGATCTATAAGGCAAGGCTGCCCGTTAGCTCCTACTCTTTTTGTCATTTCTACTGAAGCTTTATATTATATTCTCAGGGATAATAATCTGTCCCCGGAAGTCAGGGGCCTTTACCTCCCTAACGATGATGAGCTTTTAAATAGCCAATTTGCTGATGATACTGCTCTTTTCTTTGAGCTCTCTAATAACAATTTTTTAAATTTGCAAGCTAAATTAGATTTGTTTTGCACCATCTCTAGAGCTCGTATCTCCCAGGCTAAGTCTATTTGTTTGGGCTAGGATGAGCAACCTCCTAGTTGGTTTTCCCATTATAATTATCAATGGGGTGGTCCTAATAAAGTTGTTAAGTATCTTGGTATCCCTTACTCGGTTGATCCTTCTCTTAAGGATATGTGGGATTGGGTTAAGGCTAAGATTATGAATAAGCTTAATAAATGGCACAATAGATCATTGTCTCTTGCTGGGAGAATTCAAGTTTGCCAAAAGCTTTTGTCCTCTTATAATATTTATTATTCTTCTACCTGGATGTTCCGTAATTATCAAATTCTTGAAATTCAAAAAGCCATTAGATTTTTTCTTTGGTTGGATGGTAAAGGTAATAAAAAATGTCATAGTGTTAATTGGAAATGGTGTCATACGGATAAGACCCTGGGAGGGCTTGGGCTGAAAGATCTTAAGTTACAAGGAATTGCTCTTGCCGCCAAATGGATTTTTCATTCTCTAGAGGGTGACAGTCCTTGGAAAGTGCTGGTTAGACATAACATTGAGAGAGGTTATCCCAAGAAAGCTAGTTCTTGGAAGGATCTCCCCTTCTGTGACTTGATTGTTGGTAAATTCCTGGTTGTTGTTCAGGGTTCTACCATATTTAAATCCATTTGGCGGGCCTGGGAACATGTCCAGTTGTATATTACCAATAAGGAATTCCATAATGATAATTATCTCCATGGTGAGAGGTCCATTTGGTGGAACTTGAGCATTAATGATAAACCCCTAGCCCTCTATCAGGGATGCTCTGCTAGGTTCTGGGCTAAGTCTGGTATTACTCAATTTGCTGATATTTTTGAACATGACAGTCTTATTCCTTGGGCTGATCTCAAGTGCAGATTTAACTTACCTGATTCTCACAAGAAGACTTATAATCTGATTATTCTTGCTGCTAAGGATATCCCTGCCACTTGCCATGTTGATTCTTACAGATTCCTTAAGTGCAAGTGGCCGGATGGTATTGTCTTAAATAAGCTTAAAGCTAAGAACATTTATAAAATTATTGATCACAATGGTGATATTCTTGAACATATTAATAAAGTTTGGTATTGTTCTTTTGATGATAATTCTTGGAATAAATTGCTGGATAGTATTTGGAAAAGCCCTGTTGAGCCTAAAATTCAATGTTTTAAGTGGCTGGTTTTACTTGATAGATTACTGATCAGAAGTGACTCTCATTCTACTGATGTTTGTAGTATCTGCAGAATGCCTGATTCGGGCAGGCATATCTTATTTGACTGTCTTTTTGCTAAAGAAATTTGGAGACTCTTTGGTATTGTTTATCCTATTAGTGTTAACATTCTTCAGATGGTTACTGGGTATATTAATGGTATTAGTAAATATGCAAATTTTTTTTGGAATATTCTCTCTTCTAACATTCTTTGGCAGATCTGGAAGTGCAGGAATGAAGAGAAATACCAAGGTAAGCCAAGGGATCTTACTGAATGTTTTCGTAAACTCACTTATTTTAAAATCTTCTTGCAGGTTCAAACTACTATGATGATCAAGAAGGAAAAGCTCAGGAAGTTCCTCAAAGATGGTCAAGCCACATTTTTTATTTATGAGCTCAAGTATGGTTACCAGTGGCGTAAGACTCTGGATGATCAGCAAATGTTTGAGGACACTTTATGGAGACTAAACCAGGTGATCAAAAGGAACCAAACTACAAGAAAGGAAGAGATCTTTATGCTGGCCCAAATTCAGGAGAGGAAGAACATTGTCTGGATGGAAGGCCCACTCGGTTGGACCGCGTGGGTTGATACTTACCCTGATATTCTGCACTAGTGTTTGGCTGTTGTTCATGATCTTGTATATCTGTATAGTTGATACTGTGGTTTGATGTAAGGCTTTGCCTCTGTCCTGGTGATTCTTGGTGAATTGTTACTCTTTTTGGAACTCTCTATAGCTAATAGAAAAAATATTAGAGTAATTCCAACTTTTTAATTTTTATTTATTTTTATACGCAACAATAGCATTTATAAAAAAAACATAAAAAGTATTTTAATTTATTTTATATACAACAGTAGCATTTATATTAGCTATAGTATTCAATAAAACAAATTAAAGAAGTGGTAGCAAATGCTACTAAATTTTTAAATTTTATTTATTTTAATATGCAGCCATCAAAAGTAAGTTCACTGGTGTTTACCTTTTTTTTTAATTTAGATTTGGTCCAATAGATTTGTCAAAAAAATTCTTGTAGTTTTTGCACGATAAAGGCATTGACGGGCACCAAGGGCTTGAGAAGGAGAAGTGCATTCCTTTGAAAGAGGATATAAAAATGATGTTAGAAATGACTAATTATGTTGGAAGTAGGATTTCTCAACATTTGACTAATTCCAACAGAGATAAGGCAAGTGCATTGTGCTTTAAACACCTATGGCATTAAGATTGATATCAGCCTAGTTTTTTCTCAACTTGATATGTTATTTGTTTTTGAATTATAATGTTCAGGTGCTATTTTGATTACTTTTATTCTTTTCTCATTATAATTTTCATGGTTTTATGATTTTATGTTTTCTATCCATTTTTAATTTTTGATTTTAGGGCAACTGCAATGAGTGAACAAAACTCCTATGGGCTTTAATGAGGTACATGTGCTATATTATATTTCGTATATTGTGATTTGTAATAGCCTGTCATTCTGTAGTTTAAATTTAGTAGTTGTTGTGTATGAATCATCCCTTGTGTTGTTCTCTTTGTTCTAAATTCAGAGATTGTTGGAATTTATATACTTGTCTCCAACAAAGAGGAACATGTTGACAATTTTGAAGATCATAAATGGCATTGTCAAGCCTTCTAGTTGAGTAGAACCAATGTTTGCAAACTTATAAGGCCACGTGTACAAGTATACATATATTCCCAAGTCTATAGATACATTTGTATACACACAAACATATTTTATGTAGAGGCCACTGAGATTATGCATATGTTCTCTTTGACACAACCTACACATGTTAGGGGTGCCACTTGATAGGCACATTAGAAAGTGTCTATATAGCACAAACTGCATAGTATTTTCAACTGTTTATAAAATTTACAATTTATCTGACCCAAATAACATAGATCATTTTATGAATCCTTGAAAACTTAATTTGTGATGTTTTATGCAGGATGGCACTTCTACTAAAGTACAAGTGCATATGAGTTAAGTTGGTATTCTGAGTATTATGGCTTCATCGTTGTATAGAGATAGTATTTATCTAGATTATAAGTTTCTCTACAATGAAATAAATTTTGTTGGAAGTTTGGTGACCTATGTATGAACAATTTCTAAATTCCTTGTTGTATCATGAATTAAAGATAATATTTTGATTATGTAATGCCCCTCAACTTATCGTCTTTTGGACTGATGTTTGCTTAGTAGTACTGGACGTTTTGACAGTAATTTTTAGGTCGTTGATGATGGATTTCTAGTTATTTTGCTATTTCAGTATGAACCTAATTGTTATGATATCAGATGTTGATGTTGGATTATGTCATTATGCTTTACAATTTGATAAACGAACTGATGTTTTAAATGCTTTGATGTTATTCATAATATGGGATTGGAAGTTAGCTGATCATTTTATGTAGTAGATTAGTAATCTGATATCTTGTTCAATTTAGTTGATTATTATTTTAAAAAACGTGAATGGAACAGTGTTGTATTACTCGTTCTCGAGTACCCTACCTCACTGCGATTTCCATTCCGGATAGGACTGCATGTGATGTATATGTATATCTTGTTACGGTTAACTGTGCGTTGCTGCAGGATGCAGGTACTTGGCATCGACTCCACCTGATTGCAGGTCTGAGCGTGCCTTCGCCAATGGATTAGTTGGTTGGAGTTAACAGGAGGTCCCTAGTCAGTGTCCCTTCGTCGTCAGTTTACCCTTGTGGTTATTGATTGTCATTCGCCCATGTCTCACTGTCAGGTAATATTGTATTTTGGAGTCAAACCAAGTTCAAAGGTGTTTAAGTATGTGTGGTAATGTTGTGCTTTAATTAGAATTATTCTACGGAAGAGTTTAGTGTTGTTAAATAGGCATATTGTCGTTAGTTGTCGATTTTAGTTATAAATAAATTATTATTTTAATAGAAGTGTTGTTGATAAATAAGTTGTAAGGAGTTTGTATTATTCGATATAATATTATTTATAATAAATATTTAAATAAATAAATAATTATAGCCATGCTTGTAAATTGTGTTTCACAACTGGATTAATAAAATAAATTATAGGAAAGTACAAAAATATGGATAGTTGAAATAGTACTATTCTATTAATGATAATATTTTGGGGTCGTTTATAAAGAAAATAATAATAAAATAAAGTATCTAATAATTGGGAATCATTATATTAAATTAAAAAAAATACATATTCTTAAAAAGAAGTTTCTCGGAATCTTGTGGGAAGCCCTAGGAGAAGAGAAAGAGACTGAGTTATAAAAGAATTGTCGGTGCAACAAGGAGGACATCACAGGGGTAAGGAAAGAAGCAGCTGAGAACTGCAACAATTGGAGCGGGTTCGTCGCGGTGATTGCGAAATCAGGTTCCGTCGAATGCCTTATCTCTGAACTTCCTTTCAATCTGCAAATGTTTTTATAGTTTGTTTGATCCCGCATAGTTCGGCAGTCTGTCCTTTCTGTGTGTGAACAGCATCCTCTCTTAGGGTTTAAACATTTCGTTTCTGCTCAAGGATTCTGTAAGTCAAATGTTTTCTTTCCTTCCATTGGTTGCCGAATTATTCTGTATGCATTCTCAGACCGGCGAGATCTTGGTAGGGTTTGTAGGTGTAAAATGACACCTCCTTAAGATCCATTAGAATTTCATTTTCTGTCATCATTGAATCTAAAACAAAAGACGTCTTTGATTTGTCAACAAACCCTAGTTTTCTTCCTCGAAAAAGTGCAGGTATAAGAAGTAATAGTTTTAAGGCAGTTGTTCCTACAGTAATCCTTCGCCATGATTTTTCCTTGTCTTCTGAGAATGTCTTCCTTCGACCATGCTGAGATGCTCTCCTCTAGCTTCTGCTCATACTATTTGAGGAGGCACTTCTGGTATAGGTGTTCACCTACACTCTTTCCATCGAAGTCCTAGCCGTTGGGTTGAGCGTACACTTTACGGAGGCTAGTCGTGAGGTTCGCACCTGAATTGCGAGTGTAATCCAGAAATACTTAGGCGAATCCCTCTTATACTAGTTGTGAGACGGGCGAGCAGTAGTGTCAAACTTGTCTATCGGGCTGCCTGAGATTCCTTTTGTTTTATATTGTTTTGTTAGGTATTATTTACTAGCAGATGGATGCTATCAAGCATCGCTGCAGATGGTATACGGGGCGTGAGAGAGAGTCCGCTGTTTTTTTTTTCTCTCTTATCAATCATTGTGAAGCCTTGTCACTTCATTTTCATTCTAAGATGTGGGATGATACGCTTTTTGCCCAGCTGGTTGTGTTTGGTCTTATCTCTTGGTGGACCGATAATATTAGGCAGTTCGCTGCCTTGTAATCATTTGTTTGAATAAAAGAACCAAACCCCTTCCTTCGCCATTTACCTAGTATCACTCTATGGTTCCGTGGACTAACCTACTCCATAGCTGGAGTGAACGAAATCCTTTCATTAGCGATTATGGGAGGTGATGGATTAGTAAGTTCGCTGCCGTATTGTTCATTATTCGCCCTTGTTGAAGTCTCAGAAGTCTTTCCAACATGTCCACCTTGTGGCCTTCGTCAGTCACTCGTAGTAATTGAACTCTATTTACTTTGTTTTGCTGTGGATCGGTTATGTTTAGGTCACACTGTAAGTATGCTGGGGCGTGGCGATTTTGGTAGTTCACTGCCTTATTCTGTCCTGAATGAAAGTTCTGATGCCTTTTCATTCGCCACTCACCCAGGTGATGCTGCCCTTCATTCGTCCATTCTATAACTGAATTGTCATTGATCTTCAATCAGCTATGCATTGTTTGAATGAATTCATTTACTATGCATTTAGTATACTACTATGTCTCGAATACTGACCACCCTCATAAGCGCATCAGGCTGAGGTTTCCTGTGTGCTGAGCATTAACATCAGAAAAGGGCAGTCTATTTAATTTGTAGAGCGCCCTTGCTCTGGCTGGCACACTGCTGGAACAGTTTGAGGTGTTCTCTGGATAGCCAACGAGGCAAGGTGGTCAACAATGCACAAATTATAACCAACTATGGGTATGATACAAAAATAGTTTCAAATGCAGTGATGTAATAACAGTTCCAAATGCAATTTGACCAGCTGTCTTCCTCTGATAGCTTACTGTCCCATACACAGACAATCCTTAACACCTGAATGTTTCTGAAACTCGATAACAGACCCGGCAGCGACAGTGTGATGGAAAGGTCATCGTCATAGTTCATCTTGCAGGTAGAAAGCTTCCTTGGTAATCTAACAAATGCAGTTCACACACAAGTTGAAATGAGATTGCTGTATTGGCAAAACCGTTATCTTCTTTTCAGATATTACGTCATAACCATTCTCCAGTTCCCTAAACATTCAGTGATCAGGTTATTTGGCGTCTACATCTTTATTAGTCCTCTGTAAAAACATAGATTAAACTGGTGTCTAGCTGGTTACTCTGGCAGTTTCATTGCCGTTTGTGCTTTGCCTACCGCCTTGGGTGAAAGTGACAGAAGCTGTTTTAGCATATCTTTCCTAGAGGTCTCCGTCACTCAGCAAATGATGGCGAGATGTTTTCCTTGACCAGTTATATTGTAGATTGGAATGCCATGACTTTGCTGGCCCACAACAGTTGTTTACCTTTGAGCTGGGCGAGCATGATCAATCGCCGAAGATGAAAGAGGCCAAGTTATGCGCCAAGTGTTATTGCACCCACATCGTCTGGCTGGGATAATAAGATTTACGTTCCTGTAAATAGATAGAGTTTAAAATCTAAATTTTAGTCAATTTGATTGGGCAGATCGCTCCAGTATGACTGGGCGCTCTTCTGAAAGTAAAATTCATAACATAGAACGCTGCTTTGACAGCTACCTTGTTTTGCATATATTCTGCAATCCTTTCTACTTCGTATAGATCATTGTCTCTGTCAGTAGCTGCACCTCACTCGAGAAGTTTAATCCCTTTTTATTAACCAAAACCAGCGACTCTGACATTTCATTGGAACTTACCGTATATGTATACACCTGGCTGGTAACTTGCAATCTATTTATCTTCTGATACAGCTGAGAGGTTCCTCTCTGTCCTTGCACCTTCGCCTTAACTTAACAAAATGTAACACAGTCCACCTAGCTGGCACAGGCTTAACAGATATTTCATTGGTAGAATTGGCGCCTTTCTGAAGGGCAGTGCAGCGAGAAAGTTCAACTGAGTACCTACAGAAATTAACTGTCGAATCTTACAGAATGAATCAGCGGCAATAGTAATCAGAACGCCATGAAGATAAACATAACGGCATATGTATGGCAATTCTGATCTTCTGTTTGGACAGACGTAAATCATTTCGTTTTAGCATTTCTGAGTCACCATTACGGCGAAACCATGTCATAAAACCATTACACCGTCTTTGACGATTTTTCCTAGATATGAACGTCATGCAGTAATATGGTGTTATTGTTCATTTCACTACTCGATAGGAAGCATATGAGATCGTATCATTGGAAGTGTCGAACGGTAAACAGAAATTAAGTGGTTCTTATGTTAATTGTTATAATGATTTAGTTAATCAATTTATTTATCGTTAGAAGCAAAATAAAGATTAGTTAGAGATTTTGATGCAAGTGTTATAATATCATGTTGATCTTATTTCTGAAGTTGTTTGCATTAAACTGAGAATGAGCTGTAGTATTTTACCTCCTGAATCGGAATTGTGTTGATTTGTATGAGTGTTGTAATGAGTCGTATCGAGGTTGTCAAACTCGTATCCCAGAGGCTAAGTTGTCGTTGTTAAGTATTGGCAACTTGTGTATTGCTGTTTTATGATTGTGATGTAATGGCGTTTATATGTATCAAACAAAGTGTGTAGTATAATGAGGTACTGTCACGGTTGAATGTTGTGTCTTGTAAAGTAATAATCTCGGGATGAGATATCAATCCTCTTGTGACCTTATTGTACTGTTTTGTCGTAAGGAGAGACCTGAAATCTGTAAAAGAATAAAGTTATGTAATGTTAAAAGTATTGGATCACAATTGATGTTATGATTCTATTTTGATGCAAGAGGGTTTATGCCTTGCAGTGTTCATCTACGTGTATTGTTATAAGTCTTGCATGATGTTTTAAGGTTTACTAGGTGTTAGGAAGGAGAGTGGCTTTCAACGTGGGGCCGGCGCCCAAAGTGGCAGTCAGGATAACCTGTTGGAAGTAGATTAATCAAGTGATAACCTAAAAATTAACTAGGGGGTTAAGGGTAGATCTCACATTAATAAGATTAATGGATTCCTCTCCCATGGCCTGTAGTGCTTGTTTAGACTAAGGATGGGTAGAGAAGGCCTGGTCGGCATCATTGACTTCCTTGTCCTCATGAAAGGAAGGTCGATTCCGCATGTGTCACCCTATGGGGCCGGCGCCTAGTGAGAGGCTGTCAGGATAACCATAGATGGGGGCCGGCGCCTAGTGAGAGGCTGTCAGGATAACCCATGTTAGGACCGTGCGATGACACTCTCCCTACTACAACCTATCATCCCTTGTTCGGTCTCTCCTCGTTTGCCTTGTGTCGCCTCTGGCAATGAAGTGAAAGTTAAGTTAAGTTATGTTGTGTTGTATTGTTATAGCCATGTGTTGTATTGGCATTGGTCGTCCTTTGTTCTTGTCTGTCTTTCGTCTACCTGACTGTCAGTGTTTGGGACCTCATGTTAACTCCTAGCTCGGGGGGTGGACCTTAGGGTTCCACATGGTCGGGTGGAAGAGCTACTTTATCCATTGGTTCTCTTGTCAGGATCTTATGCAGAAAAGGATTTGTTTCAATTGTACTTGTTTCAATGATGATGATGTAAGTGTACAACCTTGTACCAGATTTATGTAACAGAATATTCTTTATGTATGTGACTTTAGAAGTAGACTAAAAGTGGCCTTGTAATGATGTCTTGATGTACTTATATGAAAGCATTTCAGTTATGTATCTTATCTTGCTGATTCCGTTATCTGATGTTTGCAATGAATGTGAATGAGTTATTTGAAAAGGAATTTGGATCAATTACTGATGTATGTTAATTTATGTTAGTTGATTGGTTAAGTGATGCAGCCTTGGTCCCTTAGAGAATATGTTGTAATTAGTTGTGTTAACTTACTTTATCAGTCTAAAAAAAAAAAAAAAAATTCCTGTTTCATATTGCATACATGTGTATTCTTTAAGGCGTTCAAGGCGGGCGTTACAGATTAACTATTCATGGAAACCTTAGTTACTAGGCTCTTAGTTTTCTTTCCTTTGTTAATTGCCTATGAAAAGAAAATTCACATTTTTGAACTAAAATCGTATGTTTCTACATTTTTATCTATTTTATTTATGTATGCATAGACACAACTATTTAGTGTAAAATGTCATTTTATTTTTACTTTTAACTAATTCTTCTAATAGTTAAACAAATAAGATTAATGTAGATTGACTTGAAACCATTTGGTTGAACCTTAAAAAATCATATCTACTTGTATCAAAACCGTTATAACAAAGAGTTTCCACTCTTAATTTATTATTTATAAGTTGCATTGTGAAATTATGAGGATCATAATGATCATGGCTTCTAATATCCTTTAGACCAAATTGTTCTAAATGACCTATTTTAGTGCATCAATTATATAATCATGTTTTTCTAGACTTCATAAGATTATATCCGATTCATCAACCTCTCCTAATCATTAAATATTTAATCAATTTTAAAAAATGAAAGATTCTCTATTTTGTCAAAAGATGCTTTCTTTTAATTTCTAAATAATAATTCATTTTAACAAGCATGCAAGTTTCTAGAAAAAGGGGTTAAATGTGAGCTAAATATTATTAAAATATAAAAAAATTATAAAGTAAGTCCAAAATAATAAAAGAAAGTTTATTCTCCAACTTTAGTTTATTATAAAATAAAAAAATTATATATATTAATATAAAAAAATAAGAAATAATAATTGTTAACTTTTTAATTTTTATTTAAATTTATTATAAAATAAATCAAATAAATAAATAATATATACTAATGTATATGTATATAATAATATAAAAAATAAAATAAAATAAAATAAAAATTTATAAAATTTATAAAAAATAAATTAAAATAAATTATGAATTTTTAATTTTTATTTATGTTTATTATAAAATAAAATAAATAAATAAAATATATGTGTATCTATATTAAAATAAAAAAATTAATAAATAGTAATTATGATTTATTAATTTTTATTTATGTTTATTATAAAATAAAATAAATGAATAAATAATATACACTAATCTGTATATATTAATATAAAAAATTAGAGTAATTCCAACTTTTTAATTTTTATTTATTTTTATATGCAACAATAGCATTTATAAAAAAGACAAAAAAAATTTTAATTTATTTTATATGCAACAGTAGCATTTATATTAGCAATAGTATTTAATAAAACAAATTAAAGAAGTGTTAGCAAATGCTACTAATTTTTTAAATTTTATTTCTTTTTATATGCAGCCATCAAAATTAAGTTCAATTGTGTTTATTTATTTTTTTAATTTAGATTTGGTCCAATAAATTTGTGAAAAAAATTCTTGTAGTTTTTCTAGGATAAAGGAATTGACAGGCACCAAGGGCTTGAGGAAGAGAAGTGCATTCCTCTGAAAGAAGATATAAAAATGATGTTAGAAATGACTAATTATGTTGGAAGTAGGCTTTCTCAATATTTGACTGATTTCAACATAGATAAGGCAAATGCATTGTGCTTTAAACACCTATGGCATTAAGATTGATATCAGCCTGGTTTTTTTCTCTACGTGATATGTTATTTGTTTTTGAATTATAATGTTCAGGTGCTATTTTGATTACTTTTATTCTTTTCTCATTATAATTTTGATGGTTTTCTGATTTTATGTTTTCTGTCCATTTTCAATTTTTGATTTTAGGGCAACTGCAATGAGTGAACAAAACTCCTATGAGTTTTAATGAGGTACATGTGCTATATTATATTTCGTATATTGTGATTTGTAATAGCCTGTCATTCTGTAGTTTAAATTTAGTAGTTGTTGTTTATGAATCATCCCTTGTGTTGTTCTCTTTGTTCTAAATTCAAAGATTGTTGGAATTTATATACTTGTCTCCAACAAAGAGGAATAGGTTGACAATTTTGAAGAACATAAATGACATCATCAAGCCTTCCAGTTGAGTAGAACCAATGTTTACAAATTTATAAGGTCACGTGTACAAGTATACATATATTCCCAGGTCTGTAGATACATTTGTATACACATAGACATATTGTATGTAGAGGCCACTAGGGTTATGCATATGTTCTCTTTGACACAACCTACACATGTTAGGGGTGCCACTTGACAGGCACATTGGAAAGTGTCCATATAGCATGAACTTCATAGTATTTTCAAATGTTTATAAAATTTACAATTTATCTGACCCAAATAACATAGATCTTTTTATGAATCCTTGAAAACTTAATTTGTGATGTTTTATGCAGGATGGCACTTCTACTAAAGTACAAGTGTATATGAGTTAAGTTAGTTTTCTAAGTATTATGGCTTCATCGTTGTATAGAGATAGTATTTATCTAGATTATAAGTTTCTCTACAATGAAATAAATTTTGTTGAAAGTTTGGTGACCTATGTATGAACGATTTCTAAATTCCTTGTTGTATCATGAATTAAAGATAATATTTTGATTAACTATTCATGGAAACCTTGGTTACTAGGCTCTTAGTTTTCTTTCCTTTGTTAATTGCCTATGAAAAGCAAAATCACATTTTTGAACTAAAATCATATGTTTCTACATTTTTATCTATTTTATTTATGTATGCATAGACACAACTATTTAGTGTAAAACGTCATTTTATTTTTACTTTTAACTAATTCTTCTAATAGTTAAACAAATCAATAAGAAGCTAAATCGTGAAGTTTTTTTGTGAGCCACTATTTATAAAATATGATTAATGTAGATTGACTTGAAACCATTTGGTTGAACCTTAAAAAATCATATGTACTTGTAACGCCCGCCTTGAACACCTTAAAGAATACACACTTATGCTAAAAGAAACAGAAATTTTTTTTTTAAAACGATTAAGTAACGATAACAAAATCAATTACGACATATTCTCTAAGGGTCCAAGGCTGCATCACTTAACAAATCAACTAACATAATTTAACATACATTAGTAATTGATCCAAATCCATACTCAAATAGATAACTTGTTCACATTCATTGCAATCATCAAATAACGGAATCTGCATGATAAAATACATAACTGAAATGTTTTCATATAAGTACATCATGACATCATTACATTGCCACTTTTAGTCTACATCAAAGTTACATACATAAAGAATGTTTTGTTACACAAATCTGTACAAGGTTAAGCACTTACATCATCATCATTGGAACAAGTACAACTGGAACAAATCCTTTCTGCATATGATCTTGACAAGAGTAACCAATGGATAAAATAGTTCTTCCACCCGACCATGTGGAACCCTAAGGTCCACCCCCCGAGCTAGGAGTTAACATGAGGTCCCAAACACTGACAGTCAGGTAGACAAAAGACAAACAAGAACAAGGACGACCAAACACCAATACAACACATGGCAATATCAATACAACACAACATAACTTAACTTAACTTTCACTTTCACTTCCAGAGGCGACACAAAACAAATGAGGAGAGACCGAACAAGGGATGCTAGGTTGTAGTAGGGAGAGTGTCATCGCACGGTCCTAACATGGGTTATCCTGACAGCCTCTCACTAGGCGCCGGCCCCCATCTATGGTTATCCTAACAGCCTCTCACTAGGCGCCGGCCCCATAGGGTGACACATGCGGAATCGACCTTCCTTTCATGAGGACAAGGAAGTCAATCATGTCGACCATGCCTTCTCTACCCATCCTTAGTCTAAACAAGCACTACAGGCCATGGGAGAGGAATCCATTAATCTTATTAATGTGAAATCTACCCTTAACCCCCTAGTTTATTTTTAGGTTATCACTTGATTAATCTACTTCCAACGGGTTATCCTGACTGCCACTTTGGGCGCCGGCCCCACGTTGAAAGCCACTCTCCTTCCTAACACCTAGTAACCTTGACATCATACAAGACTTATAACAAAACACGAATATATACACTACAAGGCATAAACCCTCTTGCATCAAAATAGAATCATAACATCAATTGTTATCCAACACTATTAACATTGCAATACTTTATCCTCTTACAGATTTCAGATCTCTCCTTACGACAAAATGGTACAATAAGAGCACAAGAGGTTTGATATTTCATCCTGAGATTATTACTTTACAAGACACAACATTCAACCTTGACAGAACCTCATTATACTTCATACTTTGTTTGATACACATAAACGCTATTACATCATAATTACAAAACAGCAATACACAAGTTGCAAATACTTAACAACGACAACTTAGCCTCTGGAATACAAGTTTGAACAACCTCAATCTGACTCATTACGACACTCATTCAATTCAATTCAATTTAGATTCAAGAGATGAAATACTACAATTCATTCTCAGTTTAATGCAAACAGCTTCTGAAATAAAATCAACATTATATTACAACAATTAAATTAATACCTTGCAACCAAATCTCTAACTAACCTTATATTGTTTCAAAAGATAAATAAATTGATTAACTAAATCATTACAATAATAGATAAAAGAACCACTTAATTTCCGTTTACCGTTCGACACTTCCACAACGATATCTTACGGCTGAACGGTAATTACACGGGGAGGGTTCAATCACGAAAAGTTTGTTATCCTTCATACAGTCTATCAGACATTCTAATGAGCTCAACCAAATGGATTCTTTTATGATGATTTGAAGATGTTTCTGAAATTGATCTTATCTGTGGTGATATAATTTCTCAAGAGAACGATCGTAAATGCACCCTATGCGAACAGCTTGGGATAACTTACTACTGAGATGTAAAATTGCTATTGACTATTTTACCACTGATATGCATTCGGTCTGACGACTTCCGGCTATGATTACTAAACTTGCAAACTTACTGCGTTGACGGTATCCATGTAAATCGTTTGCTCCTTTTTCTAACGAATAGCAATACTCACAAAAGACGGTGACAATCTGGAGTTGGCTTCTAACAATTTCCAAACCAAAAGATTCTTTCTATAGTTGTGCAGATTTCCAACATAACGGTAAGATGAACATTTTAGATTTTAATGATCAGACAGAAGGTTACATGTCTTTACTTGCAACTAGGATCTCAGAAAGCTAACCAAAATCGCTGTTTTATACTGAATTGATCTCCTTACTGCTCTAGACACGATACAGAATGCTACAAACCTCGTTCCACTGAACTCAATCTGAAAAAAAATGCTATGTTACAGCAATGGTTTTGATAGATATTTGTTCACTAAATACATTGCTACAAAACAAGGGTGAATGTTTCATAAACTGAATATATACATATATAGAGCCAAATGTAATGCGCCAGATGACTGTCTACAGGAATTTGCACACTGGTATTCTATAGTTATCAGAAGCAATTGCTCTACAGCTAATGGTTTGAGAAAGATAATCATAGGCTACTCTACTATACGCCTATCTCAAAAATCAGACGACCTTCAAAAAGTGGCTGCTAACACCAACAGTCAACCAAGACCGCGGCCTCCCTGAGCATAACAACTTCTTCTGGCAGTGGGGAAAGAATATGGAGAAGCGCCAACTATTTAACTCTAATATGCTCTTTCGTAAAGGTAGCGGTTTAGGGTTTAGACCGACCGAGAGATGAATACTCCATCCTCTCGACCCTAAGGACGGCAAACCAACAACTTAAAGACCTTTCTGCCCCTGACAAATATGCGCCCAACCCATTCGGCTGGGAATCAAGGGACGAGCGCAGTGTTTTTTATCCAACAGACAAACCTTCAACCATCGAAACTGAATGGGTTTCAACGACTCCAGCTAATGCATAGGTTAGTCATCAGTACAAGCATAATTTCTAGCAAATGGCGAAAGAAAAGGCTTCGAGGCTCTCATTCACAACGAATGATAGTTAGGCAACGGACATCGAGTAATGCTAGGTTAACGGTTTAAGCAGAGAATTCAGAATTTTCTTCCATTCAAAATGAATGATAATAATGTAGTGGTCCACCTATTATGCCCGGTCCACAAAAGAGATAAAACACAACATATATATGGAACAACGAAACAACAAGGCTTCTGAGGATTTCAACCAGATCGAACAACAGGACAATTGCAGCGAACTGCCAATTATCCACGAAGCAACAAGTTAAAGTCGCTTGCATCACATTGTGGCACTTCTCATATAATTTAGATTTAATGTATATCTAGTCTCCAGCTGTAGCGTTTGAATTGGAAACCCTTGTTGCCATGCGTTCTTGTGAGATGGAATCAAATGATTCTTTTCAGCCATTCTTTCTGCGTGGAAGGTATAACTCCCTGAAGTTGCTGTTATGGGGAGGTTGCAGTATGCAGCGCTTCTTATCATTATCGCACCATTTGTAAATAGTACTAAGGGATACAAACAGAATATACTAAACCCCAAGTAAAAATCGATGTCAGGTCTCTAGACAGATAGAATTTCCATTGACGGATGAGGGGGCAGGCATGCAGCCCATGAAGATCATTGGATACAAAGGACATACAGCGAGTTTCCAGGCAAGTTTCCAGAGAAAGAACATTAAAACATTGATCTGATCCTACAGGGACGACTAGCTGTAGCCAACAGTGATTTACGGTGATGTGTCCTTTACATCTACAATCCTACCAAGATTACGCCGGTCTGAGAGAGAGGGTGAGCTACAGAAAACACATCATGTCATCTAAGAATTGGAACCCTCATACGGACGATCTCCCTTAAATGTAACCTGGAAAAACAGTTCTAATCTGTTGGAGGACGGTGGGAGCATGGTAAGACAATTCCGTTTATTACAGACCCAAGGTTTTCATCTAAACTCGTCTACAGAGAATACACATTTGCAGAAATGACAGAAAGTTTCGGCAGAAACCATTGAACCAAAACCATTTCATAAATCAGACAAAGACGCAAACAATCAACATGCTCAGATTCAGAGAAAATAAACAGTGAAAGAAGGCAAGTATTCCATGGAACCTGATTTCGCAATCAACTCGACGAATCTGCTCCAACCGATGCAGTTCCAAGCTGCTTCTTTCCTTTCACCTGTGATGATGTCCTTGATGCCCCTACAGCTCTTTTATAACTCAGCCTCTCTCCTCTCCAAGGGCTTGGCACGCGATTCCATGCACAACTCATTTAAAGAATATGTATTTTTATTTAATTTAAAGATCCCAATTATTAGATATTTTATTTTATTATTATTTTTCTTTATAGCTGACCCAAAATATTGTTATAAATAGAATAGTACTATTTCGACAATATATAATTTTGTACTATACTTTAATTTATCTTATTAATCAAGTTGTGAATCACAATTTACAAGCGTGATTATATCTATTTATTTATTTAAATATTTATTATAAATAATATTATATCGAATAATACAAACTTCTTACAACTTTATTTAACAACAACACTTCTACTAAAATAATAATTTATTTATAGCTAAAATCGACAACTAACGACATTATACTTTCCGTAATATGATTATAATTAAAGCACAATGACACCTTACACATTCAGACACTTTCTAACCTAGTTAGACTCCAAGGTGCAATATTACTTGTCCGCAAATCATGATCGAACGACAGACAATGACCAAGAGGATAACTGACAACCAGACCACACTGACATGGGACCTCACGTTAACTCCAACAACTAATCCATTGGCGAAGGCACGCTCAGACCTGTAATCAGGTGGAGTCGATGCCTAGTACCTGCATTCCTGCAACAACGCACGGTTAAGCATTCAAGATATATATCCACATACAGTCCTATAGTGAATGGAAATCGCAGTGGTGTAGGGTACTCGAAAACGAGTAATACAACACTATTCCATTCACGTTTATGTATAAACAATTAACTACGTTGAACAAGGTATCTGATATTAATCAACAACATAAAACATTCAATCCAATATCGCAATTAACATCAAAACATCTATAACATCTAGTTCATTTATCAAATTCTAAAACATAAAATGATAAAATCCAACATCAACAACTGTTATCATAACAATCAGATTCACAATGAAGTAACAAGATAACAAGAGATTCATCATCTACGGTCTAGGACACTATAAAGTTTAAGCAAACATCAATCTGATGGACGATGAGATGAGGGCACTACAGTACTTGTATCAAAACCGTTATAACAAAGAGTTTCCACTCTTAATTATGATTTATAAGTTGCATTGTGAAATTATGAGGATCATAATGATCATGACTTCTAATATCCTTTAGACCAAATTGTTCTAAATGTCCTATTTTAGTGCATCAATTATATAATCACGTTTTTCTAGACTTCATAAGATTATATCTCCTTCATCGACCTCTCCTAATGATTAAATATTTAATCAATTTTAAAAAATGAAAGATTCTTTATTTTGTCAAAAGATGCTTTCTTTTAATTTCTAAATAATAATTCATTTTAACAAGCATGCAAGTTTATGGAAAAAGGGGTTAAATGTGAGTTAAATATTATTAAAATATTAAAAAAAAAAATTATAGCAAGTTAGAGTTAGAGTTGGAGAATAAATTTTCTTTTATTTTCTTAAACTTTACTTCAAATTATTTTTTAATTAATAGATTTATAATAATTATAATAGAAACAAAAAGTAAAATGTAAAATGTAAAAAAAACATAAAGTAAGTCTAAAATAATAAAAGAAAGTTCATTCTCCAACTTTAGTTTATTATAACATAAAAAAATAATATATATTAACATAAAAAAAATAGAAATAATAATTGTTAACTTTTTAATTTTTATTTAAATTTATTATAAAATAAATCAAATAAAGAAATAATATATACTAATGTATGTGTGTATATATTAATATAAAAAATAAAATAAAATAAATAAATTAAAATTTAAAAAAAATTTAAAAAAATTATTAATTTTTTATTTTTATTTATGTTTATTATAAAATAAAATAAATGAATAAAATATAAGTGTATCTGTATTAAAATAAAAAATTTAATAAATACTAATTGTGATTTTTTAATTTTTATTTATGTTTATTATAAAATAAAATAAATGAATAAATAATAAATATTAATTTGTATATATTAATATAAAAAATTAGAGTAATTCTAACTTTTTAATTTTTATTTATTTTTATATGCAACAATAGCATTTATAAAAAAGACATAAAAATATTTTAATTTATTTTATATGCAACAATAGCATTTATATTAGCAATAGTATTTAATAAAACAAATTAAAGAAGTGGTAGCAAATGCTACTAATTTTTTAAATTTTATTTATTTTTATATGCAGCGATCAAACTTAAGTTCACTTGTGTTTATTTATTTTTTTAATTTAGATTTGGTCCAATAGATTTGTGAAAAAAAATCTTGTAGTTTTTGCAGGATAAAGGCATTGATGGGCACCAAGGGCTTGAGGAGGAGAAGTGCATTCCTCTGAAAAAGGATATAAAAATGATGTTAGAAATGATTAATTATGTTGAAAGTAGCCTTTCTCAACATTTGACTGATTTCAACAGAGATAAGGCAAGTGCATTGTCCTTTAAACACCTATAGCATTAAGATTGATATCAGCCTTGTTTTTTCTCAACATGATATGTTATTTGTTTTTGAATTATAATGTTCAGGTGCTATTTTGATTACTTTTATTCTTTTCTCATTATAATTTTAATGGTTTTCTGTCCATTTTAAATTTTTGATTTTAGGGCAACTGTAATGAGTGAACAAAACTCCTATGGGTTTTAATGAGGTACATGTGCTATATTATATTTCGTATATTGTGACTTGTAATAGCCTGTCATTCTGGTAGTTTAAATTTAGTAGTTGTTGTTTATGAATCATCCCTTGTGTTGTTCTCTTTGTTCTAAATTCAGAGATTGTTGGAATTTATATACGTGTCTCCAACAAAGAGGAATAGGTTGACAATTTTGAAGAACATAAATGGCATCATCAAGCCTTCCAATTGAGTAGAACCAATGTTTGCAAATTTATAAGGCCACGTGTACAAGTATACATCTATTCCCAGGTCTGTAGATACATACACACAGACATATTGTATGTAGAGGCCACTGGGGTTACGCATATATTCTCTTTGACACAACCTACACATGTTAGGGGTGCCACTTGATAGGCACATTGGAAAGTGTATATATAGCACGAACTGCATAGTATTTTCAAATGTTTATAAAATTTACAAATTATCTGACCCAAACAACATAGATCCTTTTATGAATCCTTGAGAACTTAATTTGTGATGTTCTATGCAGGATGGCACTTCTACTAAAGTACAAGTGTTTATGAGTTAAGTTGGTATTCTGAGTATTATGGCTTGACCGTTGTATAGAGATAGTATTTATCTAGATTATAAGTTTCTCTACAATGAAATAAATTTTGTTGGAAGTTTGGTGACCTATGTATGAACAATTTCTAAATTCCTTTTTGTATCATGAATTAAAGATGATATTTTGATTAACTATTTATGGAAACCTTAGTTACTAGGCTCTTAGTTTTCTTTCCTTTGTTAATTGACTATGAAAAGCAAAATCACAGTTTTGAACTAAGATCATATGTTTCTATATTTTTATCTATTTTATTTATGTATGCATAGACACAACTATTTAGTGTAAAATGTCATTTTATTTTTACTTTTAACTAATTCTTCTAATAGTTAAACAAGTCAATAAGAAGCTAAATCGTGAAGTTTTTTTGTGAGCCATTATTTATAAAATATGATTAATGTAGATTGACTTGAAACCATTTGGTTGAACCTTAAAAAATCATATCTACTTGTATCAAAACCATTATAACAAAGAGTTTCCACTCTTAATTTATTATTTATAAGTTGCATTGTGAAATTATGAGGATCATAATGATCATGACTTCTAATATCCTTTAGACCAAATTGTTCTAAATGGCCTATTTTAATACATCAATTATATAATCACGTTTTTCTGGACTTCATAAGATTATATCCCCTTCATCACCTCTCCTAATGATTAAATATTTAATCAATTTTAAAAAATGAAAGATTCTTTATTTTGTCAAAAGATGCTTTCTTTTAATTTCTAAATAATAATTCATTTTAACAAGCATGCAAGTTTATGGAAAAAGGGGTTAAAAAAATTAATTTTTTATAGCAAGTTAGAGTTGGACAATAAACTTTCTTTTATTTTCTTAAACTTTGCTTCAATTTATTTTTTAATTAATTGATTTATAATAATTATAATAGAAACAAAAAGTAAAATGTAAAATGTGAAAAAAAATATAAAGTAAGTCTAAAATAATAAAAGAAAGTTCATTCTCCAACTTTAGTTTATTATAAAATAAAAAAATAATATATATTAATATAAAAAAAATTAGAAATAATAATTGTTAACTTTTTAATTTTTATTTAAATTTATTATAAAATAAATCAAATAAATAAATAATATATACTAATGTATGTGTGTATATATTAATATAAAAAATAAAATAAAACAAATAAAATAAAAATAAAAAAAAATTAATTTTTAATTTTTATTTATGTTTATTATAAAATAAAATAAATCAATAAAATATAAGTGTATCTATATTAAAATAAAAAATTTAATAAATAGTAATTGTGATTTTTTAATTTTTATTTATGTTTATTATAAAATAAAATAAATGAATAATTAATAAATATTAATTTGTATATATTAATATAAAAAATTAGAGTAATTCCAACTTTTTAATTTTTATTGCCGATGATGGCATGGTTCGGTGGTTAAGTCGCTCAGGATGTAGTGGCGGCCACTAGAGTTCAAACCCCCACTAGGCCAATGAGCTCGCAAGGCTTTACACCTTCCCTGGGCCAAGGAGCTCGCGGGTTTGAAGTGTTCTTCCTAGGGGATGAGGTCCCCTAGTTGTGGCCTCACCGGTTCATTGCTCCGGGCAAAAGCATTCGCGTGGAGCCAAAGGGCGTGTCGCACCAGCATCGCCAATCACGTTAAAAAGTTTACCAGGCACATTACCTTTAAAAAAAAAACTTTTTAATTTTTATTTATTTTTATATGCAACAATAGCATTTATAAAAAAGACAAAAAATATTTTAATTTATTTTATATGTAAGAGTAGCATTTATATTAGCAATAGTATTTAATAAAACAAATTAAAGAAGTGGTAGCAAATGCTACTGATTTTTTAAATTTTATTTATTTTTATATGCAGCAATCAAAATTAAGTTCACTTGTGTTTACTTTATTTATTTTTTTAATTTAGATTTGGTCCAATAGATTTTGTGAAAAAAATTCTTGTAGTTTTTGCAGTGTAATACACCAACATGTAACCCTAGAGAGTTAGGCTGACAAGAGCAAAATTTCATGAATAATTTTTTTTTAAAGAAAGTAAATGCAATAGCAATAACCAACGATATCACAACATAAAGAAAATGCACTTCTAACTCCTCTAGGGAAACATAACTGCATTAGAGAATATAAGGTAAAAACCACATAAGAGACAATCAATTACTACTGCTATAGAAAGATCAACTTATCATTGCAAGATAGTTTATTTACAAAATTACAATGCTAGATTACAAGACCGATCGTGTCGGTTTACAACTGAATAAGAAAGCATACAATTCTGAAGGAGGGAAGCAAACTGGAACTAGAACACCTCTGCGCAGATCTCGAACCGTATCTCTAAAAGGGACCAATGGATAGCTCTGCCACCCAACCGTGTGGAACCCTGAGGTCCACCCCTCCGAGCTAGGAGATAACAACAAGGGTTCCACTAAGCCAAAGAGACAATATCAAAAATAAAAGAACGACAATAGACATGACACAACCGACCATACCAACAACACTGCACAAGACATGACATCACTCTAGAGGCACAAACAAGAACTATAGAACTGCGTAAGGAGAGTGTCATCGCATGGTCCTAGCATGGGTTACCCAGGCTATCCATCACCAGAAGCCGGCCCCCATCTATGGTTACCCTGGCAGCCTCTCTCTAGGCACCGGCCCCATAGGGTGACACATGTGGAGCCGACAAGTCCTCTCATGCAGACGAGGAGGTTGACCTTGCCAACTAGGCCTTCTCATCTCATCCTTAGTCTGAACTAGCACTACAAGCATGAGTGAGGAATCTGATTATCTTGTTAGTGTGAAAACTACCCAACCCCTAGATTTATTATTAGGTTATCACTTGATTACAAACTCCCAATGGGTTACCCTAGCTAGCCACTTTGGGCACCGGCCCCACATTGGAAGCCACTCCCCTACCTACAACTAGAAGACCCTACTCAACAGGCATAGCAAACATCATCATGACAACGAGGATACATGAACCATGCAAGGCCTTAACCATCTTGCATAACAATTATCCTTATATCAACATGTATATATAACAATGCAAGGCATTGACCCTCAAAACATAATCATAAGGGCAGAACTCCTAAACCATTGCCCATAACAACACATATTCATTACATCTTTATGATTTCCATGTCTCCCCATTCCATAACTCACCACAAAACTGGATACAAGACAAATACAACCAAATGGACAACAATACATCCACAAAGAAGTACATTTACCATTCACATTGTCTTTTAATCCATATATAACTAGAGACGACATGCTTCTTAAAACATCATGATCTCAAGACATCCCATTCTAAGCCTCTGGGAAAACTAACCACACATGTAGATACAAAATCAAAAAGACTATATGAACTAGTTCATGACCCACAAATTGAATTTACTAAACATATTACGAGCAATTTACTTTTTTCAATATCAATTACACTTATAATTAAATTATGCCTTCTTTACAACTAAACCACTATAGTATATTACAATTGACTAAGTTATTACAATAGTCTATTAACATTAAAATATAGCTTATCATTTGATTGTATTCTTATTAAGGAATAATTCTATAATTACAATGAAAGTTAACTACATGTAAATATTTATTAAAATAATTATTTAATTGATTTATAAAGATACAAATATATTTATATATCATTAACATAACTAAAGTAAACCACTATTTGTCATTTTTATACATCAAGTTAATTAAATAATTACAATGTAATTTAAATTCAACTCTTGAGGATAAACTTGAGGGTTCCTATTTATGTTATAAACATATAAAAACCCTAAATCTCGTAATATCATCTTTAACTTAAAAGTAAAAAGAAACAACTTTAATTACTCTACATAACCATCATTCCTTCTATGGTCAATTTACATCTCATTCATGACAAAAGTACTAATATTTACTCTAAAACAAGACCTAAATGCCATCTTAACCTAATGCTTGTAATTCATTATTCCCCACACTACATTTACCCTCAAGATATAATAATATTACCGTTCTTTTAATACAAACTAATCAACACAAAGGACATCCTTAGTATGAGTCATAAAATTCTTAATTAAAACAATAGAAAATTAAATTTAAATCTTAATCCTAGAACATTACTTATATGTATTTCTTTATTTACCAGCAATTCTACTCAAAGACATGAGATATTTTTATATTACAGAAATAGATTCTATTTCTTAATGATGAATAATAATAATAATAATATTAATAATAATAATTTACATGGGTCATTGGATATACCACAAATCATTGAATAATAATTATTTTTCATCCACTAATAATTTACTGATACTACATGCATTTTGTATCAAAAGTAATAACTTCCTGTAGCAAGATTTCAATAATTTTATTAACTGACAAATCTAATTTTTGAACAGATTTTATGAAGCAATTAATTTGAAAGTGAGAAATAGCCCAATACAATGTTCATGAGTTACTAAAACTCCTTCCAAAATGAGGAAAATATCTTGGAGAATTTAAACCTAATACATGTGCTCATGGAGTGCTAAAATGTAATACAAGTAGATTAAACTATAGCACTGAAAGCCTACGCCAATATCGTGGAGTACTAAAACTCTTCTCAAACTATCAAATGCAAGATACTTTAAAAGAAAAATAAATTAAACAAAAATTGCAATCCAAATTCAATTACATACACAAACACTTATTTCGGAGTTTCCTTAATATGAAGACAGATATCTATTCTGCTGATGCTCCTTCACTGGATGTCATTGTCCATCAGACAAACAAATTAAAGGGTAGGCAATTTGATAAGTTCTCAATAAAATTGTTTAAACAACTTAGAATACGTCAATTAACAGCATTTCTACTTCAACAATAACAATCGTGGCCTGATATACGATGGTATCTGTAAACAAATATCAGATGGAAAGCTACAGATGAGAGCAGCTTGACAACTTTCGCAGCAGGTTGTTTAAATAATTATGCAATGCTGGTTCTTTTGGTGCTAGAGGTAGTTGTATATAAGATGACACATCTTAAGAAGGATATTCATTTCTCTCTGACATTCAATTCTATACATGCGATTATGTAAACATTGCAAAGCATTGATTCTATTTAAGCAATAGCCATACGGTGGTGAAGAAGAATCCATTTAGGTGTCGGGTAAAGTTGTTCTAAATTGTCCAAAAGAATGAAAGAGCAGAAATAATTAATGGACATCCCTCAAGCCTACACACGCGGCCATACAGGTTCAGCGACTGAGGCTATGCACACTTAAATCACATTTATATAACTTATTGAATCGCACCTACTGCAGATCATTATGTGTGCATGAATAACTATCCTGCCCGCACTGGCTCCCTAGAGAACACCCTAACTTTGTCTTAAATGCCATTAACACCTACAATGGTGGTGCTGATGTGTTTTTTGGACTGTAGATCACATATGAATATAGGTTTAAGGTATTTCCAGCGGTGCTGCTCCTTGATTTGGATCCTAAAAATATTGTGCAGCCTCTGTTCTTTACTCAAACATCTAGCAAAAGTGGCAGGTAATAAAACTAGATTGCAACCATTGCCAACATCCTACCAGCCTGAACGAATGGGGTTTTGGTAAATAGGTATGAGCATCCGTCTAAACATGAAAGATAGATGGATTCGTTATATATTGTAGTTGCCATTGGACTGATCCGGTGATGGGACTGTCCTAACAGACACGCTCACAATCTGTAGATACATAGACAATGCATGTACACTGTTTAACAAGATACTTCAATGACATGACACCTCACGGAATGCCATGATCGCAGGATTGCAAAATGTGAGATTTAACTTACATGATCGATCAGCAAAGATCTAGTATCATATTGGATTAAACTAACATTACAGATTTGTAATGTTGTTGAAGGGCATCTAGAAGGAAACCCTAAATAATGAAATTAAAAGTACTACACAGAGATATCCAGATACACGATAATCGGTAACCCTATGAAAATAAAAACTGAAGTCTTTAAGCATATCAATTGACAAGATAAGATCTTTCCCCACTTCCTTGCAATCAAAGTAAAGAAGAACGGGGAAGTGTGCAAAGGCCGTAAAAGCACTGTAACAGGCTCTAGAATGAGGTAGAACAATGCCATTGGAGATCAAAGATGATTTGAATGCCAAAATGTTGAAGGCTCAAACAGGGGGCAAAACACACAGCACAGAAGAAGCAACATTTATCTATCTAAAACCATTTACATATACAAGCAAAAAGAGAGGGATTGAAGGACAATGGAACCTGGACTGCTGACGGATTGTTGTTTCTTTTGAACCCCAGCTTGCAACTTCAGCCTCCTCCAAAACTCTTCAACCCCTTCCCAGTTCTTGCCACTAATTTTTCTCTGTTCTTCCTCCTCCCCCAAACCAGGACTCAACTCCTCGAATAAATGCAGGAGACATGCCTCTCTTCCCAACAACCCACTTTCTCCAAAAACAAGGATTCAACTCCTTGAATAAATGCAGAAGACATGCCTCTCTTCCCAACAACCCACTTTCTCGTGAGATTCAAAAATTCACTATACCAAGGGATTCCCAAATCCTCCAATTTTGAAATTGACAGCACACGGCATTAATTTTGCATATCCCCAGAATACTCTCTACCAAATAACCACTAACTACCCGTAACTCCAATTTTACCACATAATCACTCTTGGTCAGCAGATAATTGATTCTAGTCTATTTTAAAATCCAGCCAAGGTATCAATCCAAGTTCTAAGCCAAACAAATATTATGCAATAATCATATTAGGGCATTATTGATTAAAATAATAAATCACTAAAGTATTTTCCAACCACACATAATCCTAATGACAGAACTCAACTACGCATCTCAACACGAGATTACCAAACATAAAAGGCACGGACAGGGAGACACAACACGACTCAAGACCACAACAGAAGAAAACAACCGACCTAGTGGAATAGACCTCGTGTTATCTCCCATTACTAATATCCATTGGTGAAAGAACCTACTCAAACCTGCTATATTAGGTGGAGTCAAGGTTTGGTATCTGCAGCCTGTATCCAAACAACTGATTAAATATGATCAAGTACGTATATGTCAACACACAAAGAGTCAGAGAATCACAGCGCAGCAAGGTACTCGAAATGAGTAATGCTACACCGTCCCTGCTCTTGGATAAGATTATAATCATAGCATTTGAAAGCAGATATCTACGAATCTAAAACATGTAAATAATAATCCATTACTAAACATATTCAACACATCATAAATGAAGTACTCATAATGTCATCATAACTCATAACACGTCTAAATATATCCATCGAACATAGTCCATCAGATCAAAGAGATCATAAACCCAAAACATGTAAATCCAATGTCTCGAAGCTGAAATGCGCAATAAAAGACTATCAACTATACCAGAACTGTCATAGGAAATATGAAAATAACATCTATCACAAGCCAAAAGCGAGGGGCATTACATGCAGGATAAAGGCATTGATAGGAACCAAGGCTTGAGGAGGAGAAGTGCATTCCTCTGAAAGAGGATATAAAAATGATGTTAGAAATGATTAATTATGTTGGAAATAGGCTTTCTCAAGATTTGACTGATTTCAACAGAGATAAGGCAATTGCATTGTCCTTTAAACACCTATAGCATTAAGATTGATATCAGCCTGGTTTTTTCTCAACATGATATGTTATTTGTTTGTGAATCATAATGTTCAAGTGCTATTTTGATTACTTTTATTCTTTTCTCATTATAATTTTGATGGTTTTCTGATTTTATGTTTTCTGTCCATTTTCAATTTTTGATTTTAGGGCAACTGCAATAAGTGAACAAAACTCCTATGGGTTTTAATGAGGTACATGTGCTATATTATATTTCATATATTGTGATTTGTAATAGCCTGTCATTCTGTAGTTTAAATTTAGTAGTTGTTGTTTATGAATCATCCCTTGTGTTGTTCTCTTTGTTCTAAATTCAAAGATTGTTGGAATTTATATACTTGTCTCCAACAAAGAGGAACAGGTTGACAATTTTGAAGAACATAAATGGCATCATCAAGCCTTCCAATTGAGTAGAACCAATGTTTGCAAATTTATAAGGCCACATGTACAAGTATACATATATTCCCAGGACTAAGATACATTTGGATACACACAGACATATTGTATGTAGAGGCCACTGGGGTTATGCATATGTTCTCTTTGACACAACCTACACATGTTAGGGGTACCACTTGACAGGCACATTGGAAAGTGTCCATATAGTACGAACTGCATAGTATTTTCAAATGTTTATAAAATTTACAATTTATCTGACCCAAATAACATAGATCTTTTTATGAATCCTTGAGAACTTAATTTGTGATGTTTTATGCAGGATGGCACTTCTGCTAAAATACAAGTGTATATGAGTTAAGTTGGTATTCTGAGTATTATGGCTTGATCATTTTATAGAGATAGTATTTATCTAGATTATAAGTTTCTCTACAATGAAATAAACTTTGTTGGAAGTTTGGTGACCTATGTATGAACAATTTCTAAATTCCTTGTTGTATCATGAATTAAAGATGATATTTTGATTAACTATTCATGGAAACCTTAGTTACTAGGCTCTTAGTTTTCTTTCCTTTGTTAATTGCCTATGAAAAGCAAAATCACATTTTTGAACTAAGATCATATGTTTCTACATTTTTATCTATTTTATTTATGTATGCATAGACACAACTATTTAGTGTAAAATGTCATTTTATTTTTACTTTTAACTAATTCTTCTAATAGTTAAACAAATCAATAAGAAGCTAAATCGTGAAGTTTTTTTGTGAGCCACTATTTAGAAAATATGATTAATGTAGATTGACTTGAAACCATTTGGTTGAACCTTAAAAAATCATATCTACTTGTATCAAAACTGTTATAACAAAGTTTCCACTCTTAATTTATTATTTATAAGTTGCATTTTGAAATTATGAGGATCATAATGATCATGACTTCTAATATCCTTTAGACCAAATTGTTCTAAATGACATATTTTAATGCATCAATTATAAAATCACATTTTTCTGACTTCATAAGATTATATCCCCTTCATTGACCTCTCCTAATGATTAAATATTTAATCAATTATAAAAAATGAAAGATTCTTTATTTTGTCAAAAGATGCTTTCTTTTAATTTCTAAATAATAATTCATTTTAACAAGCATGCAAGTTTATGGAAAAAGAAGTTAAATGTGAAAAAATTAATTTTTTATAGCAAGTTAGAGTTGGAGAATAAACTTTCTTTTATTTTCTTAAACTTTACTTCAATTTATTTTTTAATTAATTGATTTATAATAATTATAATAGAAACAAAAAGTAAAATGTGAAATATAAAAAAAACATAAGTAAGTCTAAAATAATAAAAAAAAATTCATTATCCAACTTTAGTTTATTATAAAATAAAAAAATAATATATATTAATATAAAAAAATTAGAAATAATAATTGTTAACTTTTTAATTTTTATTTAAATTTATTATAAAATAAATCAAATAAATAAATAATATATACTAATGTATGTGTGTATATATTAATAAAAATATAAAATAAAACAAACAAAATTAAAATAAAAAAAATTAAAAAATTAAAATTAAAAAAAAATTATTAATTTTTAATTTTTATTTATGTTTATTATAAAATAAAATAAATGAATAAAATATAAGTGTATCTATATTAAAATAAAAAAAATTAATAAATTTAATAAATAGTAATTGTGATTTTTTAATTTTTATTTATGTTTATTATAAAATAAAATAAACGAATAAATAATAAATATTAATTTGTATATATTAATATAAAAAATTAGAGTAATTCCAACTTTTTAATTTTTATTTATTTTTATATGCAACAATAGCATTTATAAAAAAGACATAAAAAATATTTTAATTAATTTTATATGCAACAGTAGCATTTATATTAGCAATAGTATTTAATAAAACAAATTAAAGAAGTGGTAGCAAATGCTACTAATTTTTTAAATTTTATTTATTTTTATATGCAGCCATCAAAATTAAGTTCACTTGTGTTTACTTTATTTATTTTTTTAATTTAGATTTGGTCCAATAAATTTGTGAAAAAAATTCTTGTAGTTTTTGCAGGATAAAGGCATTGACGGGCACCAAGGGCTTGAGGAGGAGAAGTGCATTTCTCTGAAAGAGGATATAAAAATGATGTTAGAAATGATTAATTATGTTTGAAGTAGGCTTTCTCAACATTTGACTGATTTCAACAGAGATAAGGCAAGTGCATTGTGCTTTAAACACCTATAGCATTAAGATTGATATCAACTTAGTTTTTTCTCAACATGATATGTTATTTGTTTTTGAATTATAATGTTCAAGTGCTATTTTGATTACTTTTATTCTTTTCTCATTATAATTTTGATGGTTTTCTGATTTTATGTTTTCTATCCATTTTCAATTTTTGATTTTAGGGCAACTGCAATGAGTGAACAAAACTCCTATGGATTTTAATGAGGTACATGTGCTATATTATATTTTGTATATTGTGATTTGTAATAGCCTATCATTCTATAGTTTAAAATTAGTAGTTATTGTTTATGAATCATCCCTTGTGTTGTTCTCTTTGTGCTAAATTCAGAGATTGTTAGAATTTATATACTTGTCTCCAATAAAGAGGAATAGGTTGACAGTTTTGAAGAACATAAATGGCATCATCAAGCCTTCCAGTTGAGTAGAACCAATGTTTGCAAATTTATAAGGCCACATGTACAAGTATACATATATTCCCAAGTCTGTAGATACATTTGGATACACACAGACATATTGTATGTAGAGGCCACTGGGGTTATGCATATGTTCTCTTTGACACAACCTACATATGTTAGGGGTGCCACTTGACAGGCACATTAGAAAGTGTCCATATAGCACGAACTGCATAGTATTTTCAAATGTTTATAAAATTTACAATTTATCTGACCCAAATAACATAGATCATTTTATGAATCCTTGAGAACTTAATTTGTGATGTTTTATGCAGGATGGCACTTCTACTAAAGTACAAGTGTATATGAGTTAAGTTGGTATTCTGAGTATTATGGCTTGTGTTGGGTTAAACTAGTTCTTGGGTTAGAGTTAGTGGATTAACCATTAGTGGTCTTTAGCACATGGTTTTGGAGCTCATGGTTTTGAGCCCATGGTTTTGCATGTATGGAAGTCTATATAATGGCTTGGTGACTCCATTGTATGGGTGGCTGGTTGAAGCCTCCAGGCTTAGCCCGGTTGGGGCTGAGGGTTAATAAGAAGATCTTCATTGCTGGTTTTTCCCTGGTTTGGGGTTTTCCAGGGTAAATCACTGTGTTGTTATTGTGTTCTTGTTGCATGCTTGATTTGAGTTTCTGCTATGCATTCTGAATTCTTGGCTGTGTATGTTTCCAACAATTAGTATCAGAGCTTGAGTTGCAAGCTCCAGCGTTCGTGTCTGCGAATGAGTAATGCAGCTCACTACGTGTGGAGATAAGGTAGCATTTATTTTTTGATCTGGCATTCTTGCTGAACAGAAGGTTTGAGCGTGTGCCTCAGTGCTCTGGCTCTCGGAAGAAGGTTGAGCAGGTCTGTGCAAGATTGGTCGTGGTTGCTACTATAGGCATGTTTCCTGGTCAAAGTCACTATATGCAGTTGATGCATGGTACTGCAGCCAAGGCTAGCTGTAGCAAGAACAAGATTGTAATGGAGTTGTATGTAAAATTTAATACATGTATTTGGGTTGATGGCTGTAAGACTTGGTATGGCTTGCTCAATCCCTGAAAGGAAAGGCCCGGTAAGAGACGAGTTCTCCCAGGTGGTAAGGGGGCTTAGAGTCATGTGGATTCCCAGTTTGATGTCAATCTCGGTGACAGAGAGGGCATTGCACTTGGTGCTTGTGGAAGGGGGGTTTGGTGCTAACCCCAAGACCAAGTTTAAAGGGGGGATTGTTGGGTTAAACTAGTTCTTGGGTTAGAGTTAGTGGATTAACCATTAGTGGTCTTTAGCACATGGTTTTGAGCCCATGGTTTTGCATGTATGGAAGTCTATATAATGGCTTGGTGACTCCATTGTATGGGTGGCTGGTTGAAGCCTCCAGGCTTAGCCCGGTTGGGGCTGAGGGTTAATATGAAGATCTTCATTGCTGGTTTTTCCCTGGTTTGGGGTTTTCCAGGGTAAATCACTATGTTGTTATTGTGTTCTTGTTGCATGCTTGATTTGAGTTTCTACTATGCATTCTGAATTCTTGGCTGTGTATGTTTCCAACAGCTTGATCATTGTATAGAGATAGTATTTATCTAGATTATAAGTTTTTCTACAATGAAATAAATTTTGTTGGAAGTTTGGTGACCTATGTATGAACAATTTCTAAATTCCTTGTTGTATCATGAATTAAAGACGATATTTTGATTAACTATTCATGGAAACCTTAGTTACTACGCTCTTAGTTTTCTTTCCTTTGTTAATTGCCTATGAAAAGCAAAATCACACTTTTGAACTAAGATCATATGTTTCTATATTTTTATCTATTTTATTTATGTATGCATAGACACGACTATTTAGTGTAAAACATCATTTTATTTTTACTTTTAACTAATTCTTCTAATAGTTAAACAAATCAATAAGAAGCTAAATCGTGAAGTTTTTTCGTGAACCACTACTTATAAAATATGATTAATGTAGATTGACTTGAAACCATTTGGTTGAACCTTAAAAAATCATATCTACTTGTATCGAAACCGTTATAACAAAGAGTTTCCACTCTTAATTTATTATTCATAAGTTGCATTGTGAAATTATGATGATCATAATGATCACGACTTCTACTATCCTTTAGACCAAACTATTCTAAATGACCTATTTTAATGCATCAATTATATAATCACATTTTTCTGACTTCATAAGATTATATCCCCTTTCATCGACCTCTCCAAATGATTAAATATTTAATCAATTTTAAAAAATGAAAGATTCTCTATTTTGTCAAAAGATGATTTCTTTTAATTTCTAAATAATAAGTATTTTTAACAAGCATGCAAATTTATGGAAAAAGGGGTTAAATGTGAGTTAAATATTATTAAAATATTAAAAAAATTAATTTTTTATAGCAAGTTAGAGTTGGAGAATAAACTTTCTTTTATTTTCTTAAACTTTACTTCAATTTATTTTTTAATTAATTGATTTATAATAATTATAATAAAAACAAAAAGTAAAATATGCCACCAGAGTTCAAACCCCAGCTGGGCCAACGAGCTCGCAAGGCATTACGCCTTCGCTGGGCCAATGAGCTCGCGGGTTTGAAGTGTTCTTCCTAGGGGATGAGGTCCCCCAGTTGTGGCCTCACCGGTTCATTGCTCCGGGCAAAAGCATTCACGTGGACCCGGAGGGCGTGTCGCACCAGCGTCACCGATCACGTTAAAAAGTTTACCTGGTGCATTTAAAAAAAAAGTAAAATATAAAATGTAAAAAAAGACATAAATTAAGTCTAAAATATTAAAAGAAAGTTCATTCTCCAACTTTAGTTTATTATAAAATTAAAAAAATAATATATATTAATGTACGAGTATATCTATTAATATAAAAAAATTAGAAATAAAAATTGTTAACTTTTTAATTTTTATTTTAATTTATTATAAAATAAATCAAATAAATAAGTAATATATACTAATGTATGTGTCCATATATTGATATAAAAAATAAAATTAAAAATTAAAATTAAAAAAATATGAATTTTTAATTTTTATTTATGTTTATTATAAAATAAAATAAATGAATAAAATATGTGTATCTATATTAATATAAAAAATTTAGTAAATAGTAATTGTGAATTTTTAATTTTAATTTATGTTTATTATAAAATAAAATAAACAAATAAATAATATATATATATATATATTTTTTATCATAAACGGCCGAAGCCTTGATTTTATTATATTAATTTTCAATAAATTTACATTTTTTTTCCGTTCGTGCGGGCACTGGTAGGAAAGAACGAGGAAGAAAACCTCCAGTCTGGCCTGGGACATGAGTTCAGAAAATATTAGCAAGTACAGAATTCCTACAAGCGTAGGTTTACAAACTCCCTTTGATGGAGACAAGAAGGGCATTCCCTTTCTAATACAAGTTAATGGAGGCATACGTCCATGATTCAGAACATGGCTTTTATTATACTTTGATTACATCGCTCTTATATATCGAGCTGATGGGCATACCCATCTTTTACAATACATAAATACTTATCAATGTTTCGATTCTAATTCCTTATCTTTTGTAAATAATGTATCTTGTTTTTCTTTCAGCTGTCCTTTTGTGTGGTCGTGCCATTGCTTTCTCTTGCCATTGTCTTTTATGTCTTGCCCTCGCATTAATGTGTTTTCAAGCCTTCTGGTGTTTGTTTCTGCTTTTATGATCTATTATACTTTCCCTGTAAACTTGCAAAATAGGATAGCATCCCACCACCTCTATTCTTCTAGCTAAATTTTTATGATTCTGTCTATATTAATTCAATGTGCCAGTCCAAGTAAAGAGTTAACTATACTATGATGCTACAAGTATTGACATTTGTGTTAGTAGCCATATTGCAATCAAAACCATTACCACTTTTTACATATTCATTTTCATCATAGACTGATTATTGTTGTTATAACATCATCTTCAGTTTATATTCATATGAATACACACTTTTTTGTTCCTACAAGATAAGAATCTACTACAACAACTCTGCTCACCACACGTTTATAAATAATTCTGAATTATTTCATATTCACCTTATTCATAATCATCTTATATTGCATAAAAAGTACTAAACATTAGATATTCATATTGAGAAGTTACTAACATATGTATTTATTTAGCTACTCTCAAATCTTTGGTGACTATACTTTATAGAGGTAGTTTTATTCAGCAAGACACCCATAGTAATTAACAGGTAGAAGCTTAGTGACACACTGCTAACTATTCAATTATTCCAAATTATATATCTGCAAATTATATTATACTCACAAATGTATCTGCACTTGTTTACCTTTAAATTCGTATTAAATCATTTACCGTTATACTTGATTTCCTATTATGAAATCGCTTTTCTTCACCTTCCGTGTACTTCTCTCACACATACATCAATTTCTTCGATTTCTTGCCTATCGGCTCCTAGGTTAGCTAATTTATCCGTATATATTAATATAAAAAATTAGAGTAATTCTAACTTTTTAATTTTTATTTATTTTATATGTAACAATAGATTTTATAAAAAAAACATAAAAATTATTTTGATTTATTTTATATGCAGCACTAGTATTTAATAAAACCAATTAAAGAAGTGGTAGCAAATGCTACCAATTTTTAAATTTTTATTTATTTTTATATGTAGCCAACAAAAGTAAGTTCACTTGTGTTTGTTTTATTTTTTATTTTTTAATTTAGATTTGGTCCAATAGATTTGTTAAAAAAATCTTGTAGTTTTTTAAGATAAAGGCATTGAAGGGCACCAAGGGCTTGAGGAGGAGAAGTGCATTCCTCCAAAGGAGGATATAAAAATGATGTTAGAAATGGCTAATTATGTTGGAAGTAGGCTTTCTCAATATTTTACTAATTTAGAGATAAGGCAAGTGCATTGTGCTTTAAAATTTTTTTCTAATTTATATTACTCTCTTCCATCTATAGATTTACTTACATGCATGTGTATGTTTGTGTATCGATATAGATGTACATACATATAAACATAGATTCAAAATATTATAAGTTTGTAACCTTCTTTTCGATAGATGTATTTGTAAACTTATTTTTAATAATTTCAATGCCATCAATTATTGCAATCATAACTTGTGAGAAACTAAACTTATTTATATGGTCGGTAACTTTTCAAGACAATGCTTTGTACAAGATGAGGTGATGTTACCATAGGTTCTTGTAGGGCAAACCCAACGATTATTAGTAGTACCTTCCAATTAAACATGCTTATTCCAACAACATTATATCCAACAATACTTGTTAATAAATAGGTTTTACAATCACCCGAGACTCATATTAAAAAGGTAGATGGATTTTAGGGCTTGTGACATATTATATATGAAAAAATATATAGATATATATTAATATAAAAAAGAGTTACAAATTAATATATATTATTTATTCGTTTATTTTATTTTATAATAAACATAAATTAAAATTAAAAAATCACAATTACTATTTATTAAATTTTTTATATTAATATAGATACACATATATTTTATTCATTTATTTTATTTTATAATAAACATAAATAAAAATTAAAAATTCATAAGTACTTCTTTATTTTTTTATATTAATATATACACACATACATTAGTATATATTATTTATTTATTTTGATTAATTTTATAATAAATTTAAATAAAAATTAAACTAATATTATTTCAAATTATATATATATATATATATATATATATATATATATATATATATATATATATATATAAACTAAAGTTGGAGAATGTACTTTCTTTTATTATTTTAGACTTACTTTATGGTTTTTTTTTTACATTTTAATTTTACTTTTTGTTTCTATTATAATTATTATAAATTAATTAATTAAAAAATAAAGTAAGTAAAGTTTAAGAAAATGAAAGAAAGTTTATTCTCCAACTCTAACTTGCTATAAAAATTTAAATTTTTTTATATTTTAATAATATTTAACTCACATTTAACCCCCTTTTCCATAAACTTACATGCTTGTTAAAGAAAACATCTTTTGACAAAATAGAGAATCTTTCATTTTTTAAAATTGATTAAATATTTAATCATTAGGAGAGCTTATGAAGGGGATATAATCTTATGAAGTCAGAAAAATGTGATTATATAATTGATGCATTTCAATAGGTTATTTAGAATAGTTTGGCCTAAAGGATATTAGAAGTCATGATCATTATGATCCTCATAATTTCACAATGCAACTTATAAATAATAAATTAAGAGTGGAAACTTTTTGTTATAATGGTTTCGATATAAGTAGATATGATTTTTTAAGGTTCAACAGCATGGTTTCAAGTCAATCTACATTAACCACATTTTATAAATAGTTGTTTACATAAAAACTCCAAGATTTAGCTTCTTATTTATTTGTTTAACTATTAGAAAAATTAGTTAAAAGCAAAAACAAATTGATGTTTTACACTAAATAGTTGTGTCTATTCATACATAAATAAAATAGATAAAAATGTAGAAACATATGATCTTAGTTCAAAAATGTGATTTTGTGTAGTGCCCCTCCATACTCATCTTGGATGTGCAGATAGTCTGACTAAGAAGCATGAAGATGAAGATAAAATAATAGGAATATTTAGGGTATGTTAGACAGTTGATGTTGTACATTATATGATGTTGGTAGATGCTACATTCATGTTGGTGCACGGCCTAGTTAGCCAAATCATATCCAAAAATCGTCCTTACTCAGTTTGTCATTTTGGAGATATGAATATTTTGTGACTGTCTATCTTTCACTCATTTCGTCTCTATTTTAGTAGTCTATTGTGTTAGCCATAACTTTCTTTTTAAAAACTGGGTTCCTCTAAATTTTTTATATATGGTGCACGACCTAGTTATCCAAATCATATCCAAAAATCAGCCTCACCCAGTTTGTCATTTTAGAGATATGAATATTTTGTGACTATCTATCTCTTACCCATTTCATCTTTATTTTTATAGTTTGTTACATCAGCCATAACTTTATTTTTACGAACTGGGTTCTTCCAAAAATTTTATATATGGCGCATGACCTGGTTATCTAAATCATATACAAAAATCAGGCTTACCCAATTTGTCATTTTGGAGGTATGAATATTTTGTGACTGTCTACCTCTCACCCGTTTCGCCTCTGTTAAAACAATTAGTTGCGTCACCAGTAAGTCTTTATTTTCGAACAGGGCTTCTCTGAAATTATTATATAAGATTCATCTCTTATTTATAAAAATCATATCTCAAAAGTTAGCATTACCTAGTTTGTCAATTCAGAGATATGTGTCAATTAGTGACAGACAATTCCTATGCCATCTTGGTTGTTATTAAATCTACAAATCCATTCTGTACGTATCCTGCAACCATTTCAATCCAAGAGATTTATAGCATTCTAATATTATAGGCTTTTAGCCTTGCTTATATAGTTATATTTAATAGTATTTACAAAATTGTCTAGATTATTAATGAAATCTACATCAGTGTAAATAGTGTAAATAATTGTTGTGTTTAATTTGTATGCCTTAGAGTTATTTGCAGTTTGTTTGCAATCATTTTAATAAAATGAAATTAAAATAAGTCTTGAGAATTATTAGTTAGAATATTGTTACTCGTGGACACTTATATCTTATGATCATATTGTAACTGCTACTGGTGACTAGAAAGTTACAGTTCTGTATTGTTGAGATAGATTCACTTTATAACTGTTAGATGATTGTTCATGTTTGGATTAATGTTACATTCCTTAAAAAAAATTGTTTAAGGGTATTAGTTTATGATGTGCTTTGAGAGTGAATGTGATGTGAAACCATTGTGTTTTTAATGGTGTCAAGTGTTGTGTCATTTGAGGAAGTTGTTTCCAGAGGCCTAGGATGGTATGATTGTGTGGGGGTTGGCTCTGTGTGCATCATGTGAGTTGAATGAAATGCATTCTTGAAACATTGCCTCCTATTCATGTTGGTATGATACATGTGCAAGATGGATAATGCCTTGTTCAGTGTACCTATTCATGTGGTTATGATGACTATGCAAGATGGATAATGTCTTACTCTGTGTGATGTGAAATGATGTGTATTTTGTGTTGTAAATGCATCATGATGAGAATGTGATAGATCATGCTTGGTTTACGTTTTGGGACAAGGACAAAGAATTGGTCCCTGTGATTATATTTTGTATGCAAAAAAGTAAATGCCTTGCATTGTATATGTTACTTGTCATTGTGATGGTAATTATCTTGCTTCATGGATAGGGTCTTCTAGATGCAGGTAGAGGAGTGGCCTTAAATGTGGAGTCGGTGCCCAAAGTGGTTGTCAGGATAGCCCATTGGAAGTTTTTAATCCAGTGATAACTTAATAATAAATTTAGAGGGTTGGGTAGTTTCCACACTAAATAAGATAATTGGATGCCTCACCCATGCCTGTAGTGCTTGTTCAGGCTAAAGATGGGATGAGAAGGCCGTGGTTGGAAAAATCAACTTCCTTGTCCTCACAAAAGGAATGTTGGTTCCGCATGTGTCACCCTATGGGGTCAGTGTCTAGTGAGAGACTGCCAAGAAAACCATAGATGGGGGCCGGCGTCTGGACGGCCAGGATAACCCATGGATGGGGACTGGCATCCGATGAGAGACTGCTAGGATAACCCATGTTAGGACCATGCGATGACACTCTTCCCTACTATAGCCTAGCATTCCCTAAGTGTGTTTTCCCCTTTTATTATGTGATTGCCTCTGGAAGTGATGTTTGAGTTACTTGTGTTGTTCATATTGACCTATGTTGTATTGGAGCCATGTGTAGTCCTTGTACCTATTAGTCTTCTGTCTTTCTGATTGTTTTATGTTGTGGGACCTTATGTTATCTCCTAGCATGGGGGGTGGACCTTAGGGTTCCACATGGTTAGGTGGTTGTGCTTTATCTCCATTAGTTTTCTTGCTATTGATCATGAGCGAGAAGGATGTATTACTTGTAGCAGATTTCAGATCTTGATCTAGCTCAAGGAGATGGATATTTATGTTCTTGTTGTGTAGAATCATGTACTATTATTCTTGATGTATGTACTCCAATGTAATTAGGAAAGTGATATTGTAAGCAATATAATGGTGTACCCTCATGTAAAGGGAATTGTATATGTACTTGTAATCTGTTATACATGACCTTAATGATTACTTATCTGATGTTATAATATGGAATTGTATGTGTTTATTCATCTGATGCAAATAGACTTAGAATGAACTGTGGTTGTTAGTTAATTCATAATGTTAGTTAGACCTTGTTTTAGTTCATTAGTAATGCAGCTGTGGAACCCTAGAGAATAAAGCTTAATTTAGATGTTATGAATAATTATGATTTACATTTCGTTGTTATTTCCTTCTTTTAAAAAAAATATATTTTTTTGTAAGCTCAGTTGTGTTATCCTTTGGGTTCCTTAACGGGGCGTTACATTTGGTATCAAAGCCTAGGTTGCAACACTAGAACCTCTGGATTGTTGTTGTTGCTCTAGGTTAAGCATTTTTTTCCTTGTGGCGAGTTGGTAATAATACCTCTCACCTATGTGCCTTAGTGTGACGTTAGAAGGTTGTTAAGTTTATAGACTTTTCTTTGATTCTGGAACAAATAAATTCTTTATTCCTTGTTTTAATTATGTGTCTGCTATGTGTTCTCCCTCCTTTTTTAAAAATGATGATGTATCTGACAATATGTGTTTCCTGAATGTTAATGCTTGTTGATTTGTTGAGGCCTTGAGTTCCTCTTCTTGTCTCTAGTGCTTTAGAAGAAAGAAGCATGGTTACTATTAGTGCATGTAATTAGGAGTGTGGTATTGCCCCCTCTAGTGATGTGAATATCCTGTACCCATTCTATGTGGGGTGTTGTGAAAGGCCAGTGGTGTTTTGTGTTCCCTGGTTTGGTGAAGTAATCATACTTTGGGGTTATGTTTAGCTATGGGTGTAGAAGCACCATACCATCTTTATGTTAATTGCATTAAATGTGTAAGTATTGGAATGATTTAATCACTCGATGGCATCATGCATCACGAGACATGTGGATTATGTGGTGTTGTCGTGTGTTGCTTGATAATCTGATATCTATCTCCTTGTTAGCCATGACCTCATGTGGAAGTTTTGTTGTGGAAGTTATCATTGTGTATGCTTGTGTAAGAAACGTGTGCAGGAGATCAAATTGGAGCTTGTGTTGGACCCAAGAGATCATGAATGTGATACTGTAAGTCAATTAGAGTTTTGAATTATTCTTATGTGTGATATCATACATTCCCTCTATAAATATCTTCTTGCATAAGGAAGTAATTGCATATGTTCATACCTTGGTATAAAAGAAATTGTACTGCATTAATGATAGAAAATTTTTGTATATAAGTAGCGACTATGTTACCTTAAATTTTTGTATAAAAGTTGTTTATATATGAAGATGTAGAAAACTTAGTTGTCCATGTGTTTGGTGTACATTCTCTAACACATTCTGGACTTTGAGTCCTGGGGTGTTGTGTAGCAGATACTCCCTTTTGTAGCTAAAATTAGTCACACCGTGATGTGGATTTGTTTGTAATATTGGTTGTTCTGAAATTTTTTGATTGTTGCTTCATGTGTTGTTGGTGGGCTAACAGTGAATTTGTTTTCTTTGAACTCTCTTATGATAGGAGTGGTCACCAAAACTCTTTTCTTTATACTTGATTTATTGTTAAAAATTACCGGCATTTTGTGACCTAAGATTGAATTTGATCATTTCCCCAATTGGGTTTGCATTGTTTTTAATTTCTATGGTCGCTATTCCAAATGTTTGTTTCTGTTGGCTCTATTTTGTGTTAAGTGTTGTTTCTATCATGTTCATTTCAAACCTCTAATAGTGTGTTCAAGGGAGGACTCTGTGGAGGATTGTACTTTGCATGTTCAGTAATTAGTTGGAACCATAGTGGAAATAAGAGATGAGATATATTTTTCTTGTTAATATGTGAATGCAATTCTCTAAATCATATGAAATTCTCAAAATATATGTGATTGGTTATAAGTAGATCACATGATACGTCTTAAGGTGAGGAACGGATGTCCTTCTTGTCTTTATTGAACGATTGTGCCTATCTTATGAACAATTGCTTAATATGGATGCCTATACTAATATGTTATGTTTCCACCCTAGTCTATGACTTCTAGGAGTAAGTCAAGTTTTAGGGGGGGAGGATGTAGTGCCCCTCCATTCTCATCTTGGATGTGCAGATAGTCTGGCTAGGGAGCATAAAGATGAAGGTAAAATAATAGGAATATTTAGGGTATGTTAGACAGTTGATGTTGTACATTATATAATGTTGGTAGATGCTACATTCATGTTGGTGCATGGCCTAGTTATCCAAATCATATCTGAAAATTGTCCTTACCTAGTTTGTCATTTTGGAGATATGAATATTTTGTGACTGTCTATATTTCACTCATTTCGTCTCTGTTTTAGTAGTCTGTTGCATTAGCCATAACTTTAGTTTTATGAACTGGGTTCCTCTAAATTTTTTATATATGGTGCATGACCTAGTTGTCCAAATCATATCCGAAAATCAGCCTTACCCAGTTTGTCATTTTGGAGATTGAACATTTTTTGACTATCTATCTCTCACCCATTTCATCTTTATTTTTATAGTCTGTTGCGTCAACCATAACTTTATTTTTACGAACTGGGTTCCCCCAAAAATTTTATTATCTAAATCATATACAAAAATTAGCCTTACCCAGTTTGTCATTTTGGAGGTATGAATATTTTGTGACTGTCTACCTCTCACCGGTTTCGTCTCTGTTAAAACAGTTAGTTACGTCACCAATAAGTCTTTATTTTTGAACTGGGTTTCTTTGAAATTTTTATATAAGATTCAGCTCTTATCTATAAAAATCATATCCCAAAAGTTAGCATTACCCAGTTTGTCAATTCAGAGATATGTGTCAATTAGTGATAGACAATTCCTATGCCATCTTGGTTGTTATTAAATCTACAAATCCATTCTGTACGTATCCTGCAACCATTTCGATCCAAGAGATTTATAGCATTCTAATATTATAGGCTTCTAGTCTTGCTTATACAGTTATATTTAATAGTATTTACAAAATTGTCTAGATTATTAATGAAATCTACATCAGTGTAAATAGTGTAAATAATTGTTGTGTTTAATTTGTATGCCTTAGAGTTATTTGTGGTTTGTTCGCAATCATTTTAATAAAATGAAATTAAAATAAATCTTGAGAATTATTAGTTAAAATATTGTTACTCATGGACACTTATATCTTATGATCATATTGTAATGCTACTGGTGATTAGAAAGTTATAGTTCTGTATTGTTGAGATATATTCACTTTATAACTGTTAGATGATTGTTCATGTTTGGATTAATGTTACATTTCTTAAAAAAAATTGTTGAAGGGTATTAGTTTATGATGTGTTTTGAAAGTGAATGTGATGTGAAACCATTGTGTTTTTAATGGTGTTAAGTGTTGTGTCATTTGGGGAAGTTGTTTCTAAAGGCCTAGGAGGGTATGATTGTGTGGGGGTTGGCTCTATGCGCATCATGTGAGTTGAATGAAATGCATTCTTGAAATGTTGCCTCCTATTCATGTTGGTATGATACATGTGCAAAATGGATAATGCTTTGCTTAGTGTACATATTCATGTGGTTATGATGACTATGCAAGATGGATAATGCCTTGATCTATGTGATGTGAAATGATGTGTATTTTGTGTTGTAAATGCATCATGATGAGAATGTGATAGTTCATGCTTGGTTTATGTTTTGAAACAAGGATATAAGAATTGGTCCCTGTGATTATATTTTGTATGTAAAAAAGTAAATGCCTTGCATTGTATATGTTACTTGTCATTGTGATGGTAATTATCTTGCTTCATGGATAGGGTCTTCTAGATGCAGGTAGAGGAGTGGCTTTCAATGTGGGGTCGGTGCCCAAAGTGGCTGCCAGGATAGCCCATTGGAAGTTTTTAATCCATTGATAACTTAATAATAAATTTAGAGGGTTGGGTAGTTTCCACACTAAATAAGATAATTGGATGCCTCACCCATGTCTGTAGTGCTCGTTTAGGCTAAAGATGGGATGAGAAGGCCGTGGTTGGCAAAATCAACTTCCTTGTTCTCACGAAAGGAATGTTGGTTCCGCATGTGTCACCCTATGGGGTCGGTGTCTAGTGAGAGACTTCCAGGAAAAACCATAGATGGGGGCCAACATCTAGACGGGCCAGGATAACACATGGATGGGGGCTGGTGTCTGGTGAGAGACTGCCAAGATAACCCATGTTAGGACCATGCGATGACACTCTTCCCTACTGTAGCCTAGCATTCTCTAAATGTGTTTTCCCCTTTTATTATGTGATTTCCTCTGGAAGTGATGTTTGAGTTACTTGTGTTGTTCATATTGACCCATGTTGTATTGGATCCATGTGTAGTCCTTGCACATGTTAGTCTTCTATCTTTCTGATTGTTTTATGTTGTGGGACCTTATGTTATCTCCTAGCACGGGGGGTGGACCTTAGGGTTCCATATGGTCAGGTGGTTGTGCTTTATCTCCATTGGTTTTATTGCTAGATAGATATTTATGTTCTTGCCTTGTAGAATCATGTACAATTATTCTTAATGTATGTACTCCAATGTAATCAGGAAAGTGATATTGTAAGCAATGTAATGGTGTACCCTCATGTAAAGGGAATTATATATGTACTTGTAATCCTTTATAGAGGACATTAATGATTACTTATCTGATGTTATAATATGGAATTGTATGTGTTTATTCATCTGATGCAAAGACTTAGAATGAACTGTGGTTGTTAGTTAATTCACAATGTTGGTTAGTGTAATGCCCCTCGCTTTTGCTTGTGATAGATGGTATTTTCATGTTCCCTATGACAGTTCTGGTAGAGAGGATAGTCTTATAGTGTATGTTTACAGTTTCGAGATATTTTGACTTCTATGTTATGGTTTATGCTCTCCTTGATCTTGATGGACACTTTGTTATTATGCGAACTGATTATGGATCTATGTTAGGATGATACTTGATTACTTGTACTTTGTGCTTTCACAGTTCGATGGACATGATTATAGATTAATGTTATTTTAGGTTTAATGTGTTATTTGATCATGATTATGATGTATAACTGGTAATGAATGTAGTTATCTAATGATGTGTTTACATGAACGGAACAGTGTTGCATTACTCGTGTCCGAGTACCCTGCCACGCTACGACTTCCGTTCAATGTGTCAGTGATTACATGATTATATATGGATATATGCACAACCTTGTTGTTTGTTGCAGGATGCAAGTACCGGGCATTTACTCCACCTGAATTACCAAGTCTGAGCGTGCCCTAGCCAATCGAATTGTGGATTGGAGTTGACATGAGGTTCCCTATTTAGCCAACATCCTCAAGGAGGATGAGTTTCCAGTGTTGTACCCTGTCGTCACCGTTAGTGGAACTGATGTCGTCATTTTTTCGTCATGTCTTGTGGCTTCACTTGGGGTCAAGAATCATCTTGTAAGTTAGGGTATATCCAATTTAAGTGTCAATTTATGCATGGTTGGTATTTCATTAAAATAAGGTTATAATTAAGCTAACGTGAAATAAATAGGTGCTATGGGAATTATGTGTTGTGATTATGTAAAAATGATTTAATTGTGTGGTAATTGGTAAAATTAACCGGAATTAGTAAATAAATAAATTAAATTAGATAAATAATTAAATGAAATATTAAATTGCAAATTGTAAGCGGATTAAATTAAACAGAAAACAAAAATGCATATGTAAAAGTGAATAAACAACTACATTGTTGATAAAGTAAATTTATAATAACAATGATATTATCTCAAGGTTAAAAATTTTGTCTAGGGTTGTCGCTTAACACAACATATTCATTATTTTGGGATGAGCAAACTTAATGCCGTGTGCCGGCAATTACAAATTGGAGGTTCGAAACTTTTTGATAGGGTAAACTTTTGAACATTTCAAGATGGTGGGTTGTGGAAAAAGAGAGGAATGTCTCTGCATTCACTCGAGGAGTCCAACCCGTATTCTGAGAAAGTGCGTCTCAGGAAGAGAGGAGGTCTCTTGCTTTTATGGGAGGGAGTTGAGTCCTGTTGGGGGAGCAGGAAGAACAGAGAAAAATTAGTGGCAAGAACTAGGAAGGGGCTGAGGAGTTTTGGAGGAGGCTGAAGTTGCAAGCGGGGGTTCGAATGAAACAGTAATCCATCAGCAGTCCAGGTTCCATTGTCCTTCGATCCCTCTCTTTCTGCTTGTATATGTAAATGGTTTTAGATAGATAAATGTTGCTTCTTCTGTGCCGTGTGTTTTTTTCCCTTGTTTGAGCCTTCAACATATTGGCATTAAAATCTGTATCTTTTCTTTCATTTTATACTTGTCATTTTTGGCGTTAAAATCTGAATTTTATTTTATGTTATATTTGCTATTATTTCACATTAAAATATGTAGTTTTCTTTTATGATATACTTCACATTATTGGCGTTAAAATCTTAATTTTATTTTGTGATTGTACTTGCCTCTATTGACATTAAAATCTGCATTTTTCCTTCATTTTATACTTGCCATTTTCGGCGTTAAAATCTGGATTTTATTTTATGTATATTGCCATTATTTCACATTTAATCTGTATTTTCTTGTATGTTATACTTGCTTATATAGAACTGAATGTCAGAGAGAAACGAACATCTATTTCTTTTAAAATGTGGCATCATGTATGCAGCTACCACCACTACCACTGAGATCATATTAAATTTGTGTTGCTCAATCAGTTACTCAACTTGTTGTAAATGTTGTTGCTCTCTTCTGCGTGATTTTTTTTATCTGATTTTTGTTTTGTTTCCAGCCATCTCATATTTTAGGCGTTGATGGTTATAGTTGTAGGAGAAATGCTTATGGTTGAAAATTATAAGTTGTTTTAATAATTTTATTTGAGAATATATTAAACCGCCTTTAGTATAATTTGCTATCATTGACAACAATGACATATGTTATGGTATGTACAACTTTTAAACTAATCCTTAATCATACAGACGTCTGTCATAAATTTTATTCCCAAGTTTTCTAGTGGCTGTAATGAGGATTGTATTCTATTTTCTGTGTTTTATTTTAGGAAGTTAAAGCACATTAATACCTTAATATATATATATATATATATATATATATATATATATATATATATATATATATATATATATATATATATATTTGCTGTGCTTAGTGGACATTAAAATCTAAAAATTAGTCAATTAAAATAAAATTGTATAGTCTCATATAAATGCTCAAAAATTAGATTTGTCAGCTAATTAAATTTCAGCGTATACCTTATAGTTGTAATTAGTCATTTTAGCTATAAATCACAACTGAAAGTTAAAATAAATGAGTGTATTATATGAACGGAGAGATTTAAACAATTTGTCAAATTTTCATAGTTATAATGATATGCATATTAGGTTTTTATGTGAATTACTTATATTAAAGTAGGTCAAAGTGTTTTGAATGCGCTATTGAATAGATAATTGTTATATAAAAAAGAAATTAAATGGAGGCAAGGGATTAATATAATTACTTCTCATGGGATGAAAATATTGCTATTGAATGATTCAAGGTTATTATTATTATTATTATTATTATTATTATTATTATTATTAATCCTCAACCAACTAAATATGTACATTAAGAAACATAATCCATATTGTAATATAAAAATTACCTTTCTTACTTGAGTAGAATTGCTGGTAAATAAAGAAATATATATATAATTGATATTTCTAGGATTTAAATTTAATTTAGCAACCAGTATTGGCATCATTTACTTGCTATTGTTTTAATTAAGAATTTTGTGACTTATAGTAAGGATGCCTCTCGTGTTGATTAGCTGTATTAAAATAATGTTAATATTATTACTTGAGGGTAAATGAAGTGTCAGGAATGATGAATTACATGCCTTAGGTTAAGATGGAAAAATATGTTTTTTTCTTAAGAGTAAATATTAACACTTTTGCTGTAAATAAGATGTAAATTGTTATTGGTTGTTTTACCACAGAAGAAATGATGTTTATGTAGAGTAATTAAAGTTGTTTCTTTTTTTACTTTTAAGTTAAATATGTTTATAAAATAAATAGGAACCCTCAAATTTATCCTCAAGAGCTGAATTTAAATTATATTGTAATTATTTAATTAACTTGCTTTATGCAAATAATTAATAGTGGCTTACTTTAGTTATGTTAATATATATATAAATAAATTTGTCTATTAAAATTAATTAAATAATTGTTTTTATAAATATTTACATGTAGTTAACTTTTATTGTAGTTGCAGATTTATTCCTTAATAAGAATATAATCAAATGATAGGCTATGTTTTAATGTTAATATACTAGTAATAACTTAGTCAATTGTGATCAGCTATAGTGGATTAACTAGCTGTAAAGTAGGCCTAATTTAATTATCAGTGTGTTGATTTTGGGAAAATGGAAATTGCTAGTAATAGGCTTAGGAAATTCAATATGTGGGTCATGAACTAGTTCATATAGCCTTTCAATTTTGCATATACTGGTTTGGGTAGTTGTTCCAGAGGCATAGGATAAAATGGTTTAATTTCAAGTGTAGAGTTGTTATCTATTTTGGATTTACGACATTATAAGAAACATGTTGTCTCTAGTTGTGTTGAGGTATGAGATCTTGTGAGTGATGCATAATTTAAGTTGTGAATGATAAATGTATTGCTCTGTGTATATAATGTTGTCCATTCAGTTGTATTTGTCGTATATCCAGTTTTGTGGTGAGTTATGGAATAGGGATGTAATGAATGTGTGTTGTTATGGGCAATGGTTTAGGAGTTCTACCCTTATGATTATGTTTGAAGGGTCATCGCCTTGCATTGTTATATATATACATGTTGATATAAGGATAATTGTTATGCAAGATGGTTAATGCCTTGCATGGTTCATGTATCCTCGTTGTCATGATGTCGTTTGCTATGCTTGTTGAGCAGGGTCTACTAGTTGTAGGTAGGGGAGTGGCTTCCAATGTGGGGCCGGTGCCCAAAGTGGCTGCCAGGGTAACCCATTGGCAGTTGGTAATCAAGTGATAACCTAATAATAAATCTAGGGGTTGGGTAGTTTTCACACTAATCAAGATAATTGGATGCCTCACTCATGTCTATAGTGCTCGTTCAGGCTCAGGATGAGATGAGAAGGCCGTGGTTTGCAAAATCAACTTCCTTATCCTCACGAAAGGAAGGTTGATTCCGCATGTGTCACCCTATGGGGCCAATGCCTAGAGAGAGGCTGCCAAGGTAACCATAGATGGGGGCCGGTTTCTAGTGAGAGATAGCCTGGGTAACCCATGCTAGGACCATGCGATGACACTCTCCCTACCACAGCCTAGCATTCCCTAGTTGTACTCTCCCCATTCATTATGTGTTTCCCTCTGGAAGTACTGTTGTGTTGTTGTGATATTGACTTGTGATGTTGGAGTCATGTGTTGTCTTATAGCCATTGTCCACTTGTCTGTATGTTGTAGTGGGAACCTTATGTTAACTCCTAAGCTCGGTGGGTAGACCTCAGGGTTCCACATGGTCGGGTGGAAGAGCTTTATCCATTGGTTTTTTTTTCTTTCTTGCCATTGTTCGAGAGCGAGGAGGATATACCTTGTGTATCAGACATCAAATCTTGTACCTGGTTATGAAGACAGTCATTATGCTCATGTACTAGCCTCTGTATCAGTTGATTTATAATGTATGTATTCAGAAGGTGATAATGTATCAATGTATTGATGTACTCTTATGTATGGACCTAAGTATGTACATGTAATCTTGATCAAGTTGATTATCTAACTGATGTCATGAAATGGAGATGTATATGTATAATCATCAATGTAATAGTTTCAAAATTGTTCTATCGATGTTAGTTAGTAATGCATGTGAAATATGTTGATTAAATTGTCAAGTAATACAACCATGAGACCTTGGAAGAGAAGTTGTTAGTTAATGATGTGCATAGATTTGTTCAACTTTACCCTGTTATTTTATACAAAAAAAATATTTATGTCTTGCATAGCACAAATGTGTTATTTTCTAAGGTTATCTTAGTGGGGTATTACATCTGGTATCAGAGCATGGTTTAAACATTGGGTACCTTGGTTATACTTGAGCCCATTATGTAACCTAGTGCTTAAACTCTGTAGAATGATTTAACTCCTGTTGTGACCCTTTTTCGTAATTTAATAATTTGCCCTTTTGTAATCAGGATAGATGCCTAGATGTAGGGGCCAAGGTCGGGGCAGAGGTAGGGGTCATGGAAGAGGTGGAGGTGGAATTCCTCCTCCTAGTTCTACTCATGGGAGTGACCATTAAGGTGGGGGTCAGAACATGGAGGGTCAGGGTCAGCCTGATGGAGCCCAGTTGAGATAGATTCTTGAGGAGGCCCTTGCCCATTTAGGCCCTAGACAGGAGGGTGAGCAGCTCAAAGGTGGACAGGAGGTAGACCGGTCAGGTCCTAGAGAGAGAGAGGTCTCACAGGCGTAGGGAGTTGACAGCTGAGTAGGAGGTCACATTAGCCAGCCATATGAGGGATTTACTGAGAGCATGCCCTCCCACCTTTGATGGAGCTGGTAGAGGACTTGAGGCAGAGACCTAGTTATTGGACTTAGGCAGGTGTTTCGCCATGCATCCGTATGGCAGCAATACAAAGGCCAGGTGTGCTATTTTGCATCTCTGAGGGTTTGCTTCTACTTGGTGGGGGCTAGAGGAGCAGAAGCTGCATTTGGACATTAGCATTGTGTCTTGGGAGTTGTTTGTAGAGAGATTCAGAGCCCGATTTCTTTCTAACCATTGGAGGCAGCGTCGAGCAGACGAGTTTCATGAGCTGAGGCAGATGGCCATGACAATTGAGCAGTATGAGCGTAGATTTTATGAGCTCAAATAGTATGCAGGCATCGGGGATGACGAGTCTATGTTGGTACAGCATTTTATCAGGGGCTTGAATGTCTGGATTAGTGGAGGGGTTTTTGTATTCGAACCTAGGACTATGGAGGTTGCCATGGAGAAAGCCCGGCTAGTGGAGGAGAATTTGGCTATGGCCCTCGGTGGGCATACAGGTGTGCACATTGGCAGTAAACCTTCATCAAGATATAGTTCTCGAGGTGGGCACACTCAGGCATCAGGTTCTCATGCACCCTCAAAGGGTGGTCAGTAGCAACAGTATTCGCAGACCAAATTAAAGAAATCTTAGCATCAGCAATGTAGTAGGTTTCAAAATAAGAAAGACCGGACTTGGCAGCGTAATAAGCGCAATCATTTTGATCAACCAGCCCAGAGTACGCAGTCTTCAGTGAGCAGGGGCAGTTTCCAGTAGTCTAGTACTTTCCAAGGTAACGGTGGTTTGGGTAGAGGCACCAGATGCTTCTCTTGCGACCAACAGGGCCATATTGCCAGATAGTGCCCGCAGAAGGGTGCATCAGGATTTGGACATCGACCAGCGGCATCTGAGCCAATGGTGGGTGATGCAAGCAGGTCACACCGAGTCTTTGCAGCGGTGGATGACCAGCAGGCAGAGCATCAGGGCACCGTGGTGGAGACTTCTGGTCGCATGTGAGGTATTGATTTTACTATTCTATTTGATTCCGGTGCATCTGATTCATTTATATCTCCTTCTCTTGTGGAGCGTTGTGGCTTAGTGGCAACAAAGCAAGATGATAGGTGGCAGGTTGAGTTAGCTTCTGGGGCGAAGATAGCAGTTGAGTCTCTAGTTTCAGAGTGTAATTTGATGATTAGCTCTCTATCTACTTTTGTGGACCTTCACATTTTACCCCTGGGTTCATATGACATAGTTTTGGGGATGGACTGGTTGGAGGCCCATCAGGCAGTGATAGATTGTCGGCATAAGTTTGTTAGATGTGTAGATGATTTAGGTGCTGCGGTTGAGGTTGTAGGAGTTCAGAGACCTATTTCCCTACGTATGATCTCTGCTATGCAACTCAAGAGATGCATGCGTCAGGGATGTCAGCTTTTTGCAGTGACTGTTAGTGATTTGGAGATGGAGGAGAGTCGAGAGGCATCTCTTGACGATCACCCACTCTTGAGGGAGTATGCGGATGTTTTTCCTTCTGATATTCCAGGGATGCCACCTAAGCGTGACATCAATTTCAGGATTGACCTAATTCCCAGTGCAGAGCCTATCTCATGAGCTCCATACAGGATGACCACTCAGGAGCTCAAGGAGCTTCGACTGCTATTGGAGGAGCTATTAGCCAAAGGGTTCATACGACCTAGTGTTTCTCCTTGGGGAGCACCTGTGATCTTTGTGAAGAAGAAGGATGGATCTCTACGGCTATGTATCGACTATAGGCAGCTCAATAAGGTGACAGTGAGAAATAGGTATCCCTTGCCTTGAATCAAGGATTTGTTTGATCAGATCAAAGGAGCTAAGGTATTCTCAAAAATTGACCTTAAGTCAGGATATCACCAATTGCGGATTTTTGAGGCAGATATTCACAAAACGGCATTTCGCACCCGTTATGGACATTATGAGTTCACAGTGGTACCATTCGGGTTGACGAATGCACCGTCGGTTTTCATGAGCTTAATGAATGGTGTGTTTCGCACTTATCTCGACTGATTTGTCCTCATATTTCTTGATGATATATTGATCTATTCGAGGACTATGGAGGAACATGAGGAGCAATTACGTCAGGTGTTGCAGTGTCTGAAAGAAAATCAACTTTATGCTAATTTGTCAAAATGTGAGTTCTTCTAGACAGAGGTTAAGTATTTGGGTCATGTCATCTCTGGAGAGGGTATTGCAGTGGATCCCTTGAAGATCCAAGCTATTATGGACTGGCCTACACCCACTAATGTTTCTGAGGTCCGTAGTTTTATGGGGTTGGCAGGTTACTATCGTCGCTTCGTCATGGGGTTTTCGAGAATTGCTCACCCCATTACTTCTCTTCAGAGGAAAGGGAAGAAGTTTGTTTGGTCAGAGTAGTGTCAGGAAGCCTTTCAGACGCTTAAGGAACAGTTGACCAGTGCACCTATATTAGCAGTTCCGAATCCTGATAGGGACTTTGTTGTTTGTACCGATGCTTCCTTGGAGGGTTTGGGAGCAGTTCTGATGCAGGATGGTTGCGTGATTGCCTGAGTCTCGCAAACTCAAGGATCACAAATTGAACTATCCCACTCATGACCTGGAGTTAGCAACGGTTGTGCATGCCTTGGTGAGATGGAGGCATTTTCTATTAGGGCATCGGTTTGAGTTGCACAGTGATTATCGTAGTTTGCAGTATATTTTCATGCAGCCAAACTTGAATGCAAGGCAAAGGCGTTAGATGGAATTCTTGTGCGAATATGATTTTGAGGTCAGATATATTCAAGGTAAGGAGAATGTGGTAGCAGATGCTCTTAGTCGTCGGAGGCATGAGATCTTAGCAGTTTCTCTTACAGTCGATTTGAGAGGTCGGATCCTCGTCGCTCTTCCTACTGACAATTGGTGCTAGGAGGTGAGATCTGAGATTGAGTTCGGTAGACCTTTAGAGGGTAGGTTCTCCGGTTATTCCTTTGAGTCAGATGATCTTTTGCGACACTTGGGACGTATCTATATTCCTAATTCTAAGGGTCTTCGCACCCTAGTTTTGTCTGAGGCACATCGGGCACCCTATTCTGCTCATCCATGTGTAAAGAAGATGCATGCAGATCTGTGTCAGCTGTACTTTTGGAGTGGTATGAAGCGGGATATCGCTGATTTCGTGTCGAGATGTCTTGAGTGTCAAAGAGTGAAGGCGGAGCACCAGCACTCTACAGGTCTTTTGCAGCCTCATTTGATTCCTGAGTGGAAGTGGGATATCATTTCGATAGACTTCATTGTTGGTTTGCCAATGTCCTCTCGATGACACGATGCTATTATGGTCACTGTGGATAGGTTGACGAAGGTAGCTCACTTTTCTCCTAACCATGCATCCTACAATGCCTCTATGGTGGCTAGAGTGTTCATGGAGGACATCGTCAAACTTCATGGGATTCCTCGTAGGATCATCTCTGACAGGGATCCAGTGTTCACTTCCGCCCTTTGGACCTCCTTGCAACATGCCTTGGGAACACAGCTGAACTTTAGTTCAGCTTATCATCCTGAGACTGATGGTCAAACTAAGAGGGTTAATCAGGTTCTCGAGGATATTTTGAAGATGTATGTTATGGATCAGCAGAGCTGTTGGGAGGATTACCTCTACCTAGTGGAGTTTGCCTATAATAATGGTTATCATAGTTCTATTGGCATGTCTCCCTTTCAAGCCCTATATGGTCGTCCTTGTAGGACCCCTTTGAGTTGGGATCGTTTGGAGGATAGAGTTCTTTTGGGTCCGGATATGTTTAGAGATATGGAGCAGCAGGTTGAGAGGATTAGAGAGCATTTGGTGGCAGCTCAGGATAGGCAGAAAAAGTATGCAGATGCTCATAGGATCGATCGTCATTTTTCTGTTGGAGATCGGGTGTTCTTGTGTGTGCGACCATGAAAGAGTCCAATCCGCTATGGGAAGGGCTCTAAGCTAGCACCGCGCTTTGTTGGACCTTTTGAGGTGTTGGAGAGGATCGGTCCAATTGCTTATCGTCTTACTTTGCCGCCCAACCTTTCATGCATCCATGATGTGTTTCATGTTTCTGTACTTAGACCTTACTATCCGAATATTGCTCATGTTCTTGATTGGACTACTCTACAGGTAGACGACGGGCAGTTGGCTTTGGAGCCTGTAGGCATTCTTCAGCACAGGAGACTAGCTCTCAGGGGCAGAGACGTGGAGCAGGTCAGGATCCAGTTGGATCCTAATGATGAGACCTCCACTACCTGGGAGGATGCTACCAGAATGAGGGAGTTATATCCTCACTTATTTGCAGGCTTCTAGGAGTAAGCCTAGTTCTAAGAGGGGGAGGATGTAATGCCCCTCGCTTTTGCTTGTGATAGATGTTATTTTCATGTTTCCTATGACAGTTCTGGTAGAGAGGATAGTCTTATAGTGCATGTTTACAGTTTCAAGATATTTTGACTTCTATGTTATGGTTTATGCTCTCCTTGATATTGATGGACACTTTGTTATTATGCGAACTAATTATGGATCTATGTTAGGATGATACTTGATTACTTGTACTTTGTGCTTTCACAGTTCGATGGACATGATTATAGATTAATGTTATTTTAGGTTTAATGTGTTATTCGATCATGATTATGATGTATAACTGGTAATGAATGTAGTTATCTAATGATGTGTTTACATGAACGGAACAGTGTTGCATTACTCGTGTCCGAGTACCCTGCCACGCTGCGACTTTCGTTCAATGTGTCGGTGATTACATGATTATATATGGATATATGCACAACCTTGTTGTTTGTTGCAGGATGCAGGTATCGGGCATCGACTCCACCTGAATTACCAGGTCTGAGCGTGCCCTAGCCAATGGAATTGTGGATTGGAGTTGACACGAGGTTCCCTATTTAGCCAACATCCTCAAGGAGGATGAGTTTCCACTGTTGTACCCTGTCGTCACCATCAGTGGGACTGATGTCGTCATTTTGTCGTCATGTCCTGTGGCTTCACTTGGGGTCAGGTATCATCTTGTAAGTTAGGGTATATCCAATTTAATTGTCAATTTATGCATGGTTGGTATTTCATTAAAATAAGGTTATAATTAAGCTAACGTGAAATAAATAGGTGCTATGGGAATTATGTGTTGTGATTATGTAAAATGATTTAATTGTGTGGTAATTGGTAAAATTAACCGGAATTAGTAAATAAATAAATTAAATTAGATAAATAATTAAATGAAATATTAAATTGCAAATTGTAAGCGGATTAAATTAAACAGAAAACAAAAATGCATATGTAAAAGTGAATAAACAACTACATTGTTGATAAAGTAAATTTATAATAACAATGATATTATCTCAAGGTTAAAAACTTTGTCTAGGGTTGTCGCTTAAAACCACATATTCATTATTTTGGGATGAGCAATCTTAATGCCGTGTGCCGGCAATTACAAATTGGAGGTTCAGAATTTTTTGATAGGGTAAACTTTTGAACATTTCAAGATGGTGGGTTGTGGAAAAAGAGAGGAATGTCTCTGCATTCAATCAAGGAGTCCAACCCGTATTCTGAGAAAGTGGGTGTCGGGAAGAGAGGAGGTCTCTTGCTTTTATGGGAGGGAGTTGAGTCCTGCTGGGGGAGCAAGAAGAATAGAGAAAAATTAGTGGCAAGAACTGGGAAGGGGCTGAGGAGTTTTGGAGGAGGCTGAAGTTGCAAGCGGGGGTTCGAAAGAAACAGTAATCCATCAGTAGTCCAGGTACCATTGTCCTTCAATCCCTCTCTTTCTGCTTGTATATGTAAATGGTTTTAGATAGATAAATGTTGCTTCTTCTGTGCCGTGTGTTTTTTTCCCTTGTTTGAGCCTTCAACATATTGGCATTAAAATCTGTATCTTTTCTTTCATTTTATACTTACCATTTTTGGCGTTAAAATCTGAATTTTATTTTATGTTATATTTGCTATTATTTCACATTAAAATATGTAGCTTTCTTTTATGATATACTTCACATTATTGGCATTAAAATCTTAATTTTATTTTGTGATTGTACTTGCCTCTATTGACATTAAAATCTGCATTTTTCCTTCATTTTATACTTGCCATTTCCGGCGTTAAAATCTGGATTTTATTTTATGTATATTGCCATTATTTCACATTTAATCTGTATTTTCTTATATGTTATACTTGCTTATATAGAACTGAATGTCAGAGAGAAACGAACATCTATTTCTTTTAAAATGTGGCATCATGTATGCAGCTACCACCACTACCACTGAGATCATATTAAATTTGTGTTGCTGAATCAGTTACTCAACTTGTTGTAAATGTTGTTGCTCTCTTCTGCGTGATTTTTTTTATCTGATTTTTGTTTTGTTTCTAGCCATCTCATATTTTAGGCGTTGATGGTTATAGTTGTAGGAGAAATGCTTATGGTTGAAAATTATAAGTTGTTTTAATAATTTTATTTGAGAATATATTAAACCGTCTTCAGTATAATTTGCTATCATTGACAACAATGACATATGCTATGGTATGTACAGCTTTTAAACTAATCCTTAATCATACAGACGTCTGTCATAAATTTTATTCCCAAGTTTTCTAGTGGCTGTAATGAGGATTGTATTCTATTTTCTGTGTTTTATTTCAGGAAGTTAAAGCACATTAATACCTTAAAAAATATATATATATTTATTTGCTGTGCTTAGTGGACATTAAAATCTAAAAATTAGTCAATTAAAATAAAATTGTATAGTCTCATATAAATGCTCCAAAATTAGATTTGTCAGCTAATTAAATTTCAGCATATACCTTATAGTTGTAATTAGTCATTTTAGCTATAAATCACAACTGAAAGTTAAAATAAATGAGTGTATTATATGAACGGAGAGATTTAAACAATTTGTCAAATTTTCATAGTTATAATGATATGCATATTAGGTTTTTATGTGAATTACTTATATTAAAGTAGGTCAAAGTGTTTTGAAGGCACTATTGAATAGATAATTGTTATATAAAAAAGAAATTGAATGGAGGCAAGGGATTAATATAATTACTTCTCATGGGATGAAAACATTGCTATTGAATGATTCAAGGTTATTATTATTATTATTATTATTATTATTATTATTATTATTATTATTATTATTATTATTATTATTAATCCTCAACCAACTAAATATGTACATTAAGAAACATAATCCATATTGTAATATAAAAATTACCTTTCTTACTTGAGTAGAATTGCTGGTAAATAAAGAAATATATATATAATTGATATTTCTAGGATTTAAATTTAATTTAGCAACCATTATTGGCATCATTTGCTTGTTAAGAATTTTGTGAGTTATAGTAAGGATGCCTCTCGTGTTGATTAACTGTATTAAAAGAATGTTAATATTATTACTTGAGGGTAAATGAAGTGTCAGGAATGATGAATTACATGCCTTAGGTTAAGATGGAAAAATATGTTTTTTTCTTAAGAGTAAATATTAACACTTTTGCTGTAAATAAGATGTAAATTGTTATTGGTTGTTTTACCACAGAAGAAATGATGTTTATGTAGAGTAATTAAAGTTGTTTCTTTTTTTACTTTTAAGTTAAATATGTTTATAAAATAAATAGGAACCCTCAAATTTATCCTCAAGAGCTTAATTTAAATTATATTATAATTATTTAATTAACTTGTTTTATGCAAATAATTAATAGTGGCTTACTTTAGTTATGTTAATATATATATAAATAAATTTATGTCTCTTAAAATTAATTAAATAATTGTTTTTATAAATATTTACATGTAGTTAACTTTTATTATAGTTGCAGATTTATTCCTTAATAAGAATATAATCAAATGATAGGCTATGTTTTAATGTTAATATACTAGTAATAACTTAGTCAATTGTGATCAGCTATAGTGGATTAACTAGCTGTAAAGTAGGCCTAATTTAATTATCAGTGTGTTGATTTTGGGAAAATGGAAATTGCTAGTAATAGGCTTAGGAAATTCAATATGTTGGTCATGAACTAGTTCATATAGCCTTTCAATTTTGCATATACTGGTTTGGGTAGTTGTTCCAGAGGCATAGGATAAAATGGTTTAATTTCAAGTGTAGAGTTGTTATCTGTTTTGGATTTACAACATTATATGAAACATGTTGTCTCTAGTTGTGTTGAGGTATTAGATCTTGTGAGTGATGCATAATCTAAGTTGTGAATGATAAATGTATTGCTCTGTGTATATAATGTTGTCCATTCAGTTGTATTTGTCGTATATCCAGTTTTGTGGTGAGTTATGGAATAGGGATGTAATGAATGTGTGTTGTTATGGGAAATGGTTTAGGAGTTCTGCCCTTATGATTATGTTTGAAGGGTCATCGCCTTGCATTGTTATATATATACATGTTGATATAAGGATAATTGTTATGCAAAATGGTTAATGCCTTGCATGGTTCATGTATCCTCGTTGTCATGATGTCGTTTGCTATGCTTGTTGAGCAGGGTCTACTAGTTGTAGGTTGGGGAGTGGCTTCCAATGTGGTGTCGGTGCCCAAAGTGGCTGTCAGGGTAACCCATTGGCAGTTGGTAATCAAGTGATAACCTAATAATAAATCTAGGGGTTGGGTAGTTTTCACACTAATCAAGATAATTGGATGCCTCACTCATGCCTATAGTGCTCGTTCAGGCTAAAGATGAGATGAGAAGGTCGTGGTTGGCAAAATCAACTTCCTTGTCCTCACGAAAGGAAGGTCGATTCCGCATGTGTCACCCTATGGGGCCGGTGCCTAGAGAGAGGCTGCCAGGGTAACCATAGATGGGGGCCGGTTTCTAGTGAGAGATAGCCTGGGTAACCCATGCTAGGACCATGCAATGACACTCTCCCTACCACAGCCTAGCATTCCCTAGTTGTACTCTCCCCATTCGTTATGTGTTTGCCTTTGGAAGTACTGTTGTGTTGTTGTGATATTGACTTGTGATGTTGGAGTCATGTGTTGTCTTATAGCCACTGTCCACCTGTCTGTATGTTGTAGTGGGAACCTTATGTTAACTCCTAAGCTCGGGGGGTGGACCTCAAGGTTCCACATGGTCGGGTGGAAGAGCTTTATCCATTGGTTTTTTTCTCTTTCTTACCGTTGTTCAAGAGCGAGGAGGATATACCTTGTGTATCAGACATCAAATCTTGTACCTGGTTATGAAGATAGTCATTGTGCTCATGTACTAGCCTGTGTATCAGTTGATTTATAATGTATGTATTCAGATGTATTCAGAAGGTGATAATGTATCAATGTATTGATGTACTCTTATGTATGGACCTAAATATGTACATGTAATCTTGATCAATTTGATTATCTAACTGATGTCATGAAATGGAGATGTATATGTATAATCATCAGTGTAATAGTTTCAGAATTGTTCTACCGATGTTAGTTGGTAATGCATGTGAAATATGTTGATTAAATTGTCAAGTAATACAACCATGAGACCTTGGAAGACAAGTTGTTAGTTAATGATGTGCATAGATTTGTTCAACTTTACCCTGTTATTTTATACAAAAAATATATTTATGTCTTGCATAGCACAAATGTGTTGTTTTCTAAGGTAATCTTAGCGGGGTATTACAGTTAGACCTTGTTTTAGTTCGTTAGTAATGCAGTTGTGGAACCCTAGAGGATAAAGCTTAATTTAGATGTTATGAATAATTATGATTTACATTTCGTTGTTATTTTCTTCTTTTAAAAAAATGTGTTTTTTTGTAAGCTTAGTTGTGTTATCCTCTAGGTTCCTTGGCAAGGCGTTACATTTTGCTTTTCATAGGAAATTATGGAGGAGTTCTACAAAATTATGAGTGTGAATGTGAGAGGGACGATGTTGGGGATAAAACATGCAACACGCATTATAGTCCTGGAAGAAAGGCTACATAGTTTGCATAGTTTATAGTACAAGGTCAACATCACCTCTGCAGTAGCTTTTTATTGCTTGTTTGAATTTATTTAATTTTAAAATAAACATATTTTTTAATATTTATAATTTAATAAACTATTATCAATATTTAATATATTTAACTTAGATTTAAACTTTAATATTATTTAATTTATTTAATTCTAAATTCCAAAATTTATATATTTTAATATTCTTGAATTTGTTTAACTTTTAATATTTTTAATTTTATATTCCACCCCAGAGGACATGAAATAGTGAGGCACATATGATCTTATAAAATTTTATGGTTGTTTTGTTTATTATATGATGCTATGTGGTATTCTGAAATTAATTCTCATTTTTAGGCTGCAAACTTGTATATACTTAATAATGATTTTTTTTTTTTTTTAATGGATGAACCCAAAACAAACCCAAACCCAAATTTTTTCTTTAGCCAAATCCACGTACACAAAAACATTTAAATAAATTAAAAAAACATCATCAAAATGCTTTCTAGTTAAAGATAAATCAAGCCCAAACCTCCACTTCTTGAAGTATCTCATCAACTTCTTGTTGAAGGCTCTTTCCTTGACTTTCTTACAACCTTTTATATGTTTCAATTTCAGCCAAGTGTTGGCTCCTTTCTCCTATGATATGTTCATGTATTGTACAAAACCTCTTTATTTCTTCCTTTAAATAATTTCTTTGTTTTAATTCTTCATGAATGGTTTCCTGCTAGAATGACCAAATGTTAGATTGTCTTTCATATATAATATGTCACAAGCCCTAAAATCCATCTACCTCTCTAATGTGAGTTTCGAGTGATTGTAAAACCTATTTATTAAAAAGCATTGTTGGGTACATCACCTCTTCTTGTACAAAGCATATAATATGTCACAAGCCCTAAAATCCATCTACCTCTCTAATGTGAGTTTCGGGTGATTGTAAAACCTATTTATTAACAAGCATTGTTGAGTATAATGTTGTTGGAATAAGCTTGTTTAGTTGGAAGGTACTACTAATGATTGTTGGGTTTGCCCTACAAGAACCTATGCTAACATCACCTCATCTTGTACAAAGCATTGTCTTGAAAAGTTACCAACTGTATAAATAAGTTTAGTTTCTCACAAGGTTATGATTGCAAGAATTAATAGCTTTGAAACTGTAAAAAATAAGGTTACAAATACACCTATGGATCTATGTATGTATGTACATCTATCAAAAAGAAGGTTACAAACTTATAATATTTTTAATCTGTGTTTATATGTATATACATCTATATCGATACGCACAAACATACACATGCATGTAAGTGAATCTATAGAGGGAAGAGAACTTAATATAAATTAGAAAAAAAATTTAAAGCACAGGGCACTTGCCTTATGTCTGTTGAAATCAATCAAATGTTGAGAAAGCCTACTTCCAACATAATTAGCCATTTCTAACATCATTTTTATATCCTCTTCCGGAGGAATGCACTTCTCCTCAAGCCCTTGGTACCCTTCAATGCCTTTATCTTGCAAAAACTACAAGAATTTTTTTCACAAATCTATTGGACCAAAACTAAATTAAAAAAATAAATGAAGCGTGAACTTACTTTTGATGATTGCATATAAAAATAAATAAAAATTAAAAAATTGGTAGCATTTGCTACCACATCTTTAATTTGTTGTATTAAATACTATTGCTAATATAAATGCTATTGTCGCATATAAAATAAATTAAAATAATTTTTAAGTTTTTTTATAAATGCTATGGTTACATATAAAAATAAATAAAAATTAAAAAGTTGGAATTACTCTAATTTTTTATATTAATATATACATATTAATATATATGATTTATTTGTTTGTTTTATTTTATAATAAACATAAATAAATAAAAAATCACAATTACTATTTATTAAATTTTTTATATTAATATAGATACACATATATTTTATTCATTTATTTTATTTTATAATAATCATAAATAAAAAATTTATAATTTATAATTATTTCTTTATTTTTTTATATTAATATATCCACACATACATTAGTATATATTATTTATTTGTTTGATTTATTTTATAATAAATTTAAATAAAAATTAAAAAGTTAACAATTATTATTTCTATTTTTTTTATATTAATATATATACTCATACATTAATATATATTATTTTTTATTTTATAATAAACTAGAGAATGAACTTTCTTCTATTATTTTAGACTTACTTTATTTTTTTTATTTTTTATTACATTTTACTTTTTACTTTTTGTTTCTATTATAATTATTATAAATCAATTAATTAAAAAACAAATTGAAGTAAAGTTTAAGAAAATAAAAGAAAGTTTATTCTCCAACTCTAACTTGCTATAAAAATTTAAAATTTTTTATATTTTAATAATATTTAGCTCGTATTTATTTTTTATTTTTTAGAAAGTAAAAGAATGCATCTTTTGACAAAATAGAAAATCTTTCATTTTTTAAAATTGATTAAATATTTAATCATTAGGAGAGTTCGATGAAGGGGATATAATCTTATGGAGGATGAACTTGTTATCTCTCAACATAAGTACAAACCATTTTACATTACTAGCCATAAGTACACATCATTCTACATTATCAACCTCCTTTTGATAAAAATAATCTTTCTAATATCCACATGGTAGAAATGACTTGCTATTGATCGAAGCTAACTGGATGTCCCAATCAAAATTTAAATAATATTTCTAATATTTCCTCTAAGAGAGGAGGAAATGACATTTTAAATGATTAGATATACTCACTTGGGCTTCTTGTATATAGGATTTATGTATCAAGAGAGTGAAATCATTATTTTTGCAAGAGTTGATAGTGTGTTTACTATGCCTTAATCTATGTGGACAAAGGTAGTGCAATGGCATATTTGCTTGAAAAGAAAATAATCACACCTCTTAGTTTTAAAAAGAAAACATTCTCTATTGATGGGACTAAACATGTGAAGTTGGAAGCTAATATGATCCAACTAACTTAGAAATAAAGGATGTTATTACCAATAGTAAAACTATAAATAAAATGAAATGAAGATAAATAATTATTAAAACTCTAAATAAAATGAAATGAAGATAAATAATTATTGGATGTATTAGAATTCATTAATGTTTAGTCAAATATACCTTTGGAATTGTTTGTGCTAATGAAAGTTTCCATCACCACATCATAGTCATCATTTGACATTGTCCACAATTCCTTTTTCCTTAAATTTCTATCATGTTTCACCGACTAGAAATTCATAGTAATGACCAATTATATGAATGTGTAAATATCTCATTCTCCTAGTCTTTAACTCCTCAAATGAAGAAAATTAATTTCTATGAAAATAAACCAATTGATAAGGAAAGTTTTCCATGTCGAGTATATTTCCATTGTAAAGACTATGTTGTTGGTTGTGTAAACCCTTCTCTATCTATCATAGGCCTTTTTAATATATGAGTTTTTTTAACAAAACATGATAACCAATGGTTTGATTTATTAGTGTTCCTTGAGTTGCAACAATTAAAAACCTTGTCCTAGCTTCACAAGATCTTATTAGTGATCATGTATTCCACCCCCATGCATTATCAAAGAATCTTACCAAGGACTTTCCTAAATAGTTTATTCCTTAGCCTTTAATGTTTAAACATTGAAATTTGTTTAAATCAATTATTGTGTCACAACTTTGTTTGCCAAATTTCCTTTTTGCATGAGATCCCCATAAATATCTACACAATAATGCATGCTTAGAACATACTATAATAGTATTTTCATCCTTAAATTTAGTGGCACCATGAATCTTTAACTTCTCTTCAACTAGGGATCTTTGCAAAAACATGTCATCTTTGTTTTGCTCCCCTTTTCATGTCCCTCCTTAAAGAAATTCAATGTGTGGTGTATTGGATTTTGCATGCATCCTGCCCAACTAGTAAGATTGATATAGATGGGGTGCTAAGCCCCCTTAAAAGACAACACTATTAGCACTCAGTGGTACCATATGTTGTAGTCAACCTAGCAATTTTGACTATAGGTCTATAGAATACTAAGACAGTGATGAAGATGACACAAGGATTGGTATATTCTTAGGTAGCGCCATATCTAGTGAAGTTGGAGTGATAATATTAGAAGTACCCTAAACAATAGGATGTGGTTATATATTACAATAAAGTATAAAACAATGAGTTGCCATTACCATGTGCTATGGGAATGGATTTCATAGTCTTATTAGAGTTATATTTAGTGAAAAAACTTGGATCATTTACTCCAATATAAAAATTAATGGTCTCAATTGCATTAAGTCTTGAAAGTAAGTGCAGATACTTGTATTTTAAATGAGCCTTGGAGAAACACTTCTCTTCATGAGTAAGTTAACTAGTTCTAACAACTATATGACCTTTACATCCTTGGAGGAGTGATGCAGGGACTTCCAGAGGTCATAACTTTTGACTCGGATGTGGGTTTTCTATGAAATTTTACAGGTGGATGTGTTATGAGGTGGCCAATGGTTTTCCAACCCATCCTAGTTGATTGGACCTCATCTTAGCACTTTTTCGAGGCTTAAAACTTTCATCTTGGCCCTCAAAATGGCAAATTAGTGTTTTTTTCTAGATTTTTAAAAAGTTGCTTTTGTAATAAATCGAAACTCATGTTTCGAATTTAGAATATTAGTTGGCATTTTGTCCTACCTTAGTTTTAGGAAGATTTTGGGAAAAAACTGGATTCTAAAGATATGATTGTAAAATTACCTAAAATGGCAAAATCTGACAATTGTCAAAATCTACCAAAAAAGGTAATTTTTTTTTTAATTTTCTTGGATATAAGAGAGTTTTCTCCTTCTCTGGAATCACCATTGCTCTTCTCATCATGAGACTTTCTCCCACATCTGGTGGAACCTCTAGTTCCGTCCCTTCCATTTCATGTTGCGTTTGAATCAAGTTCACCCTAGGTTGTCCTCCTTGATTTCTTTCTTGCATGTTATAATTTGAGCGTTCAAATGCCCTATGACCTTCTTCTCCACATCTGAAACAAGTGAAAGGCCTTCTCTGGTTTTTCCATCCTCTACCACTATCATAACCTCTACCTCTTTGAAATCCCCTTCCTCATTCTTGATTCAAAGGATCTTGTCGAGTATCTACTTGTTTTTCCAATCCATGGGATGACTCTCCCCTGCCATAATTCAAACCTCCTCGAAATGGGGTTGATGTACCCCTTCTTCCTCCTCTATTCCTCTGATGGTATTGTCTATTTTTTTTTTACTTTAGCCTTTAGAGTCAATTGGTAAGATTCTTCCATACTGTTGAGTCGATGCATGCTTAATTCATCTTGAATAGAGAATTTCAAGCCATTCACATATCTAGTAGCCATATGTTCATTAGTTTCTTGATGCTCTATACGTATAGACAGCGTATAAAACTCATTTGTATAATCTTGCATAGAAGAGAGGTTCTGCTTTAAATTTTGAAACCTACAAAAAAGGGTTTGCGCATAATCTATGGGGAAAAATTTTCTCTCAACTTCTTCTCCATTTTATTCCATGTCATGATCTTATCCTTGCCTGTCCTTGTTCGTTCCTTTTGAAGATGGTCCCACCAAATCATTGCATGACCCTTTAATTTGGTGCATGCAAATTTCACCTTCTTTTCCTTTGTCATGGATTTCCATTCAAAAAAAATTCTCATATCATTCAACCAATCTATCAACTCCTCTGGTTTAAGACTACCTGCATAATCTGAAACATCTACCTGCATTACTCCAAGCCGAATTTGCCTATAATAGTTTTGTTAACAGATCAACGGGAAAGTCCCCTTTCCAGATTGTGTATGGTAGGAATCCTCAGGGTGTTCAAGATTTGGTACATATACCAATGAAAGATAGGGCCGGTGATGATGGGGAAGCATTTGCAAAACACCTTCAACAGTTGCAAAAAGAAGTGAGATAGAAGTTGCAGAACACTAATGAGAGGTACAAGAATACAATGGATGCTAGTAGGTGACATCAGACATTCGATGAAGGTGACTTAGTGATGGTATATTTGAGAAAAGAGCGGTTTCCTACTAGAACATACAACAAGTTGAAGTACAAGAAAATTGGTCCTTGCAAAATTACAAAGAAGATCAATGATAATGCATATGAGCTCAGTTTACCAGATGATCTTGATATTTCTCCTGTGTTTAATATTTTTGATTTATATGCATTCCATGGTGAGGATGATGCTGAAGATAGTCAACTAGAAGTGGCATGGCACCACCACATTCCCCATAACAAGGAAAAGATTGCACAGGTTCTTGATAAGAACACTATCTACACTCGGCAAGGGCAGTACAACAAGTATTTAGTACAGTGGGAAGGATTGCCACCAACAGATAGCATGTGGATTACAAAGTGGGAAGTGTAGCAGTTGGATCCAATCAAGTGGCAGCAATTCAAAGACACTCACTTGCAGGAGTTGCGTTCTTTTCAACCAGAGGAGAATGATGCAAGGACTTCCAGAGGTCATAACTTTTGACTCGGATGTGGGTTTTCTACAAAATTTTACAAGTAGATGCATTATGAGGTGGCCAATGGTTTCCCAACCCACCCTATTCAATTGGACCTCGTCTTGGCACTTTTTCGGGGCTTGAAACTTTCATCTTGGCCCTCAAAATGGCAAATTAGTGTTTTTTTCTAGATTTTTAAAAAGTTGCTTTTGTAATAAATTGAAACTCATGTTTAGAATTTAGAATATTACTTGGTATTTCGTCCTACCTTAGTTTTAGGAAGCTTTTGGGAAAAAATTGGATTCTCAAGATATGATTGTAAAATTACCTAAAATGGCAAAATCTGACAATTGTTGAAATCTGCCAAAAAAGGTAATTTTTTGTTTTTTTTTATTTTCTTGGATATAAGAGAGTTTTCTCTCATTGTAGTAGCAGAGTTGATGAATAGAAGTTTTTTTATGTTCCAGCCTTCAAATCTTTGGCTCTCACCTGATTAATGGCAAAATTGTATTGAGTGTATGTTGTGTGATGCATCAAGGAGAGGAATATTGTGCTTAACAGGTGAGTTTGGATGTGACGAGTGCACTCTCTCTCCATCAAACCTTGGTCTTTCTCCTTCAACCCACTTACCGAACCACTCGACATCAGATCAATCTAACTAAGGTTCTTGAATCTTTCGCTCTAGTGTTGGAAAGATTCTTGTTATGAGAACATCGACAATGCAATAGGTCATTTCCTATTAGTTGACTCCACAACCTCTTTCATGGGGCACTCTACATTTGCCCATATCTTGGTTGACATTGACATATCCAAACCCCTTTATGGAGAGATTGTTCTAAAATTGGGGGAAACATCATGGACACAACTACTAGATTATGAGGGTCTCCCATTCAGATGTAGATGATGCTTTGCTACTAACCACCTAGCCTCCATTTGTCCCCACACTCATCACAAGAGTATGGCTACATGTGGAAGAATGCTCTTATCGACCACTTGACCATCAATGCTTCTAACCCTCCATTGGATGATTCTTCGCAAGGCAATGAACCCTCTCAGGTTGGTGATTCTTCTTTGCTTGCTTCCCCTATGTTGCACGGTCCCATGGGGGTGCTGGCAGGTGATGTAGTTGTGTGCCCGTCGATCCCTCTGGGGGATTCTCTCCCAATCATGGATCAAACGATTGTTTCTCCTTCCATCTTAAGCGGTGTGGAGATCCTTGCTCCAATTCTGTCATCAGTTTTCCTAGCTTCTAGATTAGTTCCTAAGAGAAAATAAAATGGACAAGGTTAGAAACACAAACAAAATGCATAAAAACATGAAAGCTAAACCTTGAAATCTTCTTTCTCCTTCGATAAGGTGGAGGAGCTTGCACCCGTGAGCTCCTAGCTTTACCCAATGTTGAATGAAGTAGAATGTGGATTGCTCTTTGAGATTCAACACAATGTGATGGTGATTTGGCTATGGATTGATAGAAGATTGGATAGAGATTGGATATGGATAGATAGGCTAGAATAATTTTGGCATGGTAAGGGTATGATGAGAGGAGATGAGAGAAATTTTGGCATAGTGATGATAGGATGAAGAAGTGATCAAAATGGCTTAGATGAGGGCTCTATTTATAGATTTTTGGTAAAAAGATTGAGGGTGAGGATTGAAAGTTTAGATCAATGGCTAGGAATGCTTGAGGATTAGGGTTTGGATTGGAGTTGTAGTCTTGTGACAAATGTCACAAGAGTGTTGGACAAGAGAGATAAAAGGCTAAGATTTGGTCAATGAGATTGGATGGCTCCCATTATTTGTGAATTTTAAATTCACATAAGGAAGTGTGATGAGAATTAAAATGAATTAAAATTTTATTTTGGGGGAAGAGTTGGATATGACAAGTTAGATGTGAATTTTTAATTCACACATGGGGAAGAGTTCCATTAATGGAGACTACGAAAAGTGGGAATAAAAGTTAATTTTTTATTTGGTAGGGTGTGGGAATGAGTGTTAATCAAGGTTTGACCATATTAATTAAGTGTTTAGCTTAGTTAATTTAGGTCTAGGGGATAGGTAAGCTAGGGTAGCTAATTAAATAATTGCTATTTAATCAACTAGGCTAGGTTTAGGTTGATTAGTAGGGTAGATTAATCAAATAAGCATGATTTATCCAATTAATAAGGATTAAGGAGATGGACAAATTAACTAAATAAATATTGATAATATTTATTTAATTAATGAGGGATAGTGTTGTAAGGTATAGTGATAAAATAAATGAATTAATTGATCACAAGGGATGGATAAATGGTTAAGGGTAAATGATTAGGGATAAATTAATTAAATAAAATGAATTTATTTAATTAATAGGATGGATAATTGGTGGTGTAGAGATACAGGAAATTGGTTTGTAGAGCAAGTCAATTTTAGGTGTCTACATTTTGCCCCTCTTTGAAATGGTGTTGCAGCTAAGTAACATTATTTCAAAGAAGTTAAAATATAGAGTCGAATTGGATAGAAAAAGACTTTGGTTTGGAAGAATAGGGTAAGGTTTAGGGATGATTGGTAAGGGTGATGCCCCCTTGAGAGGATAGGCGGGTTGCGAGAACACGATTGTGCTCTCGAAATGGATGAAATGAATTGGTTGAAGTGGTTGGAAGATAAGAGATGAAAGATTGATGATTTATAGGAGATTGGTTGATGGATGATCATTGTGTTGAAAATGATTTAGAGTAATCCTAGGTTTATTATAGAAAAGTGGATATTTTCACCAAGGTATAGAAGACCAGGGTGATGATGTTTATCCAACATTTGCATGGGCTAGACACACAAATAAGAGGGTGATCCCATGCATGCCCAAGATAGTACAACCTTGTCTAGATGAGGGAAGGGGACTCATAGCATAAGCCCTTAATACACAAAAGGTATGAAGAACCTTAGATGTAAAAGGAGATCAATATGCTAGATCCGACCCTACAATCCACAAGGTATGAATACTAGCTTGGAGTAATGAGACCAACCCACAAGCACATCATACAAAAGCAATGACTAGGCCTCATTCTAGATGTTTTCTCCACATACCATGGTATAGTGAGATCAACGGAGTTTTGATGTGATCTTTGAGTAGGACAAAAGATAAAAGTCAAAAACTAAAAGACCAACAAACCAAACAAATAGCCATTGTATCTCTTGCCAAGATGGATGATGATGGATTTTGCCTACTGTAGGAACAATATATCCACTAAGGCAGGAACCGTTGGATGATATTGATGGTTGATGTTGTTGGATTGGCGCAAGATATGATGGTTACAAGTTGTGGTTGATGTTGATTTGATAGTTGATGGTTTTGGTTATGGGATGATTACTTTGATAGGTAATGCGATGCTTGGGGTATGGCACTTGGATTTAGTGTAAGCTCAGGGGATAGGGACCATCCAAGTGGGTTGGATAGGTGCATCTTATGTACCTAAGTACTGGAAACTTCCTTCGTATTCCAGACTGCCTACATACCCTATATCCACAGGATCAAGGCACATTAAGATGCGGGTGATGATGATATGTAGTTCTAATTTGTGATGATGATGTGGGATGATTGATTGGTGATGGGATGTTGAGGTTGGTGATGTGATAGAAGATGTAAGATGTTGATTTTTAGGATGGATATTTTGAGGGTTTTGTGGATATTGTGATTTTTTTGGATTTTGGTGATTTTTGAATAGGGAATGGTTCATTATGAGATGGTTTCATTATATTTTATTTGGATAGCCTTTGCACTAGATACCAATGACAAGGGAACACCAAGTCTAGAGGTGAAGGTGATGGGGTTGGATAGGGGGATTGGTGATGAAAGGATAATGGATAGGAGATTTTGATAGATAGATAGATACATGAGGATAAGGGATAGGATGGGGGATAAAGGATCGAGTAGGGATACATGATAAGTAGATGGAGGGATTGGCAATGGAAAGTGATAGAGAGGATATTCATGATAGATTGATTGGAATATAGAGATAGGGATGCAAGATAGATGGATGGGAGATGGGGATAAGGATTTTCTCCAAGGGCTAGCTTGCAAGGAATCGTATGCCCCATTCTAGGTATGATGCTTAGATCTTGATTAGGATAGGGGGTTGATGTTTCAACATGATTTGGATTTGACTCTTGACATAGCTCATGTGTTTGGATAGAAATGGAAGTGAATTGGATAGATGTGGTGGGTGCTTGGATGGATGTGATAGGTGTTTGACTTATGGGTTCTTGAACATGGCTACATGATGGTTCTTGACTTATGAAAAGAGATTGTTCAGGAGGTTTGGTGGGTGTTGGATTGCATGAGGGTGTTTGATTCCTTTCTAATAGCCAACGGATGACATCCTTCATAAGTGTATGGGTTGAAGAACAATATAAAGGATGGATAGTAAGGGTGGATGGTGTCAGATTAGTATTGGGATTGGATAGGTGGGTGATGGAATTAGGTAGTGATGGTTCTTGGATGGGTTCAAGGATAGGTGTTGGATTAGATGGTGGTGTTGGAGGTGTGGTGGATTTGGAGGACTCTATAGCTTCTCTTTTTCTTCAGAGAAAATCCCTCAAGGATTCGTTGGGTGTTCTTGGCTTAAGATTTGGAAGGTTTGATGGTGGATTAGATGGTGGATGGGTGGTAGGGATTGATGGATTGGGAGATACATAGGATGGTAGATTAAGGTTGATAAGATTGGAGGGATATTGTGATGGAGTGATTGGAGGATGGGGATTTGCATGGGGAAATTGTTGTTGATATAAGCTTTGGATTTCAGATATAACGTGTGCTAGATTGGTGTTCCCTTGATCAAAGTTATCATGACAAAGGTTAGGGGATGGATAAGTTGGAGGTATTGATTGATTGAGTAGGTATGATGGCATGGATGTATAAGGGGATGAAGATTGATATGAGTTTGAGGGTTGATATAAGGTTGAAAGTTGATATGAGGTTGATGGAGTGGATATGTAGGATGAAGGTTGGTATGATGAAGGTTGATATGATGTGGATGGGGTTGAAATGTAGGGTGTTGACTTTCTCTGCAAACCAATTTCCTGTATCTCTACACCACCAATTATCTCTCCTATTAATTAAATACATTTATTTTATTTAATTAATTTATCCCTGATCATTTACCCTTAACCATTTATCCATCTTTTGTGATCAATTAATTCATTTAATTTATCACTATACCTTACAACACTATCCCTCATTAACTAAATAAATATTGAGAATATTTATTTAGTTAATGAGGGATAGTGTTGTAAGGTATAGTGATAAATTAAATGAATTAATTGATCAGGATGGATAAATGGTTAAGGATAAATGATTAGGGATAAATTAATTAAATAAAATAAATTTATTTAATTAATAGGAGGGATAATTGGTGGTGTAGAGATATGGGAAATTGGTTTGTAGAGCCAGTCAATTTTAGGTGTCTACAATTCCATCCTCATCCTTTTGTGATCCATCTTTGGTAGATGCGTCTATGGATTCATCCTCTCCCCTCATTCTAGGGATTTGGACTCAGGTTTTGCATGGATGGTTGTTTAGAGTAGAAAGAAAGGACTCCCAAACCCTCAGCCCAAGGGAGTTGCTAGGTCAGGATCTGGAGTAGTCTAGATCTCAACGTTTTGTTTTGTTGTTTCACAGCGAGGCTTCCATCTTTGTGTTGATTGTTCCATATCTCATGGTACTTGTTCTGTGTTACGCCCTTAACACTATAGATGTATATGGTTATGAGTAGTCGGCTTGTGGCTATCTTAACACCTAATTAAGTTATATAATCATTATTATAGTCTTATATAGGTTGTTAGGTCATCCTAGGTGTTATAATTAAGTGCATCTAAGTTGTTCTGGGTAGCATCCATGGCATAATTAGGTATATATAGGAGCTAGTGGTAAGTTTATTATCATCATATTACGAATTGTGTTCTCATTAGAGATATTTGGGGGTTTTCCCCCTCAAAGTGGCTTGTTATTTTTAGTTATTATTAAGTATTTACAGCATATTTCCTATTATATTCTTCTATTGTGCAAGTTGTTACATTACAAGTGGTATCAAAGCATGATCTTGGCACAATGAAGACAATAAATAAAGAGATTTGTTTTTTTTGGAGCTCATATTAGGAAGCACATATCTCTCTATTTTGTTTGAATCTTTTCAATATTTTAAAAGGGTTTTTCAAGAGAATATTGAAGTTTCTATAGCCCAGATTTGAGGTCAATTGGAGAGGAATTAAGGAAGTTATTGTAGAATTAATATTTTCATCATTTTCACTCCTAAGGCTGCAATTTAGTGAATGTTTTTCTAAGTTCTATAGGGTTGATCAAGGCCACTTTGATACATCTACAGTCCAAATTTGGAAGAATTTGGGGTTATTTTCAGTAAGTTATTGCAATTTTAGGATTTTTTTATAAATTTGCTACATAGGTTGCAAATTGTGGAATTTTTTGGATTTATTTACAGTTTTAAAAATATTATAGAAAATAATTAGGGGTCTTCTTATAGAAAATTTAATTTTGGAGTGACCCACAAAAATATAGAAAAAAAAATTATTAGATTTTGCAGTATATGGCTAGGACACAAACTAGAGGTAGGGTCAAAATTCCATATACTCTGGATAAGACTCCTGACAAGGGTGATTCATCACTAGATGATATGAAAGAAGATACCAATAAGATGAAGGAGGATATACATCTCTTGACAAGAAAATTGGAGGCCTTAACATGAAGATTGGATTCCTTTATATGAGATATATCTGGCATTCAACACATTGGCTAATCTTACCACTTATATCCATGGTCAATTTATCTCACAACCATATGTTTCAATCAATCAATGTGGATCATCTAGTTTAGCTAATCTAGATCCAAATGCTAACACTCATATGGGATCTATGAACCTGCTACCAAAGGTGGACATGCGCAAGTTTGATGGCAAGGATCCACTAACTTAGATAAATCAAATGAAGAATTTTTTTATGTGCATCAAATTCCTAGTAGGCAAAAGGTGAAAGTGGATTCTTTATATCTAGAACTAGAGCACTTCATTTGGTATCAATGACTATGATCTCAACAGTAGAAAAAGGGTCTCCCTATCTCATGGGCTATCTTTACAGAGGAGCTACAGTCACAATATATAAAGTGTGGCAAATAACTACTTTAGCCAACTAGCTAAACTTCAACAAACAGGATCAGTCAAGGATTACATTCAACAATTTTGGAACACGTCCCTGAGAGTAGATACAATTTCAAAGGAGAACTTGAATGACTTATTCTTAGGTGGTCTCAAGGATCACATCCAACATGAGGTACACATGTTTAGCACTAATTCTATGTTTGAGTCTTTTGTTCTAGCACATAAGGCAAAAGAGAAGTTTTTAATTCCTATAGGGCAAGGATCCAATAACATAAGAGAGATGAGCTTTTCAATACAACCATTCCCTCAACCCACTAGACTAATCCCTCAACAAATTGAAGAGAAAAAGGCCAAAGGGTTATGTTTCAACTATGATGGAAAATATAGTAAAGGACATAAGTGTGGTAAGAAGAAATTGTTCTACATTGAGGCTACCTATGATGAAGAAAGGGATGAAGAAGAACTAGTGGTGGTGGTAGAGGACTCTAAAGATATCCAACCAACTATCTCTTGTCATGCACTATCATGTATTAACAACCCACAAATACTCAGGGTAAGGGGTTTCCTTAAACAACAAATGGTGACAGTATTGATTTACTCGAGGAGTACACATAACTTCATCAACAATCAATTATCAGTGAAATTGAATGTCTTTGTCTACCCTACCCCAAAGTTTCAGGTTATGATTGCAAATGGTGGTACAGTCAATTGTTCCAGGAAATGCCATAGTATTAAACTCAACATGGGAGACTACATGATATATAGCCCTATGTTTTCTATACCCATGGTTGGAGCAGACATTGTTTTGGGAGTTCAATGGCTCACTGGTGCAGGAGCACCAAGACATCACAGTTTTATTTGATATTCAAGTTGTTTATTTTGTTTAATGAGGTCCTTGAGACCATTCAATGTTGTAATGAGGCTTGGAAGCCATGCTTATAGTGGACTATGTCCAAATAGCTAGAATCTATTCATGTTGTAATAGGTAGTTTGCATGTAAAGCCTTTGTGAGGCATTTAGGACAGTCACTTTAATCTTCATGTTTTGTAAGCCTTTAAAGGCATATCAAAGGTGTGTTGATGAGTTCAAACCTGGTCCAAAGGTTAATCCAAGGTTAATAAAAGCTTTCTAAACCAAAACAATCGGTGGAAGAAAGGACAGTTTCTAAAACAGTTTCAAAGAACAGCAATTAGAAAGCAAGAAGAAGCCTGATGATGGGGCAATTATCTTGGACCCCCAATGACTCCAAGCATTGTAGAAGGCTATTTGAAGCCAAAGATGATTCATTGTATGCAGACCATTTGGAGGATTTGGAAGAAATGATAAAAAGAAAACTGTTTTTCCTATTTTTCTGCTCTTCTTGTTTTTAGTCACTGTTTTCTGCCGTACTGTACTCCTATACGGAACAGTCATGGTCACAATTTATGTTGCATGTGTAGAGGGATGAGATGAATCCCAAATACAATTGGTTTGAAGTCTTGATAGTAAATAATAAGGGAGAAATTCACATTTTCCTCAGACTTCTTTTAGAGTAGCTAATTTCAGAATTTGCTTTGCAACAGTCCGTACTATGTTGGGGTACGGGGTTGATTTTTCCATTGCAGGTATTGACCAACAAGATTAAGATGTTAGCTCTCTTTTGAAGTTGATTTGAGGCTTTGAAACTCATATAGGAGGAAGAAATAAGGATTTCCTTAGAATTTGGCTTGATAAAACCCTAGCTTAGGTTTTGGTTAAACTTCTCACTTTTACCATCATTTTATTGATATAAGACCTCACCAATCAATGGAAGGGGATGTAAAGTAGCTAGTCCACAGCCTTGTGAAGGTTGCAAGGCAGGAGGATGATTTAGGGTGAGTGTGCGCATGAGAAAGACCTCTGCAGAATCATGGGTTAAAGGATTTGAGGAGGACAGCAGTCATATCAAGAAGGTAATAGTTTTGTCTATCATATTGTTGTTTTGTCATTGAAGGCAATTAAGTGTTAGGTATATTGTTGAGTTGGTTGGTTATTTGGCACTGGAGTTGTGTCAATGGAGATCACCCAAAGGAGGGTACCCTGACTGTCTCCTTAGAAATAGAGTTTGGATTGGAGTCTTGGTTGGAGTTAGGAGTCTAGGTGAGAGGTGTCCTGAAGTCCCTCACCTTGGTTCATGAACATGTGTAGTTGTGAATAAGAACCCTACTTTATTAGAAGCTTGATTTCTGTCAGAGAAAGTGAACTTTGTGAGTTATAGCATTGAAGTTTTGAACCATGAAATTGCTGACCATGATGCTCTGCATCATTTTGGTATCAGAGTTAGCAAAAGCTCTGGGAGGAGATGTTGTATTTGTTCCTGTCACTAAGAAGGCAGGTGAAGAACTGAAGGAAAGATTGTGTTGGTGACCATTGTTTTTGTTTGCTAAGTTGTTTGGTTGCAGGTGCTTATCCATCTAGCTGCAGAAGGATGTTTTCTGAGGTTTTGTGTGTGGGTAGACAAGAGAAGGTCTGTCATGACCATTCTCCAATAGAGATTTGGCTGGAGAAGGATGCATAGAGAAACCACTGAGGAGAGAGTGGTAGGTGCATCACCAGGATCTGCTATTGGGTGAGATGAATGGTTTGGTGAGTTGGTTTGTTGTGAAGCAGTGAGAGAGATGGATACCTGTAGAAGCACTTGATGTTGCAGCCTGAAGAATACTCCATTGATGGGAGTAGAAGGAGCCTGAGGATGCTCTATGAAGATGGTAGTTTGTTCTATTGGTTGGTTGGTCACCTTCCTTATTAGTCTGAAGATTGGAAGACTGAAGCTGAGAAGATGAAGAGACAGATAGAGATGCAGGAAAGACTTTTGTTGCAAATACATTTCTAAGGGACTTGGAAATTTTGTTGGTTGGTTGTATGGTGCAGGAGCACCAAGACATCAGGGTTTTATTTGATCTTCAAGTTGTTTATTTTTTTTAATGAGGTCCTTGAGACCATTCAATGTTGTAATGAGGCTTGGAAGCCATGCTTATAGTGGACTATGTCCAAATAGCTAGAATCTATTCATGTTGTAATAGGTAGTTTGCATGTAAAGCCTTTGTGAGGCATTTAGGATAGTCACTTTAATCTTCATGTTTTGTAAGCCTTTAAAGGCATATCAAAGGTTTTTTGATGAGTTCAAACCTAGTCCAAAGGTTAATCCAAGGTTAATAAAAGCTTTCTAAACCAAAACAGTTGGTGGAAGAAAGGACAGTTTCTAAAACAGTTTCAAAGACCAGCAGTTAGAAAGCAAGAAGAAGCCCGATGATGGGGTAGTTATCTTGGACCCCCAATGACTCCAAGCATTGTAGAAGGCTATTTGAAGCCAAAGATGATTCATTGTATGCAGACCATTCGGAGGATTTGGAAGAAATGATAAAAAGAAAACTGTTTTTCCTATTTTTCTGCTCTTCCTATTTTTAGTCACTATTTTCTGTCGTACTGTACTCCTGTACGGAACAGTCATGGTCACAATTTATGTTGCATGTGTAGAGGGATGAGATGACTCCCAAATACAATCGGTTTGAAGTCTTGACAGTAAATAATAAGGGAGAAATTCACATTTTCCTTAGACTGCTTTTAGAGTAGCTGATTTCAGAATTTGCTTTGCAATAGTCCGTACTATGTTGGGGTACGGGGTTGATTTTTCCATTGCAGGTATTGACCAACAAGATTAAGATGTTAGCTCTCTTTTGAAGTTGATTTGAGGCTTTGAAACTCATATAGGAGGAAGAAATAAGGATTTCCTTAGAATTTGGCTTGATAAAACCCTAGCTTAGGTTTTGGTTAAACTTCTCACTTTTACCATCATTTTATTGATATAAGACCTCACCAATCAATGGAAGGGGATGTAAAGTAGCTAGTCCATAGCCTTGTGAAGGTTGCAGGGTAGGAGGATGATGTAGGGTGAGTGTGGGCATGAGAAAGACCTCTGCAGAATCATGGGTTAAAGGATTTGAGGAGGACAGCAGTCATATCAAGAAGGTAATAGTTTTGTCTATCATATTGTTGTTTTGTCATTGAAGGCAATTAAGTGTTAGGTATATTGTTGAGTTGGTTGGTTATTTGGCACTGGAGTTGTGTCAATGGAGATCACCCCAAGGAGGGTACCCTGACTGTCTCCTTAGAAATAGAAGTGTGTGACTGTCTTTAATAAACAGTGTTGAAGATTGTTGTCCTGCATAGTGGTTGGATAGAGTTTGGATTGGAGTCTTGGTTGGAGTTAGGAGTCTAGGTGAGAGGTGTCCTAAAGTCCCTCACCTTGGTTCATGAACATGTGTAGTTGTGAATAAAAACCCTGCTTTATTAGAAGCCTGATTTCTATCAGAGAAAGTGAACTTTGTGAGTTATAGCATTGAAGTTTTGAACCATGAAATTGCTGACCATGATGCTCTGCATCACTCACTACCTTGGGCACAATAGAGATGAATTTTTAGAAACTATTCATGCATTTCTACTCAAAGGGTAGAAAATATGAGCTAAGGGGGTTGTGTGCAACGAGTCCACAACTAGTAAGTGCACACCAAATAAGGCTAAAAAAAGATACATGGATAAAGGTATGGCTCAATTATTATCATTGGAAGTGCAACAACCAAAGATTTTTGCATCACCTATGTAGAAAGTAGTTCCAATTTTAGGGGATATGCTTATAAGAGGACCTTCCAAGAGTGATCATGGTCAACTCTTTCAACTACCAAATAACCTTCTACCATCCATCACTTCCTCCTTACAAGAACATACTAAGGTGAGAATAATTGATTACCACTTCCAACACCAACAAGCACCATATAAGCCATTATTCTTGAAACACTAATTGTTGGATCACAAGTGGGCACCTGATTTGTATGGGCCTCTTAAAGCTCACAAAGGACTAACAACAGAGCATACAAGTTGAAGTTATCCAAGTCAAAGGTTAGCAAAGATAAACTTTCACCCCAGACAATGTTACCAGATCTAATGAAGAAGGAAAAATCATTGTGCAACCTCAAACAATCAACCTCATCCTATAGAAGGACTTGCCAATTGAATATACCACATGGGATGATGAGGATTTTATACAAAAGCATCCACACTTGATCAACATTGAGTACAACGCTTCTCTGAAGAGGGAGGTATTGGTGCCCAAAATGACTGCAACCCAAAACCCTAAAACATTTCACAATCACCAAGGCCAGGGGTGTCGTCAAGGTGATTGAAAGAGGTTTATCAACAAGTCAAGGGTGATTTTGGCCAGCTGACAGGAGTGGGTATGCTCCTCTACACTTCAGGCTCAGCTAGACCTAGGAGGTATATTCCTAGAGGCATGAAATAGAACACAAACAAACAAAAATAGCCATACCCTATGTACACTTGACCCCCAAAGTTGTCACTAGGTCAAGACAAATTGGTTGCACAAGCCTCTAATTAAGTTGATTACTATGCTTTGCACTTGTACCCTAACATGGCAATATTACACTCCTTGAGGTGACTCCACTTAACTTCTCATACACAAGATACATAGTGCAGACATACGTGTACATGATTCACCAATGATTAAAATAGTTTTGTATCACTTCAAATTTATCCCTAGTTACTACACTGAATCATGGACAGCATGAGAAACCCTAAACTAAACCTATTCCTACTCCTACAACTAACAGGACGAGGGTTTGATTAAAAATGGTGATTGAACCATCCCCAATATGGATCGGTGCCTACTCCATTGGGCAACTGAGTCATGAAGAACAAATGATAGAAGCACACCTAGCAAAATATCAACATAATCATGAGTCGCAGACATACAACTCTAAAATATATTTCATATGATGGACATACTTATTTATCCCAAATACAACTGCAATAGTCCACACATAATAGAAGAAAGACCCATACAAAAAGATTTGCATGATTTAAATGTTTTCATACATTATCTGACTTATGTTACATTCATGCTAGCAAATGTGGTAAAGGAGAATACAAAACTACAATTTAGTATCCCCCTAAATCATTAGAAAGCACCCTAGAGACATACCATGATATGAGAATATTCAATGAAACCTTTCCTCCCTTCTGCTGGACGCATCCCTTCATTTCCTATTTAGACATTATGCTTTTCTTGATGCCCTAAAATCAACCAGAGGCACTCGTAGGACAAACAATTGGTTCAACAACCAACCCTTATGACATTGATTTTCATCCATATATAGAATTTCATTACATTAATAACACACTAACCTAGGTCACCCACTCTACAATAAATTCACCCATGGGCCCATCAGAAGATATGTCTGCAAGGGAATGTCCACCCACGTCTATTCTGCAAAACATAAATGCAGAAAAGACCCTGATCTGATCTGCTGCAATAAATTTGAATACTTGGAGGATGAAGTCACTGGAGAAAATAATTGCATTGAATACCAACACCTGACTCATCTACCTACAATAATAAAACCCCAACAACCACTTCCAGCTGGGGAGCTAACTTGATCCTGCAGTTATGGTGACAAAAGAGAAGATGGGCATTTTAAAATACAATGTCTACCAAAAGTATCTATGTAAATCTTTTACAACACTTTAAAATACTTTAAACTTCTCTAAAATATTTTAAAGCACTACATCTATATTACACGCTTTACATTTACATTAATTTTCACTTGAATTTTACTTCTTTCATTTTTCCTTATCGGCAAATCTCATCCATCGTGAACCTTGGAACTATCCTATCTTTTCCTTTCTTCCCTTGGCAGAGCTTCCTTCTGTCGATGAACTTTAAAGTTCACAAACATCCAACTTTGTCGACTCCTTCACTTAGCCCATTTTTTCTCCTTTTTTACTCTTTTTCTCTTTGTCTTTCACTTTATCTTTATTATTGGCGATTTATCCCTTTCATGAACTATCCTTTTGGTGATCTCTTTGCCTTGACTTTTGCCTTTGTCGGCGAACCTTAAGGTTCATGAACCGAAAAGTTTGCAGACAATACTTGCGTTTCGCTTTTTCTTGCCTTCTGTTTTCTTCCTTTATCAATGAATTTGGCCGTTGGTGAACCTTTTGGTTCGGAAACTGCCAACTTCACTGATAAAGGCCAAACTCCTTCCTCTTTGCATTGCCCTGTCGGTCGACTGGCAAAATCATGAACTTGTGAACCATAGTTGGCAAATTGGCTGACGACAAGGCAATACTTAAGCAATTTTAAAAGACTTTAACACTTAGACAAATAACAAGGAAAAACACAAGGGGCTGGAGGATTTCATACTTAGAATTTTATGAAGGGAACCCATAAAAAATAGTCTATGATCTGATATAAATGATGGGTTCAACAACAAAGGCACAAAGTAGGATTTTTTTATGGATTTGAGGCAAAATAATGCAAGTTGGGAACTGGGTTTTTTCAGGTGCCAACACTGGCTCTAATTGAAGACATATGTCAAACTTAGCACAATGAAAACCAACTATCTCCGGGTAGACCAAAAGGCAAAAAATGAACAGGGGCAACAACGAAAGACATATTTACAACAAGGGTGTATATATAAGACAACATATAGTCATAAGCATGAGGGAATAAAAGGAAAGTTGACTGTAATCAAAATTTTAACATGTTGTAGGTCAAACCTACATAAGAGGACTGAAAATACTTGCCTCTGTCAAAGACAAGCTGAATGAAGAAGTTGATCTTCCTCAAACCAAATCTGCACTTCTCACCCAGCTATAACAACTAAAGAGTGTCATCTACATGTATCAATCTGTAGCATATGCTTGTGGAGCCAAGGCCATCTCCACCAATGAAATTATTGTTGCATGGCAACCATAAGAAATAGGTGCTTGACCTATTCCATGCTACATCATGTTTGTTCCTAGCAACAAGGGGTGAGAAACTAAAATTTAGGTCAGCAACAAAAGACATGGATGGAAGCAAACTTCCATCACCAACTGTAACCTTATTACACTTGCTGACCTCCATATGTGAATTTAGACAAAATGAAAATGTCTCCAAATCACAAGGCAAATGAAATTGTGTCTGAATGCATCGTTAATCCACAAAAGAAGACATCTCTTCTTGCAAATTAAAATGGAAAGAATCCATCTTGGGTATACCTTCAAGTTGGACTGCCATCTGTTGAAACTCAGGCGTACACATGCCTTGTTGCTCATTCACATCAATGTCCCATACAAAGGACTCAACCTCTACTGCAGCACCAACAGATTCAAGAGCCGTCAAACTTTCCACATCAAAGTGGAAACATTCATATTCATTTGTAAATCCACCAAGCTCTTGAACAAAACTTTCACATGTGCTGCTACAACTTGCAATTTTTGAATGATAAGCATGACTCAATCCAAAATTTAAAATAGTGGCACACAAATTAGAACCATGAGACACCTCACATGAAGAATCAAGTTCTTCCAATTGTCTCTATTTCAAGTTCACCTTGGTAATCTATTGTGTCATATTCACTACTGCAAATAGATTGCTGACATGCTTCTTCTTCATTCATATCTCTATCACTTGTTAGTGGCTCAAACGAAGCACACTCTGCATGATGTTAGGATTAAGGTGCCATCAACCTTGTAAATCCTATGTAATTAATTACTCCTAATATTGTTTGTAAATCACCCATAAGGGATGAAAGGTTTCATCAGCAGCAATTTTGTTTTAGCCACATGTTTATATCCGGTCCCCGACGCTAATTCATCCGTGATGGGGGGTCCCAGGGGGTCGTAGCGGGTCCCCAACAGTAATTCATTTTGTCTTATCATCAAATCTCATCAATCGTGAACCTTGGAACTATCTTGTCTTTTCCTTTCTTCCCTTGGCGAAGCTTCCTTCTATCGGCAAACTTTAAAGTTCATGAACTTCCAACTTTGTCAACTCCTTCACTTAGCCCATTTTTCTCCTTTTTTACTCTTTTTCTCTTTATCTTTCACTTTATCTTTCTTATCGACAATTCTTCCCTTTCGTGAACTATCATTTTGTTGATCTCTTTGCCTTGACTTTTCCCTTTGTCAGTGAAATCTCCCATCAGCGAACCTTAAGGTTCGCAAACTGAAAAGTTTGCCAACAATACTTGCTTTTCACTTTTTCCTACCTTCTCTTTTCTTCCTTTATCGGTGAATTTGGTCGTCGGTGAACCTTTTGGTTCATGAACTGCCATCTTCATCAATAAAGGCCTGACTCCTTCCTCTTTGCATCGCCTTGTCAACCGATCGACAAAATCATGAACTTGCAAACCATAGTCGACAAATCGGTTGGTTCGCAAACTTGTGAACCTGATGACAAGGCAATACTTTAGCAATTTTTAAAGACTTTAACACTTAGACAAATAACAAGAAAAAACACAAGAGGTTGGAGGATTTTATACTTGGAATTTTTATGAAGGGGACCCATAAAAATAGTCTATGATCGGATATAAATGATGGGTTCAACAACAAGCACAAAGTAGGATTTTTTTATGGATTTGGGGCAAAATAATGTAAGTTGGGAACTGAGTTTTTTTAGGTACCAACATGAGGCATGCTACACCCTTAATACTATAGATGTATATAGTTATGAGTAGTCAGCTTGTGGCTACCTTAACACCTGATTAAGTTATATAATCATTATTATAGTCATATATAGGTTGTTAGGTCATCCTAGGGGTTATAATTAAGTATATAAGTCGGCATGGGTGGTAGCCATGGCATAATAAGGTATATATAGGAGCTAGTGGTAAGTTTATTATCATCATATCACGAATTGTGTTCTCATTAGAGATATTTGGAGGTTTACCCCCTCAAAGTGCCTATTATTTTCAGTTATTATCAAGTATTTGCAGTGCATATTTCCTATTATATTCTTCTTTTGTGCAAGTTGTTTCATTACATTCTGTATGTCTTTTGGTTGTTTTGTAGAAGGGTTCAGGCCCTTTTAAAAACATGTTTGTAAAGGGTTTCGGGGTCCCTTCAAAACCTGCTTTACCTTTGATCAAAAATAATATAAAATATTGTAAAAGAGTGGGGCCCTTTTCGAAACCTCTTTACCTTAATAAAAAAACAATATAAGATATTTCAGTGTATGTATTGTTTGTAAAATTAGAATTTACAAATAGGAATTCCTAGATGTTTTGGAAGATGAATAGTATCCTAAATATTTCTAAAATATCTTTATATTCTCTAAAAATAATTATAAATCCAAGTATATACAAATGTCTTTTGTGTCATATATATAAAAGGAGGCTTTTTTTATTCAAATAAACATAAAGTTATGAAGTATTATAATAACTCATCTCATGAGAACTTTAGTGGGGCAACACTCTAAATTGTTGGAACCTAAATGTGTTATATGTAAACATAATGTCAAGCAATTATTTAAAATGATTAATAATATTAAACTTTGTTAATATATATGTTCTATACATGGCAAACTTTGGAGGTAGTCCATTTTTTGTCTTCCTCTAGCTTGAGCTCTATCTTTTCATATATGATGTGACCTCTCTACCTATATATGTATGCATAATCTTAGAATACTGCAAATGCTAAATAACTATTTAGGAAAATGAAGCAACTAATTGTTCACTAGTGATTGTTCACCTTCCATCATTTAATGTTGTGTTGTCTCAGAGATTTGGCCCACAAGGTGTTTCCCCATACCCATGAGGAAGCTACACTTTGACCTCATGAGGGCACCACTCAATTCATATGGGACAAAGGAAACAACATTGTTGGCACTCATTAGTACTACATGTTTTCAGTTAACCATGAATGTAAGTCTATGAAAACCTAAGAAATCTAATTTAATGAATACCACATAAGATTTGATTTGGAATTGGATCATGCCACATTCGATTTGCCTAAAGTGACTGCACAACTACAAATATATATGTTGGGTATCTTGAAGATGGAATGATGTTGTTGCAATCTTGGAAGAATCCATGACCATGAGAGGTGATTATCCAAGAAAAGTTAGAAATCTCCTTAGTCTTGTCAATTGAGAATTATAAAAAGCATCTTTTATTTTTTATGCATATAGTGGATTCTTTTATGGGTTTGATCTCTTATTATTGGGTTCTTGTTGAGATTAATCAATTAAAGCATTGAGTTTTCATTGTGGAGACCCAAGTTTGAATTCCAAAGGGACATCTAATAAGTAGATTTCTAATTGTGACTCTTAGTCTTCCATGCTTGACTTCTAGTGTGGAAGTGGTTTTTAAATAAGTGGATTTCCAAGTTGTGACTCTTGATCCTCCATAGATAGTTTCTAGTGTGGTTTCTCAAAAGAAACTTGTATTGGTCTCATGGTTGTGCTCACAAGAGCTTGTATTGGTCTCATGTTTTTTATATTGATAAAAGCGGGTTTTTGAAAGGGCCAGAACCCTTTTACAAAGAGACAACCATCTAACAAACAATACAAGTACCATGAGGTATGGGACAAATAAGACAAGCCAAAATATCAGCCCTCTGCCACATAAACACAACAAAAACACTCAAAACCAAAATATTAGCAACCTAAACAATGCCTCCTGATCCCAACCTAGTAATTTGCACACCCTTGACTCGGGTGTGGGAATTAGAAATAGATTTAGGAAGACCTCTCTTCCTTCTATGAACTAACGTCCATGAAACATCAGTATCCAAGTCCTTATATTAAGGAGAGGGGAGAGGGATATCCTCAATCCACACTTTCACCAAAAACATCTCACACAAAGAGGGAGACTATCTAGCTGAAGAAGCTAGAAGTCGCACCAAATCTGTAGACAAATTTAGAGCAGGGATCTCCACACTGTGTGAGGTGGGGAGGGATGGGACCTAATGAAGGAGCTACCTAGGCATGGTCTGAAGAAGAGGACTCATAAAGAGTCAAGGGACTTGCTAGATTCGCACCAACCACATGGGAAACCCCCTCAGGAATGTGACTCGTTGCAGGGAGAACAAAGGAGAAGACCCATCATTCTAAGAAGACTCATCATCTTGAGAAGATCCATTGACCAGAGAGTTAGAAGTGTTAATAGTTAAGTGATCGTTGTGGGCACTCCTCCACCATGTAGTCATGCCCTTATGACAAGAGTGGGTACAATTTGAAGCTAGGTGTTTGATGGAAAAATATCATCTACATCTAAAGGGGAGACCCTTGTAGTCAAGCGGTTGAGTCCAAGGCCTATCCTCCACCATCAGAATAATATCCCCATGAAGATCCTTGTAGATATTGATGTCCACTAGAATACAAGAATACAAAGAGTGACCCATGAAGGAAGTAGTAGAGTCAACCTTCAAAAAGTGACCAATTGCATTGTCAATGCCTCATAATAGGAGTCTCCCCAGAATGAAGAGGAAGATTCGGTAGCCTAACCCAAATTGTCTTGATATTGAGAGGTTTTGAGTAGGGGTTGAAGGAGGTAGATCATGGCTTGACTGAGGAGTGCTCACCCCACATCCATAATGGGTCATTCAACACCAAGTCTCTTTCCTCTAAAGAGGCAAAAGTCACTATAAAAAGGCCCCTAACGCAAGGAAATAGCTAAATATTTTCTACAATGAGAGGCTTCCAAGATTCCATAACCCATTTGTGTACGTCGAGAAGAGATGGCCACAAACTATTACATTTGTAGACCAAACCATGATGAAGATAATAGTCTTAATTATTAATGATGTCATGTCTACAAACCACAACAGGGAGGTTTGTGAATAGGGAAGAGGCTAACTTTTTTTCTCATAGAGAATGGTGGGTAGGAACACCTAAACCAACAATGGCCATGTAGGACTGGAGGGATCCACAACCTAAACCCAATGCACCAAATTGAGCCTTTGCACCACCTGCAACCACAATTTCCTACATATTAGACTTCAACCCAACACAACCATCATCTAGGGCAGGCGCACACTTGAGTCTGACACAATAGGAATCACTCAGATGTCATTGCCATTACTTGAAATCACGCCTTAGCATGAGACAAGGAGCAATTAAAAAACGGTCACCGACTGCAAGGAACCAGGAATGAGCACGATGTCGTCTCTAACCTTAGGGGCTAGAGAAATGGAGATATCTAGATGGGAAAAATCTTGGTGCACCACCAGAGATATCTTAGGAGTCAATAATTCCACCAATAGGACCGTCATCAACACTAAGAGCCATAGAGATCATAGGGAAGTTCGTGAACGAAAGATAGAGTAGAGATTTGATTAGAAGTTCGCCATTGAGCGGAGTGACATTTCAAATTTTGGGAACTTATTGTATTGGTCTCATGTTGATGCTTGTAAACAATTAGCAATATAAAAATGGGAGTTATTTTCTTCATATGGTATTATAACTAAGTTCAATCCTACAGCAATTTGACTTCTTTAGTATACGAAAACACAATTTTAAATATGCTAGCAATCCAAATGGGCAATTTTTCCAAAGGGGGGCCATCTTTGCACAAGTTTTAGCTAGATTTGAAAACTACTTCAGATGGTGTGTTTTTATGAAAAAGAAAGAAGAGAGGATCCATTCAAGTTATCCTTATACACACCCATACATTATTAACTTTTTAGAATTATGAGTGTCATAATTTTAATATGGGTTAAATATCTCATTTCCATCATTGAAATTGGTCTTTGAATATATAAATCTCTTAGAACAAGAATTTTAAATGTTTTGATTAATGTAACCGGGAAGGGCCTGAACCCATGTACAAAATCCTAGAATGGTGAATGAAACGAGTTTCACAAGCAGTGAAACAGGGAATAAAAATAGGATTTTAAAAGGGCCTAAGCCCTTACAACAAAAGGCAGCCCCACTACGAAAAAAGGACAAAACAACAGGGACTAGACTACACTAGATCCCGACCTAGCATAACGAACACCTTTGACCCGAGGGTGCAAAGTAGAAACAACCTTAGGAAGACCTTTCTTCCTTCTCTGAACAACGGTCCAAGAACACAAAGAGTCTAAGTCCTTGGAACAAGGGGAGAGAGGGGAATCTTCTTCAGATTCCATAGACAAAGTCGGCACCCAAGAAGAGGGGGAGGCCCTAGCACTAGAAGTTGGGGAACCCGAAGACAGGACAAGAACAGGAAACTCCACTACGCCCTCACAGGAGGGGGCAAGCAATGGTAGATCAGAAGACGTTGGAGGAATCAAGAGACATGCAGCTCAGTGACCACATCACCCACAGGACCTGAAGTGGATGAAGAGGGCTCTACTATCGACGAGGGGTTCGCTGGAGAATCAAGAGAACTGACGGTCAAGTGAACATCCGAAGCATTCTTCCACCAGGTGGCCGCACCCTTGCGATGAGAGTGGGGACAAACGGAGGCCAAGTGACCCATGGCAAAGCATCATTGACATCTGAATGGGAGGCTCTCATAATCAAGCAGTTGTGAACACAACCTATCCCCCACCTACAGAACCACCTCCCCATGAAGGGGTTTGGAGATGTCAATGTCAACCAATATGCGGGAAAATGTGGAGTGTCCTATGAAAGAGGTAGCAAAATCCACCATCAAGAAGTGGCCAATAGCATTTCCTATATCCTCAAAATAGGAATCTTGCTAACATTGAAGAGGAAGATTCGGGAACCTAACCCAAGTTGGCCTGATGTTGGGTTTATCACATTTTAAATTTTTTAAGTTTAAAGAGTTGTATATTAGCTGCATAGTCCCAAATTAGCATTTTTTTGTAAGGGATGAGAGGTCCCTTATAATGGTGTGTATCTCCATAAAAATGGGTTTGGAGGAATAACCTTTATTTATACAAATTAACAATATGCAGAGAAACATTCTTATAAAATTTTATTATTTTTTAATGTAAAATACATTCTAAAAACTAGAAAAAAGTCATATCTGTCATATTCCAGAGTTTGATTTTCTCAACTGTGCAAAATGAATTCAAGGATAAATTCAAAAGCGCCTATTCATTAGTCTTGATCTTAAGTCCTTTTCATAGATAGGGAAGAGTGTCGGATGGTGGTGCACCCTATCTTTATGGGTGTAGAGAGTCGCATAGATGCCACGGCAAAAAAAGTCATGTAGCTGGGTATGTTGGAATTATAATTGTTGGTGTGAAGAAGGGTTTTTCCTATCTAGTTTTCCCCTTTATAGTGTGAACTAGGCACATTATCTAACTAGTCATTAGTTAGTGCTATTCACACATGTTCACATGTTAAGTTGACTTAGTGAGTCTGCTAGTTGCTTCTAGTTGTGTCTAGTTGTTGCTAAGTGTTGATAGTTGTCTTATCCTACACGTGATCTAGTTGGCATCATATCCTCTAATTGTCACATGGAATAGGAATGTGACACTTGTCACATGACTACAACATCCTAGCTCTTAACCTTGGTCTTTATAACCAAGGCCTCTCATTGTATCATATCATCTCATTATCTTGTGTATAGAATATTATTCTATCATGTTGATCTTTGATTCTTGTGATTAGCTCTTAGGCATCTTGATCCTGGGATAGCTACCTCCATAGCTACTCCGAACATGGTATCAGAGCAAGTTGATTGTCTAGAGTTAGTTCATTTTAGAAGATCTTAGATGGTAATTTATTTTTCTTTCTTGAAACCAAGTATGCTCTTCTCCTGCATCCTTGGATGACCTGGAGAATCAGAAAGGTTGAAAGAAATAACAGTTTTTGGGAGCCTTCTTATTTATGATTTTAAATTGCAGGTTTCTTTTAGTGCATTTTGGAGCAAATCTAACCTCACCATTGAGATCAGAAGGGTCAAATCTGCTAAGATTGACTGTAAACTCGACATACTTTGGTCACAGTCAAATCTGGGATTTTTTAACCCCCTGTGTAGATTTATCGGTTGAAAAGGCAAAAAAAATTAGCAGAGGGCAATATTGCCCCCTGTAAATTTTCTGGGTTGATCATCCTCTCTGCAGTTTTTGCAAGCCCTCTAGGTCTTCGATCCATATTCATGGACTAGGTCTGTATTTGATTCCTTTATTCTGAAAACAAGGATTAGAGATATGTATTGGAGTTGCCCGAGGTCTTCATACACCAAATTTGGTTGTTGTTATCATTTTTTTAGTCTCTGCAAAAAGTTGACATCTGAATTAGGTATTTTGTAGCTTTGTCATTGTTGTCACTAGTTTGAGCCCCATTCTAGATCGTGCTCCTTGGAATCAAATTTCATTTGAACTCATATCTAGCCTTGGAATTCTTATTCAGGTCCTTTACACATGTGACTTCATTGACCCTAGTCATTTGGCCTTACATCGACCTCCCTGCTCACCTGGTTGCTCTTCACATTGGATTTGGCCATTCAGGCACTAGCATTCCTTATTATTCACGTTCAGTGGAGATCTACAATCAACCCAAGTTCATGACCTAGATCCAGCCATAATCAGATCCTTCATCAATGACCTCGGCCATTTTGGTTGGCCTGAACTATTTTTTGGACTGATTCAACTCTTGATCCACTCGACCAAGCTCATGTTCTGATTGGTTTTACTAGGCGCACCAAGATCCAACATTGGATCCATTCGACCCATCAAGCCACTCAAACTTTGGCCTTGAACCTATTCGAACATTACAAGAAGATTCTGCTTGACCCAAATTTGGTGTCAGGCATATTTGGATGTTTTTTTTGAGTTGGCTCCCAATTTGCATTTTGCACCTTCTACATGCTCATTCAGCCCTGCTAAGATGAGTCTAGTCAATTTTTAAATCCACGGTCTCTCTCTTTGGCCTCAACGGCCTCTTAGTTCTTGCTCAATCAACTTCGCAGTCATGGCAATGGGGATGATCTTAAGTGCTATGAGTGTGGTAAGCCTGGCCACTTCGCACAGGAATGCCATTTGCGTATAAGTGTTGGAGGCTTAGGTAGTGGCCGGTCTTAGTCCTCGCTACAGGCGCAGCCCAAGCTATCGGCATAGTCCTCGTCAAAGTCATTCTCCAAGACATTGTAGCTACTCACCACAATGTGGCTGAAGTTACAACAGGTCACCTCCACCTCGTCGTGATCATCAGGTCTCTCCATATGTTACTAGGATTCTTGTTCTGAGAGATCAGCACCGGAGTCGTAGCTAAAGAAGTAGGAGGATTTTACCAGATATGGAGATATACTCAATAATGTATACAGTATTATACTGCCCTTATGGATTGGATCTTTGGAGATCAAAATTTGAGATAGTAATCAGTCTGCATGATGTTGCTATGTTGATAATTGGCAGTTTGATTTGGCCCATTCGACTGTACCTATTTTTTTGGACTCACTCGTCTGGAATTTTGACCTGTTCGACCTCGGTGTTCCAGATCAAGACTTCTGACTTGGCATATTCGGTTCATAAAGATCTTCATTTGGTGTTCTTTGTCCTTGGATTTGAGAAGGCGGCTTTGCTTGCAATTTTGGGACTTGGTTCCAATATTGGCCTCTTTGTCCACCTTTTTTCTAAGCCCCTCAGACTCCCTATCCACGTTTAGGACACCCTGTCCCGAAACCGAACAGTGTGTCCTAAAATGGGACAATCCATCCTGAAATGGGACAGGTAGTCCATTTTTTTGCAAAGCTTCACAAGGAGGGGGATGTTTTCTTTTTGCCACAACTTGCAGCCGGAGAGTCAATTTTTCACATTCTTATAGGTGTTGGAAAAGTGGTTCCATATACTTCATCATGGTGTAGGTGATTTTCTCCCAATTTGTTGTATTTTTCTAGAATTTGCCTCTAAATGTCATTTTTTGTTTGATTTTTTCAATAAGGAATAACTTTTGCCTACAATGTCAAAATTGAGCAATTTTTTTTTTTTTAAATTGATCAGAAAAATGCAAGGAATCCATTGGTACATGTCATATTTTGTTTTGGCAAGTCAGTTTTCTTGAAAATTTGTAAAATCGTCGTATGTTATAAACGATCGATTTAGGCTTCCACATTAACACCATTGTACTCAATCTTGTATTTCTTTTTGGGGGGCATATTTTGTAGCATTATTTGTTATGGGGGGTTCATTCATTATAGTTTTTGTCATTTGTTTGAGGTTTGTAAGGCATGCATGGTCTATGTCTTCATTGTCCATTTCATGACATCACCTCATTTCATCCTTCTTTTGGACATTATAAACTTCCATTGTATGCAATTGTTGATTTGTAAACGCACTGAGATAAAGTGCCACATACTGTACTTGTAGTTTGGGGATCTTACACGTCATGTTGTGTCATTTTTGTACTCACAATACTTATAAAGTGCCATGGGGGGTTGTGTTAGTGCCTTGCTATTTTCCATCACAATCTTGTCCGGTGAGTGTCCCTCCACGACAACATTTTTAGTCTTGTGTGTGTGTGCCTTGTTATTTGCACACCCTTTATTAGTTGCAGGTACTACTTTGTGCATCTTCTGATGTTGCTTCTTCACCTTCTTGCACTACATTGTGACACACAGTTTCAGTGGAGTTGCCATACCTCTCCTTTGTCAACATTATGGGGGGTATTATACAACTTGTGCTAATGCTTCCTTGGTTTCACTTGGAGTGAACTATGTATCCAATCTTTGTTCCTATATACTAGGCAGATGCAGTGGCTGGTTACCCGTGCATTTCAGTGAGATGGAACACATACCATATAGACACACTTGCATTGTTGTTTATGGAGGCAACCTTCTACCTTATTTAGATGATCAGAATTCTTGAGACTATTGGCACCTGTATTTTCAACTATCACATTGGTTGTGTAGTGTCGTTCGGGTCACTCGTACAGATTGATGTGCCATTTGCATCTTCGACTATCAAATTGGTTGAGTAGTGTCGTTGGGGTCACTCATGCAAATTTGTCTCTTTGATCATGATCTTCATCCTTTTTCAATGGAGGTTCTTCAGCAGTGTAGCAGTTCTTTGGCAGTTGTTTGTAGCTTTTTTGTGCTTTAGTGGAGTTCATGTTCATCTTCATGTTCCTAATCTTTTTGGGACATCATTTGTGAAGGCTTCTTAGTCCTCCTTTTATCTTCTATGGGGGGATATCTTTTGTATCTTTGTGATGGAAGTAGTCCTTGGGGGGTCATGTTGAGTCCTTCCTTCACTTTTTCATACTTCTTTCATGTTTTTCTCTTTTGGATAGGAGTTTTTCCCATGAGGTTTTCTGCTTTTCTCCACTTGTGAGAGATCTTTTGTACATGGGTACCTAACATGGCCTTGTCATCGGGACCCATCTTTGCATGTTTGCATTTGTCTACTTCTCCCTAAGTTGCACTTAAGGGGGCGTGTTGGTGTGAACAGGGGTTTTTCCTATCCGATTTTCCCTTTTATAGTGTGAACTAGGCACATTATCTAACTAGTCATTAATTAGTGTTATTCACACATGTTCACATGTTAAGTTGACTTAGTGAGCCTACCAGATGTTTCTAGTTGTTTCTAGTTGTGTATGATTGTTGCTAGGTGTTGATAATTGTCTTATCCTACACATGTGATCTAGTTGGCATCCTATCCTCTAGTTGTCACATGTAATAGGAATGTGACACTTGTCACATGAATATAACATCCTAGCTCTCAACCCTGGTCTTTATAACCAAGGCCTCTCATTGTATCATATCATCTCATTATCTTGTGTATATAGAATATTATTCTATCATGTTGATCTTCTTTGATTCTTGTGATTAGCTCTTAGACATCTTGATCCTAGGATAGCTACCTCCATAGCTACTCCTAACAATAATTATTTCCTTTTTATATATAATTGCAACATATTTTCTTCTATTGACTTCAATTTCAAAAAGTGATCAATTTTCAAGGGTATATTAGTAATGGCCCAAAAGTTAAAAACAAAAACCATCAATAATTAATGTCTTTCATGTCAATTAATGAACCAACGATTTTGCGTACATAACACCTAGTTTCTATTAATAAAACAATGTCATGCATATAAAAAAACACAATGTGTTGGGTGTGATGGCATGCTAGGTGTGATGCCTAAAACATCCTCTCATATTACAAGAAGATAACGAGCTTATGCAATGTATATGGTTCTAAAAGTTGTGCACACTCCCCCCAAAACTCCACGTTATTCAAAACGACATTTCTGCACAAGGCATTACATACTCCACCCTTTGTACACAAGGCACAGGGGTAAGCTTTTTTAGAAATTAAAATTTGTTACATTTACTTACATTTTAATTTGTGTTTTAATATACCCATCACTCCTACCATGCCATTGCACCCATGATGCATCTGAGGCATATTCATCTTAACAACCTGCCATGAATGGTTTTTGTTTTCAACTTTTGGTCCATCTCCTTAAAATGATAGGTTCTTTAAACTAAAATTCATGGGCACTAGCCCAAGTCTATCACCATGGGAACATTCAAAACTTATTCTACCCCCTAAATTGAACACTTTACAAATTGGTGTTTTTGATAATGATAAGGAGGTTTTGAAAGGGGCCTCCCCCTTTTACATCAAAATAGCTAGTAGGCCCAAAGGATAAGCCCCATGAGATGTGGAAGCATCACCAAAAACAATGGGATTTTGAAAGGGCTCAAACCCTTAAACAACAAAGTTGCCAAAAGGCAAATGGAACATCACAACACAACCAAGGCATCCTATTGCAACACGACAAAGCAAAACAAAAAGAACTACACAACTCCAGATCATGATCTAGAAAGTCTTACTCCCTTGGAATGAGGGTGCAAAGTAGAAACAAATTTAGGGAATTGTCGTTTATTTCTTCTCTAAACAACCGTCCAAGATAACCCAAAGTCCAAATCCTCATAATGAGGGGAGAGGAGGGAGTCCTCAACCAATGCCTCAACCATAGACAACTTGCATAAAGAGGGGATAGGCTTGACTCAAAAGCTAGAAGAACCAAAGGCAAAGTAGGAACTGGGATCTCTACACCGCCTGACATGGGGGGCAACCACTAATGAAGGGGCAATCAGGGTCCTATCAAAAGAAGAGAACTCAAGAGGAGTTGAGGGGCTTGCCACTGCCCTACACATAAAATCCCCCTCAAGGCCTGCACCGCAAGAGGAATGGGCAAAAAGGACATAAAATCTTGAGAAGTCTCATCATCCTAAGAAGAACCATCCACTGGAGAGTTAGAGGCACTGATAGTCAAATCATTATCAAGGGCATTCTTCCACCAAGTAGTCGCACCCTTGTGATGAGAGTGGGGACAACCAGAGACTAGGTGACCAACAACAAAACATCTTCTACATCTGAAGGCGAGGCCCTCATAATCTAGTCATTGCGTCTAAGGCCTTTCCCCCACCATCAAAACTACATCTCCATGAAGAGGTTGGAGATATCAATATCCATCAAGATACGGGCAAACGTAGAGTGTCTGATGAATGTAGTGGAGTCAACCTTTAGGAAGTGACCAATAACATTGTCAATGGCCAAATAGTAGGAATCTACCCCAAATTGGAGAGGGGGATTCATAATTCAAACCCAAATTGGTCTAATGTTGAGCTATTTGGTGAGTGGGTTGAAGGAGATAGACCAAGGTTTGACTAAGAGGGAGTGCACACCCCACATCCAAACCTAGCGTCCAACACTAAATCCCTCTCCTCAAGGGTTGTAAAAATCACGATGAATAATCCCCTTGCACAGGGGAATAGCTCAATCTTTCCCTTCATGAGGGGCTTCCAAGAGTCCAAAACCTATTTGTGAAGGTGGGGAAGGGAAGGCCATGCTAGTGCCCTACTCCAACATTTGCAAAAACCTACAAAATTGCTAAGTATAGCCCCCTTGTACTAAAAACATGTCCCCCTAAGTGTCGCACTTGTTTTCATTTTCCTACCTTATCTAAATGCTTCAAAATTGGCTAAGTAATTATCCTTTGTTGGCCTTTAATCTTTTTGGAACTTTGTCGGCAGTTGCAATGTTTCCCAGAACCACCGCAACCTCCGACATGGTTCCAAGGTGCCCACTTAAATCCAACCCAAGTGGCTTCCATTGTTTGTCAGAACCACCAGAACCTCTGACATGGTTCTTGACGAGCCTAAAAGCTCCAACAAATGGAGCAAAAGGATAGAAGGAGAAAGGATGAAGTAAAAGTAAAAGAAGAGAAGAAGAGATGGGTATCGGCAGTTCCAATAACATGGTTCCTGATCAGCCCGTTTGCCTTGACAAGCAATGAAGACAAAGAAATAGAGGAGAAAGAAGAGAGAAGATAAACAAGAAAATGAAAGTATAGATAAACAATTCTCTCTATAGTATTTTTATTTGCATTATAAGGATATTCTTAGTACATCTATTAGCATGCCCATTAAACTTTATGGGGCAATTGTTAGTTTTATGTATGTTATAAAAATGAAGTTGCTTTCCCCCTCAATGTTCTTCAAATAAATACAACAAGAACTTTGAAACAAACAAAATTTGTTATTGCTACATACAAAAATATATATAGAGGACACATTTTGTCCATATTTCCACTTTTATCAGGCCAAAATGTCTTCGAATTGAATGGAATCATGTTAAAGGTTCCAATTTCTAAATTTAAAATTGGATCCCAGATCAGTGTAATTTAGGTAAGCGGTATGCAAACTAACGATTTATTGGAAATGGTGTTGCCTGTAAGCCATGGCGAAGTCGATGCCTTCATTGTACCCTCACAGAGACTTAACGCGGATGTTTCCCTTCTGCAGGGATGCCTGAAGCACATAATCCTTCCACGAGGCAAACTTCTTCGCGCCCACTACATTCTCACAGGCTTTATACACCACATGTTACAAACCGAAATTGTTATCATGTATGCCAAGTGCACCAATCTTAAGGATACACCGAAAATGTTTGACAAAATGTCTCACCTAAACGTAGTTTCTAGGACTGCAAGAATATTAGTACGTGTACAATGGATGTTTGGATCAAGCACTGCGACTCTTTTATGAGATGCCGGAGCCAAATGTGGTTACATGGATTGCGTTGATTTCAAGAAATGTTCAAAATGGGCTATGTAATGAAAGCTTTGAAGCTTTTTACACAAATGCAGCTTACAGTTGTGAAGCCAAATTTGATCACTTTTGGTCAGTGTTCTCTCTGCATGTGTTAGCTAGGAAGCATTGGAACGTGGCAAGGAAATTCACGGACAAATAGTTAGAAGCCGATATCAATTCGACGTCTTTGTGGAAGATGGGCTTATAGTAATGTGTGGCAAATGCAGTTGCATTGAGGAAGCACGCAAAGTGTTTGACAAAATGCTTACACCAAATGTGATCTTGTTCAATGTTATTAGTGCCATGGTCAAACCTCAAATAAGAACATGGATGGATGGTGCTATAACATGGCCAAGACTAAGTTGTAAAGCAGGGGCATGGACCTGTACACCTTATGGAAAAACATGTTACAGAAGTCCTGCTATGTAAAATGTGTGAGGAGTAAGTGTGGAGCAGGTAGGTCAATTTACTTCACTCAAACATAAACGTGCCGACATTAACATACATTACCTCATGTTCCCAAGTTATTGTTTAAATGGATTTATAGTTTCCAAATTATGCTTAAAAGATACTTTATAATCTTTTCCTACTATAGTGGGAGCCGCTACATTTTAGGGATTGAAAATAAACTTCGAAAATATAGGGCTGAAACTAGGTAGCAGGGCTTAAATTTGATGGCAGTATGGCCGTATTTAGTTATTTTAGCCGTAAAATACAATTAAAATTATAGCAAGACTATCAATTGAAAGGGAAGATTTCACCTAAACTCCATATATATATTCTTAAAATAGGTAGGCTTTAATATTTGAAAGGCAACATCAAATAGATGACCGTCACAAAAAAAATTGCTTGACGGGCAGGGTCGACCGTCAAATTGAAGCCCTTCTAAGTAGCAATTGCATAATGAAAAATATGTCTTGGTGCAAATAATTAGTTCCCTTTTTTTTTCATTTCTTCTAAATCTTATCTCTAAATTTTCTATATTAATAAATAATTCCTCTATTAATAATTTTTTTGTTTTATTTTTTAATTTAGTAAAAAACTATTAACTGCTTAAAGTAAGCAGAAAAATTATATAATATAACTGCACTTCTTTTTAGAGAAGCAATCCATAGCCGCATAGAAATAGCCTTGCTATATTATTCAAACTACACCCCCCAAACTCTAAAGTATATTAGATAAGTGTACAAATTATTTCGGATAACCTCTCAAAGAATTTCCTCATCCATCATTAGAAAACGTATAGAGCCAAACAATCGACAAGCTTATATTGATGATGTTAACTCCCACTCTCCCATATCCAAAGCTTGGGCCAAAACATACCCTCGCCCCCCTAAAAGAGTCATAATTTAATTGATTTGCATTGGTTACATAATAGACAAAAATGCTTCAAGAAGTTCGAGTCGCCTCGACTAAATACCAAAAACAATTTATAAGAGTTGACTTTAAAAAGTTGGTCAAGACTCACTTCCCACTAATTATTATAGCACAAACTTTGTAATGGAGTGATGTATATATGGCACTCAGATTTATGGTTAATAGCATTTGCAATGTTTAATTTATTATACAAACTCAGCTGCTTATATTTATGGTCAAATTTACAATTGAAAGGAATCAGCTGTCCAACATATCTGGATTATGTAAAGCATTGACAAAGATTCCAAACACATAAACGCAGCTGCTTCTGTTAATGGTCAAATTTCAAATTAGGAGGACTCGATTGTCCAATATATCTGGATTACATAAAGCGTCAACAAAGATCCCAAACATACACTCGTAAAGCTTTCTCTTAGAGACTACAAATATACGATAGATGATGAATTCCCATGCATCCTTAACACAAAATGATACACCCAAAATAAAATGTGTAAAACGATTTAAGTTTCAAATCATAGTTACAAGTTTGTTTGCGATTTAAACTCAATTTCCTACTTTAAAAGTATGGGGATCAAATCTCAAGTTAAGAGTATCATATGGGAAGGCTGGTTCGTTTGCAATTAATTGATAATCTGCTAGCACTTAGGCGGAAGGATTATTGCTGCAGGTTTAATCACCTGTAATTTTAGTAGAACACAAATGACAATCATACCTAGTACATAAGAGAGTTAACCATCTACAGGAAAACAGAGCCAGAAAATAATTTAGGAATTCGAGTTTGGCACACGCCCCACACTGTTAGTTCAACAAACTTGAGCAGAATAGTACATTCAAATTAAAAATGTACTCGGAGCACAAGCACTGCAAAATATGCATGTGTTCAAACTAAAAAGGCATACCAGAGGGGGGAATAATATCAGAATATCAGCCTAAACATTCAGCATAATAAATCTCAATAAAATACATGGCAACATAATGGATTCAACTAGCTGTCTGCAATAGAATATAAGAATGTGCGCGCTAGAAACAACATTAAGGCTAATTAATTAGGATAAACATAAACATAGATATATAAGAAATTTGACATTTTAGAAACCCTGAACATAAAACTGATTCATAAGACTGTCTGCTTCATAAGTAGATTATATAAAAGATAATAAACAAGATGTTTCAAAAACCCTGAACGTAAAACCAATTCCTTAGGCTGTCTTCTTCATAAGTAATAGTAAAAACGATATTAAAAAATGCTAGAAACCATTAGATAAAGCTGCACAGGGCGGAATTATTATTTGAGAAGAGAGTTTGATAAACTTCCTTCAAAAGAGTTCGTCAAAAGTGCTACAAATGTAGCAAGGTAAGAGGATTCCTAATCTTCCTCCGATTCAGCCTCCGCATTCTTCAACCATTCAACAAATGGTTTGACGTATTTCCAAATTGCTGATGACTTCTTTTCAGCCTCCGAAGTACCTTTATCAAACCAATCATAAATAATTTCTTCCTCCAATATCTCCTCATCGTACAGGAACTTCAGAACTAAAGGAACCTCCTTCACAGCTTCAACACGAGCATGGTTACAAAATGACTCCACCGCACCAAGCAGCAGCTTCTGAGAATTTTCATCCTGCACAACTTCAGACAAGAACTGTTTATTTTTACTTACCTCTTTTGAAAATCCTTTGCCTGCACCATCAAAAAGAGCTTCAAAATAGGCATTCATAACTTCTTGTGGAGAACCCTTTGATGATTGCATAAAAGATGCCAATTGACTTGGTGTATTTGCATTCTTCTTTTTTATCCTATTCTTGAAAGCCAAGACAAGCTCGTCATGAATACTCAATGCAGACAATTCATTAAGATTGGACTCTATTTCACCATTATCCTGGCCAGGCTGCTTTGGAGAGATGTTATCAAGCTCGACCTCTCCATTCTTGCCAAGAGACTTCTTTATTGGCTTAGAATCTTCATGATCATTGCTTTCCAACATAACCATTTCACTTGTAACAGAAGTCAACTGCTCCTTGATTCGTTGCTTTGCAGCCTCGAGAGAAGTGTCAGTCTCCCATTGCACATCGTCTCCATTGTCTTCCTCATCTTGGCTTCCAGGGGAATGGTCCTCATCAGACGACCCTTTCTTCTTTGAGGATTTGGTCACACTCTCATGGACTTTCTTTTTTGATTCCTTTTTAGCCTTTTTCATGTCTTCATCAGCTGCTTCACCAGCTTTTAAACGCTCCTTTTCTGCTCTTCTCAAGGACTTCTTATCTTTGCCTCCCTTCTTCTCTGGAGGATTCTTCAAAATAAATGTTGTCAGCTTGTCCCTCATATCAACTTCTGAAACATATCCACAAGCCGCACACTTCAAAGTAATCATCTGAGCTTTTGAAATAAGGATCTCTGTCTCTGGATTGCCACATCCATAGCACTGCACATACTTTTTAATAAAATTCTCCAGGAGTGCAGCTAGCTTTGCAGTATCATGAGACCCATTAACAAGAGAAGTCCCTGTTTTTTCATCAAACTTTGACTGAGCACCCAGTTCACAACCAAAATACTTAGTTGTATATGAAGGGGGTCTGCCAAGAGCTTTGGCCACATCTACCATGTTTACAACATTTGTCTTAATGCCATTTCCTCGGCCCTCAATCTTTGTAATCATTTTAGGCATCTTATACCTGTAGAAAGCATCATCACGGTTACTTGCACCAATGTTTAGGAGAGCCATCTTTTCTGACTAGTGATTGCCTGGAGGGTTAAAACAAGATTCTGAAGAAGAAATTAATTATTAATCTCTTGTACACCTTTCTATTACAAGGTAGAAGTCAGAAAGATCAATATCGAAGAGCCAGAAAAAGACTACCAAGAAGGATGTCCACTATGATATTTTAGCACTATGTCCAGTGCACTGAAAAATGGAAGGATCCAAATGCAATCCACAAACAACCACAAAATTTGACTTGGCCTTAAATGCATACAGCCAATCTGCTCCACCTGGAGAACCAAGTTGTTTATTCCTTTCTTTTGAGGTAGGATGATAACCTCCAAGCAGTGCAACCAGCCCCAGGCATGAACTACCGGCTACAGACATATAAGAATCTTCAACCTGAGCGCCCTCCACTTTGACTACAATTCACAAAGAATAAAGCTTTCTTATCAATATGTAGTAATAAAAATTGCAAGTAGAAAGTCTGCACATTCATCTCAACATGAAACAGTAGGGACAATAAAATGCTTCAATCAAAAACATTGCATACAATCAAGGAAAACAATGCATAACAAGAAAGCTAATAGAAGCACATTTCATAATGAATGTAGGAAGTGACACGTACATTTCCAAACACATAACAAAAGATTACAAAACAGATAATTTCATTAATCAGAATATTGAATAAAAGAAAGCAATATATAACAACAAAAAAAATGATTGATAGTTATAAAGATAACCATCCAGCAACAATGAATCAACAATTAAACAATAGAAGTAACAATTCTGAGGAGAACCTTTCTCCCCATCAGTGATTGTTATGTATGTTATATCATTAGGTTTCAAATCCCTTTTTCATTTTCCTTAACATTGCACATGCCTTCTTCAATTCTCCTGTTCTACAGGATGCATAAATCAGAATACTGTATGTCACCGCATTGGGAACACAGCCATTGTTTTCCATCTCAGAAAGAAGCTTGTATGCTTCACTTAATCTGTTAACCTGACATAAACCAGCAATCAAGGTGGTATAGGCAACAACATCTGGAGAGAAGCCTTTTCTTAGCATCTCTTTAAACAGATTTTGAGCCTTTCCCATCTCATGCCTTTTGCCTAGACCACATATCAAAGAACTATAAGTAATCAGATTTGGCTGCACACCATTTGCGAGCATATCATGGAAACATTTCTGAGCCATGTCCATCCTGCCATCTTTCCACAGTCCATCAATGATTGCTGTGAATGTCACTACATTCGGAAAAGGACCAAACTTTATCATTTGAAGAAACAGATTGTAGGCTTCATTAACTTTTCCAGCCTTGCAAAAGCCATCTACCAAGCTAGTGTATGTAACAATATCAGGAGGACAATGCACATCCCTCATCTTAACTACTAATCAAAGAGCTTCACATAGTTTAGCTTTCTTGCAGAGGCCATTTAATAGATTAGTATATGTAATAACATTAGGAGAGAGGCCATCTTCTATTACTTTAGCCAGCGATCTGAAAGCTTCGTGCAATCTTCCTTCTTTGCAGAGACCATCAATTAGAGTGGCGTACGTAAAAATGTCAGGAGAATGATTGACATGTATCATTTTGGCTACCAATTTGAGAGCTGCTTCTATTCTACCTCTGCTGCAGAGACCATTAACTAGGGTGTTGTATGTAGTAATATTTGGAGAAAAGCCGTCTTGTATCATTTTGAATACTAAAACCAAAGCTTCATCTAGTCTATGCTTCTTGCAGACCCCATCAATAAGGGTGTTATATGTAACAATATCAGGAGAACAATAAGTATCCTTCATTTTGTGCAAGAGCTCATGTGCTTCCTCAATTTGATCCCAATTACACAAAGCCTTTATAACACCATTATAAGTTATGACATTTGGAACAATTCCCATCTCTTGAATTTCAGCAAGAAGCAAAGTGATTGTAGAGAAATCCCCATCGTTCCCAAGACCACCTAAAAGCAAATTAAATGTTGTGACATTGAAGGAAAGCCCTTTACTTTTTGCCAGATGAAAAACCTCCCACCCTTTGTTTGCCTCGCCCGATTTACAGAGAGCACGAATGAATTTATTAAACTGCTCAACATCAGATTTGTGTGTCATTTTAAGTATAGCCCTCTCCATGTTTGTATCCTCTAGTGGGCTTCTACACTGAGGAGAAGCAGGAGAAGGAGAGGGCATTGTTATGAACGTGCTGAAAGATAAAGAGAGAAGATGGGTGTTGATTTGAGCGAGTAAAAACAATAATGGGTGTTTTGTAGTTGGTACCTGTTTCTCTTAATGTTTGAATAAGTCCTCTACTGGCCTGTTCATCTTCCACTCGTGCATCATCTTCATACTGCTGATGTTGTTAAATGAGAGTAGAACCCTCCTCTCAGATTTGCCCAATGAGGCTTCAATTGCTATTTGACACAGACCTAACAACTCCAATCAGACTATTCCTTGATGACCATGTAACCTTTAAGAGTATTTTTAGATAGGCTTTATAGTATTTTTAGTATGCTGCCAGCTGTGCGGTTTAAGAAATCGTTAGTCCAGGTCAATGTTCCAAGAATTCAATTGAGTCAGAAACAACCTTTCACTATACAAATATAAAGAACATTCCTAATACTAGATGTGCAGATGTAAGTCTTGGATAAATAATCATCAGCCTCACTGGGTAAAGTTCATACACCAACAACATTCAAGAAATAAACATGCCTTCCATCCTTCCCACACTTCACAAACAAGCAAATCTGTATGAATGATATCCTTGTAGATGGTACAATGCCTTCAGTCTGGGCCTTAAAAGTGATTTGCACATCTACACGATCCTTGGACAAGCAAACATAATACCAACGCATAAAAAATCAAATACAATGTTTCACAGGAACGCATCCCCTGCTCAAAAACCCCAAGTTTCAGGGTCAGGGATGAGACAATCCCTCACCACCCCCAACTATTATTTGCTGGGTTGGCCAATCCCCATTAAAAAACAATTCTGAGTTTTCCAATTTGCCATAACACTGTTAAAATTATCATAAATTTATCCACCCCTTCTAATCAAACTTCAATTCATGTGAGCTGCTATTGGCTAAGAGTCGTCAAAGAAAAGGGAAATCCATGCACCCCTATAATTTTTCCACGCAGCATCTCTGAGAACACTGAGAACACAGTATCAAAACACAACAAAACAATGGCCATGGAGCAGACTGAGAACACTGTAATTTTTTTAATAAATTTATCTGCCCTCTCTGATCAAGCTGCTATTGGCTAGGAGTCGTCTGAGATAAGGCAAATCCACACATCACTATAATTTTTCCAAGCGGCATCTCTGAGAAAGTGGCCATGATTTGGGAGATAATTGCAACAATGAACAAAACAATGGGCACATTGCAGAATGGGCGCTGTACAAAACCACATTCTTCTGTTCCACACTAATTAACCAATAATTTATTATTTAATAATTTTTTAATCTTTCTTAGACTTACTTTTCCATCACATTTTACAGACATGAAAAAATAGATTAAAAAAATCACCCCGCATCTTCTCTATTAATGGTGGGGGAGACGTACAAATGGAACCATTGCAGTAATTATAATACGATCATTTCTCTGTTAACAGCCCACCATAGGCAAGAACAGGTAAGGGTAAGAAGTGATAGCAAAAGCCTAGAGGTAATACAATACACCATGTGGATTCAAATTAAGACTGACAATATGCTAACTAGAAAAATGACAATATTTACTTACAGTTAACAAAATGGATTCTTTCAGGGCATAAATGACACCAAATTGAGAATCTCTATGGTAAGTTCATTGCAATCAACTGTCAAACAAAGCAATAAGAACCTATACAAAAGAGTTTTTGTCTAATTTTATATTCTAATAAAACAGGTGCAAAAGCATATAACAATTTATATCATTACAGCTGAATATAAACATATATCTGAAATCATTTATGTTAAGCCATGAGAGTGGGATGTTACAGAGAAACTCCTGGTGGAGCTTTCAATTATCCGAAACAGTAGCTCGTTTGAAATGTTCACTTCATATGTGAGAAAGACATAGGAAGACTTGTGAGGAGTCCAAAAGACTAAGAGAAGAGTTTGTCTGAAAAATTTGTTTGCTGATAAAAACAAATATGCATCAGCAATCATCGTTCACTTTTGCAACCCTGAGAAAACCAAATCACCCTGAATGACTCATCTACATTCAGATAGCAAGATTATTATGACGGAATCTGTGATAACTCACTGTAATCAATTGCAATTTAATAAGCATTTGTGCAATATTCTACATTTTTTACAAAATCTTCTATACTGTTTTTTTTCCAAAAGCTTTTAAATTAAAAGTTTCTACATTTCAAATATTGATGAAACATAAATTATCAAACAAACAGAGCAATGCTGTGAAAATGAAAAACCAAAATCAATAATCACCAAATAAAAACACATACTGTACACCTATTATAATATAACATAACATAAATACACAAAAACTATGTAAAACTTGAATGATATACACAAGAACCTCACAGAAATAATCTATATCATATTTTAAATGATATATACAAATCCTCACAGAAATAATCTTCATATCTTAAATGATATAAATACAAATCCTCACAGATATAATCTATATATTATTATATAGGTACACAAAGCTCTTATAATAACAGAAGACTGAACAGTGAAAAATAATCAATTGTGTACCGCTATGAAAAACAATCAGAATCTAAAGCCAGACAGATAAGACAGTCATTTTTACCTCATATAAGATAAGGTGCAAAAGTTCCTTTTTCCAACAAGATTGGACTCATATTGCCTGGAGAGGATAGCAAGATAAAAATGCCCTTGCAAACTCCAACAAGAGAGCCTCCATAATTTAATACAAAAGAAACAGAAACCAGAAACAATCTTTTAAAAAAGAAAATATACTAAAAACTGAATCATCTTCCCTGGTTAAGAGATTGAATCCACACCAAGAAAAAATCCAACAAATTCACTTGGTGCATCCGGACAGGTAGCAGGTATTTGGAACATTACGGGTCCAATCCACAATATCGATATCTAGCTTTGCATAAACTCAAATCACAACCTTGACCATAAAAATAAAATCACAATCTTTGTCTTCTTAGTCTAAAATCACAACCTTGACAATAAACTAAAATCACAACCTTTTGTATTCTCCCTCACAGGGTAAATAAGGTTCCCCCTGTAAATTTGACGGCTAAAGACAAAAATCTCAGCCTTCAATTTCACCTTTATATTATACTAAGCAAATCCTGCCAGATCTGATAGGAGACAAATCTAATCCCATGCTTCACAAATGAAGTTAACGTCTCGCATGCAAATTTGGCGTCTAATTTAGCCGTAACCTAAAACGGCAACCTAGGCAGTAACAATTATGTTACAGTTCCCAAATCCTACTAGATCTGAATCAATTAAAAAGCCTTGAGATGCATAAAGGGAGCTAAGCTCTTATTTGCATACATAACATAAAATCACAACCTTTACCTTTACGTAACGAATCTAACTCAGATCCTGATTGATCCGGGTTTAAACAAACCAAGCGATTTACTCTGCTAATCAAAATTAAAAAATTATCATTTCTACAATAACAGATTTAAATAAATTGTTTTCTGAACTAGACCTTCCGACTCTTTATCAAAATTTTCCATTTTAACATTTCCATCTTAACCTACGAATCCAATAACTAGGTTGCGCACACACATATACATAAGTAAAACCCCGAGCCCCTGCCCCTATCGAATTCGATGTAAATAAATCTTCAAAATCTTGGAAACACGGGCGATCAAATCATATTTTAATCGCACGATTGCAATGACAAAAGCTCCAAAAACAACAATCAAAAAACCAAAACAAGAGCAAAATCGGGAACAAATAAATATGAATCTGCATTCTACTGCAATAAATAATCGAGAACGCATACCTGGTTTGAAATTATTCCTCTTCCTGCGATTGCCCAAACCCTCTGAAATAATCACGCGGAAATAGCGATCGATACGAAGCGAAGCCTGACGTTTGGATTTATAAGAGCGCCGATTTGCTTGCAAACTAGGGGGAGAATGTGCTTCCTTTGCTGCGGCCAAGAATAGAAAAGATGCAACAAGAATGAGGATAGGTCGGCGAATATAAAACCTAACATGGGGAGTTAAATCTTAACCCTGGGTTACATGTAACTGAAGCGTAGGGGTTAGAGTCGGATGCTTCTGAGCTTGTCCAGCTAAACACAACCGACCACCCTTTGAAAGACAGGTGAGCCCGTGGTTATCCGGTGGGACCCTCCAAGACGTGGCGGGGCCTACATTGTAAGATGGGGAGGCGCGAGGTTCAAATCTATGCCACATTTTTCTTATTATTATATTTAGTAGATTTTTTATTATTATTATCTTGGTGTAATGGCGAAAATTGTATACCCATGTTTTGTTTTGTTTTGCCTTTATGGGTTTGCTTTTAATTAGTGTATGATAAATCTAAAAAGAGATGTATCGTGTCTAAAAAGGTGATTTATAGTTAAAATTATATTTGGAGTGGAGCTTGGTAGCTATTAAATTGTATAAATAGCATATTATTGTGTCGTTGTGAGTCATTAATTGTAGACAACTTTTAGTCGATAGGAATTGGAATTGTCTCCCCTGTAAAAAAAATTAAATCGAGTCGTCAACGTATTCCTTGAACCTCCTATGGGTGCAAGTACTAGTATTATAGTAGTTGTGAGTCATTAATCATAGACAACTTGAATTATTGCTAGTTACATTTTTATACTAAAAACGATGAAACAAGAGTAGATAATAGGGCACAATTATAGTAAGTGTGAGACAACTTGAATTATTACTAGTCATTTTTGTACAAAAGTGATAAAGCGTGATTAAATAGGAATTGCCTCACCTGGTAAAAAATTCAAGTTGGGTTGTCAATGTATTCCTTGAACCTCCTATGGGTGCAAGTGCTAGTATTATGGTAGTTGTGAGTCATTAATCATAGACAACTTGAATATTGCTAGTCACATTTTTATTCTAAAAATGATAAAGCAAGAGTAGAAATAGGGCACAGTTATAGAAAGTGTGAGACAACTTGAATTATTGCTAGTCATTTTTGTACAAAAGTGATAAAGCATGATTGAATGGTGAATATAACATCACAAGTGTGTGAATCAATTTTTACAAACATATTATTTATAAATGGTGAATATAACATCACCAAATTTTTTAGAAACATATCGTTTGTATATGATATTTTTTTTATTTATTTCAAAGTGTTAAAGTGTGTTTTAGTTATCCTTAAACCTCCTGTGGGTACAAGTGCTAGTATTTATACTAGTTGTGAGCCATTAATCCTAGACAACTTAAATTATTGCTAGTCACATTTTTATACTAAAAACAATGAAGCAAGAGTAGATAATATGGCACAATTATAGAAAGTGTAAGACAACTTGAATTGTTGCTAATCATTGTTGTGCAAAAGCGATAAAGCGTGATTAAATAGAGAATATAACATCACCAAGTATGTGAATCAATTTTTACGAACATATTATTTGTAAATAGTGAATATAACATCACCAAGTGTGTAAATCAATTTTTACAAACATATTTTTTGTATATGATAAATTATTTTTTTATTTCAAAGTGTTTAAGTGTGTTTTAGTTTCTCTTGATGACGAGGCAAGGGATTGTTTAATTGAGGAGTTACATAAAGGGACCTAAACTAGTTTTAATGGGTAATGAATACATTTGGAGTGTATTAAGGTGGCCCACAATGTTAAGAGGGTGATTAGCATAAGTAAATGGTGAATTATGCTAAATTGTAACTAGTTCTAATGGGTAATGATTACATTTGGAGTGTATTAAGGTGGCCCACAATGTTAAGAGGGTGATTAGCATAAGTAAATGGTGAATTATGCTAAATTGTATTGTTTTGTCATGTTGAGTAAAAAAGAATTTCTTAAACCTTTATTTAAAGGTAATGTGTATGTATTAGGACTTTAGAACAACATACTTAATTGGTTTGTTTTGTAATTTATATTTAATGAACTCTATTAGAATACAAGTTCAAATTGATAGTCTTTGTAATATCAATGATCTCAAAGTTGTAGGGGCAATAGATATGACTATCTAACTTGTTATTTTGTTTTAACATAATAAAAATAATTACCCTAAATTATTATATTTTATATTAGACCGAACAACTTAACAATAACACAATGAAGTTTGACATTAACAAGTTGAAATAATCTTTCGAAGATGGGTGCACCACCGTCTAACTGAACTAAGCCTTTTATCGATGCAAGAGACTTTGCCAATTTTGGCACCTTCTAGCCATGTTGCTTATGTAGTAAAACCTTTAACAATATTGAATGTTTTTTGCTACTATCAACCTCTATCTGTCAAAATTGCACAACATTAACTAATTCAAATTATTTATTGCTATTTAAAAGTAATAATATTTTTACATACAAAGGCGATTTTAATCCTATTTAGCCATGCCTTGGTTGTTGTAGTTTGTTTCATCTTGCTTTGATAGTATTTTGCTTTTCTCTAGTTTTGAGTATCTGAGGTTTGCTAAAAGAGAAATGAAGATTTTAGTTAAAGTTCTAATATGCTTTATTTTTGCAACATAGAGTTAAATAATAACTAAATATAAGGCTTCTCATGGCCTCTATTTTTGTTTATCATGACTTTCTATTAGCGATACTGTAGACATCTAAAATTGACCTATTCCTAGATCAAGCTTTCGTCTACCATACTTCACTTTAATTAAATAGTTCTTAATTATTTGATTGAATTTCATCTATCGATCATCATCGATTTTATCCTCCATGTTAATTAAATAATCCTGATTATTTAATTAATTCGATTTAGCCTCCACATTAATTAAATAATTCCAATTATTTAATTAAATTATGTTTATTCCTCTAAATTAATTAAATAATCCAAGTTATTTAATTAAATCATTATTTGTCCAATTTAAATAAATAAAATCAAATTTGTTTATTTAAATATTCAAATTTCCCTCCACTTTAAATAAATTCAAAAAAAATTATTTAAATAATTTATTTCCTCCAAATTGAATTAAAATTAATATTTAATTCAATTATCCCATGTGCACATGAAATTAAATAATTATTTATTCAATTTTCCATTTATCCTCACCCACCATAAATTCCTCCAATTAAAATTAGTTAACAATCAATCAAAAGAGCTGACTCGTCAATCAAATTAGTTAACAAATCAATCAAATCAGTTAACATCGTAGTCAATCTAGTTAACTAATCAATCAATTTAGTTGAGTAGTCAGTCAATTCACTTAACAAAGCAATCAATTTAGTTCACTGATCAATCAACTCAGTTATCTAATCAATCAATTCAGTCAACTCCCTAATCAGATCTGTTAACTCCCTTGATGCATGAGAGGGCTTGGACACTTGTCCTCTAATTCGTGCACATTCTCTCAACCATCCTCAACCATTGATCTTTCTAACCATCCTCAATTGTAGATCTGTTATCTCACATGTCTATAAATTGAGCTTCATTCTCCATTTTTTATCATCTCTCATTTTAGTAAACTTATGATGTCATTTTCATTCCTTGGGAGATCAATATTTACGTTATTAGCAAATAGAGCAATCCACATCAAAAAGCAAGGAGCAATCAATTGAGTTTGGGTGCAACTTCAATTCGCTTGATCAGTGTAGGCAATTTGTTTATGCAAATCAGAGGTAAATTGTGCTTATTTGGTTTATCATTCGTTTATGTTTACATGCAAGTTTTCCCTATCACATTTTGGCACGCCCAATACTCTAACTTTCGTCATTAGCATGTTTATGCATTCACTTGTTTATGCATTTTTATTTGAAGCTCTCACATCGTTTTTGTCAAGTTTTGGGGATCAAGTTTCACAGGTCACCTCCTACGCGAAAATTGACCTCACCATTGAGTCTCGGAGGCCTCACAGGTAAAAATTGACATATAACACCCTCATTTTCGTTACTGAAAAAAAAATTGATTTTTTTTTTAATTTTTGGCCTAGTTTACACAAATTAGATTTCAAAAAATCAAAACAAAAGCAAAAAAATATCAAAAACACAAAAACAACTATTTTTTAGAGCTTATGTTATTTTTTTTAAGCATTTTCAATTAAACACAAAAACACAAACAAAAAAAAAATTAAAAATAGAACTTCTTTTATTATTTTTTATTAAGTATTTCAAATTATATTAAAAAAAAACACAACAAAAAAATTAACCAAAAAAAAAAAAAAACAATTTTTTTTTTGTTAAGGGCCCTTGGTGATGGATATTGTTGTCATTGATGTCAAAAGGAGTGTTGTCATATGGTATTGATTAACTAGTTTATTGCCTAGTTTAGTATTCAGTATGTGGCAGAGATTAGGATGTATGTCCTGAAGATGTTGTTGCAGTGTGTGACATATTTCAAGGCATAAGGAGGCTTTGTTGTTTGGAATTGGATCACCTTGATGGAATCATTAGAAGTGTGTGATCACCTTGTTGATGTCTTCATGCAATGGTAGAAGTGTTTGACTAGGAATCAGGTTGTCTTCGAAAGGCATAGCAGATTTTCTTCAGTATGCCATCACACTGTGTTCATGCATAGAGTGTTTGGAGTGTTCATCACCTCTGCAGGTGTCAAGACATCATAATATCCATGCATTGAGATTGTGATGAGTCGAGAGGGTTGAACAGATTCATTCTTGTTAGATATCCTCAGAGGAGTGTGGAGTTTGCTCATGTCTTCAATGTCCAAGGTTAGCTGCAGTGATTTTATGTTCGCTTGTGTCCAAGGTCAACTACAGTGATTTTATGGGTGCATGTTATGGTTTGAGTTGTCTTGTTGGTGTTGGTGTCATGATGTTGAGTGCTTCATGTTGACCATGGTTGCTCATATCATACAAGTCATTTTTGTCCTCAATTTATTGTTTGATGTATACCTAAAGCCATAAGAAAGATTCCTAAAGCCTAGGGTTTAATGTTGTCAATCTAGGGTTTGTTATTCTTCCAATATCCAAGTTTAAATGACCTCAATTTATGTCATGTCTTAGAGTCTTTATCTCTGAGATCTCTGTAATGTTCTAGGTTGAAATGGTCAAAGTCTTCATTTTTAATGATTAGGGTTTGCATTAGAGGCTTAAACCCTTAAAAGAATCTGATTTAACCTAAGTCCTATAAATCTATTTGTCCATCATCCATACATTGCACTTTTTGTTTTAATATATAGTTGACTTGTTGTAGTAAGTCGGGTCACTTAAGGTGACCTAGTAGAGGGCTCTTAAAACATTGTATTACTGGCCTCTAGACCTAACTCAACCGACTATACAAGTTATAACTTTTGGTTTGAGCGCCTGAAATGAGATCGAAGGTCCTGATTAAAAATAACAAAAGCGCGTAAGAATAAATCAATGGTGCTTGTTTAAAGTCGTTTCAAATTCCAACAACTACTCTCCTCAAATGAATTTGACAGTTGGCTTTTATAATTTTACTCTAACTACTTGTAACTGTATCTTCAATGAACTCGGAGGCCAGAGAATTTAGTTGCTTACTCTGTCTGACAGATTGTGTGAGGAGACTTAGATGTATGTGTTATAGAAAGATAGATCTATCTGCTCATGTGTAGATTATGAAGTCTAGCTAAGGAAAACAATGATTTTTGAATGTGTCAAACTTGAAGAATGATCTTAATGTATTAAATAAGATAGGTGGATTATGGGCAGCAGAGAAATGAAGGAAAGGTCTTAAATTACATCAGAATTTCTATATTTTGAAAGATTTATTCATGTATGACAGAGAAGGTTGATATGCAGATGAAGATCTTTGATTTCACTGAAGGAAGATTATAATTGGGGCAGAAATGATAGCAGGACAAAGCATTACTGTTTGCAGAGGTTTGTATATGATTTTCTAAGGGACAGAGTATTTGAGTTGATTTCTGATTATGTTTTGTAATCAATGAAAAGTGTCACTGTATGTGTGGTTGAGAAGATTGTATTTGAAGAATGTATTGTTAGAGACAAAAGGAGATATAAGGTTTTGTGGTGTATTGTAGAGAATCAGGGCAACCCCCCGAATCATTTTTCTTTCATAAGTTCACCTAATAGCCAGTGAGGCTTGCTTGGTCAGTGAGACCTGTTTGTAGCCATTGAGGCTTGAATGTAACCAATGAGGTTTTTTGTTAAGCCAGTGAGGCATTTCTGAGTGGTTTTTCTTCCCCTTGAGGATTTTCCACTCATGAAATTTATTGTGTCATGGTCTCAATTGATGTGTGATCGATCCATTTGTCTTTCATGCTTGAACATTCAGTCTTATCTATTGTTTAGTATTTGATTTCTTACTTTGGTAAAATACACTTTCAGCATTATTACTTTCTGTTTTTAAGTTTGAAAAGAAGTAAATGACTTGTTTTTGTCTACAACACTGATTCACCCCCCCTCTAAGTGTTGTTTGTACTGCAACACTTGGCCCCATCCTCTGGCTACCTGCACACAGCCCCCCATGCGCCTTGCATTTCCCTGTGGCGCTCAACCCTGACCACAAACCCCTACCCACATCCCTAACACCCCCTATAACCTACCCCATCCCCATCCCCTCTGCCTTAAAACTTACCCCCCTAATCCTTCCCCGTCCCTCGTTTCCCCTATCCTCAGCCCTTCCCCACTCCCTAAAACTGCCACCCTTCCCTGCGCTCCCTCTCCCGTCTGCCACCTCCCCTAGCCTGATCCTCCCACCAACACCCCACTACAACCCCTCCCGACCCCTTCCCTCCTTTGATCTACAACTCTCTGCCCAGCCCTTCTACTACACCCTACCCCCACGCCCATCTTCGCCGCCCCTGCCTACCTTAGCGAACACACAAAACCAAAATAAAATAAAAATAAAATTATACACCATAAAACAACACCAAAAAAATCAATTAAAGCAAAACAAAACCCTAAACATTAACCCTAAAATGCATAAAAAGGCCATAAATTTTTAATCTTTACTTCTTTTTTTAAAATTTTTTTTAATATTTTTTTAAGGCACTCAACCTCTCGTCACATGGAGGACCAGGGCCCTGTTTAAAAACCTAAACAATAAACTTAACCACAACCATTCAACTATCCATGTGACCACATTTGCAAACTGTTAGTTGTTTAAGTGACCTTCATGCTTGCCTAGATTGCTTTCACATGCCAAAATAGGTTGTTTTTTCTTTTTAGCATAAATTTTTGCAAGTATATCAGATTTTTGCGAAACTGCTTACGTTGGAAAGCTAGTTTTCTCAAATTTGTAGCGATACAGGTATCTTTAGCCCATTTGATCAAATTTATCAGGTATTATCAGTCAAACCTCCCATTTGTTTGGAATCTTCAAATTGCTATAACTTTTATATTTCTTAACAAAAATTAGTGATTTTTTTTAAATTGCATAGAATTTCATGTAGAATCTCATCATGCTATCTATTTTCTATCACTAATATTTCTCAAAAATTTTATAGATTACTCATTTTTCACATAACAAGTTGACTTGCAAATTTCTTGATTCTTTTTTGTTTTGGTGGAATCCAGGTGGACATCAGGAGCTGCCTCTTATTGTTTGACGAAGACCAAACTTTTTCTTGAGACTACTAATGTGATTTGATGTAGGATGTATGCTAAAGACAAATCTTGATTATCACTAAGTCTTAGGATTCACACTTCATTTTGTTTAAGGGAATTGACATGTATGACAAATCTTGATTCACACATTATTTTTGCTAGGGAATTGACATGTATGACAAATCTTGATTCACACTTCATTCTTGCTTAAGGGAATTGACATGTATGACAAATCTTGATTATCACCAAATCTTAACACACATTTCAATTTTGCATAAGGGAATTTACATGTGTTTTCCATTCTTGGAATTACTTCAATCTTAGAACTCATATTTTAGTTTTGCTTAAGGGAATTTATGCGTGTCTTCCGTGTTTGGAATTTCTTAAATGTGTATGCTCTCCCTTCGCATGACAATGTGATCTTAGGAATCAAAAACATTTAAGTTATTCATTTTATCTCTTTCCATGTATGCTATCAACCTTTAGAAGGGCCTATTTTTGGATTGTGCTTCATCCAAAATGGAGAACCCTAAGCAGATCTTTCCTTTGGACCACTATATAAATTGGTTGCAGTGAAAGCCAAGACTTGACCAACGTTAGCCTTGCCTTATGGTGCCAAATCAAAAAGAGGTGTACCAACACTTTGTGAAAATGATTTTTGCATTGTGTGAGGTATATGGGACTCTTAGTAGAATTGGTTAAAGCTTTTAGCTAGTAGCTTGTCGGATGCTCACAAGGCATTGGTCCCCCGAAGTTACTAGCAACCTTGTAGTTAGTGCCCACCTGACTCACCTCTGAACATCGTAGTAATTATCAGTGCAAGGGGAATCATTACAAGCCCTCAAGATTAATCACCATTGCCTCCCTTGAGATGAGATAGAAATCCCCGGTATTGAATAAGCTACTTGTAGCTTTTCGGGGAAAGGGTAATTGGGTCATCCTTCCATTCTTGGAGGCCCCTATCTATCCTCTCTCACAAAGACAAAAAAATGTACACACCCATACTAGGTGTGATGACATTTGAGTTGATGGAGATTCCAAGCTATGAGTTGATATTATCAGAGTGAAGCCTTGTCTTTAGGGATAAAACATGCTTGTTTTGTTTGCAAATTATGTTTATACTTGTGAAAACTTGGGCTTTTAGGAGCCTCAAACACACATACCTTTGTTGAAATAGTCATTTGTGTCTATTGCCTATTGTGTTTTTCTTGTCCAAGAGCAAACCAACTCAAAAAATCCAAAAAAACATAGTGACTAGAACTTTCCTTTTCCTTGTCAAAAAAATCTAAAAAAACCAAAATCCCTTATCGCATTTTCCTTGTCAAAATGGTTCTGATCATCAACAAACCTAGGTCAAATCCAAGACCAAAACTCACAATCCGAGGAGTCCCTCCTTCTCACTCCAATAATGATCATGAGAAACTTGTAGATTATGATGCATATCTTGAGGAACAAGTTGAAATACGAAGACTTACACACATGGGCAACTCCCTAGCACCACACCTACAATACATCATCCAAACACTTCCCCAAATTCCATCACCCCTTGACCAACAACACCTACAATGACTACAATCCATCATCCAACAACTTCAACAAAACCCATCACCTCTACTACAACAACTCCTAGTCGAAACCCAACAACTCCTAGCCACCCACCAGTCCAAAACCCAACAAACACAAACACAATATCAATAAATTTCATCTCCATCCTATGTTTCATCCCCTTTAACTTTAGACCGACCAACCACACATCATGTTACCCCTACATCAACCTATCCCACTTCTTCCACAGTTAACCCCTATCTATATCAATCCATACCTCAAGAACATCTAACCCAACAATTCCAACTGCAACAACAATAATTCCAACCCCAACAACAACAAGTCCAACCGTAACAACAACAATTCCAACCACAACAAAAACAAGTCCAACTACAACCACAACCTCAACAAATTACACCTCAATACCACGTGTCACCCCCATCACCATACCAATCTAACCTACCCACATATCATGTCAATTCCACATCAACTTATCCCATTAATACTCAACAACATCCACCCCAAGAGCATCCAACTCCTTATTCCAACATTTGAACTCACCATCAAATTCATTCACAAGGCTATCATGTTCCTTCACAACAAGACCACACAAGTCTAAGTTACCCTTTGCATCAAAATCAAGTGTCCTTAAGTCCTTATAGTACCTTTGACAAGGGAAACATCACTCTAGCTTATGCATCCTAAGGGTACCCTACCTCACCATCCAATCAAATACCCATACAAGAGCCTAATAGTCATATCCCAACACCACCATGTAGTCCCTATCATAGTCCATTGGTCCATCAATCTTCTAATCCATCAAGCCCTTCATTGCCTTCATCCCCATGTTCCTCTAATCTTCCACCAAAGGATGCCTCAGAGATAACCTTACGACAATTGATCCAAACAACATTGCTTGAGCTACCCCCTATAAAACCATCCAATTCCAATCCTAATACATCTAATCCCATTATCCTTCCAGCTAACCCAATACCTAATCCATCCAATCTCATTATCCCTGCATCTAATCCTAAGCCTACAACACCTTCCACTCCTATTATCCCTCCTCCTAATTCTCATCCTAAGCCTACAACGCCATCCACCATTATTATCCATCCATTATATTGTCCATCTAGCCATACACTCATGAAGTATGTGATCCAATGGTTATTAGCAAGGAAACAACCATCTCCATGTCATCAAACACCTATCCAAGAGCATATCAAAGAGCTTTAAAACATGTCCATTCCTTCAACCCCATCATATAATCCACAACCCATCAATCCTATTGAAGAGTATACTACCATGAGCCCAAGTCAAGATTCATTACACCCTCATGTTGTTGACAATCTAGAACCTATCAAGCTTATCCAAGAGTCTTCCACTCCCATTCAAGCAAATCAAGAGTTATGTCAAGAATATAATCTAGAGCATGTGGAAACATCAACCCTTCATCTAAATCAAGATCAAAGCACCTCCATCCAACCCATCCATAATCTATATCTTTTCTATGATCAAGTTCCTAACCATGAGCAAGCGAGCGAAGTTCAACCCATCCACAACCTTTATGTTTTCTATGATCAAGATATTATCCATGATTATGAGCCTACCCATGAGCAAATTGATTATATCCATAATCCCACAACTATCCATGAACAGGTTATCTACACTACTCCCATCTATCCTCCACCTAATCCTATCCATGATCCAACAACTTCCACTTCCATTGATGAGACACTTGACTCCCAAGTAAACATAGATGATCAAACAAATAACATGGGTCTTAATTAGCATAATGATGTTCATGATCTTATTGATACTTTGTCCTCCACTATTGACCATATTTCAAACCCACCATCATATACCATTGGTCTTACAACCCTCATCCATGAATGTTCCTCCTTAGGAGAGCAACAACCATTATCCACCACCTCACCTTCCCCATCCAATAAGGAGCTTGCATCTAGTGTCCAAATCACCCATAATCCCAGTGTCCACCACATACTCCAAAAAATGAACTATCAAGGTAAAGTATTAGGCCTTCATGAACAAGGTATTTTGGAACCTTTCCATGTCAAAGTCCCTCCACAACCATATGGCCTTGGTTATATTCCCTAAGAAAAGCAATCTCAAGGTGTTGGTACTTCCTCCATGTCTTCTAAATCCACTCCTTTCCATTATAAACCACATCATATCCCCAAAACATATGTTGCCATTCATCATCCATCATCCTACAAATCCCAAAAGCATGTGACCATACACCTTCCTCCATCCACTTTACCTCCACTACTTCCAACTCCTAAAATTACCCCATCCATTTTACCTCCATTATTTCCAACTCCTAATATCCCTCCATCCACTCTGCCTCCACTTATCCCAATGCCTAATATCCATATCCTCCAGTCCCCTTATCCATTTATCCACAAATCCACTTTTAATTCCTCCATCCATAAATCCCCTCACATTCCTAATCATGACCAACAAATGCACACATCGCCTAAACATGAAGCTTCCACCAAGTCCATGGGATTCACAAATAAACATTTGGATGTCTCTACCTATAAAGCCAAAAATCCTAAATATTCTTATGCCTTAGGGAATCAATGCAAAGAGTCAAAACAAAATATATCCAATAGGCTACCCAAGCCCATCCTTTCACAAGAAAAGTCCAAAAATAAAATGGTTTGGGTCCCTAAGCAAAAATAAATCAAGTCAAGTGAAGCATCCACATCCCAAAAATCCCCAAAATCTCACTTCATCCAAAAAATCCCAAATTCCTCCATCCCATAATTCCCAATGCAAAAATCATAAAAATCCTAAGTCTATGTGGGTACCTAAAATCCTACATCGACCATCCCCTATGAAAATAGGTCCATTACTCCCTACACCTCCTTCTAATCAAAAGCTTCAATGTTTATCATGGTGTGTGCAACCGTTGGTCTTGGTTCCTTTCCACTCCACAACATTTCCACATACCTCCATCTCCCCATCTTTCATCCATTATCCTACATATTTCACCCATCATATCCCTATGGTCCATGCTTTTCCATATCCACATCATAATCCACTATTCTTCCATCCATAATCCACGTCATAATCCACTATCTCCCATCCATTCTTGCATAATCCTTCCATACATAATCCACATCATAAGCCATTATCCACCTACTCCATCTCCATCTCATGCCATCCCTTACCAACATCTATGGGCATAATGACGTTTGGCATGGTCCATGCACGTCATCCATCTTTTAATGGAACTATCACCTTTCTTGGAACTAGATGTTTGAGTCCTTCTTATCCATTTCTACCTATTCCATCCAAGTATTAAAAAAAATGAAAAAAAAAAGAAGATTTTTTTTTTTTAAAAGTAAAGTGAAATCCCTTCGTCCAATGGTGAAAACCTAGTAAACAGGCACCTTGGATAAGTACCATGATGAAAACTTGGCAAGCAGGCATCATGCGTAGGTTGACTATCTATGTGTCTTACACTTGGGGGCACATTGTCTCATCCAACCTATCATTTCCTTCCTATCTACCTCATCCTATCATAGCTTATCTTACCATCCTTAGCCATTATACCCACATACCTATCCCATCTATCCATCCATCCTCCCTTCCTCCTTTTAATATTGATAAATGTTGGTGTGAATAGGGTTATCCCCTAACCGGTTTACCCTTGTGTGGATAATTCATCTTATTTAACTATTTACTAGTTAAATAATATTCACACATCACACATAATTCACATATGTTAAGTTGACTTAGTGAGTCTTCTAGATGTCTAGGTGAGTCTAGTTGTGTGTTGAGTTGTTGATAGTTGGAGTGAGTTGTCATATCCTCCACATGTGCAATTAGCTATCATCCTCTAATTGGCACATGTTATAGGAATATCTCCACTTTCCACTCCACCTTTCTAGCTCTCACCTTGCCTTTATAAGAAAGGCATATCATGTACATTGTAACAACAACATCCTTCTTTTGCATTCATTGATAGAATAGCATTATTCTTTCATTTGATCTCTCTTGTGCTTTCATGAAGTCCTAGATCCTAGGTGGCTCCAATCATAGCCAACTCTAACATGGTATCAGAGCTCTAGGAAGAATCACTTTGTGTTAGTCATTTTTTGAGAGATATTGAGTGCAATTCATGGTGGATCTTGATAGTTGAGTATGCTCTTCTCTTGCATCGCATGATGACCTGGAGAATCAGAAAGACTTGATAGAATACTAGTTTTGTGAGGGTTTCCCCTTCTTGCCCTTGTATTGCAAGTGCATTTCAAAGCATGTTGTTGCAAATCAGACTTCACCATTGCGTCCGGAGCAGCCGAAATAGTTAAGATCGCCTTTTGTTTCATCTAAATCAGATATCGAAGGCAAAATTGACAAGGGTTTCAATTTGAGGCTCTTTGGCGTGATCTGGGAGGTACCAACAATTTTGGAGCAGTTTGGCCCAAATCAACATTGCCATTGCGTCCGAAGCAGCCAAATTAGTAAGGATTGACTATCCAAACGCCAAAATCTGTTACTGTCGCAAAAGGCAATTTTTTTTGCCCCACAGTTCACCATACAAAATCTTTGCAGAGAATATTCCTGCAGAATCTTAGATTCCTCGCGCAAGCATTGCGCAGACAAAGGATTCAGCGTACATTATCTTTGACCAGCGGGTAATTAAAAATCTGTGTTTTTATTTTTGAAAGTGTTTTTCTGCATTTTTTTGTTTTGGCAGGGTACTGTACCCTGTCGCAGGTACCAGTACCTGCGGAATCAGAGGTCGCAGATTCATACACATCAACCAACAGATTCATACATCCACGATCGACGGTCAAATCCACAACACCTTGCAGACAATCCACATACTTCCCGATGACCTGCTATCAATTTTCACTGGCGGGTGTTTTAAAATTTCCTGTAGTGGCATCCAATACCCAACAAGGACAAATCATGACCTTCACATTTTCGACGGCCTTGAACATTTCCCTGCATCACAAATCCTCACTGGCATCTTTAAACTGTAGATCCAAGCTGCCTTAATACTGTCCACCGACCAGCGAACCTTAGTCCTTCAGCGGACTAGTGGCGATATCTTTGAAACCGTTATGCTTCAAACTCTGGCAGATTCATATTAATCTCGTGTGGTTGCTTCAAATCTTCGGCCTTTTTTTTTCCACATTGGTGGTCATTTACATTTTTTGCGGGAGTCTTCAAAACCTACGGCGGATCCAAATCAACTAGTCAGCAAACTTCATACCAACCACATCAAAAGCCATCGATGGAATCGACAGATCTATGAATTGTTCGATGGGATCTTCATTGACAGTCTTTGGCAATGACCTTCAACACAAATCATCAGCGGATCTCCTAAATCACTAGCGGATACTGCCAAATCTGCCTCCCATCAAAGTACAATTAGCTGCCACAAAACAGCCTTCAAAACTGCCATTGCTTGTTCATCGCCGACAATATAAATCTTCAGCAGCCCTTTGTCATCGACTCACATCGTAGAAATTCATGTCAAAAAATTTTCTAACCTCTTTTGGTTGGCATCTTACTTGAACCATCAATGGCCAGTGGTTTTTAAACTGTAGCAAACCACCAAACAAGGTCTCATCTAATAACCCCTGGTAGTTTCCGATTGGCTACTACACATAAACATAGGCGGTTTCACTTGTGGTTTTGACCTTTCCAATAGCGGTTTTCCATAAGCCAAAGGCGGTTTATAACTGTATACACCTAAAATTGGCTCAAGACGAATTAAGTAAATATTTCACTATTTATCTTAATCCTCATTTTCTTCTGTCAATTAAATACATATTACAAATTTATTTAATTAGCTCATTATCCCATATTTTTTTTTTTTAAAATGCACTTGGTAAACTTTTTAACGTGACCGGCGACGCTAGTGCGACACGCCCTCCGGCTCCACGCGAATGCTTTTGCCCAGAGTAATGAACCGGTGAGGCCACAACTGGGGGACCTCATCCCCTAGGAAGAACACTTCAAACCCGCGAGCTCATTGGCCCAGCGAAGGCGTAAAGCCTTGCGAGCTCATTGGCCCAGCGGGGGTTTGAACTCTGGTGGCCGCCACTACATCCTGAGTGACTTAACCACCGAACCATGCCATCATCGGCAACTCATTATCCCATAATTAAATAAAGCCATTTTATTTAATTAAATTCCCTAAATTCTTCTTATGTCTCACATCAATTAAATTCCCTAAATTCTTCCAAAGGTCTAAAGTTCAAAATCCACCTCACAAAATCCACCTCATCAATCCACATCATCTCTTCCACCTCACCATGTTGCACATATAATTAAATATTCTTAATATTTAATTAGCTAATATCCTCCATTTTCCAAAATAAATCTTTAAATCAATTATCCTCCACCAAATTGAATATTTAATTCAATGTTCCCTATTATCCTCCACTCTGAATTTTTAATTCAATTGTCATAACCCATTGTCCCCCACTCTGAATTTTTAATTCAAATGTCATAACCCATTGTCCCCCACTCTGAATTTTTAATTCAAATGTCATAACCCATTGTCCCCCAATCTAAATTTTTAATTCATTCCTTATGAATTAAAGATTCACAAATAATGAGGGCCATTGATCTCATCATTGGATCCTCACCCTCCATTCTATTTTCAGAAATTCTATAAATAGAACCCTCTCCTAAGCCATTTGAGGCACTTCATTTGACAAGATAACTATACTCAAAATTCTCCCATTCTTCTCTTCTCTCATTCATTCTATTCCAAAGTGTCCTCCATTTGTTGAGTGTTGAAACTCTCTTTCAACACAAGAACAGGTATTCACAGCCATTCTTACTTTGCCATCTTCACACAAGCAAGCAAGCACAAAAGAGCTTCTGAGGGCTTCAATCAAGATCAAAGCAAGATAGGCAACAATGGAAAAAGATAGGTTTTTGTAAGTATTTCTACTTGTTTGGTTTGATTCCTCTTTATCTTCACCTTCTATTAATGTTTGGGTTTTTAGGTTTTTCGTTGATTTGAACTAACTCTCCTTATTCCCCCTCACATTTTGGCACCCACCGTGGGGCCTTGCCCCTTTACTAATCCAAAAAGCTAGCTGTTTTAAGTTGCAGGTCCATGCAGGCAAAGAAACAGGCTTCTGGTGGCAGTTTTGCGCATTCACATTCTACAGTCACACATTTGTTCTCCGTAGCTATGCATTTGATTACACTGCGCATCTGTTCTCCGCAGTTGCGCATTTACACCCCGCAATTGCGCATACGCCATTTTGCGCATTCACTCTCCAACGTTGCGCATTTACACCCCTTAGTTGCGCATTCGCCACAGCTGCGCATTCATGCTCCTCAATTGCGCATCCATACTCCGCAGTTGCGCATCCATTCTGACAGTAGAAAATAAAAACCAGTGTTGCGCATATACTTCGTATTGTTGCGCATACGTATAATTTGTGCATCTACCTGGTATTGTTGCGCGTGTATTCTATCACATTGCGCATTTGTCATTCTTGCGCATATACCTCGTGGAATTGCACATTTGTCCTCTGTATTTGCGCATTCATTTAACAGATGCATACACTTCCTGTTTCTGTGCATTCAGGCTGCAGTGTTGCGCATCTGTTTTCTATTTTTCTATTGTATGTTTTCTGATTTGTGCATGTTGAGCTAACGTCGATTTTGCAGGAGTAGAGGCTGGATTAGCTCTTCTAGATATTTTGCTTAGACCATCTAGCCTAATTAGGGGTGAAGTAATCAAATGCATTTCATGACAAAACTACATATAGTCCCTAACTAGGAAGGAAGTAATTGGACCAAATTGCTATCTTGCATTGTGGATGTATTTTCTAGTTTTATCACTGCTATCTTCTACAAACGGGAAATGAACAATGCAATGATTAATCACTTTCAAAGTTAACAACTGGGAAATGAACAATGCAATGATTAATCACTTTCAAAGTTAACAACCGGGAAATGAACATTGCTATGATTAATCACTTTTCAAGTTAACTATCGTGTGAGTGCACAAATTAGTTTAGCCCATTTAGTTTTTGTATTTTAACTAGGTTGGATTTACCATTGTTATCTGTGCTTGTGAATGACAATAGGCTTATGCTCTCCCCTTAACTAGGTGATCAAAGTGCCAGACTTATCATTCTTTTTGTCAAACCTTTAGGGGGGCCTACCCTTGGATGCACACTTGTCTAAGTGGGAACGACCCTGAGTGGTAACAGGCTAAAGCCAAGCCCTACCAAGCCACTTAAAATAAATTGTGTTTGGGGTGAAAACCTCAAGCAACGAGTGTTGCTGCGTTACACCGACGACCAACCTCCCCCAAAACCCTCATAGGCGCAACCCTGTGAGGCTGGGAGACTCCATAACGGAGAGTAGTGCCACCGCATGTGTAACCACTCGAACGGTTGCCCTAATTACGAACCAACTGTATAGCAAACCAAAAACCCCTATTTGTTGATGCAAAGGGTGGAGCCCTTGAAGCGGCCTCGATTCAAGTGACATTAAGTAGAGGTAGCAGGGACAATCCTAAGGTTCGGTGTGGGTACGAGCCTAAGGAAACCCAGATCTGGTATGCGTGAGAAGTGAGTGCCGTGGAGGGGAGCCGGTGCTACTAGATACTGGAGCTACACGCTTTTAGTGGCACAGCTAGAGGATTCAACAAATATTGCCCCATCTTGCCTAAGTTGTACTTGTTTTTGAGTCATAATAGTCCAAAACTCCAAAAAAAATATAAAAAGATAAAAATCATGGAAAACTTCTATGTGTTTGCTATGTTTTTGCCATAATTGAACATCAACTTCATCAGAAATACCAAATTTTCCAAACCAAAAACACTGAGAAAATCCTGAAAACGATCAAAAAATTCCAAAAATCAGAGAAAACACAAAAAATAGCCAGAATTGCACATATATACCGACTTTTTGTGCATTTGAACCGACTTTTTGCGCATCTATCTGAATTGCGCATTTGAACTCTGTATTTGCGCATTTGAAAAAGCCAGTGTTGCGCATATGTGTCGACATATTGTGCATATACCTCTTGTTGTTGAGCCTTTAAATCTGAGAGCAAAAATTCAGTATCTTCCAAAGAAAATTTGTCACAAACTTCTCAAAAAACCAGTTCAAACTTGTTCTAGTTTTCAAAATCCGATCAAAGACCTTGCAAAATCCACCATTTCTCTATTATCTGCACCATTGCTGCTTACTCATCCAAAATTTCGCCACATCTTTTTCCAAGTTTCCAACAAGATTATAGTCAAATTTTCTTGATCAAAACCAAATCTCAAACAAGACCTAGTGAGCCTCCAAGTATCAAGGATTACTTATCCTTCTCTATCGGAACTCCACTAGTGGATTGTGCGAAGGCTAGTCGACATCAAGTAACGGATTCTTAACATCCTAGCTTTTGACTATCGCTTTTGTATACCCACCTTGTTTGACACCACCTAGATCTAAGAAGAACCTTGCTAAAACCTTGTTCCATCCTCGCACCTGTTTAAAATCTTCCAATCTCACCTCATCCCATCCCCTCGCCACCTTGCATGGTCTTGACAAGATCGCAAAAACAAAAACAGTTAGAAATGGCCGAGAGAAGTATTTTTGACAATCATGACGAAGAACCTTCCCTGGAAGAGATCCTCAAAATGCAACATGACACAAGATTTAACCGCCTACTAGATGGAGTACTTGCACAGGACCCTACAAAATTCTTCTTACACCTAGCAAGCCTAGGGGTAAAACTTCCCAAAGATTATGATGTAGAGGCTCTAAGGGAAACTGACAAAGAAAGAAACCCCGAAGGGAGTAGATAAGATGAAGTACCCACGGATAAGAGCAAAGCAATGATTGACTCTTTGGATGCTCTCACTCTGATGAACCACAAAGTCAAAACTCTCCAACAACGAATTTTAGACATGGAAAGGGGAACCTCCACAAAATAGTACACCCTAGAGGATATTGCACCATATCCTTTCGATAGTGCACTAGTCATGATACCTTTTCCCGCAAGATTTGAAGTTCCTAAGTTCGACAAATATCGAGGGAAAAGTGACCCAAGAGATCATGTTAGAGAATTCAATGCCACTTGCCTAGAAGTCGCACATAATGACACATATCTTATGCAACTTTTTCCTAGAAGCTTGGGAGGACAGGCCATGGAGTGGTTCTCTAGATTGTCCCCCGGCATCAAAACCTTCAATGAGCTCATCGATAAATTTGTCACTCATTTTTCCTACAATATTGAGCACGATACCTCAATATTGGACCTCTGTAATACTAAACAAAAAGCGGGAGAATCCTTCGCCGCCTTCTTACAGAGATGGAGACAACTGGCAAGCAAGTGCCCTCATCAAATGCTGGAAAGACAAATGTTAGAGATGTTTGTTCACAACCTACAAATGGACCTTAGCTACCAAGTACAAATCCAATGTGCTACTTCGTTTAGTAAGGTTATTGAGGTGGGTCTCATCATAGAGAAAGCCCTACTCGCCAAAGGCCAAATCAAACACTACAAAGACACTCCAAATACCTATGCCAACAATGATAAACCTAGGTTTTGGACCAAAAACAAAAACATTGTGAATGACGGGGTAGTAGATGCCAAGAATATGGCACCCAAACAACCGATTTTTAACCTATCCACGCCCCAAAACAACCCCACGCAAGATAAACCAACAAATAATCAATCTAGATTCACCAACTTCTGACCAAAAAGAATGTTCACGCCTTTGGATGAACCACTAGAGATAGCTCTATGAAAAGTGCTCTCCAGCAACCTCATAACACTTCCCTCAACATGGGAGTACGAGCCAAAGGTCAAACCCCGCTGGTGGAACAAAAATGATTTCTGCGAATACCATCGAAACAGGGGGCACAAAACAAATGATTGTATTATCCTCAAACATGCAATCCAAGACCTGATAGAGCAAGACAAGATATTTGTTAAAGTACATACCTCAAACAACGATCATCAGGCATTCAAGGATCCTCTTCCTAACTACGAGCAAGGAGGTCCTTCCAACAGAAATAACCGTGGCTCTAACAACGCAAATTACACGAATATCAGATACGACTACATTATTAACCATATCTATGAAAGTGACTCACACATTAATATGATCACTATCAACAAAAATCCAAACTGCAATGTTACTACCCGTAGTAACAGAGTCACCTAAGAGGAGCTTCCGCTCCTCCATCGAGTCAATACAGTATCATGGATCAACTCCACAAAACACCAGCACACATCTCCATGTTAGAACTTTTGCGTCTGTCTCCTTCTCATAGGTCCATACTCGACAAAGCTTTAGCGGAAGCCTCCGTTCCCACGAAGCTAGCTGAGGAGCAATTCCAAAACATGGTCGGTAACATCACCTCACCACACTCCCTATCATTCACTGAGAGGGATGATATGTCCATCACTCAACCCCATAATGCCTCCCTTCACATTGAAGCTTTCGTACACAAGCATAAGATCAAAAGAGTCCTAATCGATGGAGGGGCTGGTTTTAATATCTGCACGTTGAAGCTAGTCCTTACATTGGGCTTTTCAGAGAAAGCTATAGATCCGAAAAGAAAAATCACCATAAAAGCCTATGATGAGGAAGAAAGAACGTCTAAAGGGATTGTTACCTTACCGATCTGAGTGGGCCCCGTAGTGAAAGATGTGGCTTGTCAAGTCCTTGACATGGAGTTAGCATACAACATTCTTCTAGGATGACCATGTATACACGCTTTGAAAGTAGTACCTTCTACATACCATCAATGCATCAAGTTCACGCATGAAGGACAAGAGATCACCATCCCCGGTGATCCAAACCCCTATTAGTACTGCAACTCCATTCAGTCCAAACCAGACGTTGTAATCCCTAACAACCGTGCTTCTGCATCCTCGTCATCTCATGTTGACCCAGCTACACTGGCTTCTTCTTCAGGGGCACCTCCACCTAAAGTCCAACTCAAAGATAGAGGTTTGGGTGAATACACGGTATCTCAATCCCTCTGTCTAGCACAACTGCCTCTATCTCCCAGATCTATGGGAGACCTATCCCAAAAACACCTAAAGCAGAGAAGCCTACCAAGGGACCATTTGTAAAATGGGGAAGCCTAGAAGATGAGAGTGACGAAAAAGATGTCCTACAGTGGCTATACAAGGATGAAGCTAGCCCCTCAACGCAACAGGACCATCCTACTATACCAACAAAGCAATACGGACAAGGCTACCAAATACTACAGAAAATGGGATATGAAAGACATGGTCCACTTGGATCAAGAAAGGATGGCATCACTGAACCCATCCAACCTCATACTTTAACAGCCCGAGACACTATAGGACTAGGCTACAGCGGAGCACCAAGAAACAACAAAAATAAGGAAAAACAAATAGAAGTAGCCACTAACAATATGGTTGAACAAATTTAGAGGATGCAACTGGGGAGTGAAACAGATTCTAATGAGTACAAGTGGGATAGCCTCTCTGAGCTGTCTTGTGACGAAAAGGATATTGACGTTGTCCACGAGTATGACCCAACCCTTGCGAATGAGAGACAAGGTCTAAGAGCTAGACCTCTAGAGTCCGTTCCACATAATGACAATAGTGACAATCGTGAGGAAAGAATGATACCTCCCTCGACGGATCCCCTACTAGTGAGTACCATTGCAGACTTTGTTCATTCCCTCAACAATTCTGTCCTTACCATCAACTCTGTTGAATCCAACCAACCTCATGACCCCTTACCTCTGGTACACCCCGAACTTATAGACTGGGACCTTGAAGGCACCACCCTTGAGCTTTATACCTTTGAAAATGACGACACCATCATAGATTTTCTTGAGCTTAGGGATCATCTACCCGTAGGAGACCACAGAGCTGGCTACGCTATTGAACTTAATGAGAAGGCCTATTTTGGAGAGAGAGCCAAGCCTTTCAGTCACAAAAACATCCAAATAAAAGAACGATCTAACAGTGAAAACCGCTCCGCGGCAGTGTTAGATCATCAAAACAGTAAAAATAAAGACGCATCCAATGGTGAAAACCTCTCTGAGGCACCGAAAGATGGAAGGCTTGACCCTCTCCCCAATGTTACACATCAGGAGAGATCAACGATCTTGATAGAACCAGCAGAAGCAGTCAATGTCAACACAGGTGATAATCCCAGAATGGTCCACATGGCAAAGGCTCTAACAGAGCATGAAAAACCAGCATTCACAGATTTCTTCAGAAGAAAATAGATCAACTTTGCATGGACATATGCTGACATGCCAGGGCTTGATCCGAATCTCATCATGCATCACTTATCTTTAGCTCCAGGAGCTAAGCCTGTTAAACAAAAGCTCAGAAAGATGCATCTGCAGGTGGCACTCATGGTCAAAGAAGAACTGAAGAAACTGTTAGATGTTGGGTTTATCAAACCCATAGATTATCCGGAATGGGTTTCCAATATTGTACCAGTGGCTAAACCGGATGGCAGGGTCAGAATATGTATTGACTTCAGGGACCTAAACAAAGCTTGTCCTAAGGATGACTTCCCCTTGCCCAACATCGACATGATTGTAGATCTCACGGCAGGTCATACCATGCTATCACTCATGGACGGTTTCTCAGGATATAACCAGATAAAGATTGCACCAGAAGACCAGCATAAAACTGCATTCACATGTCCTTGGGGCACCTACTATTGGTGCATTATGCCATTCGGTTTGAAAAATGCTGGGGCTACATACCAAAGAGCCATGACAACAATCTTCCACGATATGATGCACACTATAATGGAAGACTACGTCGATGACATTCTAGCAAAGTCTCTCACACGAGAAGGGCATCTAGTAGTTCTAGACAAGATCTTTAATAGACTGGACCAGTTCAATGTGTGACTTAATCCAAAAAAGTGTGTGTTCGGGGTTACATCAGGAAAACTACTGGGCTACATAGTATCTGCAAATGGTATCGAAGTTGATCCCGCTAAGGTGAAGGCCATAATGGAGATGCCACCTCCTAAAAATTTGACTCAATTAAGATCCCTACAGGGCAAACTACAGTCTATCAGATGGTTCATTTCCCAACTGGCAAATAAGTGCCACCCATTCTCTCATCTGCTACACAAAAATGTATCCTTCAAATGGAATGAGTCATGCGAGCAGGGTTTTCAACAGCTAAAGGACTACTTAATGAAGCCACCAATATTAATGCCACCAATTCAGGGCAGGCCCCTATTACTATATATCTCAGCTACACTAACAGCTCTAGGAGCTCTCCTAGCTCAACACAACTATGAGGGAAAAGAACATGCTATCTACTACATTAGTCGAACACTCGTCGGATACGAGTTGCAGTACACACCAATAGAAAGAGCATGTCTAGCTATTGTATTTGCCTCGCAAAAATGGAGACACTACATGCTATCACACTCTATTAAACTGGTGGCAAAGATTGACCCACTGAAATACTTACTCAATAAGGTGACCTTAATAGGTAGATTATCAAAATGGGTCATGCTTCTCAGTGAGTTCGATATAGAATATGTGGATAGAAAAGTAATAAAAGGACAAGTGCTTGCGGATCAACTAGCAGAGGAACCTTTAACGGATGACAATCCCCTAAGCGCTGAATTTCCAGATGAGTCTATCTTCCACGTCAACATAGCAAACTGGAAAATGTACTTTGATGGCTCCTACACTCAGCATGGATCAGGGGCAGGTATCTTGTTGATCACACCTAATGGTGACATGATTCCAAAGTCATACAGATTAATGTTCCCTGCACTAACAATGTAGCAGAGTACGAGGCCCTGGTCATCGGCATCAAGCTAGCAGTTGAGTGGAACATCAATGAACTTCAAGTCTATGGTGACTCACAACTGGTCATCAACCAAGTAAATGATGATTACCAAACGAAGGATGAGAAACTGATTCCTTATAAATGCATGGTAGATGATTTTAAGGAGTATTTCGCCAAGATATCATTTGAACAGATACCAAGGATCGAGAATAAAGCTACAGATGCCATGGCTACAATCGCATCTCTTCTCGACATTCCAGACAATTCAACACGATATGAGTTCTTAGTAGAGCCAGTCTCTTGTCCTGCTTATGACACTCCAGAATCCCATATCATATGCCACATCATAGGAACCAATTCCCCTCTCTATGGTAAAATATTTGCCTATCTAAAAGAGAATACACTCCCAACCGACCTCTCCCGAAACCAGAAAAGAACCTTCATCCGATAGGCATCCTGGTATGCCATCATCGCTAACACCCTATATCGCCGAGGTCTCAATGGTACTCTCCTTAGGTGTCTAGATAGAGAGGAGTATCAAACTGCTCTAAGTGAGATACACAACGGTATCTGTGGGACCCATTCTAGTGGCTCTACTCTAGCCAAGAAACTCATACGCATGGGATACTATTGGCCAACAATGGAACAAGACTCCTATCAGTTTGTAAAGAAATGCACAAAGTGTCAAATCCATGGGAACCTGATACATGCGCCAACACAAGAGCTTCAGCCGTTGATGACTCCTTGGCCTTTCTATCAGTGGGGACTCGACTTAGTGGGCAAGATCCACCCCCCTTCCTCCAGCGGCCATAAATTCATTATCACTGCCATAGAGTATTTCACGAAGTGGATTGAAGTCGTGCCTCTCGCCAACATCACAGGCAAACAGATTGCCTCGTTCATCCTAAACTATATCATTTGTCGTTATGGTGTCCCTTCGTCAATTATCACGGATAATGGACGACCTTTCAAAAACCAAGATGTTAGGGAACTATGCGACAAATTCCATATCCAACACCGCTTCTCAACTCCTTACTACCCACAAGGTAACGGCCAAGTTGAGGCATCTAATAAAACCATTCTGAAAATCCTAAAAAAGACTGTCAATGATGCTGGCTGTGACTAGCATGTCCAACTGAATCCCGCGCTGTGGGCCTACCGCACAAGCATCTGCACACCCACAGGTGCAACCCCATACTCCCTAGTATATGGATCCGAAGCTATCTTGCCCATTGAAGTCGAGATCCCATCACTGAGAGTCTCATTAAAAGGCCTCATAATAGATGAAGAGTACAGAGTAACCAGACTCCAAGAGTTAGAGCTACTCGAAGAGCGAAGGCAACAGGCCTTTAATCACCTAAAAGCATATCAACAAAGAATGTCCAAAAGCTATAATCACAAGGTAAAGCACCGAGTCTTCCAAGTTGGTGATCTCGTCCTCAGAGAGAACCCCCAGAATCAACCAGATAGAGAAAAGAAAGGAAAGTTCAAACCCAACTGGTTAGGGCCTTATGTCGTCATTGCAGCCTATGGATCGGGGGCATATCAATTGGCCACATCTGAAAGTGAACTCTTTGAGGATCTTGTCAATAGCATGCATCTGCGCAAGTTCTATACCTGACAACCCCGATGTAAGGGAGTCCTAAAAAAAATTAAAAAAATGATCAAAAATAGAACAAAAAATATCAAAAAATGGAAAATAACAAAAAGAATCGGTACCATGATGAAAACCTGGCAAACAGGCGTCATGTGTACTCTTGGCTACGCGTGCAAATAAAAGTAAGTGGTGAAAACCTGGTAAACAGGCACTATCTGCGACAAACCACTCCCTCCATCTATGACGACTTCATTTTGACTCTTGTCTCCATCACACCGAACTAGTCCCTCCATGGTCCAAAATCCCGAACTACGTCGCCTCTGAGCTATCACGTAGGCAAGGCCATTATCAATGCGCCCCCGAGGCTCCGCTGTCCCATTAGTCCCATATCTAGTCTTTCTATCCAAGTCCCTACCACTTCTACAGATCCACCATCACCTAGGTCTTAGGTCCATCAGGTTTCACCCCGAACTACGTTGCCTCTGCGTCGTCACGTAGGCAAGGCCATTTAGCAATGAGCCTCTGAGGCACTAGGTCAGTCCCTTAGGGTCTGTCTCTCCACGTCTATCGTCATCTCACCCATAATAAGTCGATCCTGGTCCAAACTGGGGGCAACTCCTTGACCTAGTTGCGGATTTGGGTTCTTGAATGCCATCGTTCTGAAAGGAGATACCAATAAAGGATTGCGATACTTTCACCAGACAGCTAGAACAAAGTTTTCAACCCATAACGTCAACCTGTCCAAAACAAACACAAAGAAGAACTCCATATCGAAACACTCAAAATAATTCTATCTCAATTATGGCAAAAAGACACATCTAATGCAAGAATGTTTTGTCAACAGGTTTACTTACAAGGTCTTGAATTTTTGTCAAATTATGTCTTCCTATGCTACTCAAGGATGCCAATAGCTAGAGATGCTATGATGGGAACATAATTTTTCTTTGTCTGCTGCTTGTGGATTAAACTTTAGCAATGTGACGACTTAGGTCTAAAGACGTGATCGGCAAAACATCATCGAGGACTCCGAGGTCTAAACATGAAAAGGGGCAATCCTTGTCTGTTGAAACGCAAGAAGTACTCAGGTCATCTAGATTCAATTTTGACTAGATGCTTGTATCAACTTGCTATATCAAAATCCAGGCATGAGACACTCAGGACATCTAGGTCTAATTATACCTAGATGCTTGTACTCTCTTTCCACATTTCAAAAACTGAAAAATACCAAAAAGTGCCCGATGATGAAAGCAAAAGACTTGCGAAGATGACAAAATCCATATCTACATCCGTCTCATATCCAGCAAACTCCATATCATCCACACAACCATGCACAACCTGCAGTTTATCACAAACGAAAGTCAGTATTTTTCCATGTCTTCTTCTATTCCAACATCATCTCTGTGTCGATTGAGTACATCTGGACATATCACACACATAACATCTAAGTTGCATATCACATCACATGAGATAGTCATTTGCATGATTACATCATTGGCATAAATAATAAAACCATGAGATCAATTTCCATACATTTTTTAAGATCATCCATATACATTGTGCATCCATACATTTGTATCAAAAGAATCAAACGCAACAGCATATAGAACTGCATAACCATATCCATACACATTAACATTTTCATAAACTCAACAAAGCATTCTAAACATCCATCTAGTATGCATAACATATACAAACACATCATAAAAAGAGCGTGCATCCATAGCATATAAATATCAACGCATCACACATATAGCCCATGCATAGGAAACAACAACATCATCACATAAACATATGTCCAAAGGTACAATATATCAAAATCTCTGTCCACTCTCAGAGCCAAGTCATAAGTGTATACAACATATAAAAACTAGTGATACATGTCTCAGAAAATAAAAAGTACATATGTGCGCTATCTCAGCCATCTGTCAAAAATGTGCTACAAAAGTGACCTAAAAATGGTATAGGTATCTGGGGTATGTCTAACCCTGTTGTCGCGGAACACTGCTCCCAGCACTAGCCTCTCCTCTATCCACCCCTGATGGCAGTGGGCCCCTCACTGAGCCCACAGACGGAGACCCACCTGCTCTCTGTGCTACCTTTGACTGGCTCCGAAAAGTTACGGCTCTCTGACTTGCCGGCACGGCACCATGATATAAACCCCAGTAATACTGAGTCTGTGCCTGAGCTCTCATCAGATCACCCTGCAACTGTGCTACCTGGGCCTGAGTCTGCTGCACCTGTGCTACCAAAAAGCTGGAGGTCGCATTAGTACCCATAGCCATCAAGGCTGCATCCCGCTCCGCTCTCATAGCCCGCATACTAGCTAGGGCTCCATCTCTCTCCTGGCTCAACTTGGATATCTGAGTCGCATCTGCCTCTCGCCATGACTCAGCAGCTCTCAGATGAGCCCTCAGATGTCTAATCTGGGTCTGTAATGACACCAGAACCTGCTGCTGCACATCAAGCTGTGGAGCCTGCTCGGCCTGTGCCACCTGTTGTGCGGGGCACCTGTACCTGTGTGGCTTGTACCACTTGCTGTGCTGGCACCTGCTGAGGTGGTGGCATCTGTCTCGACACTGCCACTGATACCTGTGCCTGTCCCCCTGCCTGCTACCCCACAAGCCCCTCTCTGACTCTCTGTCTCTGTCTTTGTCTCCCCTCGTCTCCCTGATCTCTCCTCCTCTGCCGTCCACCCCTCCCCCTGCCACCTCTACCCCCGCCGTCTGAATCTCCCTCATCTATATGAGGCGCTACCTCTCCAGGACCTGTGTAGCAAGGAAACAGATGTGTTGCGAACCACTCCTCATAGTCTGGTGTCATTCCAGCATCCACTATATCCCTCCACATCAGCCAGGCTGCATACGGAATCTGCAGAAAATCAGCCAACGCCTTCTCATAAGAAGCCATAGGACCCCACCTATACTGCTCGGCGTATGTCCTGGCAAAACAGGCCTCTCCCTGCGGTCTCCCTTGCACCTAGCCAAACTGTCACTGCACGCAGCTGACAATCTGCCGCTCCAAAATAAACCGAGTTTGACCAATCAGCCACCTCGTCTGAAAATAATACGAGAGCTCATCTGCCTCGTCATCCCATACCTCGCAGTCGATGTATGGCCGCCAGACAACTGCATCCACGCCATCAAAGGCATGCCTCCAGTACTCAAGCCTCCCCAACCTGTGCTAGGAAATCACACCTGCATACCCATAGCTGTAGGGCTCACCCCTCTGCCTCTGAAAAACACAGATCGGACGTGTGATGGCAATATGCTCCTATAACCAAAATTGTAAGAGTGACACACCCGTCGCCAAGCCAGAGCCTCGGTGGTATACTGCCTGATGAAGGTCTTTGTATAAGTGTGCAAGCACGCACACACCCCATGCATACCGAGTCCCATTGGTAATCATGCTCTCCAGCACCCGTCCCCAGCCAATGGGGAAGCTGTGTGCTCTCCTATCGGGGCATACTACGCCTCCGATCAGTCCAGCCACTATGCCTGGGAAGTAGTCATAGCAATCATACATGTCCTGCCATGAGATATCCTCCCCTACCAACTCGGGATCATCAAACACCCGTCTGCACTCCTCTAGCCCGGCGCCACACTGTGACTCATACTCAACTAGCTCTCCCATGATAGGGAGGTGCAGAATCTGATAAACATCCTCTAAAGTGATGGCCATCTCCCCCATCGGAAAATGGAAGGTCCCATCCTCACTATGGAATCGCTCCACGATTGCTGTCACCATCGCCTGGTTCATGCAAACCTCGGGCATGAAGAGCACATGATATAATCCCATCGCAGCTAGAGCCTCCCGATCCATATCCGTCAGCATGTACCACTGCAACAACAGCAACGGGAACAACTCTCGCGATGTCAGCACATCCCGAATATCCTCCTGCAACCAAGAAATGCATACTGTCAGCAAAAATCCAAATCCATATCGACAACCTACTCCAAGCAATCAAGCTATCCTATTAATGACTCAACATATCAAATTAATCAAACAGCATATCATCTCTCGACTAGATTCTTAGCAATCTCTCATCAATTGACGCATCGATCAGGATGCCAATTGGGTTAATTTTGTTAAGTCAACTGATTTGCCTAAAGGTACAAATGCGCAAATCCCTGGGGTAAATGCGCAATTTCATAACAAAAGCATAATTTCCCCATGAACGTGCAACTCCACGCCATGTATGTGCCATTTTGGCACATGCGCAACCTTTTGGATCAAATGCGCAAATTCCCTACATATGCGCAATGAAATAAGTCAAATGTGCAATACTCAATATATGCACAAACTCACAGTGTATATGCGCAACCTCAGAATGAATGCGCAACATATTTGAACAAATATGCAAGATACACAAATGCGCACATTCAGTAAACAAAAGTGCAAAACAAGCAGATGCGTAATTCCGCAGCATGAATGCGCAAACCCGCAACAAATGCGCAATTTTGGAGCGCATATGCGGAAAAACTAGGGTTTTTGCACATTTATTCTAGTTGGTTTTCGTGGCCATTAATACACACAAAAATTGACTTTCGACAAGTTTTGAAGAACTACATACCGAGGGTCCTGCCTCTGCTGGCCGATCGAATCGTCGAATCCGCTCAAACTGATGCTGCTCGCGCAGAATATCCATCTCTCTAGCTGCCATGCTCTCCTAAGCTCTCTAGAGGACAAATCACCTATGGCCAAGTGTACAAATGAATAGTTTGTGTGGACCCAACTCCTATATATAGCAAGTGGCCCATATTGGACTGTATGACTCTTTAATTGATTTCCATGGCTGTTTCTCCGAACCATAACCTATTTTTCTCCATCCTAAACCATTTCTTTGCCTTCTTCTTTGTGAGATTCTTCGTCTCATGCCCCGACGTTTTTTCTCCCGTCCAATCTCCCGAGGGGGCATCCTGTCGTTAAACTTGTACCAGGGGCAAACTGGGGCATGTATCACTGTCAAAAATTCTTATTCTTTGAAACAATGTGATAAAACACATTGCTTCAAAGAGGGGCAAAATGTATACACCTAAAATTGGCTCGAGACGAATTAAGTAAATATTTCAATATTTATCTTAATCCTCATTTTCTTCTGTCAATTAAATAAATATTACAAATTTTTTTAATTAGCTCATTATCCCATAATTAAATAAAGCCATTTTATTTAATTAAATTCCCTAAATTCTTCTTATGTCTCACATCAATTAAATTTCCTAAATTCTTCCAAAGGTCTAAAGTTTAAAATCCACCTCACAAAATCCACCTCACCAATCCACATCATCTCTTCCACCTCACCATGTTGCACATATAATTAAATATTCTTAATATTTAATTAGCTAATATCCTCCATTTTCCAAAATAAATCTTTAAATCAATTATCCTCCACCAAATTGAATTTTTAATTCAATGTTCCCCATTATCCTCCACTCTGAATTTTTAATTCAATTGTCATAACCCATTGTCCCCCACTCTGAATTTTTAATTCAAATGTCATAACCCATTGTCCCCCCACTCTGAATTTTTAATTCAAATGTCATAACCCATTGTCCCCCAATCTGAATTTTTAATTCATTCCTTATGAATTAAAGATTCACAAATAATGAGGGCCATTGATCTCATCATTGGATCCTCACCCTCCATTCTATTTTCAGAAATTCTATAAATAGAACCCTCTCCTAAGCCATTTGAGAGGCACTTCATTTGGCAAGATAACTATACTCAAAATTCTCCCATTCTTCTCTTCTCTCATTCATTCTATTCCAAAGTGTCCTCCATTTGTTGAGTGCTGAAACTCTCTTTCAACACAAGAACAGGTATTCACAACCATTCTTACTTTGCCATCTTCACACAAGCAAGCAAGCACAAAAGAGCTTCTGAGGGCTTCAATCAAGATCAAAGCAAGATAGGCAACAATGGAAAAAGATAGGTAAAAAAGGATTTTGTAAGTATTTCTACTTGTTTGGTTTGATTCCTCTTTATCTTCACCTTCTATTGATGTTTGGGTTTTTAGGTTTTTCATTGATTTGAACTAACTCTCCTTATTCCCCCTCACAATAACCACAAACCTGTCATAAAATATCTGGCAATCAAACTCACCTGCAGGTGGCAGGAATCTTATACCATTGGTGGCAGAATCTTAGGGGAATATACCCCACATAAACTGTCAAACAGCCGCGTTCCCTCTAAACCGACAAATAAAATGACGGTTTCTGTGTTTGGATCGGCGGTTTCGAGACAACAAAAAGCAGTTTTACCTGGGAGTTGGCAGTTTTCCCTTAGACCAGTAGTTTCAGCCTAAATACAGGTGGTTTTAGCCTAGAACCAGGGGGTTTCACGACCAAATAACAGTAGTTTCCGTCAAGCATAAAGGCAATTTTCTAGCAAATTTTTGCTTTCTGGGAGGGGGGCTTTTTTATGCCAAAAGGGAATATTCTGAGAATATTTCACTAACGTCAGCGTCAGGGGGGCCATTTTTGCCCCTCAGAGCCCTAAAAGGGGGCTTTTTTTCTTTTTTGCATAACTTTTGCCCACGGAGGCAAAATCAGGCAAACAAGATATCGTCGAAAAGCTAACAGAGAGCACTTCGCAGTTGTGTCAGTAGTTCTCTAAAATTATGTTGCAGCTGACTGCTACAACAGTTTGAAGATAGATCTTCATTTTTCACTTCCGAGCTCACAACTTTCTGCCACGATCTCTGATTTTTCAATTCTTGCGGCATTAGAAAGGTATTCAGGAGCTCTTCAAATCAATCCATGCACTTTTCTCAGATTCAGCTCCAAGTTCATTTTATTTCATTTATCAATTTTTTGTCTTTTGAGTGATAACTTGGACATTTTGGCACTTGAGGAAGTGAAACTTGTTTTGAGGGGATTTGTTAGCTTTGATAAATCATTGTGAGCAATTGTAATCTCCTTTGAATCTCAGTTTTAAGAGATTTTCATGTTTTCCCAAATTTGGTCCCTTGAGGACAATTGTAAATCGCACTAAGTATAAAGTGCCACAATCATTAATTTTTGGGGGGGTGATCTCTTTGATTGAGTAACAGGGGGGTGTCTTGTGTTCTTTTTTGTACTCTTGCATCATGGATCCACACAAACTTCCTCTACTCACACCATATAACTATCATGAGTGGAAAACTAAAATGGAGATTCATTTAAGAAGTTTGAAAATTCATAGAGTAACAATGGGTACAGAAATTGAACCAATAGTAGCTGTAGAAAAGAGAAAGTGGTACAATAGATGTGATCAAGCCTATGGAACACTACGCTTGTCTATCTCTCCTGATCTTCTTTTTCATATTGAATCTTGTATAACACCTAATGAAGTGTGGAATACCCTAGAGAATCTCTTTGGTAAGCAAGATACTATGAGAGGTTTCAAATTGGAGAATGAACTAATTGGTTTGAATCCAACCAATTTTGCAAGCATCCAAGACTTCTTCACAAAGTTAAAATCACTTAGATTGCAGCTCAAACAATGTGGAATTAAGAAAGAGGACACTTAATTGATTCTTTCAATCCTTGCCAAGCTTCGTCCTGACTATTCAGTTTTTGTTTTTACCTTTTTTGCTACTATGGATGCACTTGGGAAAGCTTTCACAATGCCTTCACTTGATGAGTTTGCTGCGTCACTCACAAGGGAGCAAGCTAAGTTAGTACACATGGGCACATTGAAGTCTCCTAGGAATCAAGCTCTTCTTGCTATTCAAGGTTCTAAGGGTCAAAAGACTTCAACTAGCAAGGGCAAGAAACATAAAAATAAGAATCTCAAGAACAATGAGCAAGCAAAGGAATCAACCAAATCACCTAAGTCCTCATCCTCTCCCAAGGAGGAATCATCTAAGGAGAGACCAAAGTATGCATTTTTCAACAAACTAGGACATGATGAGCATAAGTGTTATGAGAAGAAAATTGATGAGTTGACTCGCATTATTTAAAAGCACTATATCCAAATGTCATCATCATCACCTAGTACATCCTCTTCTTTGACACCATCATCATCTACACAGTCAGGGACATTAGGTGTTGCAAATGGGATAGCCAAAGGAAAACGACATTTACTCTTTACTTCAACAAGTCTTCAGTCAGAGAGATGGCTTCTTGATTCAGGAGCTTCTCATCATATGGCATCTTCACAAGGGATGTTCTCTTCATTTGAGTCATGTACTTCGACACCTATCTTGATGGGTAACAATACATACATGCATGCATTTGGAAAAGGGCAAATTGATATTGGAGAGAATACATTCAAAAATGTGTTGTGTGTACCTTCCTTGTCAACCAATCTCCTTTCCATCTACTAGATTACTCATTGTGGTGCAGGGAAGACAGTTGAGTTCACTCCTGATTCAACGATCATTCAGGACTTGGAGAGCAGAGACATCATTGTTGTTGGGATGGTTGATCATGCATCTCTCTTGTATACCGTCTCCCATTTTGCTTCTTCTGATGATGTAGATCCATTGATTGACATTCACAATCATGCATCAAGTGTGAATCATGTTTCTGAGGAGAAGTTTGGGCACTTGAACCTTGGTGTTCTTTCACCCACTTTGGTTCATAAGACTAGTGCTGAGCTTCCATCACCTCATCCTCCTACTTCTTCAAAGATTGACATCGACATGGTTTCATCTACTTCAATTGAGCAGGATCATACAGGTCTTTTAGACACAGCTTTGTGGGATACTTTCTTGGCAGGTATATCAGACTTGTTTTGTGAGTCTCATATTGTAGATTTGGAGGACACACTTGAGGGGATATCTCTCCTCTTTGATGACAGTTACAGCACAACTGTTATCCCATCTACTTCGTCTTTGGAGGTTGTTCTTCATCAGTCTACACAAGATTTTGGATTGGACACACATCATTGCATTGTGAGATTCTTTGATTCTGACATGTGGACACTTAAGTAGTCTTCAGAGGCATACATCATGAGGCTTTTTCCCTCATTCCTTGAGATGGATTTTTTCGACATCAGCCTTTGGATTGGTTTCTTCCTAAGGGGAGAAATATTGTTTGCAGGTACAAGACACTTTCCAGTGTTCATCTTCAGGCATTCACCATCGGCACAAGAGCTTCTTCATTGTGGGGAGGACCTATAGTCTCACACTTGCTCTCCTATGGGGGGTATTTGATTGTACATGTGTGATAGAAGTTGTCCTTGGGGGGTCATGTTGAGTCCTACTATCACTTCTTCTTTCACTTTCATGTTTCATGCATTCTCACTTTTGGAGAGGAGTTTTGTCCCATGAGGTTTTCTCCTTTTCTCCACTTGAGATTTGTTATATATGGGTACCTAACATGGCCTAGTAGACGGTACCCATCCATCATTCTATCTTGCTTTAGTCAGCTACTCCCTAAGTTGCACTTAAGGGGGGGTGTTGGTGTGAACAGGGTTATCCCCTAACCAGTTTACCCTTGTGTGGATAATTCATCTTATTTAACTATTTACTAGTTAAATAATATTCACACATCACACATAATTCACACATGTTAAGTTGACTTAGTGAGTCTTCTAGATGTCTAGTTGTGTCTAGTTGAGTCTAGTTGTGTGTTGAGTTGTTGATAGTTGGAGTGAATTGTCTTATCCTCCACATGTGCAATTAGCTATCATCCTCTAATTGGCACATGTTGTAGGAATATCTCCACTTTCCACTCCACCTTTCTAGCTCTCACCTTGCCTTTATAAGAAAGGCATATCATGTACATTGTAACAACATCATCCTTCTTTTGGATTCATTGATAGAATAGCATTATTCTTTCATTTGATCTCTCTTCTGCTTTAATGAAGTCCTAGATCCTAGGTGGCTCCAATCATAGCCAACTCTAACAATAAAGACATAGGGGCAAACTATTGAGAAATGTTTTAGAAAATCTCTTGATATACCTCATCCTTTTCAACCAATCCAACCATCTTCTCATCCTAAGCCAACCAATCCAATCATCCTATCGTCATAAGCTTTGTCATGTAAAATCCTAAGCATTATACCTAGAATGGGGCATCTTATTCCTATGCAACATAGTCTTTGGTGATCACATCCTAAGCACCTCATCCATTCCATCCACTATTGTCTATTCTTTTATTCATCCTTCTATCATACCTCATCCATTCCATCCCATCTTTCTCCTTACATCTAGACCTTGTCTTCCCTTGTCATCGGTATCTAGTACTAAGGCTATCCAAATGCAATCCCATGTCAACCAAAACATTTCAAAATCCAGAAAATCCCAAAAAAAATTCAAAAATCTAGAAAATCCCCAAAAACATTCAAAAATCCAGAAAATCCCCCCAAAAAAAACATTTCAAAATCTAGAAAATCCCAAAAATATTTCAAAAATCCAGCAAATCCCAAAGGCATTCAAAAATCTAGAAAATCCCAAAAACATTCAAAAATCCAGAAAATTCTCAAAAATAATCATAAATCTTCATCTCCATCCCAATCCATCAACACTTTCATCGCTTTCTTCTTCCATCTATCACAATCCATCCTATCACCCCAACTTGACTAACTCAAGCAGAAAATGAACTATGCATCCTTTGACAGCTAAAGTCCTTACCAATCTCGAAACAAAAAGACTACTCATGAAGCCATATGTTGTCCCACATGCCGCTTGCCACATCCGCTACATCAATCCTTTTATCCTAGATCAGATCAACATCCTTTAATGGATATATCATTCCTACAATGAGGCTTCATCTACCCTATCTACCCCGAGCAACCTCTTTGGCAAGAGAATATGTTGGTTGTGTGTTTGTTTTGTCAGTTAGTTGATTTCCTTTTTGGTTTATCTTGTGTTCCTTTCTAACACCTATTCAAGACTACCTTGATTTTCTATATCTTGGTATGTGGCGATGCGGTATCGATTGGGGCATAGTCATTGCTTTCGTATCCTGTGTTTGTGGGATGAGCTTATTATCCTCCTATGACTAATACATATCTTGTTTGTGTAGGAATTAGCATCTTGCATATCAATATATTTTGCATCTATGGTTATGTAAAGGCCTTATGTGTATTAAGATTATTCTACGCTAAGACTATTTTCCATTCACTTATCTGACAAGGTTCTATTATACCTAGTAGTAATAAACTCAAACCGTTTGTTTGCAGAGTTAGTTGTCTTATGCATGGGATACATAGCCACCCTGGTTCTCATACCTTGGTGCATAATATCCTTATGCTATATCAAATAAAGGATTGCTCTATTATACATATTAGCGTAACTTCTCTGATTCAATTATTTATTCTATCCTCATTATTTATTATCATTTGCCCACCATCTATCCTTTCATCTTCTCCATTTTTCTCTATGTTGTTCTCCATCTTCTATCTCCTTATTTTCTTCATATCCAATCATTTCGAGAGCACACCCATATTCTTCCAACTCGTCTGTCCTCTTGAGGGGGCATCATTCAACCTATTAATTAATCTACTAGGTACTTCTTCTACTCGACTGGGGCATCATCATTTCTAATCCAATCATATTGGTTCTTCTAAACCAATATCTTCTTCTATCCAACATGGCACTATGTTTTAAACTTCTTTGAAATGATGTTACTTTGCAACACCATCTCAAAGAGGGGCAAAATGTAGACACCTAAAATTGACCTATTCCCAGATCAGGCTTTCGTCTACCATACTTCACTTCAATTAAATAGTTCTTAATTATTTGATTGAATTTCATCTATCGATCATCATCAATTTTATCCTCCATGTTAATTAAATAATCCTGATTATTTAATTAATTCAATTTATCCTCCATGTTAATTAAATAATTCTAATTATTCAATTAAATCAATTTATCCTCCACATTAATTAAATAATTCCAATTATTTAATTAAATCATGTTTATTCCTCTAAATTAATTAAATAATCCAAGTTATTTAATTTAATCATTATTTGTCCAATTTAAATAAATAAAATCAAAATTGTTTATTTAAATATTCAAATTTCCCTCCACTTTTAAATAAATTCAAAAATATTTATTTAAATAATCTTATTTCCTCCAAATTGAATTAAAATTAATATTTAATTCAATTACCCCATGTGCACATGAATTTAAATAATTATTTATTTAATTTCCCATTTATCCTCACCCACCATAAATTCCTCCAATCAAAATCAGTTAACAGTCAATCAAAAAGCTGACTCATCAATCAAATTAGTTAACAAATTAATCAAATCAGTTAACAGGGTAGTCAATCTAGTTAACCAATCAATCAATTTAGTTGACTAGTCAATCAATTCACTTAACTAAGCAATCAATTTAGTTCATTGATCAATCAACTCAATTATCTGATCAATCAATTCAATCAACTTCCTAATCAAATCTGTTAACTCCCTTGATGCATGAGAGGGTTTGGACACTTGTGCTTTCCTGATTCGCACACATTCCCTCAACCATCCTCAATCGTAGATCTGTTATGTCACATGTCTATAAATTGAGCTTCATTCTCCATTTCTTATCATCTCTCGTTTTAGTAAAATTATGCTGTCATTTTCATTCCTAGGGAGATCAATATTTACGTTATTAGCAAATAGAGCAATCCACATCAACAAGAAAGGAGCAATCAATTGAGTTTGGGTGCAACTTCAATTTGCTCGATCAGTGTAGGCAATTTGTTTGTGTGAATCAGAGGTAAATTGTGCTTATTTGGTTTATCATTCATTTATGTTTGCATGCACGTTTTCCCTGTCACAGATACAATATGATTTGAGCAAAAGCTATAATTGTTTCCCATGCTTTGTTGTAAATTAGGCTTGCTTGAGCAGCTCTGAGGAAGTCATCTTAAACAACCTCATAATTGATAAAAGCATATTTGTTGACCGTTGAGGCTTATTGTTTTCTCATGCAATGTTGATGCAGATAAAAGCCCTCTTGCTCACAAAACACACAATTTAATACTCACAAATCAAGATTGCACCAATTTATTAAGTTTCTTCAAAACACACAGGAATGTAAAATCTACAACAAATTACAAAATATCATGGCCTTTCATGGCCTCTGCACAAAATCATCTAGTTTCTCCTCTGGTGAATTATATCACTTATTGGTTCCTCCTCCTCTCTGCTCCAAATTCCAATATCTTCAGGCAACATATTTTCTACCTTGGCACTCACTCTCCCATGGTAGCGACCTTGTTATTTGGTGCTTTGTTTATTTCCAAGGACAACCACCCTTCTCTAGTAGTGACCTCTTTCCTTCTCACCCCTCCACTTGGCCGCTTGGTTGCTCACCTTTTTTATGCAAGAGCATCCTGTTGGGTGCATAGTTTGTTTGATTTTTGGTTTGATTTGGGTTGTTTTGAACAAATAAGGTCATTGGAGACCATTTGGAGTCATTTAAGACCATTTTAATGTTTGCGTCCAATGTGGTAAAAAACAAATGTCATTATTGTAAGCAAAAGTACATAAACTTGCTATGTTGGTTAAAGGGGAAGTTAATGGTTGGTTAGGAAGTTTCCAATGGATTGAAATTCAATGTAAACACATGTTCACACGCCCAAGAGGGTTGGAGACAAGATTGAATGAGAAGAACACTTCATTTTGCATATTTTTGTGGTATTTTCTATGTGATTAGACTATAAAATGGTGTTGTATAGACTGGTACGGTCCTAAAAATGCTTGGAAAAGTTGAAGGACACTCTTAGATTTCTAATTCTTTTTGTTTGATCAATTTTCATTGGGTTTTGCAAAAGTTATGGCCATTTTAGTGTTGATAGTTGCAGATTTTTATTGAAAAGACAACAAAGAACAGATTGGTACAACCTTGTATGGAATATTTTCAGATCTATGATGGCTTGGAATGATAATGGAATGTATTAAGGTTCAAATTCAATTGGTTTGGCGTGATTTGATTGAGTTTTTCTCAAGTTATGGCAAATTTACTACTAGTTGCCCTGTTTCAGAAATAGGGTTTCCAGTGAGTGTAATAAATTTAAAACTTTTATTTTAACCATGGGAAAATTATGAAACTTGGTGAAATGCTTCTTAAGGCCATTTTCTAGATACCCATTAAAGGAAATTGTACCAAACAACTGTATGTGAAAGCTATGCTAACCTGTATGTGTTCTTTTGCAAGAAAACAATCGTAAAACCCTAGTTCCATGAGGGTTTAATGAAATCTAAGCAAAGTTTGATCATGAATGTGTGATGGATCAATGATATGTGTTGTAAGAGGTTTGAACAATCCAAGTTTTCCATGTTCCTTGTTGTTTTTCCCTTTGTTAAGTGTCATTAGGTTTTAGGAGCAAAGTGCCAACTTGTACCAGGATGCATTAGACAATGTTTGCAATGAGTCATTGTTTCAAATGTGTCAAGTGATTTGTGTTCGAGTCCTTTCTCTGCATCATTTTTGGTATCAAGGCCCAAATATCTTGGTAAAGGAAGTTTTGGAAGTTTGTGCATTGCATTTAACAGGTTGAAGTGAAGAACCTGGATGCCAAAAGACTAGGTAGTGAGGAAAAAGAAAGGAAACCTAGGTGAAGTATCACAAGAAGAATCCAAGAAAAGAGAAGAGATATCAAGATGCAGCAACAAACTTAGAAGGAGAAGATGAAAGTCAATAAAATAAGATCAGATGAAGAGTTTGATAGAAGAATGGCAAAGTTTGAAAAAAGTATTAAAAATATAGTACAACAGTGTCTTGAGGAAGCATACCAAGGATCTGTTGGGCATTGGCCAATACATAAGAAAGTGAAATGGCCCATAAAGATGATTGTTCACAAATGGAGAAAGCAAAAGATGGTTACTTTGAAAAGAGAAGATGAAGCAAAGGAAGAAGATACATTCATTGACATGAACATGAAGAAAGAACAAGAGTGTCTTCAAGCAAGTGTAGAAATCATGGAAGAGCAATGTTCTCAAGCAGACACAAATGCAAAGGTCCATTGGCAAGAGATACATCCAAGAAACTAGTAGGTTGGTGATGATCAGATAGTTGACAAGAAGATGGGTATAACTAAGATCAAGGAAGAACCAAGACAACAAGCACCGAGAGATAGTGAAGAGGTAAATTGGCCTCATGGTTTTTATCTAATGCATGTTGCTGATAATGTTTGTATAGGTACAGACCAAGAAGAAAATGAAGAGGAGGAAGAAATGGATAGCAACAATGAGGTGTATGACAGAGCAATAGAATATTGGAGTCTTCAAGCAGAGAAGTTGATAAGAAAGCGAAGATGCAAGAAGAGAGAAAGAAAAGAGTGCAAACCAAGAAACTTAGAGCAGATCACGCCAAGCATGGAGAATATTGAGAGGAGATCATAGGACAACCAAGACTACAATACAATTGGAGGAAGCAGAAAAAGTAGTTGATCATTATTTGAGATGGAACTCAAATTTCTTTCCCTTGGGAGTATGATGCAAGAGCATCCTGTTGGGTGCATAGTTTGTTTGATTTTTGGTTTGATTTGGGTTTTTTTGAACAAATAAGGTCATTGGAGACCATTTGGAGTCATTTAGGACCATTTTTTATGTTTGGCTCCAATGTGGTAAAAAACAAATGTCATTATTGTAAGCAAAAAGTACATAAACTTGCTCTAATGGTTAAAGGGGAAGTTAATGGTTGGTTAGGAAGTTTCCAATGGATTTGAATTCAATGTAAACACATGTTCACATGCCCAAGAGGGTTGGAGAGAAGATTGAATGAGAAGAACACTTCATTTTGCATGTTTTTTGTGGTATTTTATGTGTGATCAGACTGTAAAATAGTGTTTTATGGACTGGTACAATTCTAAAAATGCCTAAAAAAGTTGAAGGAAACTCTTAGCTTTCTAATGCTTTTTGTTTGATCAATTTTCATTGGGTTTTACAAAAGTTATGGCCATTTTAGTGTTGATAGTTACAGATTTTTACTAAAAAGACAACAAAGAATAGATTGGTACGGACTTGTACAAAATATTGTAAGGTTTGTTATGGCTTGGAATGGTAATGGAATGTATTAAGGTTCAAATTCAATTGGTTTGGCATGATTTGACAGAGTTTTACTCAAGTTATGGCAAATTTACTACTAGTTGCCCTGTTTCAGAACTGGGGTTTCCAATGAGTGTAATAAATTCATAACTTTTATTTTAACCATGGGAAAATTATGAAACTTGGTGAAATGCTTCTTAAGGCCATTTTCTAGATACCCATTAAAGGAAATTGTACTAAACAACTATGTGTGAAAGTTATGCTAACTTGTATGTGTTCTTTTGCAAGAAAACAATCATAAAACCCTAGTTCCATGAGGGTCTAATGAAATCTAAGCAAGGTTTGATCACGAATGTGTGATGGATCAATGACATGTGTTGTAAGAGGTTTGAACAATCCAATTTTTCCATGTTACTTGTTGTTTTTCCCTTTGTTGAGTGTCATTAGGTTTCAGGAGCAAAGTGCCAAGTTGTACTAGGATGCATTAGATAATGTTTGCAATGAGTCATTATTTCAAATGTGTCAAGTGATTTGTGTTTGAGTCCTTTCTTTGCATCACTTTCACCTCTAGAAATGACCTCTACACCTTCCTTCTTCCTCTTTTCAAGAGGTTGATCCACCTTCCCATACATGACATTTTTGTTATGACACTTCACAATTATTGAAAACTGGAATAGCAATGTTTCCCTGCGTCTTGTGAATTGAAGCGACTCATTTCATGAAAAAAAATCAAGTGTTAAATATCTCATTGGAATGTGCCTTAATTTAGCGTTGGAATTGGAATGACACCGACTAAAAGGTTTTTAATGACTTAGGTGACATCATATATTGGAAGTCTTTATTTTCTCTTACACATTAACTGCCCAACATACTTAGCTACATCATTGGATGTTCCATATGCCACGTACATCATTTTATGTCTTTTGGAGCTGCAATTCCTTGTCTTATTAGGGTGCTTTTGAACTCCCACACTTAATCTGGATGACATGTTTCAATTTTTTATTGAATCAAATGATGCTTCCCTTCAAGGCTGTCACAGTCCCTTGGTAATGATCCCAATACACAAATATATCAGACTTTACAATCACCTTAGTATCATTATGTGCGCTGAGATTCGTTGCCCATAACCTCCATAACATAAACACATATTAAGCATCGAGAGCTATAACAAATGGTGTCCTATATATATCTTAATGTTTGATAAGAAGTAATAACAAGGGACATTGTCCTCTCGTATCAATAACAACCTCTAAAGGCTTTTATCTTTTGACAAAACACAAAGGTGTGATGAAATTATCGCCCATCCAAATAATACCATTGAAACCACAAACTAAAGCATCCCTCTTCACAAGAATGTCGAGATTTAGATGAAATAACTTGATTCATAGTTGAGGGAGTATCAACCTCCTTAACCTCTTTTTCATGGGAACTCAACTCAAATACTGGAGAAAGCTCACTGATGCAATTGCGACAAAATGGTCGAAAACCCACTTTGACCATAACTTTTCACCAAAAACTTAGAATCACCTGAAATCTTGCAGACACGTGTAATTCAACACTTCAAAAACCTCCACCAAGCCATTTGGTCTCAAATGTAATAGAACTCTAAAAATTACGATTTCTCCAAACTGTCAACACAAGTCACAAAACTTAAAAATCTCAGAAACTGGAAAGATTTTGACTGTGAAATCTTTGCATATAATTCTTGAATGTTTCCATGATTATTCCTGTTAGAGGGTTTGTCACCAAACCTCATAGATTGCCCCGAATAATTGTTTTACTGAAATTGCCTTGTTATGCGTCGGGACTGAAATTGGAAAACATTGAAATTTTGCATTCCTAACCATACCAATCACATTCTATGCTGAGAAAAGTCATTAGAGCCCAAACAAATCAAACAAAATTGATAATTAAACCTGCAACTATTTTTGGTTGATGCTGGATTGCCCATTCGCCCAGATGCTCCTGCATTAGACATGTCGGGTAGAAAGTTTGTGAGCATAGGCTCACAAAAGTGGAGTTGAGTAGTTGAACTACCCTTTTAGACTTTCGACTTCAACCAACCTGCATTGAACTTCATCGTTGAGTCATGTGCACAAGTTATGTCTTCTTCCTCTTTTTCTAACATCTCGCTGGCACAATCGTCATCCTCCTCCCACAACTCCATTCATCACTCTTCTCTCCTCTATGGATTCACATCCACCATGTACCGTCCTCCTCTGCCAAATGCTCTCTACCTTCCTCTCCTCTTTTGTGGGATCCAACCCACCACAAACTGACCACCTCCATCAAATTACACCTGCATCATTCTCCACAATCTCTACAAGCAAATATGCAACATCTACAACATAATTTTGTTCTCTATCCATCTCTCCTTCTACTATCTTATTTGAAAACAAAATATTATCACAAATCAGTTTTACCTCATCTTTATTCACAACTGCAACATCAATTTTTGTTGTGACATCTTCCACATCCTCATCAGCTGCAACTTTTCATTATTCTCCCTTCGTTGCAACAACGATCTTTTCCATCCATTCCTCTATCGCCAACATCTTCAATAGCAAATCATCTTTGTCTTTGTCATTTGCAATCTCTTCACATTTCACTGCTGCGACCTCAATGTCCACAACTGCATCTTTATTCTTCTCATTTTCGGCAACCTCTTCTACATTCTTCCCTTTGTTTCTCACATCTTTCACTTCCTCAATCACTGCTGCATGCAACTCTTCAACTTGTTTGACCAATTCTTTCTGCTACCTTGCTTCCAATCTATCCACACTCATGGTCATATCAACCATCATCAAGGAGATCTTCCTCCTTTCATACTACATCCAACCCTCCCATATCACGGACTTCTTCCTCACCAATATCCCCATCTCACTTGCTGCAATCTTTCACCATCACTTCTCATGCTCTACAATCTATAAAAACAAATTCTTTCATGGCTTCCTAGCTCTCACTTGCTCAAGACTCTCTCCCACTTGCAACAATCTTTTGAGCTCTTCACAACTGCCTTCTCTCCCGCGGGTCCTGCTCTCCTGCGGGTCCTGGTGGATTATCTTCACTCTCAAGATCCCCTGCTCTGATACCATATGACCCAGAGAAAACCCCTCTTGCTCACAAAACACACAATTCAATACTCACAAAACAACATTGCACCAATTTATTAAGTTTCTTCAAAACACACAGGAATGTAAATTCTACAACAAATTACAAAATATCATGGCCTCTACATAGAATCATCTACTTTCTCCTCTGGTGAATTATATCACTTATTGGTTCCTCCTCCTGTCTACTCCATACTCCAATATCTTCAGGCAGAATATTTTCTACCTTGGTACTCACTCTCCCATGGCAGTGACCTTGTTATTTGATGCTCTATTTATTTTCAAGGATAGCAACCCTTCTATGGTAGTGACCTCTTTCCTTCTCACCCCCCATTTGGCTGCTTAGGTGCTCACCTTTCACCTCTAGAAATGACCTCTACACCTTCCTTGTTCCTCTTTTTAAGAGGTCGATCCGCCTTCCCATACATGACATTTTTGTTATGATACTTCACAATTATTGAAAATTGGAATAACAATGTTTCCCCACGTCTTGTGAACTGAAGCGACTCATTTCATGGAAAAAAAAAAGTGTTAAATATTTCATTGGAATGTGTCTTAATTTAGCGCTGGAATTGGAAGGACACCCACTAAAAGGTTTTTAATGACTTAGGCAACATCATATATTGGAAGTATTTATTTCCTCTTACACATTAAGTACCCAACATACTCAACTGCAACGTTGGATTTTCCATATGCCACGTTCAACATTTTCTATCTTTTGGAGCTGTAATTCCTTGTCTTATTATGGCCCTTTTGAACACCCATGCTTAATCTGGATGAGATGTTTCAATTTTTGAATGAATCAAATGATGCTTCCCTTCAAGGTTGCCATAGTCCCTTAGTAATGATCCCAACAGACAAATATATCAAACTTTACAATCACCTTAGTATCATTATGTGCGTTGAGATTCGCTGCCCATAACCTCCATAACAAAAACATATATTAATTATCGAGAGGTATAAAAAATGGAGTCCTATAGCTATCTTAATGTTTGATAAGAGGGTAATAATAAGGGACATTGTCCTCTTGTATCAATAACAACCTCTAAAGCCTTTTGGCTTTTGACAAAACATAAAGGTGTGATGAAATTGTCACCCATCTAAAAATACCATTGCAACCACGACTAAAGCATCCCTCTTCAAAAGAATGTTGGGCTTTAGATGAAACAACTTGATTCCTAGTTGAGGGAGTATCAACCTCCTTAACCTCTTTTTCATGGGAACTCGACTCAAATACTGGAGAAAGCTCACTGATAAAATTGTGACAGAATGGTCATGAAGCTGAAAACTGACTTTGACCATAACTTTTCGCCAGAAACTCAGAATCACCTGAAATCTTGCAGACATGTGTAACTCAACACTTCAAAAACCTCCACCAAGCTGTTTGGTCTCAAATGTTATAGAACTCCATAAATTGTGATTTCTCCAAACTATTAGCACAAGTCACAAAACTTAAAAATCTCATAAACCAGAAGGATTTTGACTACAAAATCTTTATGTATAATTTTGGAATGTTTCCAAGATTTTACCTGTCAGAGGGTTTGGTGCCAAACCTCATAGATTGCCCCAAACAATTGTTTTACTGAAACTTTCCTATTATGTGCTGGGACTGAAATTGGAAAACACTAAAAATTTACATTCCTAATTGTACCAATCACATTCTATGCTAAGAAAATCCATTAGAACCCAAACAAATCAAAGAAAATTGACAATTAAACCTGCAACTATTTTTGATTGATGCCAAATTGCCCATTCGTCTGAATGCTCCTACATCAGACACGTCGGGTAGAAAGTTTGTGAGCATAGGCTCACAAAAGGGGAGTTGAGTAGTCAAACTATCCTTTCAGAATTCAACCAACCTACAGTGAACTCCAACGCTAAGTCATGTGCACAAGTTATGTCTTCTTCCTCTTTTTCCAACATCTCGCTAGCACAATCATCATCCTTCTCCCACAACTCTATTCATCACTCTTCTCTCCTATCATGGATTCACATCCACCATGTACCATCCTCCTTTGCTGAATGCTCTCTACTCTCCTCTCCTCTTTCATGGGATCCAACCCACTGTAAACCAACCACCTCCACCAAACTGCACATGCATCATCCTCCATAATCTCTACAAGCAAATATGTAGCATCTACAACATGATTTTGTTCTCTATCCATCTCTCCTTCTACTATCTTATCTGAAAACAAAATATTATCACAAACCAAGTTTACCTCATCTTTATTCATAGCTGCAACATCAATTTTCATTGGGACATCTTCCACATCCTCGCCAGCTCTGCAACTTTTTGTTCTTCTCCCTTCGCTGCAACAACAAGCTTTTCCATCCACTCCTCTATCGCCAACATCTTCAATAGAAAATCATCTTTGTCTTTGTCATTTACAATCACTTCACTTTCCACCACTATGACCTTAATGTCCACAACTACATCTTCATTCTTCTCATTTTTGGCAACCTCTTCTACATTCTTCCCTTTGCTTCTCACATATTTCACTTAATCATTGTTGCATGCAACTCTTCATCTTGTTTGACCAATTCGTTTCGCTACATTGCTTCCAACCTATCCACTCTCATGGTTATATCAACCATCATTAAGGAGATCTTCCTCCTTTCATACTGCATCCATCTGTCCCATATCACGAGCTTCTTCCTCACGAATATCCCCATCTCACTTGTTGCAATCTTTCATCATCACTTCTCACGCTCTGTAATCTGTAAAAACAAAATCTTTCACGGCTTCCCAGTTCTCACTTGATTAGGAGTCTCTCCCACCTACAACAATCTTTTGAGGTCATCACAACTGCCTTCTCTCCCATAGGTTCTGGTGGATTCTCTCCACTCTCAATATCCCATGCTTTGATACCATATGATTCATAGAAAACCCCTCTTTCTCACAAAACACACAGTTCAATACTCAAAAAACACGATTGCACTAATTTACTAAGTTTCTTCAAAACACACAAGAATGTAAAATCTGCAACAAATTACAAAATATCACGACCTTTCATGGCCTCTGCACAGAATCATCTAGTTTCTCACTTGATCAGAAGTCTCTCCCACCTGCAACAATCTTTTAAGCTCGTCACAATCGCCTTCTCTCCCACATGTCCTGGTTGATTCTCTCTACTCTCAAGATCCCCTGCTCTGATACCATGTGACTCATAGAAAACCCATCTTTCTCACAAAACACATAATTCAATACTCACAAAATAGGATTGCACCAATTTATTAAATTTCTTCAAAACACACAGGAATGTAAAATCTGCAACAAATTACAAAATATCATGGCCTCTACACAGAATCATCTAGTTTCTCCTCTGGTGAGTTATATCACTTATTGATTCCTCCTCCTCTCTGCTCCACACTCTAATATCTTCAGGAAACATATTTTCTACCTTAGCACTCACTCTCCCATGGCAGTGACCTTGTTATTTGATGCTCTGTTTATTTCAAAGGATAACAACCCTTCTCTAGTAGTGACCTCTTTCCTTCTTACCCCCCCATTTGGCCGCTTAGGTGCTCACCTTTCACCTCTGGCAACAACCTCTACACCTTCCTTGTTCCTCTTTTTAAGAGATCAATCCACCTATTCTAGAAAGGCACAAGACTCAAATGGCAACCAATCAGGTCAGAACCAACTTAGGCTAATTGGTCAAACTTAACTTACCAATCATGATGAGGGTTCACCAAAACTAGCAAGGCACAAGACTCAAATGGCAACCAATTCATTCTTTCCATATGTCTATTATCTTCTCTCCAATGATGCTCTCCCTGTCTTTTTCCAAGGGCAAAAACATGTTTCCTAGTTACAACTTGCATTCACCAAACTGAGATTAGTGCGTTAGCCAATCCATAATTCTTATGAATAAATAATCATAACATCATATAACCACATGTCTGAATTCTAAATATATTAACATAAACTCATGATATCATATGAGGACCTCATTGCTGAGGTGATAAGCCTAAGTGTTAGTGGTCGAAAGGTTCAAAGGATTGGAAATGGTGATTACAAAAGCTTCATTAAAAGCTTTTTTGAGGGCAGAGAAACCCTAGTCAGGCATCAAAATGGCTATCAAAGAATGGAATTGCCTCCTCCTTGGGGAATTGTAAATTATTACATCATGAAGTATTTCACATTAGAGGGCAAGTATGAGACTATCCATGGATATCACTTTCATTTATTGGACCACCTTAGACATGGAAATTACATTAGTTTTCCATTTTATATTTTGTCTTCTCTTTAGAAAAGTATTATAAAAGGTGCAAATCCCCCTCTACATTAGGGATTGATGTTGGTCTTGTATGAGTTCAAAGTTATGTTAAATTCCCCTATTCCTCATGGTGTTGTGACAAACCCTAGTATTGAGAAACAAGGGAAGGGTAAGAAAGTTATCCATGGGGGTATTGGCTACAGGCATGTCTAAAGAAATCCTTGATAGTACCCATAAGAAGAATGCAGATAAAAAAGGCAATAATAAAAACCCTCACACTTACAGGGGTAAAGATTTGGGTACAAAACCCTCTTCTCAAACCCCTATTCTGAATCTGAAAAAACCATTGGGAATAGGGATCATGATTCCCTGGAGAATATCTTATTATCTCTAAAAGAGAAGGGTGGGACGTCCACAAAGGGCTCGTGAAAGAAAACTAAAGCTGTCAAAATTAAGTCTGCCTCTGCAAAGGTTAATCTAGATGCTAGGTTTGTTGATCAGGAGGACAACACCTATCAACAAAATGCTGCTACAGAGAGAAGATTTGCAAGGATAGCTAAGGCTAACATGCAAAAGAATAACAAAAACACTAAACACAAGAAGAATGTGGATGTTTCTATAGAAGAAATTGTTTTTGACACCCTATCTAAAGATAACCCTAATTTGGTTGATGAGATGGAAGAGGATTTTTATTTTGACCATGTTAAGGAGGCCCAAATTGACAGGGATGAAGGTGAGATTGGCAACCCTGAACAATAGATACAACTTGAAGAGATGGAGGTAAGGACTAAAGGGCACATCTAGTGTGACCAAGGTGATGATATGGGTGGTAATTCCTTTGGAAAGAATTATTTTGAGGATGTTGATAATGACATAGAGACTTTTAAAAAAGACCTAAATAATTCTGATAAGAACAAAACAGACTACAATTTTTGACTTGAATGACCTATTTATTAGATTGGAGAAATTTGAGGAAGTTTTTAATAGAAGAGTGGACTGTTTTACCTGTTAGAACAATTGGACTAACATGTATGACATGCTTCAAAATTTTCAGCAAATAATTGTGAAGCTGGAAAAGGGTCTGAAAGATCTAGCCAAATTCTCTAATGATATAATGAGGAGGACTACTTCTGAGGTTAAGGAAATTCAGAGTCAAATTGAGAAATGTAAAACTATATAGGTTAAGGAGGTGGAGCCTGGAAAAAGACAGAAGCTTGAATGTCACCGTAGACACCTAAAAGTGTCCTTAGGTTGGAAAACCCTAATCTCTGCCACATTCTACTATTTTCCCCTAATTTTCCCTCTATGGTTAAATAATTAATTTTAATTGATTAATTATTTAATTATTCATTACCCCTTGCCCCCTTTAATTTAAATAAATAAACATTTATTTAAATTAAAAGGCCCTATCCTAATTGAATAGGTTCCACCTATTTAATTTACTCATCTCACATTATTCCACTTTTCAAATACATTAAATAAATGAACACCATTTATTTAATTTAAAAATCACATCCTCCACCTCATCATTTCTCCCAATTTTAAATTCACCCTTGTCCTTTAATGGTGAGAGAACCCTAACTGATCACAACCCTTCATTTCATCCAAAAGTCAACACTCAATCTGGGCCATTCATTCAAACCAGGTCTTCTATAAAATCACTCATTTAGCTTCATTTTGATCCCTTAGGCTCTCTTGGCTGATCTCTTAGTTCATTTTTCATCTCTTATGCTCTCTAAGTTTCAGAATCTCCCTATTTTGCTTACAATCTCCAATATCTTGCTAATCACACACACGAACTTCTCAAGATGGTTGCATGAACTTGCAAATATGAGAACAATGATGCAAGGTTAAGCATGAAAATGGAGAGAAGTCATTAGTTAGCTTCGAATTTGTGTTTGTTTCATGTTTGTTTGATTGATTCGTAGCTTAGAATGCACTCCATTGGGAGCTAGGGTTAGCTGTAGTTTGTTTTCTACATGTTAGCTAGTTTTTCCCTATCTCAGTCACAAAAGTACATCTTCCTGGGAGGAGATGTTGGACAAGATATGCAAGGATTGGAGCATGTCTAATATTTAGTCTGGGTTGTTGATGTAGGAGCATCCCTGGTTCAAGAGCAATCTTGCATCAACCAAAAATATTTGCATTTTTTTTTTGCGGTTCAGTTTGTTTCCTTTCATTTTCTAGTTTAGTTCAGGCAGTTCAGTCAGAAGCAGTTTCTGTATTTTGGTCCGCATTCTACCACAGTTGCATTTCATGCATTGTGGAGCTGGATTTAGCATCTAGATTCATTCATCTACATCATATCTAGAATTTAGAGCATTTGGATTAAATATCATAAAGTTATTGCAATTAGAAGATCAACTATTTTCTCAGAATAGAGCATCCTGACAGTCTCTGATAATCAACTAAAGGAGAAGACTTGTGGAGCATTCCTCAACTTGTGGAGCTTAACGACACATCATTCAATGATCTTTGGTTCATGGCCGACCTTCTCTGAGATCCACACATCATTCCATTCATTTGCAAAGGTGTTCTTCATGGTTAGGTCTGACCTATCCGTGTACACACGTTACAGCCCTTCATTGGAGTTTGTGACCTTCCTTGGTCGACACGGAGGAATCTTTTGTATTGGAGATGATAATAAGGATGTAATAGATATCTAGGAAAGTAGATTTCAATAGTTAATGATTGATTCATAATCCTTAGTCTAGATCTTTTGAGCGAAGGAACTTCAATGCTATATCTTGTGCATATTCTAATATTTTGTAATCAGGTCTGTGAGCCCTAATTGTAAGCCCACATGATGCCAGCCAGATTGTATTTGAATTCTACTATATACAAATGACTGAATCTATGTTTGTTTTGTATCTTTGAGTTGTTTCTATTGTGTTTACTCTTGTTGTACGGTCTAGACAGTTCATTCTATGAACCCTCCTACCGTGACTGCACCAAGTGGTATCCGAGCGAAAGTTTGAATCTTTGGGAGTGAGTTGAGCGAAGTTGGCAAGGGAATTCCATAAGATCTTGTTGTGGACAGATCACCAAATTGAGGCAAGTTACTTGTGTCACAATCGATCGTCGATTGTGAGGCATTTGTCATCTTGTAGCCTGATCGCCGAACTTGAGGCAGTTTGCACTTAATCCTAGGAAGAGTGCTGCCGAGGAGAGTTGTTGCTATTAGAACAATGGATGGTAGAATGGATGAGATGATAAAAATGATGCGAATTTGATTAGATGCTATTGAAGAAGATAGATGAAGAGGATTGACACCGAGACCTAATGTTGAAAGTGATGATGAAGAAGAATTTCAATCTGTTGAACAAATTGGTGAAACCCTAGGAGGTAATGAAGAAGAAGAATTAGATCAAGTAAAGATGTTGTGAGCTATTTCGAAGATTGGAAAGAGACCCAGAGTTGATGTGCCGAATTATACTAGTAATTTGAACCCTGAAGAATTGATTGACTGGATAAATGACATGGAAAAATACTTTGAATATGAGGAAGTTGAAGATCTAGAGAAGGTGAAATTTGTAAAGACAAAATTGAAAGGACATGCTTGTATATGGTGGAAAGAAGTTCAGTTGCAAAGAAATAGAAGAGGGAAAGAAAAAATTACAAAGTGGGATAGGATGGTGATAAAATTGAAGAATCAATTCATACCTGTTGACTATGAGTTGGAACTGTTGAAAAGATTGCAAAACCTGAGACAAAAGGAGAAATCTGTGAAGGAGTACACTGAAGAATTTCATAAGATGATCATAAGGATAGGACATAGTGAATCAAGCAAGGACAAAGTGGCTAGATACATCAATGGACTGAGATTGAGCATTCAAGAAGAACTAAGCTTGGTGAGGATGACATCTTTGGAAGAAGCATATCAGTTTGCCCTGAAAGTTGAAGAGAAGCTGAATAAAAGGCATGATCTGAGATAGAAAGGAAGAGGAGGTAAATTTCAGAGAAGTAGAATATTTTCTGGAGGAGATAGATCACACTCAAAGCAGAACAAGTTTGACAACACATTCAAGAAGGATGACAGAGATAATAATGCTTACTGGAGAGATGACAAAAAAATTTATAGGAGAGGAAACCCTAGTGCATACCAGAATGAAGGATACAGAAGAGAGGGAAAAGGATTTGATAAGAGAACATTCAGAGGTACTTGTTTCAAGTGTGGAGGTGAAGGACATAGAGCATTTGAATGTAATCAAGGTAGTACAAGCAAGAGGACAAAAAACAATGGAAGAGCAGCCTATGTGGAAGAAGAACCTGTTGGATCGCCTAGTTCTGTTGGTAAGCCAGAGAAAGGAGAATCACTTGTGATGAGAAGAGCACTATTTCAAGTAGAAACAAATGAGGAACCACCGTAGAGGAAAAGTTTATTCAGGACTAGATGCAAATTAGGAGGTAAGTGTTGTAAAGTTGTGATTGATAGTGGTAGTTCAGATAACCTAGTTTCAGATGAGATGGTGACTAAGTTGAAATTGGAAAGATTGAAACACCCTAAACCCTATCAGATAGCATGGATTTAGGATGATCATAAGGTAATGGTGAGTGAACAATGTTTGGTGAAATTTCATATTGGATCTTATCATGATGAAGTCTTGTGTGATATTATGCCTATGGATGTTTGTCATATCTTGTTGGGTAGACCTTGGTAGTATGATAGAAAAGCGATACATGATGGGAGAAAGAATACATACACTATAACAAAAAATGGAAAGAGAATTAGTTTGATTCCTTTAGAAGATGATCCTAAGAGTGAAGTATGTGGAAATGCTAGAATCTGTTAGGTAGATGGAAGGAAATTTCTAGATGGTTTGAGACACGAGAATATGTGTTATGCATTGATTCCTAAGAAGCCTGAAACATTGAAGAAGGAGACTGAAGGAGGACAACCGGAGGAGATAACAGAGTTGCTGATAGAGTATGAAGACATCATATCAGATAATGTACTTGAAGGATTGCCACCTATAAGGAGTATCAGTCATCACATGGATCTTATACCGGGAGCAAGTTTGCCTAACAAAGCAGCACACTGCATGACACCGACAGAGAATGAAGAATTGAATAGACAGATACAAGAGTTGCTGAGGAAAGTTTTGATTAGAGAAAGTTTGAGTCCTTATGCAGTACCTGCAGTGTTAGCACCTAAGAAAGATGGAGAATGGAGAATGTGTACTGAATCTAGAGCAATAAACAAGATCATAGTTAAGTATATAGTTCCTCTACCTAGGATGGATGATATCATGGATTGTTTAAGTGGAACAAGATATTTCATAAAGATAGACTTGAAGAGTAGATACCATCTTATCAGAATCAGAGAGGGAGATGAATGGAAGACTACTTTTAAGACAAATGAAGGATTGTATGAGTGGTTAGTGATGCCTTTTGGATTGACAAATGCACCAAGTACTTTCATGAGATTGATGAATGAAGTCTTGAAGAAATTCTTGAGTAAGTTTGTAATTGTATACTTGGATGATATTTTGATTTTCAATAAGACAAAAGAAGAACATTTGTGGCATATTAGACAAATCTTGCAGAGGTTAAGAGAAGGGAAATTGCTAATAAACATCAAGAAGTGTAGTTTCATGAAGGAAGAACTAGTGTACTGAGGATTTGTGATTTCTGTGGAAGGATTGGAGATGGACCCTGAGAAAGTGAAAGCAATTGTTGAATGGCCTACACCGAAGAGCATTGGAGAGGTTAGATCATTTCATGGATTGGCTAGTTTCTACCGGAAGTTCATCAGAAATTTTAGTTCAGTATGTAACCCTATGACAGAGACAATGAGAGGTGACAAGAAATATTTCAAATGGACATCAGGAGCAGATAAAAGTTTTGAATTGTTGAAGCAGAAAGTGACAGAGCAACCTATTTTGGCATTACCGGATTTCAATAAGGTATTTCAAGTAGATTGTGATGCAAGTGGAAGTGCGATTGGAGCAGTATTAAGTCAAGAAGGTAGACCTATAGCATATTTCAGTGAGAAGTTGAATGATGCAAGGAGAAGATATTTAGTTTATGATCAAGAGTTCTATGCCATAATTCAAGCCTTGAAGAAGTGGAGACATTACTTGTTGCCTAAGGAGTTGATGCTATATACAAATCATCAAGCTTTGCAGTATTTGAACAGTCAAGGTAAGTTGAATCAAAGACATATGAGATGGGTAGATTTCATGTAGAGTTACACTTTTGTGTTGAAGCATAGAAGTGGAAAATCAAACAAAGTTGCTGATGCATTGAGTAGAAGAAGAAACTTGCTGACAGAGATGAGAGTTGAAGTGTTGGGTTTTGATAAATTGAAGAACATGTATGAGGGAGACACTGATTTTGCAGAACCTTGGAAAGCATGTAAGGAACCTGTTGTGACAGATAGGAGTAAGTGGCTGGATTATTTCATTCAGGAAGATATGTTGTTTAGAGGAAGTCAGTTGTGCATACCTAAGAGTTCAATGAGAGATAATTTGATCAAGGAGAAACATAGTGGTGGGTTAGTGGGACATTTTGGCATTGATAAGATAGTGGCTTTGGTAAGTGAAAACTACTTTTGGCCTTAGATACATAAGGATGTTAGGATATTTGTGCAGAGTTGAAGAGTTTGTCAAGTTGCAAAAGGAAGTAGTCAGAATACTGGATTGTACACACCTTTGACAATACCAGAGAGACCTTGGGAAGACATAAGCATGGATTTTGTAATGGGATTGCTGAAAACACGGAGAGGACATGATTCAATATTTGTAGTGGTTGACAGATTTTCAAAGATGGCTCATTTCATACCTTGTAAGAAGACAACTAATGCAGTGCATGTAGCTGACCTATTTTCAAGGAGATTGTGAGATTACATGGATTACCTAAGAGCATAGTTTCAGATAGAGATACAAAGTTTGTTGGATACTTTTGGAAGATGCTTTGGAAGAAGATGAAGATAGATTTGAAGTTCAGTTTGGTATTTCATCCACAGACTGATGGACAGACAGAGGTAGTGAATAGAAGTTTAGGAAACTTGTTGAGGTGCTTGGTTGGAGAGAAAGCTGGAAGTTGGGATTTGATTCTTTCACAAGCAGAGTTTGCATACAATAATTTAGTAAATAGGAGTACCAGAAGAACACCGTTTGAGATTCTTATCAGAGTAAACTAGAGGAGTTGCAGAATTGAGAGACATTGGTATGGAAGAAAAGAGAAGTGTAGAAGCAGGGGAATTTGTAGATCACATGAAGACAATACATAATCAGGTGAAGACGCATTTGGAGGATATGAACAATAAGTATAAAGAAAAGGTAGATGAGAAGAGGAGACATAAGAATTTGAAGTTGGAGATGAAGTGATGGTGTACTTGAGAAGAGAGAGATTTCCAGTTGGCACTTATAACAAGTTGAAGATGAATAAGTTTAAACCTTGTCAGATACTCAGAAAATTTGATTCATGAAATGCATATGAAGTAGAGTTACCGGAGACATTGGGCATATCACCTATTTTTAACATTGTAGACTTATATTAGTATCATGAAGCAGAGTTCAATGACATCATGGAAGAAGACTTGAAGAAGCAGTTACCACAACAAGCACTGAAGCAAATTGAAGACATTTTGGATAGCAAAGTTGGATGTAGCACTAGAGGAAGACAATACAAAGAATACCTTGTGAAGTGGAAAGGCAGACCAGAAGAAGATTTATCATGGATTTCTCAGGCTAAGGTGGACTATCTTTGTTCTCCCCTAGCCACAACAAAGTGAGGGACTCACTTTTTCAGTAACCCCAGATGTCTAATGCAGGAGCATCCCTAGTTCAAGAGCAATCTTGAATCAACCAAAAACATTTGCATTTCAATTTGTTTGCAGTTCAGTTTGTTTCCTTTCATTTTCTAGTTCAGTTTAGGCAGTTCAGTCAGAAGCAGTTTCTGTATTTTGGTCAGAATTCTACCACAATTGCATTTCACATCTTGTAGAGCTGGACTTAGCATCTAGATTCATTCATCTACATCATATCCATAATTTAGAGCATTTGGATTAAGTACCGGAAAGTTATCGCTATTAGAAGATCAACTGTTTTCTCATAATAGAGCATCCTGACAATCTCTGATAATCAGCTAAAGGAGAAGACTTGCAGAGCACTCCTCGACTTGTGGAGCTTATCAACACATCATTCAATGATCCTTGGTTCATGGCCGACCTTCCCCAAGATCTACACATCATTCCATTCATTTGTAGAGGTATTCTTCATGTTTAGGTTTGACCTATCCGTGTACACGCGTTACAACCCTTCATTGGAGTTTGTGACCTTCCTTGGCCTATGTGGAGGAATATTTTGTATCAGAGATGATGTATAAGGATGTAATAGATATCTAGGAAAGAAAATTTTGATAGTTAATAATTGATTCATAATCCTTAGTCTAGATCTTTTGAACGAAGGAAATTCAATGCTATATCTTGTGCATATTTCAATATTCTATAATCAGGCCTGTGAGCCCTAATTGTAAGCCCGCATGATGTCGGCCATATTGCATTTGAATTCTATTGTATACAAAATGATTGAATCTGTGTTTGTTCTGTAACTTTGAGTTGTTTTTGTTGTGTTTATTCTTGCTACACAGTCTGGACAATTCATTCTGTGAACCCTCCTACCATGACTGCACCAGTTGTCTTTTCAAAACTATTGTTATGTTGCCATGTTTTGTCTGTTTAACTGGCCCGGATGGGTTATTATCTGGGTGGATTGATATTATGTTACTTAATACCTCTGTTTTACTGGTTCTTTGTTGGTCTTGGTTCCCTGGCCATTTATGGGTTATTATAAGGGATATTGATGTTTTAGTGGTCTATTTTTTGTGGACTATTTTGTCTTTTGCTTGGGATCGGTCCTGATATACTTTTTCTATAGTGGTTGTGCTCATGGTACCCTGGCCCTATATGGGTTATTATCAGGGTTTTATGTTGTAATGTTCGACTGTTAGACTTGCTTCTATATGAGATTGGGACCCTTTTCCTAACTAAACTTAATAAAAAACTACTAATTATGTGCAAGTAAAAAGTTAAACATAGTCAAATTTTGGGGTGTGACACAACCAAATCCATTGCATGGATTTATTAGGGGGAGAGAGTGGACATCACTCCTATAAGGGGGAAGATACACATATGAAACTTGTAACAACCATATTTATAAACTCAATGTCAAACCATAACCTCTTTCTATTACTATACAGACTTATAGCTTCCAAAAAACCAAGGCACTCTTGCCTACCAAAAAATAATACACAAATCACCAAGAATAAGTCATATTACATACCAACTCCTCTCAAGGAGTAGCCTTCCCTTGAGAAGGTTCACACCTCTCTCAAGACCGCACACAATACATGTTCCCACACATGGAGAGATCATGCTCAATACAACCCTTACCTTTACATAAAAGAAACAACATCCAAAACAACACAATATTCATTCTCAATCTTTTAAAAGAATAGAAGATTAAAACTACACATATTAAGCCTAGAAATCTTGATATCCTACCTATCAAGCTTTCCAAAGGTTGAAGACCGTTATAGGAGCCCTTCCAAGAGTCCAACACCAAGATCTCCTTTCAACAGTTGCACAAAAATTCTCCTTTCCAAATGCAATAACCCTCTAAAGAAAAATGACCAAAGCCCTTTTCTCTCCCCAAAGAGGGAGATAAATAGGGTTAAAAAATCAGTTCCCTTGAATGGGGAGGTGACACTTGTCACCTTCCCATTCACCCTCAAGAGCACATATACTCACAAATGCTCTCACACATGTGTGAGACATTAAGGAATGGGAAGTACTTGGACTCTCTTTATTGAACACACCCAAATACTGAGAGGGGGGTGAATTAGTATACAAATGAACTTCAAAACCTCCAGAGCAAATCAAAACTTAAACTTTATAGCATTAATAGAAACATAAAAGATCAACACAACACACAACACCACATAACACCACATGTACATGGAAAACCCCAAAAGGGGAAGAACCACAGTGAGGATTAACTCCCAATATATGAAGCTCATTGCTATAAAAATTACAACTTTGTTTTAGGGCTATAACTGAAGGAAGCTACTGCTCAATGCTAACTTTATTTTAGGGCTACAACCCAAGGAAGCTATTACTCCCTGAAGAAAGGTTTTAGGGTCACTCCTAAGGAAGATACAACTCCCTGTAGACTTTGTTTTAGGTCTACAACCTAAGGAAGCAACTACTCCCTGAACTGAGAACAAACTCAAAAATGATTAAAACATGACAATCCTTCTACTGTCTGAAACTGACAATGAAGCTCACTCCTTTTGATGATTGTAATTCTACCTCTTCACTCCTCTTTTGATGATTGAATTAGTTAGGTACACTCTTCACTTCCCTTTTTGTTACAAAAATATCTTCAGGATGAATCAGGATGGGCTCTAACAATTCTGCTCTTTCTCTTCCAGTCACACATCATAATGCATTACACATTCATATTTTGCTCCTCATATTCACATTCTCGCAATCATACCTCACCTAGGTCAACTAGGTTTATAATATATACTTGATATTACATTGATTACATTACATGTCGGTCAAAGACAATAAAAATATTACAATTACAAGTCAGCCAAATATCAAACATCATGAAGCATGTAGAGAGTAAGCCCTAACATGAACTACACATAAATCTAGGAAGAGAAACACACCTTGTAGACCCCAACACATGCTTAACCTAGTCCTAAACATCCTTCACAACATCATCCTTCAAAGAATAACATCCGTATGTCTCACACATTTGAATTAGGTCGGCCTTAAGCAAGAAAACATGAAGCTTGTAGCACATTGGTCATTACAACTTGGCAATACTCTTGGATGATTAAATATTACTTGTTCTTCTCCCAAATGAGTCAACATGACCCATACAACATCTCCAAACACTTCTTGAACTCCACACAACAATCACTTTGTGGTGCACACCTCCAACATATATTCTAAGAACAATTAGGCTTCCAAAACTATCTATAGCTCACTGTCATTTAGAAAACTAAACTTGCGGACCACCAAATCAACTGATACTACAAATTAGCATGCATTGAACATCTTTGATCATGTTCATAAAACCGCATGAGCACATCTTCACATCCAGAGGAATGCAGAGCATTCAATAAGCCTTCATCATCACTTTACTCTTCCAGAAGCATAGAACAAAACTCTGTCACTTGTAACTTTCACTGCTGAAGGTATAATGACTTGAACTCTTGGATATAACACCTTCACAACATACTTAACTCAACTTCTAAACCACATGATCTTATCTTCAAATACAGAGGAATGCAGAGCATTCCAAGAAGCCTTCATCATCACTTTACTCTTCCAGAAGCATAGAACAAAACTCTATCACCTATAACTTTCACTGCTGAAGGTATAACGACTTGAACTCTTGGATATAACACCTTCACAACATATTGAACTCAACTTATGAACCACATGATCTTATCTTCAAATATGGAGGAATGGAGAGCATTTTACCAGGTAGTCTTCCAGGCAACTTCCTGCAGCAGAAACCTTCACCAACATCTGGAGACCAGAGTCTTACAAATTAGCATGCATTGAACATCTCTTATCACGTTCATAAAACTGCATGAGAAAATCTTCACATCTAGAGGAATGTGGAGCATTCCAACAAGCCTTCATCATCACTTTACTCTTCCAGAAACACTGACCAGAACTCTGTCACTTGTAACTTTCACTGCTGAAGGTATAATGACTTGAACTCTTGGATATAACACCATCACAACATACTAAACTCAACTTCTGAACCACATGATCTTATCTTCAAATGCGGAGGAATGTGGAGCATTTTACCAGGCAGTCTTCCAGGCAACTTCTTGCAGTAGAAACCTTCACCAACATCCAGAGACCAGGGTCTTCTTGTAACAACACATACTTCCTTAGTAACCACATAAGAGACCATACAACATGCTTTAGGCCATCAGCAACACCTTCTCAAAATTAGCATTACTTCTAATTCCCATCTCAATTCTTCTAATTCCCATCTTAATATATCATCTCTACTGACAATAGACATACTTAACACATCCTTAATTAACATTGAACAAGGCATGACATCCAGCCATGAACATCAATAATCATCACTATTAGCACACCATCATAGTATGTCATCACTATAAGCATCCAAGCTGAGTGTTCCAAACTGAGTGTTGACATCAATATAAGCATCCAAGCTGAGTGTTCCAAACTAAGTGTTGACATCAATGACAACCACATCAATGATAACCTTAGGTAGCATATGTGCAACAATCTCCCCATTTGGCATTGATGGCAACACACACCTACTCATTCTCCCCCTTTGACATCAAGGAAAAAGGGTAACTTCTTCTCCCCCTTAGGGTACAAACTCTCCTTTTCAACCTTCTACCCTTGTCAGCAACAACCACTACCTACTCCCCTGAGAGGTAGCCACCATCAGTCTAGAAAACATATATAGCATGAATTACTCCCCCTGAACAGATACACCAATTATGCATCTAGCAAGAAGGAGGGGCAATTACCCCTAACTTCTGCTGGAGATACTCAAAGTTGTCATTTGTAAGAGCCTTTGTGAAAATATCTGCAATCTAATCCTTTGTTGGAAGATATTCCAACTTCACTTCTTTAACTGCAACCTTCTCTCTCAAAAAGTGATACCTGATTGATATATGCTTGGTTCTAGAATGCATCACTAGATTCTTGGAAATATTGATAGCACCAGTATTATCTCACAAAATAGAAATAGGCTCATCATATTGTACCTTGATATCTTTCAATGTTTGCTTCATCCACAATGCTTGTGTACAACAGGATGTTGTTGCAATATACTCTGCCTCTGCAGTTGATAAAGATACTAAATCTTGTTTCTTACTATGACATGAAACTAATATGCTTCCTAAAAAGAAAGCACCACTACTTGTGCTTCTTCTATCATCAACACAACCAGCCCAATCAACATCAATGCAAGCACTCAGATCAAAGTCATTACCTCTTAGATACCATAAGCCATAATTCAGAGTTCCCTTCAAGTATCTGAATATTATTTTTACTTCTATCTCATGATTTTACTTAGGATTAGCTTGATATTTAGAAACCACACATACTGCATGCCTAATATCAGGTCTAGAAGTAGTCAAGTACAATAATCCTCCAATCATAGATCCATAAAGAATCTGATCAACCTCAAGTGACTCATCAGCCTTGCTCAAGTGACAACTAGTAACCATAGGAGTACTTATTGGTTTGGAATCCTCCATACCAAATTTCTTCAACATCTCTCTAACATACTTAGCTTGAGAAATAAAGATACCAACATCTAGTTGAACAATTTGAAGCCCAAGGAAGAAAGACATCTCACCAATCATAGAAATCTCAAACTCTTTATGCATCTCTTCTGAAACCTCTTACACATATTGTCATCTCCACCAAAGATGATATCATCAACATATACTGCAACTATCAAGATCATGTCTCCCTCTTCCTTAATGTAAAGATTACTATCTGTGGCACCTTTCTTGAAGCCTTGCTGAAGTAAGTACTTATCCAAACTAGCATACCAAGATCTAGGAGCTTGCTTGAGTCCATACAAATCTTTCTTGAGTTTACACACCATGTCTGGATCCTCTGATAACTAAAAACTATCTGGTTGCTCAATGTAGACCTTTCCTCTAGATCACCATTCAAGAATGTTGACTTGACATCCATCTAATAAACCTTGAAGTTGTTGTGAGCAATAAGGGAAAGAAACATCCTAATTGCCTCCATCCTGGCTACTAGAGCAAAAGTCTCCTCAAAATTAATGCCTTAAACTTGTGAATAACCCTTACACACCAATCTTACTTTGTTCCTCAAAACTTTACCATCTTCATTCAGCTTATTCCGGAACACCCACTTTGTTCCTATGACATTCTTATCAACTGGTCTGGGAACCAATTCCCTTGTTTGATTCTTCTCTATCTGATTCAATTCTTCTTCCATTGCCTTCAAACATCCATCATCTTTTTTAGCATCAACAGAGGTTTTGGGCTCTACCTTTGATAGTGTTTAAGATGAAAAATGAAGAGGATGTTTAGGGTTTACTTTGATAGTTGTTTGTGTTGATCCTCCTTTCACCTCTAATCATTCAAGGAGTTCCAGCCGAGTAGAGGAGCCTAGCATAGAATTTCTGTCACTTGGAACATAGGGGAAGCTTGGAATTGTATATTTTGTTATTCAATTAAGCCCAATTATGCTTAAAACCCTAATTACATGAATTCGTGAACAACAGACAAATTACAGAAAATGATCGCACACAGAGATATCAAATGACAATCAAATGCGTACCAAATTTCAAAGTTCAGAAAGTGAAAAATTTGGGGACTAATGAGTAGGTGCCCTAGTCCAGTGCCACAGTTTTTGTTCAGATCTGGAAACCTTGTTTGCAACCTGTTTCTGCTGTTCTGGGGATTTTCCTATTGCAAGATCTGGAGGACTAATGAGTGGGCACTCGAGTCCAGGTCCCTATTTTCTTCTCTGATCTGTAATTCCAATAGTCTATACTACTCTCCTGCAACTCCACATTTTCTGCTTTTGCAACCTGTAACCTGCAATCACAAAAAAATGGGCTGGGGGTTGTGGTGTTTAGAGGCTTGCCTTAGTCAAGCCCCGAAGAGACATTCAAGTCTTCCAAACACCGTTGTTAGATAAAGAGTGCATATCCCTATGGGATAGAGGCAAAATCCAAATGATAAATGATTGAAAATACAATTGATATCACCTCGCAGTGAAGATTTCATGGAAGGAAGATGCTCTTCATGCCATGAGGAGATGGATCCTAAATCTGCAAATACAAACACAATAACAACACAAATTCTACTCTGCCACACAATGAATGCCTTGAATCACCTTAACATAAGCTTATCAATCAAAATGTCCATCTAGTTTACAAATGAATCACTAATCATGCTTATATATGCAACTACAAACATTCCCGCTAAGAATTTCATAATTCAAACTTACCATGTCGGCATAGGACCTAAATAATGGTCATAAACTAACACTTTAAAATTGGTCCTGACCTAAAATAAGGTAGGACTAGGGCGTGTGTACCCAAGTCCTCCCCCCTATTTCAGGCAGGATTTATGTTAAGTGCATCCCCTGAGTCCTATTTGCCATGAAACTATAGGGTTTCTCATCGGGAGTCATCATAATCATGCAAGATGCTCTAAATGCATTCTAAAGAACCCGATAGCTAAACCTTAAGAGGGAAAAGCCTCCAAGGGGACATTTTATGACAACATTTAGCCCCCACTTTAATGTATGTATAAATGCAAGGCTAATACATGCATTAAAGTATGGTCAACAAACACAACAAACATGCCAAGCACAAAGAAGACACGCCAATCATAGAGAAGATAGTAACAGGCACAGAAAACATGGAGAAGATAGTTACAATAATGCAAAACATGGAGAATACAACATTGAAGACACGTAAAATACAAAGAATGTAGTGAAGACAGTGATGATTTTATTTTTCTTTTTCTTTTTCATTTTCATATATATGAGATGTAGATGCAAGCATAGGGAAAGTAAACACACCACCCATAATGCAGGAGGGACTCATTGCCATCGGTCTTTAAGATTGCATATGGGGCAACACACACACAAAAAAAATCAAGCACGCCATACAAATCAAGCACACCATACAAATCCCAAAGCATAGGAGGGACTCATCGCCACCAGTCTTTAAGACTATGTTTGGGAACAAACATGCAATACACACACACTTAGAAGACACGGAGAAAACATGATAGACAAGTGATGGAGTGTTCCTCTTTCTAGGTTCATCACCATCTCAGCCACATTACAGGCACACACTGACAATTGGGCTTCAGCACAATAATCACCGAAGACACGCTTAAGGGTTGAGTTAGTCACAGAACCGCTCCCTGCCTCCGTAGAGGACTTTTTGAAAATGATAGGATGTGCACTTTCCACGAGAAATACACCATCCCTGCCTCTATAGAGTGCATAAGATAAAAAGGATATACGTGATATCCTGCCTTCCCAAAGGGCTTAAATGATTGCAATAGATTTCAAACAAATCTCAGAGTGCGGGAGGGACTCATCGCCACCAATCTTTAAGACTATGCCTGAGAACAAGCACACTTTACTAGCATCTAAAACAGACAGCTTACCTTATATTTGCCCCCACTTTAAAGTGGTTGATATCATGTATCGATATCAAGCACGTTAAGGTAGGTAGAAAACACACAAGGGAACATAAGCTCTTGCAAAGCCCATGCCCCCCGGAGGTGACATGTACTTTACGATCACCAAATGTTCCCTCAAACACATTCCTGCAAGAAAAGTGTTAGTGTCCATATAATCATGATAAACAACAACATCAATGCATATGATCAATCACATAAAGAAGCAAGATTCAAGATAGACAAAGTGCACAGAGCAGTAGTATTGTTATGTTTTTGTAAGTGTGATAAGACACCATCAAGATCACATTGAGTGATTCTACTAGCCAAGCGTCAGATAATATATAACAACCCCATATTCGTCATGTAGGAACTAAGTCCAATTTTTTATTTCTCGCTAAAGGGACACTAGGTCCGCATTAGTATAATATGTTTTTCATCATCCACTCACTAGATAGAAACACTAGAGGAAGGGAAACAATAAATCAAGAGAGGAGAAACAAGTGCCTTAGGGATAGTCACGTAGGAGGGTGACCCCAAGTCACCAACAATGCTATATCCATAAGACACAACACAACAATGAAAATAGAGGAGAAGCAATATAGAAGAATGATGATACAAGTAGAAGAAGGGTCACAATAGAGGCGGTCTCTTGGTATCTTGGACCTTACAAGAGAATCAAGGGTCATCCTAGGAGGCCTAAACAACACATAACACATCATGGGGGAAACACATCATGAGAGAGAAAGGGTTAGAAATACTTACCTGGTAGTACAACCAAACTAACCTTTATCAACAAGGAGATCATCATCTTTCCCATGTCGAATGCTAGAGGAAAGGGGTTCATAAGGTATCATAGCCCAATCGTTGTTATTGTCTTCAAATTATTCAGTGTTAAGTTCATCTAGGTTTGATTCGATGTGAGGTTGAATGTTTTCTTGTTGAGGTGCATTAGTATCCTTAGTGATGTCCAAATGACTTGAATATTCAATCAAATGAGGAAGATTAAGGGTCTTCACTTCCTTAGTGATATCCAAGGTGTGTGAACAATCAACTAAAGGAGGAAGGTTGATAGTATGCTCCATAGAGGTTTCATGCACTATGATAGGGAGAGATTTTTTATTATTGTTAGATGAAATCTCAGTGTCTACCCATGGAATGTTCTTTGTTAAAGGGAGATCCCCATTCACTAATGCTTCATCTTGGCCAGGGAGAGTAGTGGAATGGGAGAGTGGTGATATGATGTTAAGAGATGTGTCAATGAAATCATCCTCTTGCATCGAAATATCCTCATAAGGAGGAACAACTTTGGGAGAGGAATCATAAGGTAAACCTAAGTTATCATCACATGTTTTTAGCAATAGGTTCCATAGTGGAATGTTCCATAAAGTCATCTAAGGCTTCATCTAACATCTTGAGGTCATCACTAGTATATATATATATTTTATCATGAATTTAGTGAGATCATCTAATATCAAAGGATATATTCCCATGAGATTTGTGAAGCTATCAAAATCAGATATATAGCAGAGGATTTCATATGTGGAACACATAGAAATATCAACATCATATATGTATGCTATTTGTTCCAAGACTTGAGGATATTCATGAGTAAATTTGGAGAAATGATCAATGTTTATGATGTATGCAAACAATGCTTCCAAAGATGAATAACAAGAAGTATCCATGATGACAAGATTGAGGAAATCAAGTCTTTAAATAGTAAAACTCACAAATTTCATAATCAATCAAGAGATTTGAACAAAGTGTATAAACACCTAGTGTTGAAATACATAATGTGTATTGTAACCAATGTGCCAATTTTCACAAAATGCTATGAATTAATGCCCAATTTTAAAATGACCAATGGATTTATGCTTTAATATGAGTGCCCAATTAGATTTCAAAGTTTTCAAAAGTTATGCAAAAGACAAGTGCAAGACTATGTATGAAAATGACCTAAAATGCTTGATTTTTCAACTTTTTTCAATGCAAGTAAGTGAAAGAAAAGGTGTTGTAAGTAAGTTGATGAAGTGCATAAAATAATATGTCTGTTATCAGTCCAATAAAGCAATAATATCCTTCACAACATTCTTTTGATGCAAATCTAGAATGATGACAAGTCAAAACCTAGTGAAAATACACTAAAATATGCAATTTTTCACAAATTTTTCATGCAAAGACCCAATAAAAGGAGTGTTGTAAAGAATTTTAGGAGGTGCAGAAGTTTATATCAGCAATATCAGTCACCTAAAGCCATAAAATCTGTCACAACATGCTTAGAGTGCAAATCCAGGTCAAACCCTAGGGCAAATATAGCCAAAATATGCGAATTTTCAATGTAAAAGCCCAATGAAAAGGTGTTGTAAAGAATTTTAGGAGGGGCAGAAGAAAATAACCTTGATAAAATCCAATTAGTGTAGAAAAACCCTTTACAACACACATTTGATTCCAATCTAGAGAGACGATAAGGCCAAATCTAGTGAAAAATCAAGGTTTTTAAACCCTAGGCATGAAATTTTTTTAAGCAAGCCACTATGATGCAACACTACAGTTAGAAATAATTCCTAAGATTGTTTTAAAAGAGTAATAAAATCTAAAACACCTACAAACCCTAGCTAATGCAAAACTAGGTTATATGAAAAAATGCACAATTTCAAGCAATTTTCATCAATTTAATCATGAAAATGCAATCTAAATGAATGATGAATGAAAAATTTCTATATTTTAAATCAGATCTGATGATAATGACATAAATTTATTGAAATTAAATGCCAACTAATTCAAATTATTTGAAAATGCAAGCTAAAAATGCCAATATTTTCAAATCTTTCAAAATTTTTATTTTTTTTTGTAATTTTTCAAATGTAATAAGATGAACAATGATATGAATGAATGTAAATCTGAAGCACAACACTCAACAAGGTGCAAAATCCAAAAGAACACGGGTTCACCAAAATGTTTAAGATGAAAAATGAAGAGGATGTTTAAGGTTTACTTTGATAGTTGTTTGTGTTGATCCTCCTTTCACCTCTAAACATTCAAGGACTTCCAGCTGAGTAGAGGAACCTACTATAGACCTTCTATCACTTGGAACATAGGGGAAGATTGGAACTGTATGATTTTGTTATTCAATTAAGCTCAATTATGCTCAAAACCCTAATTACATGAATTCGTGAACAAACAGACAAATTATGGAAAATGATCGCACACAAAGATATCAAATGACAACCAAATGCGTACCAGATTTTGAAGTTTGGAAAGCGGAAAAGTCAGGGACTAATGAGTGGGCACCTTAGTCCAGTGCCACAGTTTTGTCAAGATTTGGAAACCTTGTTTGCAATCTGTTCCTATTGTTCTAGGGATTTTCCTATTGCGGGATCCAAAGGACTAACGAGTAGGCATCGAGTCCAGGTCCCTATTTTCTTCTCTGATCTGCAATTCTGACAGTCTGCACTACTCTCTTACAACTCTACTTTTTCTACTTTCGCAACATGTAACTTGCAATCACTAAAAAATGGGTTGGGGGTTGTGGTGTTTAGAGGCTTGCCCAAGTCAAGCCCTATAGAGACATTCAAGTCTTCTGAACATCGTTGTCAAATAAAGATTGCATATCCATGTGGGATAGAGGCAAAATCCAAATGATAAATGATTAAGAATACAATTGATATCACGTTGTAGTGAAGATCTCATGGAAGGAAGATGCTCTTCATGCCATGAGGAGATGGATGCCAAATCTGCAAATACAAACACAATAACAACACAAATTTTGCTCTGCCACACAATGAATGCCTTGAATCACCTTAACATAAGATTGTCAATCAAAATGTCCATCTAGTTTACAAATGAATCACTAATCATGCTTATATATGCAACTACAAACATTCCCGCTAAGAATTTTTATAATTCAAACTTACCGTGTCGACATAGGACCTAAATAACAGTCATAAACTGACACTATGAAATTGGTCCTAACCTAAAATAGGGCAGGACTAGGGCACGGGTGCCCAAGTCCTCCTCCCTATTTCAGGCATGATTTATGTTAAGTGCATCCCCTGAGTCCTATTTGCCATGAAACTTCAGTGTTTTCTCATCGAGAGTCATCAAAATCATGTAAGATGCTCTAAATGTACTCTAAAGGACTTGGGAGCTAAACCTTAAGAGGGAATAGCCCCCAAGGGCACATTTTCTGACGTAACATATAGTAAGCAAAATTCACTTGCTCACATGCTTTTACAAACCTTCTCCTGGTTTTCACACCTTCATTCTTATCCCCAATGATTTGATCTACGAATGATTCCTCTAAACATACTTTGCAGAAGTCTTATGGATCTATTTTGATTCATGTTCCTTCTCTTCTTTCTCCTATTCTTCTTCTCCTTCAATGCAGGGAAGTATATCAAATCTGCAGTCCTATAGCTCTTGTGAGATCTGATACAAGTCTTCATCTACCTTGATATTTGTGCTTTCAATCATCTTTCCCAATCTCTTGTTGTAGCATCTATAGGCCTTACTTCTGGTAGAATAACCAAGAAAGATCCCTTCATCACACCTTGCATCAAACTTTCCAAGGTCTTCTTCATCTCTCCCGATGTAGCATTTGCTGCCAAAAATCTTGAAGTATCTGATAGTGGGAGGTCTTCCATACCATAGCTCATAAGGGGTCTTAGTTCTATTGACCCTTAGTTGTACTCTATTAAGTAGATAGACAACAATGTGAATTGCTTCCTTCCAGTACATATCAGGAAGATCTACCTTTTAACATTGCCTTAACCATCTCTTGCACAATCATATTCTTCCTCTCTACTACCCCATTCTGCTTAGGGGTCTTAGGAGCATACATATGTCTCCTAATGCCATGATCTTCACAAAAATTTTCAAAATTCATTTGAATTAAACTCACCTCCCAGATCTTAAGCATTTGATCTTAGCATCCATTTCATTCTCAGCTATTGCTTTGAAAATCTTAAACTTATCAAAGGCTTCTGATTTTTCCCTTAGAAAAGTAACCCAAGTCATTCTAGAGGAATCATCAATAAGCAACATGAAATAAATTTCACCTTGTTGACTCTTTGTTCTTGTAGGACCACATAGGTCAGTGTGAATAAGCTCCAGAGGCATTATAGAAGAATACTCCTTGCTCTTGAAATTTGTCTTTTTCTGCTTCCCATTTGACATTCCTTGCATAATGTGCTTGCAGGCTTGGTTATCTTAGGCATATCTCTCATCGCATGAAAAGCACTGATCTTTACCATATTGTCAAAGTTGATGTGTCCCATTCACTTGTGCCACAAACAACACTCACCAGATTGGGCCAATAAATAGGTTCTTCCATTTATCTCCTTTAGATGATAGATACCTCCATAAGTCTTAATATCTTTTGCAACTAATCTTCCAGACCCTGCCTTCCTGATTTCACATCCTTTGGCATGAAAGGTAAGATTGTGTCCTTTACTGCACATCTGACTGACACTGAGAAGATTGTGCTTTAGCCCTTTGACATAGAGAACATCCTCAATATTGTTCTTCCCATCAATAGTTATAGCACCCTTTCCACAGATTTGTGCTGACTCATCACCACCAAACTTAATAGCTCCACCATTCCATTTCTTAAGGATGATAAACTTTTCCTTGTCACCAGTCATGTGGTTAGAGCAACTGCTGTCAATTACCCAAGCATTGGCTTCTTCTTTTGCATGAAAGGCAGTCCATACAACCATTGATTTTTCATTATCTTGATCATCCTGCAAGGTACATTAGACTTTTCACATTTCCCAATATCACCTTTTTTGTCACAAACATTCAAGACCATGAAAAATGTTTCATCATTTGAATCATCATGATCCTCATCTTCTGAAGAACAACTGCTCTCCATGGAATATAGACTTCTTTTGGACTTCTCTCTTTCATTGTTATGCTTTGAATCTTTAAAAGGACATTTAGAAGCAAAATGACCAATTTTCCCATAATTGAAGCATTTGAAAGGTAACTTACCTTTGTATTTGTCAGTACCCTTCTTCAATCTTATCACAAATTTTGCTTCTACCTCATCAAGGTCATCATCTTGATCTGCTAATTCATCTCCTGCCTTCTTACTGACTTTGAATTTTGCTTCCTTCTTTGGAGCACCTTTGTTAAATTCTCTCATTTCAAAGGTTGTGAGAGAGCCAAACGATTAATCTACTGTATAGTGATCCAAATCTTGAGTCTCCTTAATAGCAGATACCTTATGACTGTAAGATTTAGTGAGAGATCTTAACGTCTTCTTCACAATCTCATCTTCTTTCACTGTTCTACCAAGAGTTGTGATGCCATTAACTATTTCATTCACTCAGAGCATATAACTGGCAATGTCTTCATCTTTTGCCATACTCAGGGTCTCAAATATACTCTTGAAGATTTGCATCTTAGCTTGCTTCACTTTACTATCTCCTTCATAAATGCTACCAAGTTTTACCCAGACATCCTTAGCAGATTTGCAACTCATTACCTTTAAAAGTTCTGAATCAACTAGCCCACTCATGATAGCACTCTTTGCCTTGGAATTTTTATCATACAACTTATTCTCATCTGCATTTGTAGGATCAGAAGCAGGAGCAGTGTAACCATTCTTGACAGATTGCCACACACCAAACCCTAGAGAAGATAGATAGTTTTTCATCCTTAGCTTCCAAAAGGAATAATTTGTTCCACCAAACATAGGTGCCATGTGAGACCCATTATGAGCCATCCTGTACCTTACTCAAGTGGTTAAGCTTCTTCTGAGTAACTTGGCTCTGATACCAATTGTTGAACACACCCAGATATTGAGAGGAGGGGGTGAATCAGTATACAAACAAACTTCAAAACCTCTGGAGCAAATCAAAACTTAAACTTTATAACATTAATAGAAACATAAAAGATCAACACAATGCACAACACCACATAACACTAGTGTATGTGGAAAACCCCAAAAGGGGAAAAACCACAATGAGGATTAACTCATAATATATGAAGCTCACTGCTATAAACATTACAATTTTTTTTAGGGCTACAACCCAAGGAGGCTACTACTCCCTGCTGACTTTGTTTTAGGGCTACAACCCAAGGAAGCTACAACTCTCTGTAGACTTTGTTTCAGGGCTACAACCCATGGAAGCAACCACTCCCTGAACTAAGAACAAACTCAAAAATGATTATAGCATGACAATCCTTCTACTGTCTAAAACTGACAATTAAGCTCACTCCTTTTGATGATTACAATTTTGCCTCTTCATTCCTCTTATGATGATTGAATCAGTTAGGCACACTCTTCACTTCCCTTTTGTTATAGAAATATCTTTAAGATGAATCAGGACAGGTCCTAACACTTCTTCTCTTTCTCTTTGATTCGCACATCATAATGCATTACACATTCATATTCATCTCCTCATATTCACATTCTCGCAATCATACTTCACCTAGATCAACTAGGTTTACAATATATACTTGATATTACATTGATTACATTACATGTCAGCCAAAGACAATAAGAATATTACAATTACAAGTTGGCCAAATATCAAACATCATGAAGCATGCAGAGAGCAAGCCCTAACATGAACTACACATAACTCCAGGAAGAGAAACATGCCTTGTGGATCCCAACACATACTTAACCTGGTCCTAAACATCCTTCACAACATCATCCTTCAAAGAATAACATCCAAACATCTCCCACATTTGAATTTGGTCGTCCTTAAGCAAGAAAACATGAAGCTTGTAGTACATCGGTCATTACAACTTATCGGTAGTCTTGGATGATTAAACATTACTTGTTCTTCTCCCATATGAGTCAGCATGAGCCATACAATATCTCCAAACACTTCTTGAACTACGCACAACAATCACTTTGTGGCGCACAACTCCAACATATATTCTGAGAACAATTAGGCTTCTAGAACTATATGTAGCTCACTGTCATTTGGAAAATTGAACTTGCAGACCACCAAATCAACTGAAACTACAAATTAGCATGCATTGAACATATCTGATCATGTTCATAAACCGCATGAGAAAATCTTCACATCTAGAGGAAAGCAAAGCATTCCAACAAGCCTTCATCATCACTTTACTCTTCTAGAGGCATATACCAGAACTTTGTCACTTGTAACTTTCACTGCTGAAGGTATAATGACTTGAAATCTTGGATATAACACCTTCACAACATACTAAACTCAAATTCTGAACCGCATGATCTTATCTTCAAATGCAGAGGAATGTAGAACATTTTACCAAGCAGTCTTCTAGGCAACTTCCTGCAGCAGAAACCTTCACCAACATTTGAAGACCAGAGTCTTCTTGTAACAACACATACTTCCTTAGGAACCACAAGAGAGAGAATACAACATGCTTTAGGCCACTAGCAACACCTTCTCAACATAAGCATTACTTCTAATTCCCATCTTAATATATCATCCCAATATCATCTCTGCTGACAATAGACATACTTAACGCATCCTTAATTGACATTGAACAAGGCATGATAGCCAACCATGAACATCAACAATCATCACTATTTGCAAACCATCATAGTATATCATCAACATAAGCATCCAAGCCAAGTGTTCCAAACTAAGTGTTGACATCAACATAAGCATCCAAGCTGAGTTTTCCAAGCTGAGTGTTGACATCAATGATAACCACATCAATGATAACCTTAGGTAGCATATGTGCAACACTTTTCCCATGAAGCTCTTACATTGTGTGCTCACACATGTGAGGCTTTGGGATCCATCCAAAGCCCATTCATGAACCTAGGAGAGTGGGAATGGGATGGTGACAAGTTGCCAATCCCTCTTTCCAAAATATTAACTCATCACTCTTTTCCTAAGGCCATTTGGAATAGTCAAATCATGGTCAAAATTAAATATTTGTGGTCCTAAAGGTACCTATACCATAGGTACTTGACCTAGGGCCCTAAAAACCATAAAATAATCAAGAAAAATCTCAAATAACACCTTTTAAAAGCCCTATAAACCCAAGTTTGAAATTGAACACATAGATGACAAATCATCATCCTACTCACCCCAAGACAACCTTAAGATACTCAAAAATTAAAAATACAAAAGATTAAACACGTTACAACATTCCACAAATCAAACAAGACCTTAGTCCACCTTAGGGACTAGGTTAAGTGTCACAAGGTTAATTCATGGGGGTTACTTGAGAGCCCTCAAGATTTCCATTGGCCACATGTGGAAATACCTGCACACAACAATATATCCCACATAAAAATAGCTGAAACAACTTAAATTACATCACACACAGAGTCATACAATCATACAAGTATTCATGTTATAAATGATAACCAAATTTCACATGTCAAGATATAATTAACTTTAATTCCTAACTCAATTATCTTTAATCATCATAATCCTGATAATATAATCATAGATGCAATATTTCAATTTCACTTAGATCACTAGAATTTATTTTCAATCATAGTTGCAATAATCAAAGGGTAAGTCATTCATCTATCGTGTATAATCATAATATAATATAATCAATTCTAATTAGATGATCACCATCACAATTGAACAACATATAATTTATCCAAATCAAGACGTGTATCTCTCATGTACATAATTTGAGTAATAACACAACTATTTTCTAATAAAATCCTCATCTACATATGCAATTAAATGAGCTATTCTAATCCAACCTCAATAACTAATATAGTCTATTGAATAGGGTCATAAGTCCATATACCACATCCTAAGTCTAGGTGTATCAAACACAATTAGGCCTAATAGTGCAACTAAACCTATCACACAAGGGTGGGCATCACAATAACAAATTAGATATTAAAGACTAACAAAGCAACTTGAGCATAAACCAATCGAAGAACCTCAACATTTTCCTTCAAGGCCATAGAAGCCATCCTCCATCTTTACCGAAACTAATCTCCATGGTAGGAAGTCAATGGTCTTCTCTACTTTGGCAACCAAAAATCATTCTTGTGAAGGAGAGTTTTTGATAGGACAAAGAAGGTCGACCATATCTACAACTAGTCAATAGAATTCTATCTAGAACCCCTCCTATAAGAAGTGTTGGATGGAAGATACCTCCTTCACCATAGCCTTCAAATGAGTCTCCACCTCACAAACCATGAGCACCGACACAAGGCCTCTAAACTTAAAACTCAAGCATGCCAGTGATATGAATCTCTCTACAATGACATTGTCTATGGAAACCTCTAAACTCATGCAAAACTTCTCCCGTATGTAAAATTTTCCAAGTATTTTCACTATATCCTTATCTTTTATGATCTTGAGTATGTTGTGGACAAACTTGGAAGCTATCTCTGAATTCACTTTGTGCCAAACCATACTTTATATGTAGTCTTACCCAAGAATTTCTATGATGGTTTCCTAAACATCTTCTTCTTAGAAGAAGAAAACCTTCTTCAGCCAAGATGGGGTGATCTCTCCAAGAAAGCCATATGCCAAAAATTCATCCATAGAACAATCTCCATTGTTGTGGTGGGATGCAGAATGTAGAGCATCTTGAAGGAGGTGATATGCAATGAATGAGCCGTCTACTGCGTGAAATAAATCCAAGTGCCTTACAATAATTATTATGCCATTTTAAATAGGGAGTCGTAAACACTTACATCAGTTTAGGGTGGGCCTTGCCTCACCCTCTTTTAATCCACACATTACCAATCTTGGCCATCTCTCACAATGATTAGAGGTTATAATTACCTCTGTTTGATCGACACCCTAGTTGGAAATAAAATTGACTGTCGTGTTTCATTCCCAGTAACAATGGGAAACTGTGTATTCCTCCAATCTATCTAAGATTATTTTTATTTCTTTCATAATATTTTGAATTTTCTAAATTTAGGGAGGCCCTCTCCTTTAGACTTTGTAGGATGACTTGTGAGTCTCCTTCAATGATCACCTTGTGTTGGGGGTAGGATTTGAGCAACTACAGACCTAATAGGAGGGCCTCTACCTCCACTTCATTATTTGTGCTTGGCCTTGGAGTCTCTGATTATGCAACCCACCCTTGAGGGGCTTGGGCTGCCTCTAGAGGCCCCATCTAAGTTCATTTTCCATAATTCTAGTGGAAGAGGAATCCATTGGACTCTAGATTGATCGTTAGATGCAGAATTTGATGTGGCTAGCCCATTAACAGGGTTAACTAATTTATTTTAATATAAATTAAAACTTAGTTATTTTATAGATTCATAATATTGTTATAGATTTATATATTTTCTACATTTTTGCTTTTATTTGATATTTCTCTCAATTTTATGAATTAATTTTGATCTTTCGTTAATATTAAATTAAATAACTAAATGAAATTCATAGCACAACGTGATGGTTAAATCGTGGCGTTGTTGTTCTTGCCACCAAGGTACAAACCCCTACTAGGCCATTGAGCTCATGGGTTTGAATCATTCACTCTTCTAAATTCAAAAGTCTCATTGGGTCATTGAGTTCATAGGCTTTTAGCCCCTGCTGGGTCACTAAGCTTATGGGTTTAGAACATTACGTTAATGTAGAGTGTTCATGTCAAGGATGAGGTCCCCCATTTGTGTCCTCACCTGGCTCGGGCTAGGTGCTTAGCAATAAAAAAAATAAAATTATAAAAAAATAAATTAAATTAATACTACCTATCAATTTTAATGTGATTACAATGGATACTACTTAGTCCCATCTACAACCTAAATTTGATGGTCAATCCTACTTCTCAAGCAATTTTTTGTGCGTTAATATTTTGATTATGTTGTAGGGAAGTTAATGCAGAGTGTTCATGTCGAGGATGAGGTCCCCCATTGGTGGCCTCACCTGGCTCAGGCTAGGTAAAAAATTCTTGAGGTGCTTAGCAATAAAAAACATACCTATCAATTTTAATGTGATTACAATGCATACTACTTAGTCCCATCTACAACCTAAATTTGATGGTCAATCCTACTTGTCAAGCAATTTTTTGTGCCCCAATATTTTATGTGTTGTAGGGCAAAAATGACTAGACATAATCATATGACCATAAATTTAGGGTTTGGTCCAATCTACATTAATTTTTTCTATTACAAAACAAATTATATAATTACAATATCTAAAAGACAAGTACTAGCCACTACGTGGCACTTGTTACAATAGATGGCCTATTCATCCAAAACAATAGTTAAAATTGTAGTACCAAGTTAAAGTTGTATTATTTCATATTCCATACATGCAATTAAAACATTTACCTATCAAGTGAATATTATTCTTATGAAACCTTATTCATATAAATTACGTAGTTCATTTTTTTAAATACTCTATACATGCAATTAAAACATTCACTTATCAAGTGAAAAGTATTCTTGTGAAACATTATTCATATGAATTATGTAGTTCACTTTTTTTTTAAATAATATTTTTGGATAGGTTAATTGTGGGTTTTGTAGGAGCCTATGTTCAAAGAAAACTCTGATATAAATTAGATTTAAAAAAAGATTAATAAAGGCACTCATATTATGATAAGTATCAAAAGCATGAATATTGTAAAAAAATGAACAAAATCAACAAGATAAGCACTTCTAAATCACTATGTGGGGGTGACTGAAAGTGAATATCATACACTCATTGGAAAAGACTTAACCAACACTTTGAATAATTTTCATCCTTAATTTCTTTTGAGGTCTCAAGACCATATGAAAAGAATTTGTATTTCTTGTTAAATCAATTTTGAGAAGACATAATGGTCCAATCCCCCACTTTCTAGACTCCTCTAAAATTGAAGAGGGCATACATGCACGAATTGGGAATGAAATCCCAACAACCAAAGAATGTCCACCAACAAATTGCATACAAGTAGGTTCAATAGGTAAAGTAAGAGAAAAATCACTAACCAAAGGAACGGTGATGGACACAAAAGGCAAATCAAATAGCCCATCCATCGAATGCCAATCCTTAACCAGGACCTGAAAAGATATAACCTCTAGAACTCTAAAGGGCTTACCACTAAAAGGAGCATTTGCAGAAGGAAAGGAATTATACTTCTTAGAAGGATTCCAAGAACCTAAAATTATTAGAACTAAAATTTGTTGATTTCAAATGTGATCTGGCCCTTGGACCCTAATTTTTGTGAGAAAAATGTTCAATAAACCCATCTCCACTTGAATATAAGCAAAGATAAGACAAGAGAGCACTTGTATCCAAAGAGAAATAAAAGAACCTAGAGTGCTACCAATAACCTTCAAACTAGAATCAATCAAGAACTAAAGAGGGAGGTTTGACAACCTAACCTAAATAGGAATTCATGTAAGAGATTTAGAAACAAGGTTGATGATAGAAGACCAAAGCTTCATCATTAATGCAACCTTCCCCCAAAACTAGGGCCCCTTTTCTATTATAAATACTTTGTCCTATATCGACTCACATACAATAATGAAAACAACCTATGCATAAGGGTAAATGTATACATCCTTTAACAAGAAAGATTTCTAGTTCTTGAAAACCTTAATACGTAGATCAATCAAACTAGGCAAAAAATGGTTGGATTTGTAGATCAAGGCCTTTTCAACATAATGGGTTTCTTTGGCAAGAATTTACCCCAAGACAAGAAGGGTTTCACTCAAACTACCTTTATTGCTCTTTTTCTCTCTTCTATCATTAAGATTGTAAGGTACACATTCCATCACAAAAGTTACTGAAGTAAATAATCCACTTAATTACATCATACTCAAGTAAAAATATAGATCTCATAAACATGAATCAATAAAAGTCATTAAATGTTACAAATCATGTGCTTAATCCAGGTGTTAGCACTATAAATGAATATACAATGTCCATTGACTTTCATGCCATAAATCATCCAATGATATGTACAAGGAACAATAATCATGTACAATATAAGAATAATAAATCAAATCAAACTCTCCAGTTGCCACGAACCCACATAAAGACGAGAGATGGGAACATGGCTCAGGCCATTTTTCACCCAACCATGAAGCAATTACACTTCCCTGGACCCCTTCATAACACGAAGGAAACCTAACCCTGCATGAAATGTCTAGAAACCTGGAAACAACTAGTAGGAGGGAACACTCGATGCAACCTGAAGTCTAAATGCAAATCTAAATGATGATGTGCAAATGTCTCACAACAAGATGTGGCTGAGATATATATATAAATAAAGTTATACTAGACAAATATTCATCTATTTCAATGAATCCCCAACTTGGCCAAGCATATCAAATAGTTTAAGGTCAAATCCCGAAAAGAGGAAAAACCATCTCTGATATTCCACATTCAGCATCCTAGCCCAATAAGTAACCCCAAACACACACATACAAGATAATCTACTTTCTTTTCAAAACAAAACTTAACCCATGTTCGCCTAAAATCCATTTCTAATCCCTTTCCTTTGCATGATTCAAGAAACACACTTTTAAGCAAGTAATAAATAGGAATATCATTCATTGATTTAAACATAAAATATATATAGAATCTATAAACTGGTTATATTCCCTAACCATTATTTCATTCCTTTCAATAACCCATATTTAATTCCTTTCAATATTTTGAAGAAAACTAATGTTAACTACTTTCTACCCATAAGCTAGTTTGTAATTCAAAGCAAGCAATCGTAACAAGGATTTAATAAGTGTGTATAAATATTTCCAGCAACACATTATTTAAAATCAAAGGCATATGTAATAATCAGAAAATGTACTATCTCTGTTCCAAGTAATAATCTAACTACTACATGAAGTATTAAATCAAGCTATAGGAACAGAATATGTCTGCGATAGGAAGAATAGTAGGAATAGAACATGTGCTATAAAAACTATCCTAGAACGCTACAAGAGCAACGGTTAATTCTGTAAAGAAAAGATGATAAGTCTACTATGACAGGAAAAAATATTCAGCAGAGACAAAGGTTTAAACAAAATGGTTTACAAGAACAGTGAAAAGCTGTGACAAGGATAAAATAAGATAGCTAAAATAATAAAATTGTAGTGGCGATAGCAAGAAATAACCAAGCATCGATATAATAAGGTAACTGCAACAGAGATTGAATTTACTGACTAAAGTTTAAAAAGGTCATTGAAACTACAAAATAGGTCAAACAAGAAGATAAAACAAGATCTTTAGGTCGTTATAATAACATAATAGAGAGGAAATTAAGATGGATAAGCAAACCAAATTTAAACAGATTTAACGAAGCTTACAGGATAAAGAACATTTCAGTAGACATAGAGGATAAAATAGAGAGCGATTTGAATGCAAGTTGATAAGGAGAATAACAAGTCAATCTAGTAAGTGGTTGAAGATTTGAGTAGCCAATACTCTATGCAGGCTGTCAGGGATACAAAATAGGCCGACTAAATCAAGAAACAAGCCGCTTCATGAGCTGTAGGTCGTTGAATTGGCGGTTGCCATATTTAAGAACCTACTCAGGTGGATCAAATGGCCATCATGAGTTTAAGGGTCGATGCCAATAGAAAGAAAAGTCAATCCACAAGCAAACATAGAGAAAAGAAAGCAGGTGACGAGAAATAAAACAAGGCTCAAGCGATGGTCATAAATAGGTCGACTAAGATATTACACAAACCAAAATCTTAATAGTGATCTCTCCTTTGCTGGGTGAGTCAAATTCTGCTTCCTGACGTCGATCTCTCCTTCACCTTCTGTCGCTGCTTCAAATAATGGTGATCTCTCTCTTCTTTTGACGTTGAAAGAAATGATGTTTCTCCCTTTTCCGTTCTATGTTTTTAATCCATCCTCCCCTCCTAAACTTGGCGTTTTTAATTTTTATATTTCCTTTGCCTTTGAAAACTCCAGTTTCTCTTCCGTTTGCATGCCTTTTTGGCATTCAAACACAATGATCCTTTATTTGAAATATTAAACTTCCTCTTACTTATGTCTCTCATGTTTTTGATTAGTTTAGAAGGAAAAGAGGGTCTTGAATCCTATACAAAAAAGCGCCCAGGGTAGCAAGCCTTAAATATGCCAGGAATAGTACATCGACAACACTATAACAGCAGACAAAAAACAACTAACCAAAAACACTAGAAAACAAAAAGCAAGACTAAGGACTATCAGTCATCCCAAACTTTTCCAAGAATTGGACCATATCTTTGTAGTCGATGAGACTATCAATCCCCACCTTCTTGACTATGTCATCCAAATCCTTGATAGCAGCAAAAATTGACACCGCCCGATGCATGGCCTTAGCAGCAAATTCAGCCATGGTCTTTAATTTTTCATGCATTCTCTCCATCTTGAGTTTGAGCCATGCCAGATCCTCAGCAGTCATAACACACAACGAATAGCTACCCTTGTTGTCAAGGCCACCGATGTCTTTAGCAGCAACACCCAAGTCCTCATAACTAGACTTGTTCATGGAAGTGAAATGGCTCGCCCCTTCTTCCTCATGCACAGACTCAGTATGAGTTTCATCCTCACCCTCCTCCATAGTGTCTTCAACAAATTCTGAATCATCAAAAATCTCCACACCTTGGGGATTAGCAAACGGTTTCCCAGCAATGCAATTAGACTAACGAATCCTCAAATTGCCTTGCTTAACAACATCCTCCCCTTCACCACCCGAGTCCAGTTCAATAATTTTCACAGGCCCTTCTGCCTTTTCTGCATCCTCCTTCCCAGTCTTGGCTTTCTTAGCATGAACAATCCCCTCCTCCTCCGACTCCGATCTAGCCCTTTTGGCCGACACGACTTTCTCTTTCACAAGCTCCAGAGTGGCTTTTTTGGGGGATTTCGTTTAGGATTCAAGGGTGGGAGTACCAATAGGGGTTTTACATTCCACAATACGGGAGCCCCCCTTGGTACTTTTTAGGGAAATCTTAGGGGTCCTGACACACATCTTAACTTTGCTTTTAGGACTAGGAGACACAAGCGGTTGGGGGTCCTCAATCAACTTGACCTTAATCTACTTTTGGGGATACAGAGCAAGATGGAAATGATACAGTTGCAAATGAGACCTTGGTGGATGGGAACAAGAGGGTGGCCAGGATTTCTATCCCTAAGCTCTTTAGTTGACTTGATGGAATTTTCCAGAGAGGACAAAAGAAAAAAAGGAAAGTTGATTTCCATTTTGTTCCTAAAGTGGTTGAGCAAGGCAAAGTGGTAGTGATAAAATACCTTAAACCTCCCTTCCAGCATGAAATACTTCATGATCATTAAACAAATTTGGTCCCAGGGCTTTGGCAACTTCTCCCTTTCAAACCCTCCATGAAGATTCGCAACCACCTTCCCCTCCCTAAAGAAGAAGCCCATGTGCTCGAGGTCAGGCACCTTACTGCATCTAGCATGCTTCTTGCCCTTAGTGGAGAGCCTAGTAGCTTGTCCAATCACCTCCTCAAAAACCTAGAAGCCAATTCCCCCAAGCGGACTTGTTTGGTTCATCATCCCATGACTCGATGAACTAGTGTGATAGGCTTTCGTCGTGGCTGATCATTTCATACAGAAAAGAAACCACTTCCCCCTCTTGAATGATGTGCCGAACCAATGGGTCCTATTTGAATTCCTCTGTAGAGGTCAGTTTGAGCTTCACGATATCTCCTCCCATATTCACAGTTTGAAACTCACACAGGCAACAGTGGTTAAAATTGTTAAGGCAAGTGATGTTCAAAATAGCAAGGAACCCAATACAATGGTAAACTTCCTTCTTGCGTATCTAAAGATACCACCTAGAAAGATTAATAATTACATCATAATTATTATGGCGATACGCCTCGCCTTTGCCACCTTGATAAATTTCCTCAGGAAGAGATTGCGGCCACCACCTTGTGTGATAATGAATGTCGCTTGTTGCGGAAATTAACCAAATATATTACCCATAGGCTGATTCGACCTATATGCCTCTCATACACCTGCCAAAGGCCACCACAAAATCCTTCTAGTCCAACTAGATCTAACTCTTGATCTTCCACCAATCTCGAGGTTCTTTTGCCTTATGACCTGCTTACCTGTCATCCAATCAGCCCACCAACCATAGCCACTCACCTGCTGATAGTTGGCAGTCTAGCCTATCCTCCACTCCACACTAGCCCCCTTCTCAAGCCATCGAAAAGTATTAGTCAGATATCTAGTTAGCTACCACTTCAAAACTCCCACCCATTTGCTTTTGAAAATTCAAAACATTTTCCCTGCCAATCCAGTTAACCAACCCAATGCTATCAACCTCGGTCCCATTTAAACAGTTCTTAAAGGGATACAAATAGACACCACCACCCATCCACAAAAAAGAGAATGGCTATGGCCTAGGACATATTCCTCTACCACCACCTAATCCCTGCTACTATCCCCATCCTTCTTAATGAGAGTATGAACTTCATTAGGTAGGTTGGACATACTCCTCCAGCATCGCCACTTATTACCGCTGCCCAGGTTAGCCATAACATCGACAACAACATTTCCTTATCCCATGATGTCCTTTAAGTTCCACCCAATCTCAGCCGAACCAAGGGCAACATTCACAATTAACTAAGAGTCTCCTTCCACATGAAGGACTCTGATGTTCAAAGAAATAGCTAGCTTGATACCCCATAGCATGGCTAAGGCTTTCGCCTCATTGTTACTCTTGAACATGTTGCATGATAAGATTATTATTATTAAAATTTAGATTTCCATTTATAATATAATATTATTAATATCATTTATTTATCTTTAATAATTGGAATTACTTTAAGTCTAACAAGGAATATTCTCAAATATAACAAAGAATATATATATATATTTAAATATAGAAAAACACTTTTATTATTTATAGTTAAATAATATAATATACACAATTCCATTAAATATAAATCAAAGGAACATAATATTTTCATGACTAATTTATGCATTCGAATAGACTTACTGTAGCAACTAAAACACTTTTTTTTTCTCTAAATATTAAACATCAATCACATTCATTTACCACATGAAATGCTCAAACAAGACTACCAACCAAATAACGATGCATAAATAAAACCATTCAGAGATGTAGTACAACATGAAACTACGTGAGTGTGTGCATGCATTAGGTTTATCCATCCTATCAATTCTTTCCGGGAGGCTAGAACATCTCTACCTCAACCATGTTCTTGTCTTTGACGAGTACCTGCATTCAGTCGCACTCAGCTCCACATCAGTAGGTTAGTTCCTCAAAATCATAACCAAAGCAAAACATAATGTACATCTAATTCGTAATATTAAATTATTAAATTAACTTTCCAAAACACGCATATATAACCTTACGATAATTACTTTCACACATGTGGAATCACTCAGTAAAATAATCATAGTAGATGTACAATAATCTAAATTAATAATATAGTCCATAAAATGAGATGTGACATGACATCCTTCCCCACTAGGAAGAGACATCATCCCGATGTCTTATTACACAAAATGAAATAATAATGTATCTATCTACCACTAACAATGTATCCCAAGTATCATAAAACAAATAACAGTAAATCAAAGTATCATCATCTATGCATGAATAAGAAAACTATGCTAAATCCCCAAAATGAGCAAAAAGATTTGTCAATCTCCTTCGCATCCTCCCATGTTGCACTGTCCACAAAATACTGGTCCCACTAGACCTTGTACTGCATAATGTCCCTGTTATGTAACTTAATGTTGTGCCTCTCCAAAATTTGAGTGGGCTCCACCAGTACCACTCCTGGATCCTAAACATGCAAAGCATGCCAATCAAGAATGTGCGAAGCATCAAGATGATAAGGCTTAAGTAAAGACACATGAAAAACATTATGGACTTTGGCAAGTGCAGGTGGTAGAGCAAGTCTATAAGCTACATGATTGATCACTTCCAGGACATCAAATAGTCCTATGAATCAAGGAGCTAGTTTGGACACTTTGCCAAATGAAATAGAACTCTTCTAAGGCTTGACCCTCAGGAAGACTTTGTCACCAACTAAGAACTGTCTGGGCATCCTATTTCTATCTACATAACTCTTTTGATGATCTAAAGCTTGCTTTAGTTTCTCTTTGATCAACCTCATCTGATCATCCATTTCCCTTAACATATCAGGACCAATTACTATTATGTTCTCTACCTTGTCCTAACTGATAGGCGTTTGACACCTATGCCCATAAAGAGCTTCAAATGGTGCCATTCCCAATGATGCATGGTATGAATTGTTGTATGCGAACTCCACCAATGGAAGATACTCCTTCCATTTATACTGCTGATCCATACAATACTTCCTGAGAAGGTCTTCTACAACCTAATTGACTCTTTCCGTCTGAACATCCGTTTGAGGATGATATGCTAAACTAAAATTTAACTTGGTGCCCAAAGCTGTATTTAGAGTTGTCCAAAATCTATAAGTCATGCGAGTGTCTTGATCTGAAATGATCGTCTCTTGCACTCCATGCAATTGAAAAATCTCCTAAACAAACTTCTTAGCTAAAACCAACGAACCATCTGAAAGATTCCCTAGGATAAAATGTGCTACTTTCGTCAACTTGTCCATCACTACCAAGATGATGTCATGTCGATTCTTAGACATGGACAACCCCTAAATAAAATCAATACTTATCACTTGCTACTTATATTCAAGAACACTGTGTGGGTACAACAATCATGCTGGGTGCACATGCTCAGCTTTGACCCGCTGGCACTCCAAACATTGAGCCACAAATTCTATCACATCCTTCTTGAGTTAAGGCAAAAAATATAAGGGTCTCAAACCTTTGACCATCTTTGTCACTCTAGGGTGCCCTGAATATGGTGCATTGTGGATCTCCTCAAGCACTAACTTTCTCAACTCCCCTGAGTCAGGAATATACATCCTTCCCTAATATTTCAAAAGCCCATCTGACTCAATCACATATCCATCAAACCGATGATCTAAGGGGTTTTCTTCTAAAGCTTGCTTTACTCTTTCATAATGTTCATCCCCTTGCAAATTTTGAATTACTCTCTACCTCAAATTAGATCTTGTGGTAACCATGGTAGCTAAATATCTTCTCCTACTAAGAGCATCTGCTACTCTATTCTCCTTTCCTTTTATGTACTCGATCCCAAAGCCATACTCACTAAGAAATTCTAACCACCTTCTATGTCGTGCATTAAGGTTAAGTTGAGTAAAGATGTACTTGAGCCCTAAATGATATGTCTTTAACTCAAAGGGTTTACCTAGAAGATAATGCCTCCACATTTGAAGTGCATGAAATACGGAGGCTAACTCAAGGTCATGTGGTGCATAGTTTAACTCATACTGCTTTAACTTCCTTGACTCATTTGCAACCACTTGCTCATTCTGCATCAACACTCCTCCTACTCCTCCTGAAACATCAGTTATAACTGTGAGCTTTTCCTTTAGCACTTGGAAAGCTTGCTTACACCTTTCTATCCATTCAAACATTTTACCTTTCTTTTGTAGCGAGGTAATCAGAGTTGCAATAGTGGAGAATCCTTCCACAAACTTTCTGTAATATCCTGCAAGTCCCATAAAACTTCTAACTTCTGTCACATTCTAAGGTGTAGGCCATTTCATTATCACCTTAATCTTTTCAGGTTCAACTGCAATCCCTTCAGATGAGATCACATGACCAAGATAATGCACCTTATCCTGGTAGAATATACACTTAGATAGCTTACCATAAATTTTTTCGCTCTCTTAGATGCTGTAAGACTATCCTCAAATGCCTTTTGTGCTCTTCCACTGATTTAGAGTATATCAATATGTCATCAAGGAAGATCAACACAAAATCATCTAAGTAATCACTAAATATGCTATTCATCAAATTCATGAAAGTTGCTAGAGCATTTGTCAACCTGAATGGTACCACTGTGAACTCGTAGTGGCCATAGCGAGTTCTTAAAGCTATCTTAGAGATGTCCTCATTCTTAATCCACAACTAGTGATAGCCGGATCTCAGGTCTATCTTCGAGAACACCGTGGCTCCCTTCATATGATTGAAGAGATCATCTATTCTAAGGAGTGGGTACTTGTTCTTTATAGTAGCTTTGTTAAGCATCCTATAATCAATGCATAATCGCAAGGTCCTATCCTTCTTCTTTACAAAGATGACAGGTGCACCCCAAGGTGACACACTAGGTCTTATGAACCCTTGGTTCAATAACTCTTGCAATTGTGCCTTAAGCTCATACAATTCTATAGTAGTCATCCTATAGGGTGCCTTAGAGTGCGGCTCAGTCCCTCGTAGCAAATTAATTGAGAAGTCAAATTCTTTCTTCAGCAGTAATTCTGTCAACTCCACAGGGAATACATCTCATAATTCTCTTAGGATAGGATAGTCATTAAATGATGATTCCTCCTTATCAAGGTCCTTTACTTGGACAACATAGATAGCACACCATTTCCTCTTGGCTTTCTTTAACTGCATAGCTGAGATTTGTCTAAGTTCCAAAGGTCTCTTAAATCCATTAATCTCCACCTGATTTCCTAGGTCATCCAAACATCTAACAATCTTGTCTTCACAGTTTACTATTAACTTCTGTTCAGCTAACCAGTTGATTCCCAATATCACATCATAAGACCCTAAAGGTGCTACATACAAATTAACTTGCGTTTGAAAACTTGGGAGCTCTAATTCATTGCATACAAGACATGAGTCTACTCTCTTTTCTACTCTATTGCCATATTGTACCATCCATGAGTTTTCCATGTGCCCAGATCTAATAGATAACTTTGATACTACTCTAGGATCTACAAAACATTATGTGTTACCAGTATTAATCAAAATAGAAATAGATAGTCCATAGAGCTTACCTTGAAACTGTATAGGTACTGCCTGAAAGTCAGCTTGTCGATTGTCCACTGCGGCATGTAACTGGTGCTGAGGTGCTCCTTGTTGATTCATGTTTCCTTGCCCTTCCGATCTTTGGGGACAATGTTAGCGTAATGCTCACCTCCGCAAACATAGCATCCGCCACAAGGTGCTCTGGGTCCCTCTGACCTATCCCGCTGGTTGTTGTTATTATTAGTGTAGTTTCAAGACCCTTTTATTTCCACCATTTTGGTTGCCACCATTCTTATCCTGAGAGTTATTCCCTCTCTTCAAGTTTCTAATCTGCTGACTATTATTGCCTTGATTGCTATTCTGATTATTGTTCTGATTGTTGTAATTCTGGGATCTCTTGTTTGCAAACTTCGCATCTCTCTGCTTACGAAAATTGGTTTCTTGTTGTAGCTTCTGTTCCTGCTTAATGGCTTTCTCAAAAACTGCATCCATGATCAATGGATTATGAATGTCTACCTCCGCTCCAATCTAACTTTTTGATTCTAAATCTCTCATCCATCTGGTATTGTGGAACATACTTAAGTAAGTGAGAGAATCTTTCCCAATATTGTGTTATTGACATTCCTCCTTGTATCAAATTCTAAAACTTTGTCATCTTCTTATCAAAGAGAGCTGTGGTAACCACCTTTTCCTGAAGAGTTGTAAGATAAGTTCCCAAGTAATTTCGCCAACCAACAACCTTTTATCTGCCTTTTCATTATCCCACCAAGTTGTTACTTCTCTAGTAAGCTAGTAGAAACCCTACATTGCTTTTGTCTCATCAGAAAGATTCCAGATCTCGAAGTATTTTCCATTTCTATGATCAATGCTTTAGCTCCATCACCAATGGTCTTTCCATCAAACTTGGGTGGTGAGACCTTCTTGAGGTCTTTTCCCAACTCCTCTGCAATCCTTCCACGATTATTCACATTTGCTTCAACCTCAGGAATCTATATGATGAGGTATAAACAACCTCATTTTTATAACAAGCCATATAACATGTTTGCCTTGCCCAATTACCCTAAACCATGCCAATTTGTTTATTTTTAGAAGCAATATCTATCTATTTTTGATAAAATGATGTATAAATCTTTATTTTCCAATTGATTGAAGTTAGCCTCTAATGTTGACATAATTGCGTGTAGAGCTGTGTAATTATGTAGGGTTTCATGTATGGCCTAACAGAAGGAGTGGACTTCAAAGCAGTTGAAGTCAGAGAGCCAAAATTTGAGGGCGCCAGAAATTTAGGCATATATAGTCACTTTGTTAGCAATTTTGTTATTTTCTGTTGAAGCATACTTGAGACTTTATGGCTCCACTCAGAGCCTTTAATGTATTTAATTTCATAGACATCCAGTTAGTTTGAAACTTTATTTTTCTTTAAAGAATTCTTCAGTGGCATTTACCCACCATCTAAAATTTAGGATTTTGAAGTAGTGCAGTTTATATAGTTGCTCAAAACAAGGATATGTTATGTTGTGTTATGTTATGTTCTGATAGACAATACAAGAGGGCTATTCAACTATGTTCTGTGATACTTTTATGACATGAATGAATATCGCCAATTTTATTCTAAGTAATCTTTTCTAAGCAATGGAAGTAATATAAATGGGATTTACTTTAGATTTGTTGAAGTACTGAATGTGATTTGAATCAATAATAGGATCTCCCAAGGGCTGGCCACTCAAGGGATTATAGAATAGATAAGTATTTTTATTGTTGGTGTTGTTATTTCTATTTTGTGCATGTTCTGTTTAGATCAATGTCACTTTGTGTTTAGCTTTGTTATGTGTACCTGTAGGTTGTGGTTTTTAAGTTAATGATCTTTGAAATTCTGTTCACTTGAAATTTTTAGAGCATCCACTTCATTCATAAATATGTTGTTAGTTACTGATTAAAAATGTCAAATGTACTTTCAGTTAGTAGTTAGTTGCCTTTGTTTTTGAATTCATAGTTAAACTACAAGTGTTGATTCTTAGATAGTTTACATGCTTTCTAGATTAGGAATTCAAATGCTTTCTAGCTTAAAGTTTTCATGCTTTCTAGTTTAGATTATGTTTTAAGCTTTTCAAAAATTTAGAAAATATGTTACTAAGTGAGATGTCTAAAAATATCCCTTATTGCATACAACCTTGGACACTACCTGGTCGACATAATTGACATATTTTTAACTAAAGTGTTAGGACCTTACGACATCCTGTCACTTTTTGGCGTCGTTGCCGAGGAACTTCTTTTCTAGTGTTAATAGGAGAATGCTCAGATACTTCTTTTAGGAAAAAATAGTTGTCAAACTTCTTTTTCTGCATGGTTAGGAAACAAGGTCCACACGAAAGATTCATACCAAGAACCCCCCCATAATAGTTCCAACCATAAACAGGGAGGTAGAAGTCTCAGATGAAGAACTTAATTATGAATTGATCGATTAGGATCAACCTGAGACCTCCCAAAACACGCTAAAAGCTCAACCATCAGACCAAACCTTTGAAGAGGAAAACATTCCACCATCGAACCAAATCTTTAAGGAGGAAAGCATTCCTTTGAACATCATGGATGACAATAACAATGATAACCCTTTCAATGGAAGGAGAACAAACCAAGGAGATGGTGATAACCCAAGAAGAGAAGCATGAACATTTACCTATCCTATTGCTCTCAATGAAGATGATGATGCACCCATGAAAAACATTTCACCTTCCAACTTACCAACTTTCAAAGGGTTATTCTCTGAAGACCCTGACCAGTTCCTCTTCGAGTTTAAAGTCTTGTGTCAGACATATGACTACAAAAATGATAACCAAAAACTTAAACTCTTCCCTTCCACTTTGAGAGATGCTGCAATGCGTTGGTTCATGGGATTAGTTTCAGGATCGATAACCACATGGGACAAAATGGAAACCGTCTTTTTGGACAAATATCAGAGCTATTGCAGAGTTAGTGATAGGAAAGAGGAATTGTTCAAACTAAAGCAAAAATAAGATGAGAGCCTGGAAGATTAACTTGATAGGTTCATCTTTTTAACCAAACGATGTGGCGAAGAGGCCATAAGCCCAGAAATTCCAAAGACCATATTTCTCAAAGGACTTGATGAGGATGCTAGGAGAAGTCTAGATTTAATGGGAAAAGGAGATGTGTCCCAACTTGAACTCGGTGATATTGCTACGTTATGTAGGAATTTCTCCCATACTCAAGGAGGTATCTATAAATCTAGCCTTTTGAGGGGCTCAAATGAAATAGGTAAACTGCGAGAGGAAATAGCAAATTTAAAAATTGACATTCTTGTTCAGCTAAACACCACTTTGGATGGAATACATGCCAAAACACGTAATCTTGAAACCTTATCCATCTACTTCCCTAGGTGTCGAAACAAACATCTGTTAAGAGAGTGTCCTTTGGACAAAGCTAACACTTGCCAAATTTGTGAAAAGAGTCATTCCACTGACCAATGTGAGATCTTGAATGCAATCAAAAATTCCAAGAAAAGGTCATCTCACACTGAGGAGGAGATCAATTTTGTAGGTCAAAGACCTGGAGGGAATTTCTCCTATGGCCAGAATTCAAATCCCTCATGGTGACCTCCAAATAATTGGAATAATAGTCAATGGGTGGCACCTTGGCATCTAGCACCACCTTGTCATGCCCACATTTCCCATGCGATCACGACACACATCACACGTGTCATGTCCACATTTGACATGTGGTCATGACACCGAATATCAAAAAAAAATTCTACGCTTCCTTAGAAACTCCCTCGCATGCGTAAGCGTACTCGGTGGCATTGCGCTTAAGGCGTAAACATGATAGATGAATGCGGGGTAATGCGTTCACGTGTGCATACCATTCGCAACGAAGGCCAACTAGGGGGTCGAAGCGACGCGGTTAACGTCACCAATAGGGTTAGGATCAATGATCGAAACCCTAAGTTAACCTATGTGAATGAAGGGATTTTGACGTAAGTCAAAATCAATAATCAAAATCAAGTGCACGAGAGGATGTTAAAATACCAAAAATCAAGTGACAATACTCAGCAAAAAAAATATTATATTCCCAAACAAGGTTAAACTTCACTAACCTAGCTAAACCCTAAATTCCAGAAAAATCTGGCAGTATAACGCCTCACGGGCATGAGTACGGTTTATTATACTAAAACTAATTTTGATCAAAAGGTTTACTGATATGGTTTTTATTACCTACGTCTCACTAGTTGAAATGGTAGATCAATTAAATAAGTTAATTGAACATTTTTCAACAAAGCTCGATCAATTTGTTCTCCTTCACATTTTCTATAATTTAAAACATTTTTCAACAAAGCTCGATCAATCTGTTCTCCTTCACGTTTTCTATAATTAAAACATTTTTCAACAAGGCTTGATCGATTTGTTCTTCTTCACATTTTTGAGCAATCAGAGTTATCTCTGCATCATTTACATTATTCCTAATTTCTTGGTAGATTAGATCTCAAAAACAGGTTTTACTAACTTCGTTTTAAAAGTTTATTAGGTTTCTGAGTTGGATCTAAAACGTCTAATTTAAATTCATTAATTAAATTGCCCCAAAAATGATTAAAAAAATATTAAATTTTAATTAATAACGATGTAGTTAAAGTCGTCCTTGTCGAGTTAGGTTTTATAATCTAAGATTTTACCCAATTGTTTAAAATAAATACCTCTCAATATTTAAATTGTGTAAAAATTAGTTGATTCAAATAAATCGTTCTATCATGATCTAATTTATTTATTAACATCCACTAACAAATAAAAACAAAATTCCAAAAAGAATAAAGATTTACCCATTATTTTAATATTCTCAAATTCCCTTTATAAAATAAGAACTTAAAACAAATGAGCAAAATATTTAAAAGAGGGGAAGTTAAATTTTAAAAAGAATTTTAATTTCTCTTTGCCCTAAATTCCTCCAACAATAAAATATAATTTTCTTTAAGGGCAAAAAGCCCTAACCCTATTTTCTTTTCATTTCTCATATTGTTTTTTTCCTCTTTGTTTTTGATTGCAGGTTTAATGGTGACCACATATGAAATGCATATGATGGCATATATGTATATACATACATATGTATATATATGTACATATGTATATATATGTACATATGTATATACATACATATATATATATATATATACATATACATATATATATATATATTTTGTTAAATGAGTATACAGCTGGATTTTCTTTTTAATATATATTTTATTTTTTTATTTTTTTCTTTTTAAAATGTTGAATACCCTAAGTTTAGTGTTGCAGAGGGGAGAGGTGCTGATAGGTGCAGCGGCGGTGGCGGCATAAGAGGGAGGCCGCAGGGTGGAGATCCGGTGGCGGGAGAGGTGGAGCAGCGGAGTAAGGGGATCGACGGCCGTTGGAGGAGGGACTGTGTGGTGTTGAGGGTAGTGGCAGGGTAAAGGTCGCGGGGGATCCGCAGGGGGCTGAAGGAAAGGGGAGTGTGGGGAGGGGGGGCGGAGCCCCCACCCACACCCCATAATAGGGGACCACCCTTGGGGACCACCTGAATGGGCAAATCAGACTCAACAACAATGGTATCCTCAAAATCCTGCCCCTCAATAGAATCAGACTCCAAATTAGTTCTATCATGGACCAAGGAGGATGCCCAATCCATAGCAGAACCTCTTGCTAGCTCCCCAAAACACTCAACAAAATGAGAAGGTCAACCAACCACAACTCCCAGTGCAACCTGTCCTTAATCCAAAGAATAATCGTCAAACCACACTAGTGTATTCCACGGAGCAGGAAAACATGGCTAGAGTTAACGCTATCTATTGTGGAAACCTGTAGTTGAGGTCAAGAAAAACACTCCAGCAGCCTACCATAATTGAGATCCTTGATGAACCAAATGTAGAATCTTTTGAAGGAACAAAGACACCTTCCATACCTTCAGATAAAAACCCAGCGAGTAATCAAGAAAAGCTTCTTCAACCATCCTCACCTCAAACTTTTGAGTTACCTCAAGAAGAAGTTGGCCAATGTCCAACAAATCTTCCAAAGAAGGATTCCACCTTGAACCTTTTCCAGAACGCCTCAAAGAAACCTCTTTGAAAAACCTTCTGGAAACAACCTTACCCACTAAAACTGCATTAATGCAAGAAATTAAATGACTCCATATCAAGATTCCATTGTTACAGGTGATTAAAGAAATTCTTGAACTAAATCAACTAGTTAAATAGTTGTGCATAAAAACACCAGGAAGGCAACTGAAACAAATTAATACTATGTACATCAATGGATACTTAGCTGAACTTCTGGCTGGAAAAATCTCAACCCCAAAATATGGTGACCTAGGCAGTCCATTTATAACAGTGATAATCAAAGAGGTAGCAATACCTAATGCACTTGTGGACTTGGAAGCAGCCATTAACGTCATGACAGTGGATGTTATGGAAAAATTGAGACTCACTGATCTATGTCCCACAACCACCATACTACAAATGGAAAATCAATCCATAGCTATCCCTAAAGGTGTCCTAGACAATGTTCTTGTCAAGGTTGACAATAGGGAATACCTAGTAGATTTCCAAATAATCCAATCCCTCACACCCAAGGACAGTTACCCATTAATATTGAGCAGACCTTGGTTGGCTACAATTGTAGCTAAAATTGACTGTAGAGAAAGAGGATTGACCATTTCAAATGGTCCCAATAGCAAACACTTATTCTTGTATCCCCCTGCTCAACCTGCTGCGCATAACCAAGTTTGGGTTGATGATCCAGATGGTTTTGATAAACAAGAGAATCTAACCTCACTTGTTATGGTAGTCCTCGAACAACACGGTGAAGAATTGAAAAATGAATTGGAAAACAACATGAAAGATCTAGTCGTAGATTCAAGCGATGAAGATATTTTAGAAGTAGAAGAGATTTTAGGACACTTGATCCACACTGATGATATTGAACAGGATTACCCCAACTTCACAGTGTTACCTTGTGCTCTAGCTAATATCATTATGAAAACAGATCACTTCTTTGAAGATATTGCCAGACTCCATAGAACTATACCACATAGCTGTCCTCTCAACACCTTAACGCGAGAAGTTCATACTGTCACCTCCAACTACCCTGGAACCAAAACTATCATGTTACTACCAAGAAAGACCTTAAATATTAACACTTGGTTGACAGAGTCAGATGAACTCAAGTTATTTGATGTTTTGGTAAATAGATCCAAAGCTTTTGCTTGGGATTATACAAACATGAGAAGAATACACCCAAGTGTTTGTACCCATCACATCTATACTGAAGATGTTAGATTTGTTCGCCAACCACAGTGGAGACTCAACCCTGCTCTCAAAGATATTGTTAAAACAAAGATTGAAAAACTTCTGCAAATAGGGTTCATCTATCCCATCTCTAGCAGTAAATGGGTTTCACGTCTGGCAGTAGTCCCAAAGAAAAATGGGAAGTGGAGAGTGTGTGTTGATTATAGAGAGGTCAACAAAGCCACCTATAGAGATTACTTTCATCTACAGTTCATAGACTAGGTCTTAGATAATCTAGTAGGAAGTATTTCTCATTTTTGGATGGATTCAATGGATATAACCAAATACAAGTAGCAGCAGAGGACTAGGACAAAACAACTTTCACCTGCCCCTAGGGAACATTCAGATATCGCATTCTTCCCTTCGGGCTATGTAACGCTCCTGCAGCATTTCAGAGAGTTGTTCTAGCCATCTTTGCTGAGCTTGTAAATGATTGTGTGGAAGTCTATATGGATGACTTCACAGTGTATGGTTCCATTTTTTATGAAGCTCTTAAAAATTTGGACAAGGTGTTGCAGTGATGTGAGGACCATCAGCTATCCCTAAGTCAAAAAAAATGTTTAATAATTTGGTAGAACAAAGGATAGTGTTGGGACACCACATCTCAGCTAAAGGGATAAAAGTGGATCCTAAGAAAATCAAAGTGATACAACAAATAGAAACTCCAAAGAACCAAACTGATGTCAGAAGTTTCTTGGGACATGTTGGATACTACCGAAGATTCATAGAAAACTTCAGCAAGATTGTAGCCCCCATGTTCTTCCTTCTCCAAAAGGGTATAGACTTTGTCTGGACAACAGAATGTCAAACATCATTTGAGATCATTAAGGAGAAACTCATTTCTGCTCCAGTCCTACGTGGACCTAACTAGAACCTTCCTTTCCATACTTACACAGATCCTTCCAATGATGCTATTGGAGCAAGTTTAGGTTAGGAAGATGAGAATGGAGGGAACTATGCCATCTATTTTATCAGTAAGAATTTGACTCCCATCGAATGAAATTATACCACTACAGAGAAAGAATTCTTAGTTGTGGTTCATGCAATCAATAAATTTTGACATTACATCATAGGGTACAAAGTAACTGTGTTCACAGACCATTCAACTATCAAATACCTAATGAACAAACCTACAATAAATGGAAGAATAATCAGATAGTTATTACTTCTCCAAGAATTTAACATGAGCATCATTGATAAACTTGGAAAGTTCAATGTAGTCGCAGATTTCTTATCCCAGATCAAACAAGACAATGGAGATTGTGCCCCTGTACAAGGTGAATTCCCAGATGACAATTTATTTGCCATCTCCATTAAAACCCCCTAGTTCATAGACATCACCAACTATCTTGCCACTTCTGAGTTGCCACCAAACTTTACGTCAAAACAAAAGAAATTCCTCATTAAAGAAAGTGCTCAATTCAAATGGATTAATGGGATGCTATTCTGATGTGGCCCTAATTTGGTTTTATGATGTTGTGTCAGATCAGATGAAACATACATTATCCTTAGAACCTGCCATGATGATCCCTCTGGAGGTCATTACTCCGCCAAGAGGACATCTCATAAAATCTTAGGTGTAGGATATTATTGGCCCTCTATGCATAGAGACGTAAAAAAAACTATGTTCGTCGTTGTGATGAATGCTAATGAGTAGGAAAACCCATGACATCCAATGAGATGCCTCTACAACCGCAGATAGTTTTTGAACCATTTGAAAAGTGGGGATTGGATTTCATCGGTCCCATCCTTCTTCACATGGTAAATAATACATTCTAGTATGTACTAACTATTTGACTAAGTGGGCAAAAGTCCAAGCACTAAGAGTTGCTAGGGAAGAACAAGTTGTAGACTTCCTATATAACATGAGTTTTCTCAGATTTGGAGCCCCTAGATCAATTGACAGATCAAGGACCCCAGTTTATATCCAAAGTCTTGCTAGCCTTTACTGATCATTTCCAAGTAAGCCATAAGAAGTCGTCGCCTTATCACCCACAAGAAAATGATCAAGTGGAAGTCACTAATAGGGAGCTTAAAAACATTTTGACAAAAATAGTTTCATCAGGAAGAAGAGAGTGGGCCAGAAAATTACCTGAAACTGTTTGGGCCTATAATACAACGTAGAAATCAACCATTGGTCTTACTCCTTATGAGTTAGTCTTTGGGAAGAAACCTCTTTTACCCATTGAATTTGAACTTCAAATGCTTAGAACAACAATGGAGGTAGGCCTGGACGTTGATCGAGCCTAAGTTGAAAGAGTCCTATAGCTTAGTGAATTAGATGAACTCTGTCTGGAAGCCATTCACCAGACTGAGTTAGTTCAACAACAACAAAAGGCCTGGCATGATAAACATATAAAGAAAGAGAGTTCCATAATAGGGATTGGGCACTGTTATTTGATTCCAAATATAAAGATTAGAAAGGTAAACTAAGAACTCATTGGCTTGGTCCATATGAGATTTCTGAAGTATTTCCAAATGGAATATTGCAGCTTAAACCTATCGACGGTGACACTCGAACTCTCTTAGTCAACGGTCATCGATTACGAATCTACCACAAACCTATTGATAAAGATGAATTTACGCGAATGGTAGAAATGTAAGGAGAAACTCAATGTATTGACTCTACTTCAACAGAGGCAGTGTAATTCTGAGTAAAATTTTATATATATATATATATATATATATATATATATATATATAAGAATGATGTGTATGTATTCATGATTATTTCGGAGCATTCTTATTGTATCTTCATCTTTGTACTTGTCTAAATTTTGTTATTGTTTTGTAGGACTTCATCTTTGACCAAGAACCACATTTCTGATGCTCTAAAACTTTGATCTTTCATTCTGGCTGCATCTTTCAGTGATGCTCTAGAACTTTGTTCTTTCATTCTAGCTGCATCTTTCAGCAATGCTTCAGAACTTTATTCTTTCATTCTGGCTGCATCTTTCAGTGATGCTCCATAACTTGTTTCTTCATGTTGTTCCTGCATTCTGGCGCATCTTTCAACAATGCTCCAGAACTTTGTTCTTTCATTTAGGCTACATCTTTCAATGATGCTCTGGAACTTTGTTCTTTCATTCCAGCTATATCTTTCAGTGATGCTCCAAAACTTTGTTCTTTCATTTCAGCTGCATCTTTCAGTGATGCTCCAAAACTTTATTCTTTCATTCTGGTTACATCTTTCAATGATGCTCTGGAACTTGTTCCTTCATGTTGTTCTTGTATTCCAGTGCAACTTTCAGTGATGGTCCAGAATTTTGTTCCTACATTCTGGCTACATCTTTTAGTGATGTTCTAGAATTTTGTTCCTGCATTCCAGCTGCATCTTTCAACAATGCTCCAAAATTTTGTTCCTGCATTCCGACTGCATCTTTTAGCGATGCTCCATAATTTTGTTCCTGCATTCTGGCTGCATCTTTCAGCGATGCTCCAGAATTTTGTTCCTGCATTCCAGCTCATCTTTTAGCGATGCTCCAAAACTTTGTTCCTGCACTCTGATTGCATCTTTCGATGATGCTCTAGAATTTCATTCTTTCACTTCAATTGCATCTTTCAACGATGCTCCAGAATTTGTTCATGCATTCCGACTGCATCTTTTAGTGATGCTCTGGAACCTTGCTTCATACTTCGTATACCCCTTCCATGGGCATCTTTCTCTAATGTTCTAGATTCGTAATTTCCCTTCTGTACAAATGCTCTGACATCCTCAAAAACATACCCATTACCATCACCAAACTTTTCCATAACAATGCCACCTTAGAAATTCATGCCCTATATTACCATCCCTCACCATAATAAATGCTATTATCGTGACAATCTATCGTCATAATAATTAGAACACTTTTAGCCACCCCATCTTCATTAATAATAAATCCATTACAACCCTTTACCATCCCATTCGAATCTAATAACACCACCGTCTATGATGCCATTACGTCAGCATACATGAGGTGACTTTCAAATCAATAACAGAATGAAAGGCACGTACATCTTTTGTCTTAAGTAGGTAAATTATTGTGAATAAAATTTAATAAATTGGCACATTCCCCATCTTTTCCAAATTTAGTAAATTGTGCGAACTATACCTTCACTAGAAGAGGTGGTGGCTCATTCATTCCATTCCATGCAAGGTAATAATTTGATACAAAGCAGTTGAATGCCATGAATTAATCTGTCTCCTATCAGCATTAGCAAAGTACATGTGCCCATAAAGATTGAGTTTTGCTTAATCTACATATCAGTTTGTCTGAAACAGTTCACCTTGGTGTGCCACGAAGTTCAGTAGACACTTAGTAGAATTGCCAGCAGGGGATAGAATGGGAGGAGAAAAGCGTAAATTAGAACCAACTTCCACATACAAGTTATTAGCCCTTGGTAATATTTCAAAACTGTTTCAGAGGGTGAGATGGCTAGAGTTCATGAAAAAGTTTGAGGGGCATAATACACAACTAGTTAAAGAGTTCATAGAAAATTTCTCAGACGAACAGTCAATTGTGCGAGGGAAGGAATTTAAGGTGAGTTGCCGAACTATTTCTAGCTTATCTGGTATTAAAAATGAGGGCCTAAATCTATCAGAAACTACAAATATTTCCTACTAGAAATTGATAGAGCTTTTCTTAAGGGAAGGGGAAGCTCAACCTTTATTAGTTGTAAATACCCGGGGGCAGAATAAAGGGTTTCAGAGAATGTCTATTGCAGAGCCGTGGAGAACGGCGGTAGCTTAGATAATTAAGTATTTCACATGTGAAGCGCAATGTGCTACCGTAGTTTGTCCTCCCTTTCATTTGCTCATTCATCTGCGCCATGACGTTGAAAACCCTGAATTGAGGGTTAATCTTCTCACCTTCTTGAACGACTCCCTTATCCACATGATAGAAAGGCTCAAAATTGGGTCTGGGCCAGTAAAACACAATGGCCTCATTTCTTTAATTTGCAAGCATCAACTCCTCAAAAAGAGAAACACAGATGAGAAATGGGAAAAATTTCTCTAAAAATTTGAAACCCTAGTACCCTTAATATATTTTGAGAGAGGTGAGTCATCCACTTTGGAGGCAGAGAACCTTAGGGAACCTTCCCCTGTACGCCTACCTGCTAGGGAAGCTTCCGAAGGTGAAGCGCTGGAAAATCCTTCAAACCCTGTAGAGCCCGCGGAGCAACCTAGACCACATATTGTTCTTGAAACTCTAGAAAAACAAGAAAGTGTGGACTTGGTGGACTCTGAGGATGAAAATAGTCGGCCCAACAAAAAGGAAAAGAGACCTAAAATGAAATTGCAAAGACCTCCCCCTCTAAGAAGAAGTAAAAGATTAGCTACTAATTTCAGTTGTGCCACGGCTTGTGACCAACCACATATACCTAAGAAGAAAAGACAAGATAGGCAGCCAAGTCAAAATCCAGTCCAGTTGAGTGAATGCCAAACCTTGGGAAGTAATGATGTCCCTGCATCTAAGAGAGAGAGTGATCCACCTAAGAGGGATCAAGAGAAAATAAAAGAACAAATCACAAATTATGTACTTGTTGAAGAAGAAGAGGCTCAAGAGAATGAGCCTGTCGAAACAATTTCTCCCACTCAACAGCCATTGGATGAACACATAATTGACATAGTCCCTCCAATTGAACAATCATCCCCTCTGAATACTGTCAATGACACAGAACAAGGTCTACTGGAAGTGCATGATGAAGGACATGTGTCTGCCAATGATACAATTTTTTTTGTTTGACCCCCTCTTTCTAATGATACAGAAAATGAAAAATGGGATCACTTAAAAGTGGAATTAGAAGAATTAAGGGAAGAAATAGCACAGTTGAAAAATAAACTTCAGCAAAATGAGGAACAGATAGCCAGACAACAATAGGAAATGGACACAAAGATAAAACTTTTGCAGCAGAAAGATCAGAGAATCAAAACTCTAGGAACTCAATTGGAATAAAAGGATAAATTCATTGAGGAATTGCAGTAAAAATGAAACAAATTGAGGAGAAAGATAAGGAACATTTGGTTAGTTTGTCAGAAAAGGATGAACAAATCAAAAATTTGACTGTCAATTTGGAGCAATTCCTTAAATCATTTGTAGAGGAACAGGAGAAACAAAAATTAGAACTTAATTCAGCTCTTCGTAAAATTGTAGAGCTGGAACAAGAATTATAAAAGTCAGTGTTAAGCCAACCATGGAATTAAAAAAGATACAAACTGAACCGACCAAAATGGAGTGGTTTCAAGTTCACATTCCTCCCGTGTTGGCCAAGTGGATGGAAATGTGCTATTTCCTAAGACAAGCTGGGGCAAAAAATGCCAGACTTAAGAAGGAAATGGTATTGTTGAAGGAATCCTATGATAGACTCTACCAAGCTAAAATTGATACATGCAAAATCAGAGAGTTGTTATTAGCTTGTAGGAAACCATCCAGATTATATTCTATGTTCCTTAATGAACCATTATTGAGATGGAAACTTTTGAGAATTTCTTGCAACTTGCCCCATGATCCAGATGACAAACAATTCCTAGAGGCATTCAAAGAGGCACCCCCTATTCAACAAAATATGCTATGTGAATTTTTCATACACAATCTGTTTCTGGAAAAATGTAGTGATTTCTTCATTAACATTTTTGTGGGAGAAGTACAGCTCAGAGCCTTCATATCTAATATGCAAAATCAACTCCATTGGCAAGATAGGACCAGAGAATATCTTTAGGTAGAGAGAACTGGAGGGCTCCAAATGAGATACCCTAACCGTAAGCCCTTTGCCTTCAAAGCACAATTCTGAAGGACTAAAAGATATGAATCTATAAAGGACAAGTATAATGAAAGTATCAGATCTGTTTTGAAGATTTCAAAGTTAATGGGCCACAATTAATAGACAGAGCATGGAGTGCCTGTGAGGAGAAATATACTCCCGTACCTATGTATCTCAAACGAAGGGAGATGATTTCTCCAACCAATCTGAGATGGTCCTATAAAAGAGTAGAAGATTTGATAGAAATACTATAGCAGCTCAAGACCAAGTGGATAGGAATGCGATTCAGACCTCCATTTCTCCTTCAGCCACCCCCTGTAGTTTTGGTAACTATAGAGCAAGATCCCAGAGACTTACATGCATAGCAAATGAGGATTAGATTGAAGAAAGGTTTTTTTAAGTACCCTGATCATTTGGATGAGGAGGCAGAGGACATGTATGATCTTAGCTCAAAATATGATGAACTGAACAGAAAGAGGGATGTAGAAAGACAAAGGGCTCATCAGAGATCAGGATGACCTACTCAGGCTTAGGAAGGGGAAGGTGATGAGGTATAAACAACCTCATTTTATAACAAGCCATATAACCTGTTTGCCTTGCCCAATTACCCTAAACCATGTCATTTTGTTTATTTTTAGAAGCAATATTTATCTATTTTTGATAAAATGATGTATAAATCTTTATTTTCCAATTGATTGAAATTATCCACAAATGTTGACACAATTGCGTGTAGAGCTGTGTAATTATGCAGAGTTTCATGTATGGCCTAATGGAAGGAGTGGGACTTCAAAGTAGTTGAAGTCATAGCGTCAGAATTTGAGGGTGCCCAAAATTTAGGCATATCTAGTCACTTTGTTAACAATTCAGTTATTTTCTATTGAAGCATACTTGAGACTTTACGGCTCCACTCAGAGCCTTTAATGTATTTAATTTCACAGACATCCAGTTAGTTTGAAATTTTATTTTTCTTTAAAGACTTCTTCAGTGGCATTTCCCTGCCATCTGAAATTTAGGATTTTGGAGTAGTGCAGTTTATATAGTTGCTCAAAACAAGGATATGTTATGACGTGTTATGTTATGTTCTGATATACAATACAAGAGGGTTGTTTAGCTGTGTTCTGTGATACTTTTATGACATGAATGAATATCACCAGTTTTATTTTGAGTAATCTTTTCTAAGCAATGGAAGTAATATAAATGGGATTTACTTTGGAGCTATTGAAGTACTGAATGTGATTTGAATCAATAATAAGATCTCCCAAGAGCTAGCCACTTGAGGGATTATAGAATAGATAAGTATTTTTATTGTTGGTGTTGTTATTTCTGTTTTGTGCATGTTCTGTTTAGATCAATGTCACTTTGTGTTTAGCTTTGTTATGTGTTCTTGTAGGTTGTGGTTTTTAAGTTAATGATCTTTGAAATTCTGTTCACGTGAAATTTCTGGAGCATCCACTTCATTCATAAATCTATTGTTAGTTACTGATTAAAAATGTCAAATGTACTTTCAGTTAGTAGTTAGTTGCCTTTGTTTTTGAATTCATAGTTAAACTACAAGTGTTGATTCTTAGATAGTTTACATGCTTTCTAGATTAGGAATTCAAATACTTTCTAGCTTAAAGTTTTCATGCTTTATAGTTTAGATTTTGTTTTAAGCTTTTCAAAAATTTAGAAAATTTGTTACTAAGTGAGATGTCCAAAAATATTCCCTATTGCATACAGCCTTGGACACTACCTGGTCGACATAATTGACATATTTTTAACTAAAGTGTTAGGACCTTACAACAACCTATCACTATGCCTCAGCCCTTGGGTTCTCATTTTGTGCATCCACCCTTGGGTTCTCATTACCCTGATTCAAATTTGCACCTCTTGGGTTTTCATTTTGATTCTGCTATCTACGGTTCCCTCTGATCTCCTGCTCAAGATTATCCATTCTCATACCTTGTTGGGTTAAGAGAGCAAGGATTCGATCCAACCTTCCATCTTGTTCATTGTTGGCTCTGCCACGATTCCTTCCATTTTGCCCACTTCCTGATCCTAGGACTCCTCCACTACGATCAGTGTTTCTAGTATTCATGATGGTTGATCTGCATCAAAGTCGTATCTTAGTGTAATAGTCCAAAAGGCCCTAGTGTCCAAGCTAGAGCCTACCAATAACCTTCAAACTGGAATCAATCTAGAACTAAAGAGGGAGGTTTGACAACCTAACCTAAATAGGAATTCATGTAAGAGATTTAGAAACAGGGTTGATGATAGAACACCAAAGCTTCATTATCAATGCAACCTTCCCCCAAAACTAGGGCCCCTTTTCCATTATAAATACTTTGTCCTATAGCGACTCACATACAATAATGAAAAAACCCTATGCATAAGGGTAAATGTCTACATCCTTTAACAAGAAATATTTCTACTTCTTGAAAACCTTAATACGGAGATCAACCAAACTAGGCAAAAAATGGTTGGATTTGTAGATCAACACATTTTCAATAGAATGGGTTTCTTTGGCAAGACATTTACCACAAGACAAGAAGGGTTTTGCTCAAACTACTTTTATTGTTTTTTTTCTCTCTCCTGTCATTAAGATTGTAAGGTATGCATTCCATCACAAAATTTATTGAAGTAAATAATCCACTTAATTACATCATACTCAAGTAAAAAGATAGATCTCATAAACATGAATCAATAAAAGTCATTAAATCTTACAAATTACATGCTTAATCCAGGTGTTAGAACTATAAAAGAATATACAATGTCCATTGGCTTTCATGCCATAAATCATCCAATGATAAGTACAAGGTACAACAATCGTGTACAATATAAGAATAATAAATCAAATCAAACTCTCTAGCTGCCACCAACCCACATGGTTCTCTGCAAGATGAGAGACAAAAACATGGCTCATGCACTTATTCACCTAACCATGAAGCAATTACACTTCCTCGGATCCCTTCATAACATGAAGGAAACCCAGCACTGCACAAAACGTCTAGCAACCTGGAAACAAATGGCAGGAGGGAACACCCGATGCAACCTGAAGTCTAAATGTAAATCTAAATGATGATGTGCACATGTCTCACAGTAGGATGTGGCTGAGATATATATAAATAAAGTTTTGCTAGACAAATATTCATCTATTTCAATGAATTCTCAGCTTGGCCAAACATATAAAATAGTTTAAGGTCTAATCCCAAAAAGAAGAAAAGTCATCTCTAATATTCCATATTCGACATCCTAGCCCAAAAAGTAACCCCAAACACACACATACAAGATAATCTACTTTCTTTTCAAAACAAAAAGCAACCGATGTTCGCCTAAAATTCATTTCTAATCTATTTCCTTTGCATGATTCAAGAAACACAATTTCAAGCAAGTAATAAATAGGAACGTCATTCATTCATTTAAACAAAATATATATATATAATCTATCAACTGGTTATATTCCCTAAGCCATATTTCATTCCTTTCAATATTTTAAAAAAAACTAATGTTAACTACTTTCTACCCGTAAGCTAGTTTGTAATTCAAAGCAAGTAATTGTAACAAGGATTTAATAAGAGTGTATAACCATCAACACATTATTTAAAATCAAAGGCATAGGTAATAATTAGAAAATGTAATATCTTTGTTCCAAGTAATAATCTAACTGCTACAGGAAGTATTAAATAAAGCGACAGGAACAGAACATGTCTGCAAAAGGAAGAACAGTAAGGCGACAGGGATAAAATAACTATTGCGACAAAGATAATTAAACAACTACAAGATTAAATTTATTTTGCTATAAAACTATCCTAGAACGCTGCAGGAGCAACAATTAATTCTCTAAAGAAAAGAAGAGAAGTTTGCAATGATAGGAACAAATATTTAGCAGAGACAGGTTTAAACAAAACAATTTATAGGAACAACAAAAAGCTGTGACATGGATAAAATAAGGTAGCTAAAATAATAAAATTGCAACGGTGATAGCAAGAAATAACCAAGCATTGACAGAATAAGGTAACTGCGACAGAGATTGAATTTACCAAGTAAAGTTTAAAACGGTCATTGAAACTACAAAATAGGTCGAACAAGAAGATAAAACAAGATCTTTAGGTCATTATAAAAGCATACTATAGAGGCAATTAAGATGGATAAGCAAACTGAATTTAAACAGATTTGACGAAGCTTACAGGCTGAAGAACGTTTCAGCAGACATAGAGGATAAAATAGAGAGCGATTTGAATACAAGTTGATAAGGGGAATAACAAGCCAATCTAGTAAGCGATTGAAGATTTGAGTAGCCAATACTCTATGCAGGCTGTTAGGGATACAAAATAGGATGACTAAATCAAGAAAGAGGCCACTTCATGAGCTGCAGGTCGTTGAATTGGCGGTTGACGTCTTCAAAAACCTACTCATGTCGATCATGAGTTTAAGGGCTGACGCCAACAGAAAGAAAAGTCAATCCACAAGAAACTATAGAGGAAAGAAAGCAGACGATAGGAAATAAAACAAGGCTCAAGCGGCAGTCATAAGCAGGCCGACTAAGATATTACAAACCAAAATCTTAATAGTATGTACAGCCAATCTTTAAGCAAAATATAACTCAAGGAAAATACCTGATTTGCTTTGTTGGCTAAGTCGAATTCTGCCCCCTGACATAGATCTCTCCTTCACCTTCTATCGCTGGTTGCAAACCTCCTCTCCTTCTTTACACTCCAAATAATGGTGATCTCTCTCTTCTTTCTGATGCTAAAAGCAATGATGTTTCTCCATTTTTTGATCTATGTTTTTAATCCATCCTCCTCTCCTAAACTTGGCATTTTTAATTTTTAGATTTCCTTTGCCTTTGAAAACTCCAATTTCTCAATCCTTTTTGGCATTCAAACACAATGATCCTTTATTTGAAATATTTTACTTCCTCTTATTTCTATCGCTCATGTTGCATGATAAGATTATTATTATTATTATTATTAAAATTTAGATTTCCATTTATAATATAATATTATTAATATCATTTATTTATCTTTAAAAATTCTCAATTACTTTAAGTCTAACAAGGAATATTCTCAAATATAACAAAGGATATATATTAATCAAATTTTTTAAATATAGAAAAACACTTTTATTATTTAAAATTAAATAATATAATATACAAAATTCCATTAAATATAAATAGAAGGAACCTAATATTTTCATGACTAATTTATGCATTCCTTCATACTTACTGTAGCAACTAAAACACATTTTTTTTCTAAATATTAAACATCAATCACATTCATTTACCACATGAAATGCTCAAACAAGACTACCAACCAAATAATGATGCATAAATAAAACCATTCAGAGACGCAGTATGACATGAAACTATGTGAGTGTGTGCATGCATCAGGTTTATCCATCCTATCAGTTCTTGTCCAACGGCTAGAACATCTCTACCTCAACCATGTTCTCATCTTCAACAAGTACCTGCATTCAGTTGCACTCAGCTCCACATCAATAGATTAGTTCCTTAAAATCACAGCCGAAGCAAAACATAATGTACATCCAATTCGTACCAATAATATTCAAATTATTAAATCGACTTTCCAAAACACACATATATAACCTTACGATAATTACTTTCACACGCGTGGAATCACTTAGAGTAAAACAATCATAGTAAATGTCCAATAATTTAAATTAATAATATAGTCCATAAAACAAGATGTGACAAAGATAGAAGGTCATACATACTCTTTAACATCCTCAACCATTGAACTATAGATATTGGTAGAAACATCACATTTTGAGGAAACTCTTTATGCCCCACTAGGAGTTACAAGTGTGACATCTAAAGGCTATACATAAATGTGATCAATTGTTTCAAGTGTCGTGATACCTTGAAACCTAATCAACATAGACTTAACCTCCATATAAGGCATCAATTAGATAAAAAAAAACTTAATTATCTCAAGCCGAAAACCAAAAGACTAATATGCCAAAACATAAATATAAGCACCTCTATCATTTGCAAAAACACCTTGTTGAGCATCTAAAGTTTGACCTATATCCAAAAGTCACTTTGAATAGAAATAGAAAGGCACACGTTTAGAGGCAACTGAAGCACTAATAACTAAGACGACAACAATCCCCTTTGCCACAATTAAATAAGAAAAACCTTAACTATTAAAATATATTTTTTAATAAATTTCAAAATAAAAACCATAATTGAAATTATTATTTACCTTATCTACTTCTCCCTTTAAATATAAAAATATTATATAATTTAAATTATTATAAAAGTGTTATTTATATAAAATTAATGAATTAGAAAATCTTACAAATAAATAATCCATAACACACGATATTTATTAAAAATATAACAAATAAAATAAGAAACTAAATAAATATAATTTTGAAGAAAAATTATGATTAAAATAGTATTAATATAAACCACCTCAAAATTCCAATATTTCATCCCATAACATGAGAGTCATGAGAAACATATTTTTATAAACCACTCAACATCACCCAATTTAAAACACTTAAATTGAATGTGTTATTTATTCTTGACATTAAGAATTTGGTTGTCATTAATTTTTTGAAGTTTTAGATTTTTAAGTCAAATTTAGATATGAATCTTGAAGTGTCTGATAAATGTTAGTTATCATTTTGTTGTTATTGTGAATTATTCGTATTCACAATTTCTTAGTATATTGGTGGCTCTGTCATTGTAATTTGAGGAATAATTTACAATTTCTTAGTGTATTGGTGGCTCCGTCGTTGTAATTTGAAGAAGGAAGTTGTCTATGTTAGAAGTCCTTTTATTATCTATAGTATATGTGTTTTTCTTATCTTCTCATATAAAATTTTACATTTTAAATTGTGAGATTAAATCTTTATTTATGTTTAATCATCACTCCGGTGTTATTGTGAATTATTGGTATTCACAATTTCTTAGTGTATTGGTGGCTCTGTCGTCATAATTTGAGGAAGGAAGTTGTCTATATTAGAAGTCCTCCTTTTATTATCTATAATATACGTGTACTTCTTATCTTCTCATATAAGATGAAATCTTTATTTATACCTTTGACTTCTGTAACCTATAACTTTTATGGACTATATTATTGTTTCTAACAAAATTCTCTATATATTCTATTATTCACTCTTCAATAGAATTTTTTTCAATTAAAAAAATCTAAAACACTAAAATCACCACTTACGTAATAATGATAAAGAATGTCCGACCTTATACGATTTGTTAGCTTATAAATTCTATAGTTTAACCTATTCGTTTCTTGGTCGAAGAGAGCAAAGTCAAAAGTTAGACCTAGGAAACAGAGGAAGCTTGTAAAAATATTCACATGTAGCTTTGTGGACTTATCCGTTCATCCACAATACACATATGATATGATTGAGCATCCTCACAAGTTGTTATCGCCCACATAAGATGGGGCCATAGTTGTTTTTTTTTGACTTGTGCTTTTTGAAGGCTATGCTACATTGACCTAACTTGTATCATCAACACCTAACACCACTGTTGTTTCCAATGCCACCTCTCAGTCATCATCAGACATTCATGTATAATGATGCCCCTTCCTACATTGTTTTTTCTTTAATGAAATAGACATATAATATTTTTTTAATAGTGGATGGAATAGAATCACATTTTTAAATTATGCATATAAAAGATAAGAGTTTACATAGTTTTAAATAAAAAAATAATTGTACAAAACAATGTCGATTCTTAAAAGAAAATAATTGATCATAACATTACTAATCTTTTTCTTTTTAGATTTTTAATTTAGATATTATCATTAAAGGGTATTTTTCTTAATTTTTTAGGTACATAATACACATTTGAATGGAGTATTATCCTCAATTTCCACATATTATCATGTTTTATTATAAAAGTTATATCATGTATTAAAGTTTGTTGCTCTACATTGCACTTATCATGTTGGATGAGGTTTTGTATTTGAATTTAATGTCTTGTCTTCTAAGGATTTGAAAATGTAACTTTGATTTAGAAACCCATTTTCTTATACTACATTTGTTGCTCTACATTGCACTTCATGTTGGATGAGGTTTTGTATTTGCATTCAATGTCTTGTCTTGTAAGAATTTGAAAATGTAACTTTGATTTAGAAGCCCATTTTCTTATACTATATGCTCATTCCATTGAATATTATTAACATGAAGAGTTGAAATGAGAAAAGTATTTAGAACACTCACATTAATTTATTAAGAGATATAAGGATGATTATTAATATTATGTTTTTAAATAAATAAGTGTTTTATATATTATTTGTATAAAAGAGTATATTATAGAATGGTATCACACTTCAAAGTTTAAGCAAGGCAACATTTTAAATGTAAACATCAAAACATGACTAAACCACTAAGTAGCAATAGTTATAAATCTAGGAGGAGGTGAAGGCAAGTCAAAGCCAGAAGGCTTGCCCCAACCTTCAAGAAGGTCCTAGTCGCCAAGAATTGGCTCCCGACTTGTTATGGAACCTTCTTCAATATCATGCTCTTCTTTTCTTGGATGAGTGTCACTCTTGTTGGGAGAAATGGCCAAATCTAAGTGAAGAACTTTGTTGCTATTTGACCAACTAGAAGCACCCCTATCATGAGGTTGTGAAGTAGCATAAGGCAAGTGAGTTTGCAGAGACCAACCATGAGCACTATAATCCCTAGCTCTATGCTGAGGTAGCAGAGAACCATGGAACCATGAGAATCATGTCTATGAGCACTATAAGTATGTCCATGCCAACACACTTGAGGAGGGGACTAACTCTTGTGGGAGGGAGAAGTTGAAAGGACTTTAAAAACAACACAAGGTACATTACCTTAGTGGTTAAGAAGCACTTGTAGATGAGCAACTTCAAGAATAACTTTATTATATTGCATTTATATCTGCATGAGAACATTATAGTGAATCATGGATTTAGTATACATAGAGAAAAGAATATCAATAGAAGCTCTTGAAAAGATATTTGAATTTTTATCTTTCGAATTACTAAGCATAATATCCACTCGGAAAGCATGCTAGAATTTGGCTGAGTTTGGGAAGAATTTTAGATGAATCTGCCAAAAGAACCATATGCCAAGAAAAAGACCCTAGTAAAAAAGACACACCAATGATATTATCAGGAAAGTACCTAGATTTAATGAATCCAATTTTCTAAGTCAAATAATGAGAGGAAGCAAATGACAAATCCAAAGAGCAAGGGCATTTACAATTATCTTGTAGGAAAGAATGATCAAATTGATTGGCCTCCTGTTGTAGATATCCTCTAGATCTCCAAATTTAGGTATGGAATTGATATTGCCTTTATTGATAATATTACTTGAAGAATTTGAATGATAGGCTTCTAGGTAAACTTTACAAAGATCATTGCCAACTATATCCCATGAGGCTTTGTTGAATTCATAGGAAAATCCATCACATCTTGGAGCTTTTTCATTGGTCATGGTGAGCATTACCTCACGAAGTCTTCTTAAGTGAGAAACTAATCACACATGGCCTATTGCAAGAGAGACAACATGGAACCACATTAATATATTCTTGAAGGTCACTAGCTTCCTTAGGAGATAACTCTTGAGCTCTGAAAACTCGTTGATAATGGAAAATAAAGGCTTGATGAATGCTAGGAAGTTTACTTAAGAGTTGATGGTCTTCTTTGATGTGTTTGATAGATTGAGAAGTATGACAATCTCTCAAGGATTAGAATAATTCTTTAGAAACATTATCCCCAATTTTAAGCCAATGAAGATGGTCTTTGATTTGAGCTCCCTCAATTGAATTATTATCAATAATTCACTTTTGTTGGTGAAGCTTGGCCACATGCATTGCAGAGAAGGTACAAATGGTTTCTCTTCCAACTCAATGGTGGTGCAACAGAGCTCCAAGGTGGTGCCCTAGTATGAGAAACAATCAAAAAGTGTCAGTTAGCACCCATAAATGCATGAAAAGTGGGAGGTGTGCTTGAGATCACTATTCCACCATTCTATCTAGCTAATATGATGCCAAGGACATGACCAAATTTCAAACACATCAAATGTGGGCAAGGGTTGGTTATTGAGTCAACAAAGATGTGTTGATAAAAAAAAAGTTTTCTCTACCTTGGGATTAGCAAATTGCTGCTCAGTACATAATTTTATTAAAAAGGACAATTTCCAATAAATGCTCAAGTAATAAAGAAAAACAACTAGTAAAAGAAAGGAAAGATTAAGCTTACAACATCATTGTGAAGAACCATTATCCTTAGTTTTGTATAGGTAGCATTTCTAACAAGACAAAATTAGTTCTAATCAAAACTTGATTTATAGCATGAAGAATTCTTGGAGTTGTAATGGGTGTTGTTTAATACAATAAAAGGTAACCTGGTTGGACTAATGTAATAATAAGTTATGATTAAATATTATTATTTTAACATTATTAAAAATATGGTGTATTGATTAAATTGTTGCATTGTTATGGTGGTCATCAGAATGGGAAACATTATCTTATATCTCCTTATAAATTACCTAGTTTATAACTATCTTGATGACTTTCTTATCTATTGTTTCAATCAATAACACTTTCTAAATCATAGACAAGCCACTAGTAATTTGGTAGAATGGATCAAATAAAGTTAAACTTTTCAAATAGAGGTTGGTGCTTTCATTGTTGGTTTGGGGGTTTTGGAAATTGAACTAGAGTTTAATATTTCTAATATCTTGTTATACACAAGCTATTTTTTATCACAAAATTTTATTTTTTGTGTGAGCAACTTGAGATTTGGATGTTGTTATTGATCTAATTACTAATGTTTAGAACATAGTAGCCAATATTTTTAGAAAAATAAAATATGAGAGGTTAAAAGAGAAAACAATGTACATAAAAATTGACCAACATGATTATTTTTTCATGTTATTTCTTTCTAGGATCTTTTTTCTAAGCTACAAAAAAAAAATTAAACAAAAATATCCCAAAGTATGTAGAACTATGTTCAAATAGAATGCTCTATATCAATTAGTGATGCAAACCAATGGGAAAACATATACACAAAACTTGCAAGTAGGGCACTTTTCCCTTTTTGTAGTAGTTTGCAAAAGAAAGAAGAGCAAAACTAGACAAAGCCAATAGTGCTCTATGAAAAAGAGGTAGAAACATAATATCTACATGAACATAGTTAGTGAATAAAATAGACACACACACAAAAACACAGGAATTCATTAAGCTAGAAAATATTTCAAAATATGTCAAGCTTGACAAGAATTCTCCTATGTCAACTCAACATTTTTTCTACAACAACTTCAAATGGTCCCCTCTTATGTCTATTATACTTTTCACAAAAATCTCTCTAGAATATATCCTTTTTACCTCATATTTTAAAATTGACATCCCATTTTTAATATAATGTACATACCTTGGGGAACCATTAATCTAAAAATGGATTCAATTTTTGTACTCTTTGGCATGCTTTTGGATAGTAGTTGGTTTCTTTGATGTTGGAGTATGTGCAAGCTAGAATGGGATATTAGTGTGCAATTTAGTTGATGAGAAATTACTTCGAAAGGTAGTTTTCTAAACTTTGTGGTGGGCTTATCAATTTGTGCAAGTGGTCAATGCCTAGTCACCTTAGGGAATGTGTTGAAGTATTTTTAGAGTATCAAATATTTATTGAAGTTTTTTTTTTATTTTTTTGATTTTTGATTTTTGATTTTTTTCATTTTTTCAAAAGCTACATATAATGACCAAAGAAATGAAACTCTCGTATGGATGATGAAATGATACCATCAAAATCCTAGAGTTCCATCTAAATCCTTTCAATAAAAGTAACTGTGAAAATCAATTGCTTGTAGTATTTGAAATGATGACCAATAATAACCTGAGCACAATCTGGAACATTAACCACCACTACAAACAATCTTGATCTCATTTAGCTCATCCCACTATATCTAAAAGGTGACTGTAGAACTTGAAATGATGATCAACAAGAAATATACATTCATCAAGATTGACCATGCATAGTTCATAGCACCATTGCTGCCCATGCCACTATGCTTGAAAGCTGTCTGTAGAAAGAATTACTCATAATGGCCTCAATCTTTGGAAGACACATTGTTCTATGATGCCCAATTTGAAATAAATCATATCGAAACCTCATGAAGCTATGTTATCCTTTCCTTCTGAGCATGAGAGATATCCATAACTATTTCCAAAGGTGTATGAAAATTTGTAGTTGCAAATAATACAACTTCCTTACAAAAGATAAGGTTGCATTGTGAAAGACCAATTGTAGTCTCTCAACTTGTCAAATGTGTCCACACAACTTTAGATAGGTGGATACTCATCTCAATGATGAAGTGTGATGATCTGCATTATAATGTGTTCAAGCTCCTTGCACATGTCTTCAAGTTGTCACTGGATGTGTAGCTCAAGAACATAGTACTACAAGATTCGTGGATCTCATAGACCAAGTTGCATATTGTCTTCCACATGGTCTGGCATCGAGAGAAGTGCTACCCATGAATTTTGTTCATATTTTTCCCAATAATCCCCTTGTGATCTCCACAAAAGAAGCTTGATGTGTTCCATATAGCTAGCAAGGCCAATAAAATTTTAGCAAAGCTAACAAAGTGTGTCATTCAATTCTCATGTAGAGAAGCATCATCAACTAGTGCAAAAATGTTGGGCAAGCTAGATAATAAACCTGCAACCATATTCTCAAGACCAAGCATATCAAGTATAGTAGTGTTAAATTTGTACAACATCATCCATTTAATAACTCCACCGTTATGAATGATTTATCATTAGAAAATGGAGGGTAGAGTTATTAATATAAAGACTTAATAAAAAATGGATGAATAAATACTATTACAATGAATGCTTGTGTAGACACAATACATAATCAATTAACACAAGAATGCATACCTTGATTTTGGTTGTATTGGAAGCATCAAAGAAATAATCAATGAAGGATTTATTAGCAATCAACCAAAGATTTCCAAAATTCAATGGATTTCCCCCCAACTTAATTTCATACTGTAAAATCATGAGGGTATTAGGATAATCCAAAGAATCAAGAAAGAAAGTGATATACTAATAATACCCTGATCCTTATTCAATGAAAAATCACCCATTGTAGCATGTTTAGTATGGTCATTAATGCATTCAAAATCATCTAGTTGTGCTTAATCATACAATCGATTATTGGTGGACCTAAATCAACAAGTGTGTGAGGAATACACAGTTTTACCATAGGCCTCCAAAGATCTAGATGTTTGAGTATAAAAATATTTATAAATAGATCTTGTAGGATTTCATTATGTATCTCACACAACTCTTGAATCATTAAGGCATATAGTTCACCATTTCTTATTGCAGGATTAATTTCAACACACATATTTATCATTTCAATGATAAAATTAAATCACATTGAATTGTTTCCGTATGTGTGTGAATTATTTCTAAAAGTTGTGATCCATTAAGGAGATAAGAAGAACTAAATTGATTATCTTTTAGTTGATCGTATTGTTTTTCTAATTCAATTAAGCCAAAATCACATCTTTTAGTTGTATTAATACATTGCCATTGTGATTCACCAATTTCAAGCATATTAACAAAATGTAAAGGGATCCTTGAAATCTCATTATTATATGCAGTTTGAACCACTTTATTAGACAGTAATAGTTTATTAGGAATTTCAATTTTCCTTGGCGGATATGTTGGAGTGGATGGTGGATGATATGAATGGGATAATGACAATGGTAAAAGTTGTGTTGGATATAGATTAGGTGGTAAAGATGGTAATATATAAGATGAATATGGTGGAGATGGTAATATATGGGATGGGTATGGTTGTTGTGAGCATTCATTATGCCATTCTTGGTAGTATGGGGATTGTTGCCATTCACCATACATACTAGATGGGGAAGCATTTTGTGAAGAAACATATTGCCCTTCAAATCCAATAGAATTATAAGACATTTTAAAATCATTAAGAATACCTTGATCTTCCCAATTTGATGTGTGAAGTTGTCCTTGTGTTACAAAGAAGACATTCTCACTTTTACTTTTGTTTTGTTGAGGCTCACACATAGCTTGGATCTCCTTCACCATGTCCTCTTGAATAACTTGGCATGTGAACTTAGCTTCTTCCTTGCAACAATCAGAACAACAGATGGTCAAATTATCATTTTCAAAATTCCATTGTCCTAAAAATTCATCAATTTGCTCAATTAAAGAAATGACATTTGTAGATGCATGTGACAATGGTAATGGAAAATCATTATAATCTAAGTTGCATTCATTAGGTAGAGGGGCTATAAAAACATCACTTTGTGTCGGTGCAATTTCCCCACCAATTTCTTCTTTGGTTTTTAAATTTGAAAGCGGGGGTCTATGGGCGGCAGCCCCCAGTGGGGTCAAGGGGCAGCACCCCTTGCAGGGTCCCGGGGCAACGCCGAGGGCGCGCTCCTTGTCACAGTGCCTTCAAATTTTCCATTTTTGAAGCATTTTTCTCCCAAAATTGATGTGTTTGAATGACCTTCAAAATGCAACATTTTTAACATTTTTGTGTTGTTTCTTCAAACTTACTTCTTTCAATGACTCACAACAACTAGTGATAATATATTTATATGGTTCTTAACTTCTAAGATCTACCTACAAATTTAAACCATGCATCTATATGAGTTAAACAACACAAATTAGGAGTAATCACCCAGGTACCGTCGGCAGGTGTGTGAGTTTTCATCCTAACGCATTGGTCCTAACTTAACTCACTGGGTTTTCTAGCCTTTAACACCTCTCCCCGGCAATAGTGCCAAAATGGTAGGCCAAAACTAGGGTAAAGAATAAATTAGATTCAACTCGGTCTAAGTGTCAATCTGGGGATCATAAGCTTATGAAAGGTGTTGCGGCAGTATACCTAAGGGCGGAAAGAGTGAATTATGTGGGGATGAAATGCAGCTAATACACACACAAGAGCACCTATAATGATGAAAATCTAGTTCAAACTTATATTTTTGTTCTTCTCTATTCTGTGATAGGAAGTGATAGGAGCTGTGACATAAACTGTGACAGAAAATGTAATAGTCCACACATAACTGCGACAGGAACTACAACAATTTGCAACAATAAAAACAATAGTTTACAATAGAAAGGAAAACAAACCAGATCATATAATCTTTTATCCAAACTTTAATGAAGGTGTTGAAATTGAAATCACGCAATTACTAAGATCAAAAGGAAACAAACTATATCTTATCCAAACCAAATCGAAAGTAAACAAAATGCAGAAAATAAAGTATCACCGAGCTTCCCCAAAGAGTGGGCCCTTGCTCTTGGTTCGCACGGTGGACGGGACGAGAGTCTTTCTACGCTGGTTTTATCAGAACAAATGCTATTTTATTTATCAGAAGAATAATACCAAAGTCCACTCTCTTTTACATGATGCTTACATATATATACGCTTTTTGTAAAAACTAAATAAAGAAAAAGATTGAGAAGAAATAAATAATATGGGTTGCTAGCCACAGATTTAAAACAGTTTTTAATAACTAAAACAAATTATGAATTGCCAGCATATAATCTTGGGTCTTCTCACAATTTGGCAAACACATCTCCTCCTTATTTAGCTCCACGTGATTTTCTCCTTATTTAGTTTTGATCGGTGGTGCAGAATAATCATGACAGATGTGATAGCAGAAAACATGTAGCTAATTTGATAAGCATGTGTGTGAGTACATGCATTGAATGGCATGGACATGCCACAAAGAAATGGCTAAAGGAAGGCGACCATTGGATGAAACAATGCACAGTCAGCACCAAAGAGGTAATCGATGCCACCATGGAGGTTGATGTCATCCATGGGATGAAGAAAACTGCAATGGATGCACAAACCATACTTTTGTGAAGAAGGTTCCTGTGTGTTGGGTGAATATTTTGTCGTTAACTCACTAACAGCAAAATGGTTATCTCAACCACAGTTATGATGAGACAGAGTCTCTCCTCTCAGCAAGGGGAGATTCCCTCTAGTTGCTGTAACTATTACGAACAAATAACTTATGAAATTTATGTACACTAAACACTATATTTGTGATGGTTCCATTTCATCCTATTCTCTTTTTTCAGAATAGATGCTTTTACTTCACTATGATGATTTCAATGAAATTGATATTAAAGAGCTTATAATCTATCAAAAAACCACAGAAACACAAAGTCTTATGTTGCCTCACTTACTAATTGCAAATAGAACTATTTGAAGTTGAATGCAGCCCAAAGTCTTCACTCTTCTCCAAGATGATAAAAGTAGATTGAATAGAACAACTCGTAGCACAAAGTCTTTAAGCTATTTTACTTTCACAAACATAAACACAATCCTCACAAATGATTTGATAATACAAAGTTTATCATAATCAAATTAAAAACACTCTTCAATCACTTGAAATAATCTCCACACCTCAATTATTATCAAATAAAATTATGATATAAAGATGTAAGAAAAATGCTATCATAACACAAATAATCCCAAGACAAAGATTGGAATTGAACTTACTTTCTTGTATTGATAAATATTTGATAATTGATTTTCACAAAAAGCACAAAGTCTTGATTTACTTTTCAATTCGCCCAAGTTTTCTTGCAATAGATAAAAGATCCTAATTACAATAGAGGCCATCTTTATTTATAGGGAGAGGCCTTGAGAAATTTTAGGAAAAAACCTAACTACTTTGACTTAGTCAACAAAAGAGTCCTATTTGACTTGTGACTTCTTTTGTCTCACATGTAATTACATTTTGAAAAAATACATGTGAATATGTCCAAAACAAAATACAAATTGCATATACAAAAATGAAAATCCACTAAGGCATGAAAAAAAACTTCAACTACCACCATCATTCTTTTTCAGGAAGTTTTGGTACATTGTCCGTACTACTACCATCTCACATACATCAGGTCCGGCTGTATTATCTGAAATGGTGCGAGCCCTGAGAATTGCATCCCTTCATGAAACTTGGATGAAGAAGGAAGACCTCTGATCCGACTCAGCAGTGTAATCAAATCACTTACCTCCTCGACAAAGTCACTTCTTAGGAGATCTTTAGGTCATCTGGACAAATTGCTCCGAGGAGTCTTCAGCCACTTACTATTAATATGTTTCTTTGTAGATTTAACATTTGTATCATAATCTTTTTGCCCTTGAGGAAAATCTATTTCACCAATATTCTCAATAGGAGGACACATAAAGATTTTGTCAAGAAATTATGCATCTAATCTCATGATTACATTTCCTTGAGAATCAGACACAATCTTGGTATCCCTATTATAGTGGCTTGCCACTTGAAGAACAAATTATGGGTTATGTGTTGCGACAGGAAAAGAAGCAACTAGATGAATGTTATTGTTGATAATCTTCTGCATGTATCGAGGAAGATTGGATTGCTTTGTTCTATCCACAAACTCAGCCATGTCTACATGACCAATCTTTGTGTCCCTTATCTCGTCCACATTAGACTGTAATGAAGTCACGGGGAAAACCTCTTAGTACTTAAACTTCATGATTTTGGCTTTTGATGGAGACGGCTCTGACATCATCTTTGTAAAGAAAACTAGAAACGACGTCAACCGCAGATGCTTGATGAAACTGCAAAAAGTCATGATCTCGCAGTTAGGGGAAAAATGGGCAAATTGGGGTTACTGCAAATTGATGATCATGATCATGGGAACATGCGTTGAAGGGCTTGAGAGCACGCAACTCGAAGAAATAGGCAAAAGTGGGCCAAAGGTATTGAAAAGCAAAATTTCTCAGTGTTAGAAAAAATTCAGGAAAATATGCATGGGTGGCCAAAATGATCACTCCTACATATGGGGTAAATATATTTAGCATGCAAGGTCGATGAAATCGACCACCATTGCATGTGGAGGAAAAACTGAGTTTGATGTAGGGGCGGTCATTTTGATCGCCCTTACATGAGAGTAAAAATACAAGTTTCACTGAGTGCATGCACAAGCGGCAAAAATGCCCGCCAGTGCATATTGGAAGAACTTTGTAAGGTTTGTGTAAGAGAGGTAAGATTTACCGACTCTACATTTTGGAAGAAATGGGATCATATGTCTAAGCGGTGAATTTTGCCGACTCAACATATGATGGAGTTTGTAAGTTCTCGCGCATAAACGGTAAAACTGACCGCTCAAGCACGAATTGGGAGTTTCTACGTGGGGTCTAAAAAAATGAAGACCTAGTTTTGAAACGATAAACAAAAACTTAGAACCAAAATAAAAGAAAAAACAAAAACAAAAACCTAGATAATCGATCAAAACCAAAACGTCTAGGGTTTCGAAACAAGAAAATTGTAGAAAGATAAACAATGATGGCGATAAATCTAATTACGATTTCATCTATTCATAAAAACCCTAAATATGAAATGACCAAGAAAGAAAATAAAAGAAACTAACCTGATACGAACAAATGGGAACAAAAAAGTGGAACTCTGACGAAGAATATTTCCAAGATCTGTCGAATTGAGTCAAACTGGTAACTTGACACGAACAGAGCAAGAAACGGAGGCAGAGTAGAAAGAAAAACGAAATAAAAATGATTTAATATGCCTTTTAAAACTTAAACCCAAACTAAGAGTTCAAATTAAATGTCACACGAGTTAAAATGGCGTGCCATTTAATACATGACTTGGCGAAAATCGCCGATATTACATATGTTAACAACTGGACATGCATTGGTGGGTATTTTTGCCGCCACTGCATATAGTATGCAAAAAGCATGTATTGACGGTGGTTTTCACCGCCAATGCATGGACTTAGATAAAACCAAGAATGCACGGGTGGCGAATTTTGCCGCCCCCGCATCTTACTTCTAAAAACTAAAAATATGCAAGGGCGGTGATTTTCGCCGCTCTTGCATGTTACACAAAAATACTCTTAACTCTTTTAAAATTAAGAAAATCATTTCAATCAAACTATATGAGCTTCGAGAAATCCAAATGAGAAATGACTCGAATAGACAATTGGAAATGAGGAGACCACTCACGAGGAATGAGACGACTCACCTCGATTTGCAAACTTAGAGTGTAGGTTATGAAACAGACAAGTTTTGTAGGGGTCGTCCTACAAAATGAGCTCAACTAATTTTGAGGACAACACTGTGAAAAAGGTGACAGGAAGTTATGCATGTTGCAAGAGATATTTTCCAAGCCTTAAAATAACAATGCTTATTAGTAAAGACAATCAATAATTAATTTTCATATTTTTATCCCAGAACTATATTAAATAGCACTTATATATATTTAATCATATGCATCATAAAATGGTAAAATAGTATAATATGGAACGGAAATGGAATGTGGGAATGGGTATGAAGGCGTATGAAATAGGCTAAAATATGGCATAAAATAAAATATAATTGGCTCTCATCAGACTTACTCTATGTAACAAGCTACTTAAGGATGTTGATAGTAAGTAGATATCATTATATGGATCGACAAATAGATTTTTCTAAGAGTACCAGTCATTGATGAGAGTGTTCTTTCAAAACTACTTAGATATGCAAATATGTTGGCACTATTCACTAATGCAGAGACATTATTGACTCTATATGGGCTTCTTCCCTTGTTGGAAGAAATGAATGTTTTGTCAACAAAGGCATAAGATAGAACAATGTACATTGTAAAATGCTCAAAGCTGCAAAAAATAGTATGTCTTACTATAGACAATTTGTATGTCAATAAAACTGAAGTATTTACAGGTCTAAAGTTTGTAAGTTGGCAAGTAATAATGGACACTGAACACCCAGATTGCTTTATGAAGTATAATGACGTAGGTCATTTATGCACACCAATGCTTGGATATATGATAGCATTACACTACTTTAGTAAAGTTGGTCATAGCTCTAGAGTCAAAGAAAAAGTGTTAAAAGGGAGGATTTTAGTGATATTGTGTCCTCTGTAAAGGATACATTATAGGAAATTGTGAGAACTCTATCATTAGAGATTAGAGAGCACTTTCCTCAAGATAAACTTCTAGAAGCAATGACTATAGTTTATCCTCAATATTGGAACACAGTTTGTGTGATTTTTGCTAATGTCATGGGATTTTCAAAGCAAGGTGAGGTACTTGGCAGACCATTTCAGTAAAATGATAAAACTAAATGGTGTACAAATAGAGGGTGAAAGTTTAGAATTGTGTCCCACTTTTATAATTTTAAACACATACATTCAACTATACTTCAATGGTTCAACATAATAGCAGAGTCTAATTTCAGTAAAGTGGCAAAAATTTCCAAACTTGTAAACTACAGATTCAGGAGAGCTTGTATGCTCTTTCGTACAACATTTTTGACAAATAAATTTGTGCCACTTTAAACAATTCTCTTATAAAATGCCCTGGCATTTTCGTGTACATTTATTTCCATTAATTAAATGCCTCCAAAATACCTACCTAGAATTATTTGACATGTTGATCGAAAATCCTTGATCTCTGTTGGCTGGATTATTTTCTGCTCAAGTTCCAATAGATAATTTGCAATTGAATTCACACCTAATTCATCATCAAAATTTCCCAAAAAATATACTTTTACGACAACTTAGGGGAGAAGGGCCAGTGGCCGCCCACCCTAACTTCGCGCATCTTAAGCTCCTAGTTAGGTACATCAAATTTCGACAATTTTTTTGGGGTATCCTCCTATTCAACTTAAGAGCTTAAAGCTATTCTTTCAGCTCATGGGTAGTTACGATGATTGCTGGAAGACACATTACATGCACAGAGGTCCAAAATGGTCATTTCAAGGTGTCACCTCGTACAAGTGCAAAGACGCCCCAATACCCGCGCACTATGACCACCAAAAAAAGAGCACTCCTCTAATAAAATTTTATAATTCCACGTATATATACTTAGGGAGCCTAAAATATAAATCATTTATATGCCTACTTAAATCATTACCATGTGGCCTTAAATCAGATTGACGCATTTATATTTCATATTCGCACCCAAAGGTAAATCCACTGGCACGGATCACAAACCAAACATGTTTCAATTTATAATGTTTCGGGTTTGACTACATATCACTGACTCTCCAAAACCTAATCATTATTCATCCATTTCGACGGTGCATTCTCAACGTTTGAGGGTTTGTCATTTTGTGGTCTAGTTCATCATGGCGGTCACCCTCCTCCATGCTACGTTCACACTCACACTCTCCACGAATAATGCAGGTAACACAAACATCATTTCTCCATTGATTTGAGTACTGGTTTCATTCAAATCTTTTCATTCCTATGGCATTGTCTCCGCAATCATTTTACAGTTAGATCCTTGCTTGTTTTATTTGAGACAACCTATGAATTCAGATTGTTTCGTTGTACACATGAATATATCATTTTATACTGAGGGTTTCATTTTTTATATATATATGGGTTCGCATTTTTTTATGCATATATTGAGGGTTTCATTTTCTATATATAAATGGGTTCGTATTTTTGCTACAACCCCCAATAGTAGTAGCTTACCCATATATATATATATATATATATATATTGAGCCATGCAGTTTTGTAAACTTTTACTGCTACTACCTTAATGGAAATACTTAAATCCTTCTACACTCAATCTTGAGCCTTTTAGTTTTTAGCCATATAAAATATGAAACTCGAACATTGAGGGTTTCATTGTTTTTTATTGTATAGGGTTTCAATGTTCGTATGGTATATAAATATTTTTAAGGTATATATATAGTTGAACATACAGGGTTTAATTTTATGCATATGTGGGTATCTAAAGGTATGCTTAAAAGAATAATGTTTCATATTTAGAAGACTGTACATATGTTTTGCATGTGTCTGTTTATCAACATACCTGTATTATACGGTTTCATTGATTATTTTCAGGATTTCAATGTTCATATGGTTTATATATATAGTGAAACTCGAATATACATATTGTCTTCTATGTCCATTGATACAACATTGTCTATGCTATCGATTTGTAATGTGAGTAACATCAGTTCATGCTAACTAAATTTACAATTGCATACTTCAATTTAAACACAGTTATGATAGACACTTCTCATACATATATTCCTAAACATATTGTGTTATGTAGTGGGTGTTCACAACATTTTAAATTTCTAAACATATTTTTCTACAACTCCAATGAATGTTAAACTGTCACGTCTCATACTTTCATACTTGATTGAATGGTTAAAATACAATAATTACATTGATTAATTACATTGATAGGTTAAATTGATCGCTTCGGCTATTTCGTTCGTTTCGGCTATATTGGGACTAACTTATTAATGGTTTTATGAGTTTGACTTTTGTAGTCTTGTCGACGACAAGAGCATGGCTCAGGTAGGGGAGTCCTAGCTCCGTGGCAACATCTGACGGGTTTTATCTGGGAATCCCACACACTCATGTAGTTTGATTTATTTTGCATTGCATTGCATGTGTTTTCGATGAGTAATGCTTGCATGTTTTATTCATCGATTATGCCTTGCGTAATTATCGGAAGGATGACGAAGCTCTCGTCTAGTTGGAATCATTATAAATGTCTTTGATTGTCCTATTTTCGAACTTGATACCTGTTGTGCATCAAAACAATAAGATTAGAATCTTAATAGATATAAGAAATTAAATAAATAGCGTGCAAATTAAAATAGAATGCCAATTTTATTTTAATATGGTTCTTATGTAAAAGAAGTAAATTTTGAGAAGCAAGTAAGTTAAAAAGATGCAAATCTAATAAATATATTATTATCAGTATTATTTTTAGAATGTATTTCTTGGTTTATAATTGTATTAAAAAAAAAGTATATATATATATATATATATATATATATATATATATATATATATATATATATATATATATATATATATATATATATATATAAGTTGATGCAAAATTTAAACCAATAAATATATAAATATTTATAAGCGCAAAATGCATAATTTCTTTCTTAATATTAAGAAAAGAATATGTAAGCATGCACAAGCATGCGAATCAAAGAAGTTGGAGTTTTTATTTTAAATTTATTTTTAAACAAACTTTTGCATGAATTTGGGGGATCATCGAATAGAAAATTAGGGTTAAGTGCATTAACAAAAAGGGAAGATGGGGAAGGAAAGAGGACACATATGCTAGGAAACTCAGACGGGGAGGAAGATAGAAATAACGGATCAGAGAGGAGAGGACGAGTTACTATTGGAGAATACGGCCCTATTTGAACAGGATTTCCTCTTTTGTGTAAACTATTACTACCATGCATCGGTTTGATTGTATGAATAATGAAAGATCTGAAGCTTAGAATCTCTTTTTGCCTCCTCAATGATGGATCTCGAATCACATCTGCTGAATGCTACCTCCACGAACCTACCAGAGGATAACCATGTTATGGGTCATAATGGCATCCATAGGATGAGAATGTAATTATTTGCCACCTTCCTGCCTATCTTTTTTTTTTTCTGATGATAAAAGATCTCAGACAATAGGTCGAAATACAGATTTAATCATCTTTAAATACCTTTCAACGGCCTATGAAAATCTTTAACCGTTGGCGTCAGTATTAGCAGTTCTCAATCTGGCACGACTCCTTTGCTGATTACCATTTTGTCTTTATTATAACCAAAACTAGTCTCAACCTCAGCAATAATCATGGCCACTTACGGCAAGTTGTAAGCCTTTCTGTTACACCCTAGATAAACTTATCTCTGCCTTGGGCTTAAATACCTTTCTAGTCTTCTGTGTGGCCGCGTAGCTAGGAAGGATCGTTCTTAAAAGCTTTTGCCTTTAGTAAATAGAAATTTCACCTTATTATTGCCTAGACCGTGTAGCTCTAAATAATCATAGAACCTCTGGAAAGTTGCATAAGAGATGATTCGCAGTAACAAGAACATGAAACGAACAATTCTAGTTTCGCTTCTTTTTGTAAACCGATCTCTATCTAATGTTTGTATTCTGCTATTTTTGGGAAGTTGATCCTTATTCCACAGAACCGATCTCCTCTATGTAGTTTTGTTGTTACCTGAGTCAGCGGCCGTTTAGTTGGAACGACTCTCGTTTAGCTTAGAATGATTGTCGTTAGCTTAGAATGAATGCCAATTGTTCAAATGAATGCCTTTTAGTTAAAACGAATGCCGATGAGTAGTAACAGTGGCCCCTAAGGTGAAGGTCGATCTCTGTATTTAGTATGTTCGGCCTTGTAAAGTCTGTCGACTACTATTTTCTGAAGCCGAATACTGTTTTGAGATACCGATTTACCAGCAAGTAAATCGTTTTTCGTTTAAGCCGTCATTCACAAATTGGTGTGGTCTCTGTATGAAGTCGTAACTTTTTCTTTGGATAAAATGTTGAAGCTTTAAAACAATCTCTGTAAATTACGACCTCAGTGAATTTAAAACATTTTTCTGTGTAAAACAAATTGTTCGCTGTATAGTGTAAACCCATAACAGTAAATAGATCAAATCTAAATTGTATCTAAAATTGCACGGAATTGTTTGACCATTGAAGTGGATGATATTTAAAGGAAACATTGATAAATTCTGAAACTAGATAACTCAATATGATGACTCAAGCCAGCTGTCCTCATAAAGAAAATAGAAACAACTAGACATTTGAACTGCTTCGATAACTGATCTGAAAACTCATACAAACACATGTAAACGATCCTTTGAAGCTTGACGAAAGATAAACATTTCTTTTATATTCCTTATCAACACAAGAATCTTTGTTCAAGAGATTTAAGTCTTTTTTTTGCTCAAATTGAATCACTTCCGGAATTGAAAAGACTACGGGTATTATACTTAAAGGATCAATTTAATTGTTTCTTACACTGAAGTTCACTCAAATAGAGTTTATTATCTTCAAATTGACATGAGTTACGTTTACAAAATGAATTGAAATTGTTTCGTTCTCTTCTTTGAAGTTTCTGACAAATGATGATTACTATGTAGAGAGTGAGTTGTTTACTTTGATTTTGCTCACCTTCATCATTGTATTCGAGTTATGAAGGAAAGATTGTCTTCCAGGACGGGTATCAAATGTGGGTTATTAGGGAAGTAAGTTTCTTTTTCAAACTTGCATGTCGTTATTACGGAGTAACGCTTTGGCCAAAGTTAACAGAATGTTGAAATAGACATGCACCATTGAAATAGATGAACTTTTCCTAGCTATACATTGTATATTTTTTTTTCCTACCACATCGTATTGATGAGATGTTGCATTCATATTAGTGATGCATGTAGATTGATAGGCACATACCAGATTCCACCTTGCATATGTTTCCAGGTTGCTAGGCTCTTCGAGCAAGGTCGGGCATCCTTCAGTTTGAAGGATACCGGCGAAGCGCAAGCTTCGTGGTTAGGTAGAAAAAGCACCTGAACCATGTTCTTGTCCTTCGACGCAGCAGATGGCCGGTTGGTCGATGGCGGTCGAGGACTCCTTGATAGATTTATTCGACTATTGATGACAATTGTACTTCTTGTATTCAAATGATTGTAAGGCTTGATGCCATTATTCGACACTTGTAATATTATTCTGCATACTCTGTAAATGACTTTAGATGTATTTATGTATGCTTTGTAATCATGGTTGTACTTTTACTTTTGATTCTAAAAATTTGCTTGGACTCTTGAATGTTATCTCAATTTCTTAGCTTCGCCATGATGATTAGAAGTTAATATTTTGTCGTACTTAGAAATACTTTCAGTAAATCTTTGTTTACTCCAGTTTCTTGTGATGTGAATTTTTAGTACTTTACATAAACTCACAACCAAATCCAATGTATTCCTATCTGAGTTGTAGTGAAAAAATTTCATATGCATATCATCAACCAAATCGAATGCATTCTTTTTTCAATTTCGAATCAATTATAAGAGGGAGATCATGCAGCATTGACAATATTGTATCGATTTCCTCCAAGAGCGTTGCAAATTCCTTGTTTCACTTGATTTGCACAGCAAGTTTCAAACTTTCACACAACCCTTCATGTTGGTAGTTAACATTGCAACATTTAACAATTGCATACATACCACATTTTTGTCATATTCTGCATTGGTTTTTCGTGTTTAGTATTCTTAATCACATAATGCTTAAATGGACAGTGTTGATGGTAGTTTTTAATGTCTTTCAATGTCTGTCTATGTCTATAAATTTTATCAGATTCTCAACATCTGTTCCTTCCAGTTTTATAATTGAAACAACTTACATTATGTAGTCAGATCCAATAAAACATGTTAGGTATGTGGTATGTGCCAACACATATACCTTTTGGTGTGAATATAAAATGTAAATGCCTCAACCTGATTTAAATGGACATGGTAATGATATTTTGGGCCCCTATATATGTTACATACAATGTCATACATCTATCTTCCACTTTTTAAAGAATTTCAGTGCACCTATTTGTCAGCACCATGTCATTGCACATCGGATGTCATTGTCTCTACAATCTACTTTTGTCACTGATTATTCTTGCATTTTAGTTTAAGAATAATACATCATATTTTAACTTTGCTACAACTATTCGTATTTGTTTGTTTAATGAGCAGGTTTATTCAATTGATTTAAGCATATATATATATGCCTTAATCTGATTTAAGGCCTCGTCATAATGATTTAAGTAGGTGTGTAAATGATCTATTTTTTAGGGTCCATGATAAACTAGACCACAAAATGATGAAACCCTCAAACGCTGAAAATGCACCGTTGAAAATGGAACAATAATGATTTATTTTTAAGTTCCCTAAGTATATATAAGTGGGATTTTGTGTGTGTGTGTGTGCAGGTATTTATTGTTTGTACACAATAATCTAAATTCTCTCCTCAAATTCAGAAATGTATATTTGTGTGCAAGATATAGTTGTATACACACTTATTTAGATCCACTTATTTCTCACCGCCATGTCATTGCACATCAGATTATATTACATTTGAGTTCATATTTTACATTATATCTTAACTTTGTTGCATCTATTGGTATCTTTCCTTAAGGTGTAGGTTCAATCACTTGTTTATGTTGCAAATTATGTTTATAGTTATGATGGCAGTTTACATATTTATAGTTTTTAACATATTGTGTTATAGTTTATAGTTATGAAAACAAATGCATGGTTCAAAATTTGTCTCTTTTGTTGTGTTTCTTAACACAAGTGCAAAATACTTACACCACTTTTTGTGGAATTGTACTATGAATTTGTGTTTGTTAACACACTACCACTATTGGGATATTTTGCTCTAATAGCCAATACTGGATTATATACAGTGTTATTTTGCAATTGTATATGTGACTTTTTAATTATGTAAATGTCTTTTGATATATAATAAATAGGTAATGAAACAACCCATTTACCTTATGGTGTGAATATAAAATATAAATGTCTCAATCTGATTTAAGTGGGCTTGGTAATGGTTTAAGCAGGTGTATATATATATATATATATATACTAAGTATTTGTCTAAAATCCAGTTCAGCGATCTCCTTTTGATCCACTGATCAATTTGCGACAATAACATCAACTGAAACTGTGCTTCGCTAGAGCACGTAGTCATTGTCGGCTACAGCAGCCAGATCATTTTTTTTTTCTAATACCATTGAGAATTCAATTTCACCGTAACCAATTAAAATTCTGTTTGGCCACCACCTTTTTGTTCACCCACCAATTTCCAGCAAAATCCACATCACAGATCTCCAACTTGAGCTTAACACTAGAACACATACGCATTATAATTCGTAGCGTACACTGCCCTTAACTAAGGTCACTTTGACTCTCAATCCTGCAATCTCAACTCATCTAGTTGCCTTAAGCATGGACTCGTTATTGGACACCGTGCTCTTAACTGTTGGGTACATAAGACTTTTTTTCCACCTCCTCCACTTCTTTTTAGTACTAGATCTGCAGCAATGCAGACATTGCCTGAGCATCTTGACAGCTCAATCTCAAATTCCACTATAAACAACATTACTGCCAACAAAAACGACATTCTTGTCAATGGAAACAGTACTGCTGCCAATGGAAACCACATTGCTTTTAGCATCCCTCATATGCAGCAGCTATTTGAGGAGCAGAGGAAGTACCTTTAACTATTTCTTCTCTCATGTTGAGTATGCTGAAGTACAGGCCTTTGCCCAAGTTCTCTTGGATGCCAAGGGAGTCATATCTTTCACCGGAGTGGGCAAAAGTAGGTTTGTGGCACAGAAGATAATTCAGACATTTGTCTCAACAGGCACAAAATCTGTGTTCCCGTCACCCACCGACTCACTCAATGGTGATATTGGCATTGTGGGTTCCAACGGTGTGCCTGTTCTGTTTAGCAAGAGTGATACAACAGAGGAAATTCTGAGGCTTGTTCCATGCGCCAAAGCTAAAGGTGCATACTTAGTGGTGATTTCTAATCTAAAAAAATCACAGCTGGTTAATATGTGTGATATGCATGTGTATCTGCCATTGGAGAGAGAACTCTGCCCTTTTGATCTGGCTCCTGTTACTTCAACAGCCATACAGATGCTTTTCGTAGACACTGTGACCGTTGCCCTGATGCAAGCTAAGGATATGACAAGAGAACCTTATGCTCTCAATCACCCTGCTGGTCAGATCGGTAAAAGGCTCATCTTTAGGGTTGGATCTTTGTTCCTTTTAATTCCATTTTTTGCTTTGCTTTGATGTGCTGGTTTTGAGATCGAATATATATTTTTTTTTTCAGTTCAAGTCCAAGGGATTAAGCTTAATTGGTTATATATTTTTTTTCAGTTCAAGTCCAAGGGATTAAGCTTAATTGGTTACAACATTGGGTTATTGATGGACCCAGATTTGAAATGGTATACCTGTCTTCTTCTCCTTACTCTTTACCCCATGTGTCCCCCTCAATATGCTTTGAAGTTTGTACTATAAACAGCTGGTGTCTAAAATGTGGGATACGACCTATGACCTGGAAAGAACCCTTAATTTTCTTACTACATTTGAGCCAATGGGTCTCTTTTGAACCCACATTTGTTACGTATTTTCTGCTGGACTTTATATGCAGTTCGTGACATGAACAGTGGCTACAGCATGTTAACGGGCTTTTTTAAACCTACATTCCAGAATTTCTTATTACTGGCACAGAACCATATTAACTAAACAGGTTTTGATATTTTTTTCGCTGAGTTGGTGAGCGAGGCGCAGAGCTCAAATACACCCACTTGCTCTATTTATCCAAGTCACTACCCCAGACACTAGAGATGCACACTGAACTGCCACCACAATTCCGATCTCTGGTGGGTGCTCACATGGTGGCCACACACGTGATCCAACTAACTTAGCAAAAACTCCACATTGCAGAAGGCACCACCCCACATCCGCAGATAGAAAAGGCCCGATAGAATCACCTCTGCACACTAGATGGTTCCAATGTTTTGTCTCCCATGGTGATGGCATTCGTAGTCGATTTATCACCACCTTCCTCCTCTTGAATTTGATTTCATCCAGCAGCATTTACATATGATTTAACCATCTCTCCCTCAACTCCCCGCTGAATTTTAATTCACTCATCAGCATCGCTAGTCGTTTGATCATTTTCCATGCTAATATGAATGCAAATTCATCTATTGGTGTTTGCAGTTTGATCACCTTTCCCCAACCTGAATGTGAAATAACCCATCAAACATTCTCATCTGAACGTAAATTCATTCATCAACATTCATCTTTGATTCGTTATCTATCCCTCCTATGAATGTAAATTCGCACTGGCATCGGTAGTTGATTGAATTCCCTCCCCTACCTTGAATCGAGATTTATGCATTGCCATTTCTAGTTGATTGATCGCCTCCACTTACCCTGAATATAAATTCGCTCATTAGCTTAAACAAGATCAATCTCAATATCTCCATGATCTGGATAATTCTTCCATAAAGTATTATGAAACACTGAACTATTTTAGGTGAGTACCAAAGGCGGGATAAATCTTTAATCGTTACAAATTAGAAATGGATGTGTTGTTGGGCAGTGTTCAAGTAAAACATATATGCTTTGTAAAAGCTGGATTATTGCTGTAAATCTCGGAGTAAGTACAGGAAATTCTTGTTTATATATTTTTAGGAATATAAGTTATCAACAAATCTAACATTAGACCAACATGCTCAGCCTGTTGATAAAGCACATGATTTGTGGTGCTTGTCATGTCGTTGAGATTTTGGTCCTTCAAGGTTCAAATCCAACGGATGATGTCATCAGTGCCATGCATGAAAACAGATCGATGAAGAAAGGCAGGGCCATTGGACCATGAGTCCTACCTGTTCATTATCAAAGCACTACCAGTAAATAATTTAATTAATATTTTTTACTCAATCAACCACATTGATAGGAAAATGAAAAGATTACGTAATTCTTTGGCATGGTTCATTTTTCTGTTAAATCCCTTCCTTTGATGCATTTGATCCCTGGTACTGCAAAGGACAGATTCAGTTCATTTATAAATGACATATTTTTTAATTTTAAATACAGGATGAAGTGAATACCCTGGTAAAACAGACATTTTCCTGTGAATTTATTTAGAATTTGGCAATTGTTCTAAGATTTTCAGAAAAAAATTCATAATTTGCAGCCCATTTAGTACATTTCTTTTATACAATTTCATTTTTTGAAAGTAACTATTGATAATGATTGCCAGTTGTAAAATAAATTCACTATTACTAATATCAATCGATATGTGAAACCATATTGACCAGAAGATTTTGTAATCCATGTAAATTATACTACGAGGTACATGGTACGAGGTAGCTTTCTTTACTTAGCCTGGAGATTTGCGAGTTTTTGCTTTCTTAGATCAAATATTTCTGCTAAGTGTATTGCATTAACATGTCAACATAAGTGTATGAAACGACAAAGTCAGTTAAACTTGCTAATCATGATTTCAATCAACAGTCATGACTTAAGTGCGCTCCAAAATTGTCTCATTTGTAGATACAAATAAAACCTTCTGATGCCAAAGCAGTCTATCCCTAAAAAAGAGTTTCCAGTTCTTGGAGAGCTCAAGCTTGCCATACTCATTTTTCCAATTGGCAGAGCAAACCTAAAATTGCCGTTTATTTAAACTACACTAGTGTGAAATCTTAGCACACTTTGGGAAGCATATGCTTCAATAAAGGCATATACACATATTTTCATCTAAATTTTCATTAGCCCAAAAAAAATGGATTTGAGTTTCTATATGGTTAGTTTAAGCTCGGTTCCATTTTAGACATGACGTATGATCTTTTGTATTGTTTGTAGGTTTTTGTTAGCTATTGTCAATGGGAAATCTTATGAAGCTACTGCAAACCCATTCAGTGTAACTTCATCAGTTGGGATTGACAAATGCAGATCTTTGCATTGAGGTCTTCTCATAGAGGAATGAGCAGCTAAACGATGTGCAATCAGACTCGGATTATCTAATATTGGAAATGCAATTCTCTTGAACAATCTTGCAATTCTGTGATAATGTCAAGGGAGACATAAGTTTGTTTATTTGGGTCCAAATCTACTCGTGTGAATGCTTGTGGTCAGAATATCATCAATAAGGTCAAAATAAATATCAGGTCCTAATTCTATTGATTGTATCATATTGCACGTGCATGCTGTAATGAAGAGGCAAGATGAGTTGCCTTTATGTAAGTAAAATGATCCAATAATGGATTGGCTGACTAGCAACGGATGTAGATGCCTTCTTGTCGTTGATGATGAGCATCACTTTACTGGAACTTTCACTGACGGTGATTTGCGTCAGACCCTCAAATCAAGTAGGGAAAGAATCTTCAAGATCACTGTGAGACAGATGTGTAACAGGTATCCTTTTGTTTTCTTGAGATAGATTGATTTGTGATTGTCTGATACTTGGACTGGAACTTCTATTTGTGGTTTGTTGCTTTTCAGGAATCCCGGAACTATTGAACCCAATTGTATGGCAGTGGAGGCAATGAAAACGATGGAATCTCCACATTGTTGTGGATAATGGCAATGTTATCATAGGAATTGTAAAGTTGCATGGATTGGTCTCAGCAGGCTTATAAATTTGCTTACAAGAAACAGTGCGGTATTGTAGTCTGTCAATTTTATGTTTTGTTCTTTACCTCCGACGGTTTCCCCAACACATGATCCAATAGTATATGCTTAGGTTAACAGTGGGGTAGCACGGAGTAGGATATATTTTAGAAATAAGAATTCTAGAAATAAGAATTCTAGCTGCTGTTAGACGCTGGGAGCTAAGATTTTGCAGGGACCTCTCATTTGTTTCAGGAGGGTCTTCTGCCAATAAACTTGTGGTCATTACTTTTGTTTAAAATAATTATCAAAATGATATGGCATTCATAATCTTAAGAACCCGGGGGGGGGGAAATGAATTTCATGGGATTATATCTGTAAAAATTTCCAGAATTTTCTCAGCCAAATTCCATCGAAGAAAATTCAGGATTCACATCTCCTTGGAACATCTAGGTAATGTATTCATTATTTGGTCAACTACAAATCTTGTTATTAGCCTCGATTCAAAGTAGATGAGTATGAAATTTGCAATAGTGAATGATTCATTTTCTTATTAGTTTTACAGTTTTAGCATTAAGGGCATTCTTTTGAGATCAAAAAGACAGGTCGAATGGAGTTGTTGGAAGAATGGCTTAGACGTCCTATTATTAGATAATCACAATAGATGATGATTTTTAGCAAATCGTAAAGAGGCAGTGGAATTTTCAATGACCAGCATCTGCTTGCAAAAAAATTCTTATATGCTAGCAATTCATCAGTACATGTATAAAATTTAATCAGTTGTGGTAGGACTCCCTACAATTCTTGTAGAGGAAATTTACCAAGAAAAAGAAACAGAAAAACACACTACAATGCCAGATAATTTGATAATTCAAGAATTATGATCTCTAACATCAAAAGTAACAAAACACAGAATATTAAAATCACCCACCAGAGGCAAATCTTTATGGGTTTCTGATAACCAGCTGGATATAAGCTCACACAAAGAATGAAATGATGGTAACTCCTATAAAGTAACATACATGCAGTACAGAGCAGCCATTCTTGCGAGGGTGATTCCCCTAACAGAAGTGATCCTAAAGGCATATCAAGAAATATGTACATGGGATATCAAAAAACTTCTTCACTTGGCATTTAAACATTCAGCACACATCTCATTAAACGCATGCAACAGCATGAATTCATTAGATATCTGCTATAAAAGAAGTTCCATAAAAGATTTTAGAAAAATACTAGAAACCCTAAACACTCACTACAGGAATTTAAGTTTGCTAGAGTTCCATCAAAGTTGTCCCTGAAATGCTACAAGATATATATTAAGCACAGAAGGTTCCTAATCCTCCAATATATAAAAGGTAGAAAGTTCCTAATCCTCCTCAGATTCAGCCTCAGCATTCTTCAACCATTCAACAAATGGTTTGACATTTTTCCATATTGGAGATGCCTTCTTTCCCACTTCTGCAGAACCCTTATCAAACCATTCATATATAATTTCTTCCTCCAATACACCCTGGTCATACAAGAATTTCAAAACTAAGCTGACCTCCTTGACAGCTTCAGCTCGGGCATGGTTACAAAATGCATCAACAGCCCCAAGCAGCAGCATCTGAGAATTTTCATCCTGCACAACTTCAATCAAATACTGTTTCTTTTTACTTACCTCCTTTGAAAATCCTTTGCCAGCACCCTCAAAAAGAGCTTCAAAGTAGGCACTCATAACTTCTTGTGGAGGAGAATCCTTTAAGGATTGCATGAAAGATGCTAACTGGCTTGGGGTATATGCTTTCTTCTTAATCTTATCCTTAAATGACAACACAAGTTCATCATCAATACTCAAGTCATGCAGTTCTTTCAGATCGGACTCTATTTCAACATCCTTCCCTGGCTGCTTCAGAGATACATTATTGTGAATCTCACCTTTAGACTTGCAGTCAAACTTAATCTCTACATTCTTGACAGAAGAATTACTGGACTTATCTTTTTCATGATCTTCATGGTTTTCCAATATAACCATTTCACTTGTAACAGAATTCAGCTGCTCCTTAATTCGCTGTTTTGCAGCCGCAACAGAGGTGTCAGTCAGCCATTGCACATCATCATCTTCATTCTCTCCCTCGTCTTGGCTTACAGGAGAATGGTCCTCATCAGAGGATGTTTTTTTCTTTGAGGCTTTGGGCGGACCCTCATGACCTTTCTTCTTTGAATCTTTTTTAGCCTTTTTCATGTCTTCATCAGCTGTTTCACCAGCTTTTAGACGCTCCTTTTCTGCTCTTCTCAAGGCCTTTTTATCTTTGCCTCCCTTCTTCTCTGGGGGATTCTTCAAAATAAATGTGATCAGCTTGTCCCTCATATCAACTTCTGAAACATATCCACAAGCCGCACACTTCAAAGTAATCATCTGAGCTTTTGAAATAACGATCTCTGTCTCTGGATTACCACATCCATAGCACTGCACATACTTTTTAATAAAATTCTCCAGAAGTGCAGCTAGCTTTGCAGTATCATGAGACCCATTAACAAGAGAAGTCCCTGTTTTTTCATCAAACTTCGACTGAGCGCCCAGTTCACAACCAAAATACTTAGTTGTATATGACGGGGGCCTGCCAAGAGCTTTGGCCACATCTACCATGTTTACAACATTTGTCTTAATGCCATTTCCTCGGCCCTCAATCTTTGTAATCATTTTAGGCATCTTATACCTGTAGAAAGCATCATCACGATTACTTGCACCAATGTTTAGGAGAGCCATCTTTTCTGACTAGTGATTGCCTGGAGGGTTAATAGAAGATTCTGAAGAAGCAAATTAAGTTCTTGTTCACCTTTCTATTACAAGGGAGAAGTCAGAAAGATAACTATCGAAGAGCCACAAGAAGACTGCCGACAAGGCTGTCCCCTATGATATTTTAGCACTATACCCCGTGCACTGAAAATTGGAAGGATCCAAATGCAATCCACAAACAACCTCAAAATTTGACTTGGCCTTAAATGCATACAGCCAATCTGCTCCACCTGGAGAGCCAAGATGTTTATGCCTTTCTTTTGAGGTAGGATGATAACCTCCAAGCAGTGGAACCAGCCCGAGGCATGAACTACCGGCTACAGACATATAAGAATCTTCAGCCTGAGCGCCCTCCACTTTGACTACAATTCACAGAGAATAAAACTTCAATTTGGTCACGAGTTTCGTATCAATGTGTAGTGATGAAATTGTAAGTAGAAAGTCTACACATTCATCTCAATATAAAACAACCAGGGGCAATAAAATGATTCAATCAAAAACATTGCATACAAGCAAGGAAAACAATGCATAACAAGAAGAACGATAATAGAAGAAAATATACTACAAACTGAATCATCTTCCCTGGTTAAGAGATTGAATCCACACCAAGAAAAAAACCAACAAATTCACTTGGTGCATCGGGACAGGTAGCAGGTATTTGGAACATTACGGGCCTGATCCACAAAATATTGATATCTGGCTTCGCCATAAACTAAAATCACAATCCTTGTCTTCTTAGCCTAAAATCGCAACCTTTTATCTTTGCCCTCACAGGATAAATTAGGTTTCCCATGTAAATTTGACAGCTAAAGACAAAAATCCAAACCTTCACTAAGCAAATCCTGCCAAATCTGATAAAAAAACAATCTAATCCCATGCTTCACAAAAGAAGTTATAGTCTCGCATGCAAATTTGATGACTAATTTAGCGGTAACCTAAACCGGCAACCTAGGCCGTAACAATTATACCACAGTTCCCAAATCCTACCAGATCTGAATTAATTAAAAAACCTTGAGCTTCATAAAGGGAGTTAAGTTCTTGTTTACAAACATAACCTAAAATCACAACCTTTACCTTTACGTAACGAATCTACCTCAGATCCTCATTGATCCAGGTTTAAATGAACCAAGCCACTTACTTTGCTAAACAAAATTCAAAAATTATCAATTCTACAATAACAGATTTAAATATATTGTTCTCTGAACTAGACCTTTCAACTGTTTATTACAAATTTCCATTTTAACATTTCCATCTTGACCTACCAATCCAATAACTAGGTTGCACACACGCATATACATAACTAAAACCCTGAGCCCTATCCCTATCGAATTCAATGTAGCTCTCCAAATTCTTGGAAATACGGGCGATCAAATGATCTTTTCATCGCACGATTGCAATGACAAAATCTCTAAAAACAATAATCATAAAACTAAAACAAGAGCAAAATCGGGAACAAATAAAGATACATCTACATTCTACTGCGATAAATAACCGAGAACGCATACCTGGTTTGAAATTATTCCTCTTCCTGCGATTGCCCAAACCCTCTGAAATAATCACGCAGAAATAGCGATGGATGTGAAACAAACCCACACGTTTGATTTATAAGAGCGCCGATTTGACTGCAAACAAGGGATTAATGTGCTTCCTTTGCTGCGGCCAAGAATAGAAAAGATGCAACAAGAAAGAGGATAGGTCGGCGAATATAAAACCTAACATGGGGAGTTAAATCTTAACCCTGGGTTACATGTAACTGAAGATTAGGGGTTAGAGTCGGATGCTTTTGAGCTTGTCCAGCTAATCACCGACCGCCCTTCGAAAGACAGATAAGCCCGTGGTTATCCGGTGGGACCCTCTAGTTGGCCCCACATTAACTAATTCAAATTATTTATTGCTTTTTAAAAGTAATAATGTTTTTTTATTGAAAAGGTTGTTTTAATCCTATTCAGCCATGTCTTGGCTTTTGTAGTTCGTTTCCTTTTGCTTTGATAGTATTTTGTTTTTTTAAGTTTTGAGCATATGAAATTTTCTAAAAGATGAAATGAAAATGGATTCTTTTATAGTCTATAATGTCGGCGACGTGATTTTGAGTTTATAGGTGGCTTGTAACATATGAGAGTCCCAGGGTTTAAATTTGACAATTGTATAGTTGTATTTAGGCATTTTAGCTGTAAAATGCAACTGAAATTTTGAAAAGACCGTATCATATGAAAGGAGAGATTTTGGACAAACTGTCAAAATTTATATAGAATTATGATGATATATATATATGGTTTTTATATAATTTACTTATACTAATGTATGTCATAGTATTTTAAAGGCACTATTGAATAGATAACTGTCATAAAAAAATTGCTTGACAGGGAAGGTTGACTGTCAAATTTAATCCCTATACGAGTCTACCTCATACTCCCAATATGTAGGAGGCACCTAATTGTGCTTCTAATATGAGGCATACATACCATACTTGTGACCTCTCTTTCAAGAGGGCAAGTTTTTCACCAACAGGGAGGATTTTAGTTGAGGTTCTAATATGCTATGTTTTTGCAACACAAAGTTAAACATTAACTAAATATAAGGCTTATCAGACTCTCTATTTTTATTTGTTGTGGCTTTCTTTTGATCGTACAATATAATTTGAGCAAAGGCTAAAATTGTTTCTCCATGTTTTGTTGTAAATTAGCCTTGCTTGAGTAGCTTTGAGGAAGTCATTTTAAACAACATCAGATTTGATAAAAGCATATTTGTTGACCTTGTCAAGCTTCCCTTTGTAGGTCCCACAACCACCTATCATGGATTTATGGCATAAGTATACGTTGTCTAGTTAAGTCTTATCATTTTCTCATGCAATGCACAATCATTTTCCCAATGTTAAAAAGTTGGGTTTCAATGTGTTTTCATCTATTATGTGGAGCATACAATATAAAATGTTCTCTATAATAGTTTTCCATGTCAATATGTTTATTATATTTGACAAACTATATGATTTGTCGTTTAGCTCTTGGTTTTAATTTGCTCCCATCTTCAAAAATAAATTGTGTTAGACAAACATTTACAAGTGTCTCTGGTCATGCAATATAGTGATCTACTAGAGACTTAGAAGTAAATGGGCTTCAGAGGACAATCGTAATTGGCATATATCTAATTTGGGGTCTTTGCCTTCTAATAAATCTTCACAACTTCTCCAGCTTATTCATAATGATTAGACTTGAGTCTCCTCAATTTTTGTCTCTTTGATTGAAGGAGATTACATTTTCTTCTTCCTAGATGCTTCTCTTAGACTATCTTGAAGAATGGGTTTGGCTCCTCTTTTTCTCTAGTAGGGGGAATAAGGGGATTCAATCTATCAAATAGTATGGAAGTCAGTTGATCTATTTCAGTTTCTATTGGGATTAGGACAATTGCAAACCTCTTTGGGTTTTCCCTCGTCTTGCCTTAATAATGGCTCTTGCCATTTAGAAATCTCGATGTTGTAAAATTTAAAATGTTTATGTTGTTTTAATAATTTAGATTTGTTTAATTCCCCTCTTCTATTGTTTGTTGAAATCTATTTGTGTTAAGGAAAAAGAATGAATTTATTTATTATTTAACAAATTTAATTCATAAAGAGGTTTAATTTTCAGAATTAATTTAATTTGTTAACTAGTTGTACACATTCATAAAAATCAAAACAAAAAACAAAAAGACTCATTTACTTACTTTCAACATTCTTGCATAGATTAAACCAATTTTTTTTCATCTTACATTTAAAAACTAGAAAACATTCAAAATACACCAAAAAGACGAAAACAATAGTATGTAGGCTTGATTCCAAATCATATGAGTGAGCAACACTCTAGACTTAGTCCAACAATCAACTCATTCAACATTCAACATTTCAATCCACAATTTGAACACTTTGCAAACATTCCAAACAATTCAATTAAAACTCAAGCAAAGAAGTATTCAAAGTTCACCAAATTTTCTTTGAAGCTTCCACTTCAACTTCGTTGATCATATTTGGCTTTCACACTTATGTCTTCTAGGTTGATGTGAGATCTCATAGAGGGAACTTTGAAAGAGCTAACAAATGTTTTACCTACTTTAAGAGCTATAGTTGTCAAAGAACAAATAACTATCCTAAGGAGACCCAACAACAGAGTGCTCGTTTGGAGGCAATCAAGACAATGAATCTTACTGAGATTTTTGCATGTGCAACTACTCATCTAGAAGTTCTCTTTAACATAAACCAACAAAGAATTCACACCATTTGCAAACAAAACATACAACATCCCAACATCCTCCATCCACTTCTTCCTCATGAAGAGGGTAGTCTACCTCACTTACCCCAACTAGACCAACAAAAGCCACTAAAGCAACACTAGCTTTCCAATTAACCCAATCAACATGAGTGAAACCTATGTGAGCCAATTTTAGACCATGTAGTCGCCCAAGAAAAAAGAATCTCCTTTTATGAAGACCCCCAAAGATCCCATCAAAGTTAAACTTCCAAAATCCCTATAGGGGGTTTAGCCATTTAGCTTTCTTTTGAGCCAACTATTATCAATTACCCCTTTAACAAAGGTTATAGGAATATTTTTTATTAGTTTGTGTTGTCTTGGTTTATTGAAAATTAGGGCAAAGTGTTTCCATTCAACTTGTACTAATAAAGAAGAAGTATAAAATCCCTCGATGATACTTATCAAAAAAAAAAAAAAGTGTAAAATTATACAATCACTGTTTTTAATTTTGCTACCACATCATCAAAGATCATGTCTTCCTTCTAACTTATTTTCTATAATTTTTTATAATTTTATTTCCAAAATCTTTCTATAAATTTTATGTAACATGTTATATACATATACATATAGTGTAACAAAATCTTTTTTTATTAATTATTATATATAAAATACATATAAACTTGACATGATTTAATTAGTATAAATGTTTAACTATATAAAATACTTCAAAATTATATTTAATTGTCATTTTATTTAATAATATTATTTAAAATAATTTAAATATATATATAAATAAATAAAATAATATAAGTAAATTTATTGAGAATATACATATATAGGGTCCTGGGTTAATATCATTTTTTTCTACCATAACATCTCCTAAAGATACTTTGTGTGTTTTTTGAATGGTCAATGTTTAGAAATTGTTTAACTTGTTCGAAACAAAAGTGGCATCTTTTAAGTGGAAGACATGGTTTTCCTACAATGTATAATTTATTATTTTGTGTAAGAGGTGGTCACATGCAAGTTTTCTTTAATACAACAAGCTTAATAAAATATGTTAACACTGATATTGGATAAGGAGCTATGCCATATTGCTTTTTAACTTTAATAAAATAAAAGTTTGATAAGCAGTATTGCTTTTTAATTTTAATAAAATAAAAGCTTTCCCAATAAAACAAGTGCCACGTAGTGGCCAGTACCTGCCTTGTAGTGTTGTTATTATAGTATTTGTTTAGTTGTAATTTTTCTTGTTGATTAACTATTGGTTGTATATAGTATTTGTTTAGTTGTAATTTTTTTTGTTGATTAGGTATTGGTTGTATAGACAAATTGCATTCCAATAATTGAAAATTTAAGTTTTGAAGAGTGCTGAAATGTCTTAGGTAAATAAAATTGAAATCTCAAAAACAATCTAATTTGGTAAAAATAAAATAGGACTAAAATATTTCCTAACTATAAAACTAAACTTTTACAAAGTCTATTAAATAACACAAATATTTCCTTAAAATATAATAATACTAATACTTTTATAATTTAAAATGCATTAAAATATTGTAAGTTTGAAGAATAAAATTAAAAATGTAATAACATGGCGAAATATTTTTTGTGATAATGTAGATTTTTAACTTTTGACTAAATAAAATTGAAATCCTAGATTTTTAACTCTTGACTAAATGAAATTGAAATTTCAAAAATAATCTAATTTCATAAAATAAAATGTGTAGAACCCTAACCCTAATTGGGTGTGGATAGATTTGAAATGTCTACCTAAAATATTAAAATGTAATAATATTGAATACCATTACAATTTAAAATGCATTAAAATATTGTATGTTTGAAGAATATTTAATAATTACATAATATAATAACAGTGTAAATAGATTTGAAATGTCTGCCTAAGATATTAAAATGTAATAATATTGAATACTATTAAAATTTAAAATGCATTAAAATATTGTAAGTTAGAAGAATAATTACATAATATAATAACAAAAACATATTCATATTTACATCACTACAGTAAAAACAATAAATAATCATATTACATAAAATAAGATCTGTAGAACACTAAAAACTAAATTAAAATTATATTACTTTTAGTTAATGAAGCAAAAAATTAATTGCCATCCATTTAGGCATGACTTAACTAGTGGGAGACAAAATTTGTGTTCATAATTTGTTTACTTGCCACGTACTCCCTTCAAATCAAAATTCTCTCCGCATTTATAGTTTTTTGTTGCACTCTCCCGACAAACTGACAATCCGCAGAGAAGAGGTCATTTTTTTCAGCCAATGACAATACAGATAAATCATTTCTAAATAATTTTTTGTTAAAAATTTATCATGTTCACATAGGAAAAGTACAAATTTAAATCAAATTTGTCTGACAAGAAAAATAATCCTATCGTTTGATTGGTTTGCAATCAATAGATTAATAACTAGATAAGTTGAACTCATTGCAATAGTACCAGCCGAAGGCAGGTACTAAAAACTAGCAATTGGACCTATAGGTTCAATGGGCAGGATGAAAACTTTCCTAAGAAATAATAGAATTTGTTAGATATTTTTTATTATTTATTAATTATAAGTTATTTAATCTACTAAATTATTTTATCAATTCTTATTGAAATTTCATCACATTAGCTATTGACTTCTTTCACTTACATTAGTAAATTTCTTTTTACTATGAACAAACATAGTTAGGTAAAATTATTATCATGCCACTTCTTTTACGAGGTAAATATTTATATTTTATTTTTTAAAGTTATCATTACTTTACATTCACTCACTATGGGAGATCACTTATAGGATCATTTAAAAAATATAATTTAGAGTGGTATTTGCTAAGTTAGAGTGGTATCCCACAATTGTTAGGCATGTATTTGAATTGTAAAGTCTCATGGTGGACCTATGGTCCTTAGTGGATAACCATATACGGTGTGGTCCCTAAAATCAAACCCTCACTAATTAATCTAAAAAAACTATCAAGTAGGTTTATCATTTTATGATGTTTCCTATTAAGCTATTTAATGTTAAATATAAGATTGTTATTATTCATATTTGTGGTTGGAAGGGTTTCATTTGTTCAATGTTAAACATAGATTTATTATATTTAGAAAAGATATACCAATATTTTTAGGAACACGTGTCAACATAAATTCCTTTTATTGCTTGAATTTATAGGAATTACATTCAAACATTATGATAACATTAGAAGATTGATTCTAATTAGTTGATATTGTTTGTTTTAATGTAAATTTGAGTTGAACGAATGTAATAATACACTGCTTGATGATAGCTACTAATAATAAACAAGTAGTTAATCTAGATTAATTGGAGTTGTGGATGATTTGTTGGTGTGAATGGGTTTAATCCCTAACCGGTTACCCTCTTGGGTCTTTTTCACACCTAATTAGTCAAGTTTACTTATGGAGTTTACTTTTGTGTCTCGAGTCATAAGATTAAGACAATTGTCATAATCTTATGTTGCCATATGTTTCACCCTTGCCTATACAAGTAAGGGATATCTTGTACGTATAGAATCACTATTGGCAATATAGCATTCTTTATCACTTCTTCTATTGTGGAAGGTTCTTTGGTATTGTAGAATATTCCTACTCCTTTGAGTCCTTCCAATGACTTTTACATGGTACCAAAGCTCTAGATCTGTAAGTCAATTCTCTTGTTTGAGATATTTTTGTCAAGTTATTTCACACGATACATCTTAGAGAAAAATAAATGCCATCATTATGTCTAGAAGGCCCAAATCTATATGGATTGACAATAAACTCGATAGGGTTTGCTTGTTGTGCCTAACAAAGATTTATTGAGGGAATCTCCATTGATCATTGTAAAAAACTTTGTACAATCATACAACATCATACTATTTTGCGTAGGCCATACCACCTCTATGATATTATTGTAACCTACATGCATTAGATCTAGTGTATCTACTATGGTTGTTTTGTAAAATTTAAGGTTTTTTATTTCTTTTTTTTTTGTGCAGGGTACATAGTCTGTAGACCCTTGTAGCAATGCACAATACCCTATACATTTGGTAGAGAGGTCATGCCACTTTCAAGTCTATGGTTTTATGGGGTTTGTTAGTGATTAAGTTCATAAGCCCCCTTTAACTTAGCACTTAAGCAGTGCACTCAATGATTTAAAAAATCCTTGGCCACTCTGTTTGACAATGTCACCTTTGCCTGTAATCTGCCACCTTCACTCTGTCTACTTTAGTACTATAGTGCTCAATGCCTCCACCCACATCTTCTGTCTAGGTGCACCACATGTGTCAATTAGCCCAATTGCACAACCCTCAAAACTACCCAAGAACAAGAAAGTTGTTTCATGCCAAATAAAGGTAGTTTTGACCTTTAGACAATGGTTTTATGGTACAGAGGCAATTTCATGCCCAATGGTCAACAATTTTGGAATCTTGGTTAGATTTTGGGCATATTATAGCCATAGAGGTATAATCTAGTGATGATTTCCTACATGGTTGGAGTTTTCTATTTAATAATTGACTTCAAATGCCCTATTCTTGCTCATACAATGTCTATTTTCTGAGCAATATTTTTTGAAATGTGGTAGTTTGTTGTGTACTTCATGGTGTAGGTGGTTTTTTGTTTGAACTTCTATTTTTTCTAGAATTTTAGTTTTCTCGATGATTTTACTATGCAATTCTTGTTTTGGGAACTTTGAAGGACCTTAACTTGTGCATATGGTCTCCTTTTTGGGACCAATTTTTTGAAAGTGTGTATTCCACGTACTTTGTAATGGTTCCTTGTGTTTCCTCTTATCTTGTAGTAGAATTGTCATTTTAGCATATGGTCCTTTTTAGACATTGCAAGAATCCATTGTGTGCACTTTTAGATTTGTAAATGCACTTTAAAATAAAGTGCCACATATTGTACTTGTATTTTTGGGGATCTTACACATCATGTTGTGCTATTATTGAACTTGCATGCCCTTTACAATAGTGTCAGTAGGGGCTTGTTGTGTGTGCCTTGTTATTTGCATTCACAACCTCATCTACCTTCATGCAAGTGTGTAGGTACATCACATTGGTCATTTTGGTGTTACTTCGCTACCTTATTACACTACATTGTGACACATAGTTTTAGTAGATCTGCCATACCTTTCCCTTATTAACATTATAGGGGTATCATATTGTTTATGATAATGCTTCCTTGGTTTCATTTTGGGGTGAGCTATGTATCTAGTTTTTGTTCCTATGTACTAGGTGGATACAACAACTAGCTACCCATGCATTTTGGTGAGATAGAACAAGTACCATATAAACACTTCTACATACCTATTTTTGGAGGTCACCTTCTATCTTCAATTGATCAATATTCTTAAGATTATTGGCACCTATATTTTTTATTGTCAAATTGTTTCCTTATTTGTAGTATATTGATGTGAATTCACCATCTATGCATTGTTCGAGCAGTGTCATTGGGGTCACTCATGCAAATTTATGTGCCATCTATATTTTGCCTATCAGTCTTGCCTTATTATCACCTAAGAATTATTTGAGTAGTGTCATTGGGGTCACTCGTGCAAATTTGTGTCTCTTTGATCTTGATCTTCATCCTAATTTTAGTAGAGGTTCTTCAGTTCTAGTAGTATAGCAATTGTTTGCAGCTTCTTTATGCTTCCATCAATGGAGTTCTTCATGTTCATATTCTTTCAAAGACAACTTTTGAGGAGATTTCTTAGTCCTTCTCACATTCTTTCTTTTGGGGAGGAGTTCTTTCCTATGGGTTTTCTCCTTTTGTAAATTTTTTAGAGATCTTTTATACATGGGTACCTCATCAAGCTTAGTTGTCAAGACCCATCTTTGCATTTGTTTGTTCCTCTGTAAGTTGCACTTAAGGGGGGTGTTGATGTGAGTAGGGTCATTCTCTTACCAATTACCCTCTTGGGTCCTTTTCACACCTAGGTAGTTAAGTTTACTTATGGCATTTACTGTAACATCCTTTTCTTGATACTCAAATAAACTCAAGAATTTACAAGAAAGTAAATAAACTTGGTAAATGTGAGAGAGATTTTTTTAATTTAATTAAATATCATTTACATAAACACAAGAAATAAAATACAACTTTCTAAATAATTTCAACTTGAAATCTCAACATAATTGAAGCTAGATTCATAGTGAAATCCTTTCACTTATCATTTACAATACATAAACTACACTTGGCATAAAGAATAGTTTTACCTCATAATTTGACTGTCATAAGTCATAACATGGAGTACACTGAATCTGGAAGTTTGATAACTGCCTTCACAAGCCTTGGTGAGTCTTCTGCTTCGGAGGGAGAGCATCATCCAAGTGCTTTTCCCCCAACCACAGACGGACGGTCCCCGCACACCTTCCTTTTTGGAAGTGGCCCTACCCTTCATGAAGGGTATAGATATAAGGAACCAACAAGCTTTTTCCATTTGAGTCCTAGTGATGAGTCCTTTCAGAGATTCCCTCTTTGCATACTTGCAATTTCTAGGGTCTATGACCTTCTATCACTCTTTTCTTTGACTCGAATATCAAACATCTTTAGTGCATAAAAACAAGTTTTGACTCTATCATATAATCACTTAAATTTGATAAAGTACTACAAGGACTCTTTCTGTCTTGCTCTATAGTTTTCTTGACCTTTCACCGTCAACCAATATGGTTTTCTTGACTTTTCACTGTCGATCAATATGTATAAATATAAACAATGTCTCATCCGACATAAGAGTTGTAGGTTTTCCCAAATCCTTCTGGTCTTAATACTAGGGTTTAACTCCTCTAACCCAATATGTAGAAATATTAAACATCCTTGTTTTCCATGGATATAACAAAATAAAAGAACAAATACCTCTAGTCTTCCTAGACCACTTGGCATTGTTCGACCTCACATTTCACCTAACACAAGTAAGCATAATTTACGAGGTATACCCCCATCCATATAATACCTTAATGGAGACTTTCATTTCAAAACTAGTCTTTTGACTAAGTTCATTTGATCAATCCTAATAGGTTTGTATAAAAAAAGACAATAAAATACATCTGACCACCTGGTCTCCTCAAGTCTACCGACTTTCAATTAGGATCAATTAAGAACTCAAATATGACTTCCTTTGAATAAAATTCATATAAGCCTTTATCAACAATCACAAGTACATCAATCATGAGTGCTAGAGTTTCAAACTTCCAAACAAACCCTACTCGAACATGATTATAATAATGATGCTGAGCAATTGGGATAACTATGTCTTCTATGCACCTAGCACTAAATAAGTTCTAATACACATATGATATGAGTACAATAACTTTCCAATCTCCTTGTATGCATATAACCTGAAGCTAGTTAAATAGATTTATCTTGAAACATAGGAGGAGACAAATATATCTCTAAAAATACTCTTTCTCGAGATAAATCAACATAAGCAATAGTTGCTATCCAAAAAGATAACTGGGTAGTCACATTCTTGGTACACCCATTCCCTTAGATTTGTTTTATAAAATGACATGCATAACTCAATTGCGCATAAGGAAAAACTATAATCATGACGCAACATTGTCACTTCAGTAACATAATGTTATTATCTCACTAAAATCTCCTTTAAGGAAAAAATAGTAAATATATGCTTCCAAAAGCTAGTATTCATCTATGGAATTGTCCTTGTCTTCAAATAGATAACTCACTTAAGACTTATAATGTCTTCCTTTTTGATTCCATACTCTAGACTTATTTTGTCTTCTTCCCAGATAAGTATGGGTTTATAATATAATTATCAATCTTCTTATTCAACGCAAGCTAATTGACTTTGCTAAGAAAAGGTAAGGACTAATATTCACCATTCTATGTTTAACTTGGTAACGCTTCTCATTATGCTTGAATAAGTAAGTGGCATTTATCACTATTCCAAGGTTGTTCATAATGATAACAATATCATTCTAGTTATAAATGAACATCAATACCAAAATCTTTGTTCTTAAGATATAAAGCTTATACCTTTGTCTCAATTTATATATATGCAACACGAGTTTTTACCCTCTTTTGGTTTTAATGGATGATATCATCATCAAGACTAAACCTTACAATCTTTGTACTTTTAGTTCATTCAACTTAATGGTTACTAAGTCAGTTATCAATGTATGCCTTCATGAATATTGACAAGGCGACTAAAGATATGCATTGACCTTATAATAATCAAAGGTTTATACTTATAGCTATCGGCCTCTCAAAACAAAGTTCAACCTTTCATTCACATGATGTATTTGGCAACATCTCAAAATGTGCTTCACCAAATGCAATAAAATAGTCTGTCACCCGTTCGATTTCACATTTCTAGTATGCCCCAGCCCATGCCAAAATGGAAGCTTTTGGGCAACTTATAAACATATAAAAAAAGTATAATGATAGAGAAACTGTAGTCCCATGGACCTGATAGACATGTATGCAAAATGTACAAGTGTACTCAAAGTACGTGAGCTGTTTAAAAGAGAGACTCAACGTAACGTGTTGTCAATAAATACAATAATTACAGGATACACACAAAATGGACCTATTGAAAATTTTCTAAAAACTTTCAAGCAAATACAGTTGGCGGGTGTAAACTTGACTCCACAACCTCTACCAACATCCTCCCTTCCTCTGTTGGAACTTTAGAAGAGGATAAGGACTTCCATCAACCATGCAAATATAGGGAGAGATGCTCTGTAATATTGGCCAGTTATTACATAAGGGTTTAACTATAATGACAGCCTCATAGAATGCAACCATAATGTATATGTTGGCCTCAAATCAATCACAAAGCTGGTTGAATAAAAAAAAGTTGTCTTCATTATCTTACTATGCCAATATTTCAAAGACAATACTCTTGTTTGAAGACTAATAAAAGTAGTAGTTTCGTGTATACAAACGAGGGATAACAAAACATATAAACAATTATATTCAATGTAGAGAATATAATCCCTCTAGTCATAGCCGAATGGGTTTTGTGTATATTTATTAACACTTCAACTCATAAAATAAATCACGCAGTCGAGTATATAAGTATAAGATCATAAATTAACTTAAAGCTATAAGGATTTAAGAACCTGTAGTGTTTTCTGTGGTGTGAGATGATTCCTTCAACTCTTACACCATGTTCCAATGCGTAGAAGCATGCTTCGCATAAATGATCTCAAACTAGTGATGAATTCGACAATACTTGATTGAGTTTGAAGCCATGTAAACCATCTTCTAGACCTTGCAACCTAACCTTCATGAGCCTCTGGAACTCCTCTTAATAGATCTCTTAAGGCTTCCCTCATAACCCCATTTATACCGTGTGAGGTTCAAGAAAACACTGTAAGGAACAACCGCCTAAGTTTGGCTCCCTTAACTGAACCTAAATTATCTCTTAATGATCATATGCACATGATGGTGGAGGTAGCGGTCATAAAATCCACCTCATAGACTGCCTTATTTTCCTAGTAACCGCTTTTGCATCTCCACTAGGCCACGGGAACATAGGAAAGGTCTTTGCCTCACCGCAAGCTTTGCTCACATGCAAGTAGTGGAATAGTTGGTCTTTAAGACCACACTCAAACTTTGCCTTAATTTCTAAGTGGACAAGGGGATGGCGATGGAATGCCCACATACTAATATACTACTCAAAGTTTTTATTCTCTTCTCCATATGCGAGGTATTAGGTAGAATCTTTGCTTAACAACGTGGTTAGCTTGCATGCAAACCTAAAGGAGTGGCGAGTCTTATGACCACTCGTTTTCTTATTAAGAAGTTCCTCCAAAGCAATTAAGGAGTCAAGAAACCATTAATAACAAGAAATGATGGGATTAGATTGCTAATATATCTCCATAATAAGCTCAAATGACAACAATGAAAGGTTGAGACCAATATTTTCATATTAAATGAATATATAACAACATATCAGCTTAATAGTGATGCTCACAATGTATACTATTTCAAACACTCCACAAGATGTTTGAATGGGGTTGAGGTATCCACCCCCTCACAATCTTGCGCAAACATCAAAATAAATAAATAAGTTATTGACTAGGAAACGTATCGGAAAGCACCGATAATGAAATAGTTTAACCCTTACTAATATTATTATTATTTCATGAATATAACTATATTCAAATTAAACAATAACTAATGACTGTCGATCATTTCCATGTCGATGGTCCAACTACCCGACTTGGTTTATGACAAAACATAAACATATTGGGTCTTTTGACAAATCGACGACTATCGAATCAACAACAAACTTAAGTTGGTTGGGTCAAACACAACTTACCAACTTGACGATGTCTCTTTCCCCAAAACGACTAGGTTGACATTAAATGACATTAATAGGACTCTAAACGACATCGATAACTCATTGAGCTGATAAATAAACTTAGACCAAAAGGGTCGAGTATCACTTATGCAACTCAACTAGGTTCACCATTTTGCACCAACACAGGACTTGAGATGGCAACAAATTGTTCTTTTCCTTGTATCTATTCCCTTCTCTCTGATGATGCTCTCCCTCCCTTTCTCAGAGGTGTAGAAACATGTTCCCTGAATGCAACTTACAATCACCAACTCGAGATTAGTGTATCAATAATCATTTCCTAATCCTTATGAAATCATCACATCTTGACAACTTTTAAACATATGTCAATTATAGTCAAATAAACATAACTCATGAAAACATTGATTTTTCAGACATTTTTATTAAACGTCAAATCATTGAATCATACGTAATCATCTACTAATTACTTCAAAAGTAAAAAGTAAAACATAGTTAAAGTTAGGGGTGTAACATTTACTTTTTGTGTCTCAAGTCAAAAGATTAAGATCAAAATCTTATGTTTTCCTATATTTCACCCTTGCCTATATAAGTAGGGGCTATCTTGTACGCATATAATCATTGTTGGCAATATAACATTCTTTATTGCTTCTCTCTTTTATGGAGGGTTCTTTGGTATTGTAGACGATCCCTACTCTTGTGAGTACTTTAAGTGACTTTTACAAGATCATTGCAACAAATGTAAGTACATGCATAAATTAAATTTAATTACAAATAAGCCATAGCTAGATTTTAATGATGAGAATGTTCTAATAGATCTTATAAAATGATTCGTTAATGATCCATATTTTTTGGATGACTCAAGCGATGATTTTTTATTTAATGTTCATCACTTTGGTTTAGAAATATACATTTGTGGAACTGAACTCCATGAGTAATAAAGTGATCTTCTATGCAGAAGCAACCTTGTAACTCATGGGAATGATTTGGCACATCACACACTATTGCAACTCACTTGCCTCAATCCTGACATCGAAGTGCTTGTAAGGACTGGTTGTGTCTATAAACAACTTTAGGAATATGTTAAATCACAAGTGTCAAGTTCTCCTCAGTCAAACCCTTGAATAGGCTAGCCTTACGGCTTAAAGTGAAGACTTGAAGACATCAAACAAGTGTACAATGGACCTTGGATAATGTGTTATGATAATTCTACTATGATGCTCTCATTCATGCTCTATCACTCAAAACTCTAGCATACTCCTTTTGATAACTCCTAGATTTTCCCTCTAGATGAATGGATGACCGTCTTTTTAAAAATACAACCACCAAGTGCACATATCGACTAACATGTGTTGGACAACTAGTAAAATAGTTAGTTAACTAATATAGATATCTTAAATAAATCTATCTAAAAATATGTTGAGAGATATCAATTTGAAGTTATTTTATTTTACATTAGAACTATTTTATATAAATGTATACATAAATAAAATTATAGTTGAATTATAAATTTTATTACTATTTGGTTAATTATTTAAGGTATATGTCCATCAATTTTCTAGCTCTAATTAACAAATAAAAATTATTTCAAATTAACAAATCAAAATACAAATTAAAATATAGTAAATTAACCAACTCATCAAGTAGGCTACCTCCTCAGGGCAATACTCAGTGGCGTCGGGGTTCAAAGAACTTACTCCTATTGTGAAGGATCCTCCCTTTTGGGCTAGTTTGTGGGATGACAAACTTATTCCTAAAATCAATATTTTCTTTTGGCTACTAGCTCTAGACAGGGTGCTTTTGTGTGATAACTTGTGTAAAAGGGGCTTCTCGCTTGTCAACAAATGCCCCTTATGCCTCAAGAATTCTAAAGATTCCTTCCATCTGGTCCTCTCCTGCCCCTTTTCTCTTAAGCTCTGGAACAAGATTATTTCCTTGTGGAATCTCAGTTGGACCTTCCCTAACTCACCAAGGATCTGGACTCTCAATGGATTTTCCCTGTCTCTCACCCTTTCCTTAGATTCCTTTGGTCCATGAGTATCCCTCACATTGCTTGGGGCCTCTGGAAGGAAAGGAATAATAGAGTCTTCGGAGACACTAGCTTAACTCCTGATAATTTGTTTTATAAAGTGGTCAGGAGCATCAAGGAGAATTACAAAGCCAAGATTGAAGAACAACTCTCTCATGATAAAAGAATAGAGGTTTCTCATATGGAGAGCAACATATCCAAGAACTGGGATATCACTGAAGATATATCTATAATCCTTTAAAAAATGAAACACTCTAGAGGGAAAGTTGTGTGGCATTTGCCTCTAGAAGGATGGATCAAAATCAACTTTGACGGGGCAGCAAAAGGTAATCCTAGAGCTGCTGGTAGTTGGGGGTGATAAGAGATAATCATGGTAGGTTCATAGCGGCAATGGCACTCCCTCTGGGTACATAGCTAAACCACTATGCTAAAGCTACAGCTACCTATCATTCTATTGCTCTAGCACATGCTAAGGGTCATAGAAAAGTTTGGGTGGAGGGTGACTCTAACAACATCATCAATTATCTTCAGAGCACCACTAAACCAAGCTGGTCTATTGCGACCTTGATTGAAGATGCTATCATGTTGTTGGGAACTTTTGAGGCTACCCATATATCTCACATTTATCATGAGGGGAACAAGGTGGTGGATGTTTTCGCCAACCTAGGGGTTATAAACCATTCAAAGCTCACATGGGAGGAATTTAATTTAATCCCGAACAATGTTAAAGAGTTGATTAATAATGATTGCTCCCATGGTACTGTTGGTTTACTGATTTGTCATCTAACTCTATATTCTCTCGCCTGGACAAATGACAAACGTCACTAGAGTTGAGCTAGAAATAATAGTATTTTATCACTAACTCTCTGCTTATTTTACAAGGTGGTAGCTACCTTCTACTCATATTCAATGAATCAAAAATCTATGATGCTTTTCACCAGAAAGCAAAGAAAGGAAATGCTTTTAACCAGAAAGCTTTGAAAGGGAATTTTCATAAATAAACTAACTAATATTCACATAAGTTCAAAGACTTCAAATAATAATCGAAAAAGAGAAGATTTGAATTATAATCACCACAACATATCCATTCAAAGATAGATATCCACAGAAATGAAATCACTAACTGAATTCTCCAACATAAAGAAAGACCACCACAAATATGGCATTCAACATAAGCAGAATGATAGCTCAAACATTATAACACAAAGATCATATACGCCTGAACAATTCCAACTGTGTATCTTTTCTATATATTGAAGTAAATTGAAATCAAAACAAACATACAAGATGTCTATCTAAATTGAAAAAAACAAAGTTTGCCCAACCAAAAAGATGGTTCCATTATTTCCCATTACATATTTATAAGCATAAAATAATAACTGTCTTTGAACGAAGAACGGTTTCTTGAAGACAACCACTCCTTTCTTAAAATAAAGTCTTTAAACTTTTTGAGCCAAATAACTTAAAAAGCATAAAAGAAATTAAACTTAATTCGCCACCCCTTTGTTTTCTTTAGGATCTTCAACGCTCTCCATCGCTTGATCTTCCGCCATCTTCTCTCGCACCTTCAACTTGAGCTTGTACTCCTGATACTTTGTGATGATAGCGGTAATACTTTTGCTTCCTAGAACAGAAGTGTTCTACAATCTAGTTCTGAACTTAGCCAAGTTCTTAGCTAATCCCACCATAGTCTCCTGGATCATCTCATCCCTATTTCTGTAACCATTAAGATAAACTTGCTTATAGCCCAATTTGCTCAGTGATTCTTCAGAAACAGTCTCAGGATTAACAAGTTCACTACAGAGCATGTCTTTGACTTCTTGGTTGATATCCTTGGGGTCACGCATGTTTTCTCTGAAATCATGCAAAATATTTATTTCCAGAGCATTACAATCCCTTTGAGTACCAACCATTGGATCCAGGTATTCTTGTAGAGCTTTGTTGATCTGATCAATGAGATTATCATACCTATTGAGCTTCCAGTCCAATGAATCAACCTAGGATAAATCAATTTCACGGGGGTCAGTAGCCTGATTTTCCTTAGCAAGTGTTATGGAGTCCAATGCTGCTAACTCAACAACTTCTCTTGAAAGTACATAAGTACTTCCTTTGTTCCTTTCTTACTTGCTAGAGCTCATTGACCAATTCTTTTCTTTTATTATGTATGAGAGAATAGCTTGGTATCATCTTAGTCAAGAAAAATAAAATATCACAAGACAATTTTTCGACCCACTCATTGATAGCCTTGGCAAAATTTTGACTTGTTTTAATCTGCTTGACAGTGTTTGCATCAATCCCAATGACCTCTGAATTAGGAGCTTCTTGAGAAGAAGGTGTCACAATTGATTGGATGAATTGGCTCAAAGACAAGATTTGAGATTGGAGTTTTATATTTTCTTTCATTTCTTCCTTAGCCCTTTTAATCAAAACATTGACAGAATAATTTGCATGTTATGACTCCCCCTCAAGAGTGGAAGGGCCCAAGTCAATATGACTTATTTTATAATCTACCTCAGTTATGTCATTTTCATCCAAATCTTTTATGGGATCAGCAATTTCCAATACCTGGTGGCCAGAAGTAGCATCATTTATCATTCTAGACATTCTCCTAGCCTTCTTAGGCTTTGAAGTCCCTTGTAGGAGCATAGTGACAGTATCAATTTCTTTGGCCGCAGTGGGAACAATTTTTCTCTTTTTCTCTACCACCATTTTAAGCCAGCTAGGAGAGGAAGTCACCATAGTAGTATTTATATTGTCAGATGCAGATTTATTTCTATCTTCCAATGGGGAAGCAACAGGAATTTCTTCATTATCAGGAGAAGAGGATACATCAAGAAAATTGGGAAAAGAACTATCGTTAACAATTGAATAAAAAATGGGGTCGGGGTTCACTGCCACTTTATGAACATTTCTTTTTCTCGCAAGAGGGCTATCTAATTCACATCTTGATTTTAATTTGAGAGCATCATTAGGCCTCTCACCATCACCTCCTGACTGTGAATTAAAAACAAATTGTGGCATGTCATGTGACCGTGTGGAATTCTGAGCAGCAAAATTCTACACCATTTTCTGTCCAGTAGCCCTTGAACTACCTGATTCATGAGGTGAACCTGCATGTCCATGCCACTTACCAACCAACCATTCCTCAGTTCTCTTAATCACTGGTGCAGAACGAACATTTATATCCACAACTTCTTTCTCAGACCAATTTATGCGAGGAAGGTGTTTTGACAGCCAATTATGGTATTCTACATCAATTACTTCAGAGTCCTCAGCTTTTTCTGGAATATGAATAGGTAAACCAAAAGCCCAGATTTGACTTATGGTAAGTCTCATGTAACTTCTTAGAACTTCACAGTCATCCACAATCCTCCCAGAAGTCCTCTAGGCTCGAACGATGCTCATAAGAGCTAGAGCCATAGAAGTTTTGCTTAACATAGTTCTTGCTGTCAAAGTGTTGCCTTAAAGATAAAGAGTGAAGATTAAATTCTACCAATGCATGCTCGGCTTCTTTAGCGGCATCTTTATTTTTACAAGAATAAACTAAAAAAGATAATGGAAATGTGTAGACCTTTTTTCTCATACTCTGGTATTTAACATTTACAACAGTCATCTGTCTGCAAACTTCCAAAAGACAATGTAGTTACTAAGGTACTGAGGCAACTTGGTTGGGGTTGACTCATAACCCCCAATCTCAGGTAAGTGAACCTATCAAATTGGCTGTAAAAACTCCCAAATTGCATGATCAAAGATGTTGCCTCAAGAGAAACCCTTATTTCAAAATCACAGTTAAACTTTCTCACCAGAAACATTAAAAAGGCATCATTAACCCAACGAAAATCTTTCATCCCAACATCTTTTGTAAACTGAGGAAAATAAGCATACACAAGTGTATTTGGGGTTAAAGACCCACGAGGCCTCAACCCAGCCCAGACAACCTCTTGACTGGCTAGAACATATACCAAATAAGAGCACATGTGAAATGTAGAGGTCTCTTGAAACTTCAACAATTGCTCATTCAAATGATAGCTTATTATTTTAGCCCAGTCAATGAACTGATTCTCACTACATATTAGTAATATAAAGCGGCACATCCAAAATTCAAAAGAGCTAGCATTTTCACTACCCACCACCTGGTGCAACAGAGCGATGATATCTAAAATTTTGTCTTCAAAATGTGCTCTTTTAAGTGTAGGGGGTGTTGATGTTTGTTTTTTGACAAGTCAACAATAGAGTAAAATACAGAGTATCTGACTCTCTCTTGAGCAGAGCCTCTCGAATGCTAATCGAAGTGATCAAACAAGATGACTCCAAGGTTCCTGTTTATGATTTTATAAGGGATAGCTCAGTGACTTAAGATGATTTTGCTAGTAAACACAAAGGGACTTACATTGGATCTTTCTTCTTTCATTTAACTTATCTCTCCTTCAGTGTGGATGATTTTTATACAAAGTTTCAATAATGAAGAAAAGTAAAAAGGGTAAAGGTTCAGAAAGCTAATCTAAGGTCAATGAGGTAATGATGTGGTATGAATAGACAAACTCCTAAGTAAACCTAACTTCACTTCGCCAAGGATACCTACAACTACATGAAGTTGGTGCAATCTCCTAAGGTTACGCGAATGGTTTTCAAATCATGAAGGTTCATATGAGCACCCTTTAAATGATGCAGCTCAAACAAGCATCCACAATCGAACTTATACAAATTATAAGGCTCAGACTAGCTTTACACAACACTTCACCGGCGATTAACGTTAAAAGCATGAGCTAGGAGTTGATCAAATATTCAATGCAACATACATTACAACAATGAGCTCTAATCTATTTCTAATCTATTTGAAACATCTCTTAATTCCATCAAGATTCAGGAAACCATGTTACTCCACAAGATAATACTTAACACCAAACAAGTAGCTCCAATGTCCTTTGCATTAATCTTGAAAATATTTACAACAGTTTCAAGCCCTCTCATAGAATTTCGAGAGTCTCTTCTATTCTACTCCTACTTGCCTACTGACTACTACTAATGATCTACTGATCTATATCTATTATAAATGAGGCAACAAGGCCTCTAAATAGTGCTCCAGGATACAATGAACGGCTAAGATCACTTTGATAGCCAAGGGTCTAGATCATGCCACCTCAGAGGTAGTTACAACAATTTGCTATTTTTAGCATAAAAGAGAGAGGCAATGAAGGCACGTTTTCCAATATGATAAGGTAAGGCGAAAGCATTTAAAATATTCCTCCACATAGGAATCCCTCTGGCTTCTTTTATTAAATGATACATTGAATGCATTAAATAATGCGGCTAATCAAAATTGAATGATGTGTACTCGCCACATAGATGCCAACTCAGCATACTTTGAAAATTGTATCATCTTTGTGTGATGTATTCAATGTGATTTCTTGAACTTGTATGTTTAGGAATACATCTTGTAGATCTCACCTTGTACATCTTCTTGCAACTGGATGTATGATACTTGTAGCTCATTTGTCTAACTTCATGATTTTTCTTCTTCTTGTAGGTAAGATATATGATGATCTTCTTTGTAGTACCTCTTAAAGAGTAAGTAATAGAGTAGATGATGATGATGTATACTTCCTTCATGTAAGAGTAGATGATGAAGCTTGCTTCATGAATCGGAATATGAGATCTCTCATGGACTTGAAGGTGAAATGGAACTTGAAGTTGAATAGATGAAGTGTCTTTGACATGATGCAACTTGATGAAGTATACTTGAACTGGATGTGACCCAACATGATGTCACTGATGAATATTGAACTTGAAAGGTACTCGGGTACTTGCTCTTGATGATTCCTTGACTTCACCAACACTCCTTTTCTCAATGATGCAACTTGATGATCTTCAAAGGCGGCTAGCATGATGCTCCTTACTCCTCGCTTGAAGATGATTCCTTGGATAACTCCTTCGCATTATTGATGATCCTACAAGACAAGGTAAAAAGATATATCAATGACTTCATAAAAAACATGTAATAATGCCACTTCAAGCTTAGGCGCTACTATAGGTGAAAATAGGAACAAAGTGCGCCTAACTTCATTAGTCCCACATTCATGAATTTACTGATTTCAAACAATTACAACAGTTTAAAAAAAGGTCAATCCCACTTGAGAGATTCACTCAAACATGTCTTTCAATGCAGTTTCTTCCTTAGGCGCCAATCTAAGTGGTAGAGGTAGTCATAAGCGCCTACTTTCATTAGGCTTTATCCTTGTCATTTTGCAATTTTAAATGATGAGACATGTCTTGAATGCCTTCAATCTTTTCAGCGCCCACTTTTGAACATGGATTTGGATGATTTTCTTCAAGGCGCCTACTCAAAATGTAAGTCAACTGATGATTCCTTTAGACGCCAGAAGTTGTTTGCAGAGTGGTAAAAAGGCGCCTAACACTAATAAGGCTTCATACTTGTCATTTTCATGTTCTACACAGTAGTAAATCCTTTGGAAGGTTGTGGGATGACTCCCCTCACCTAGGTGCTCATGTATGATAGATTTAATCTCATTTGATATCAAGGCGCTCACATTAGAATAGCTTAGAGTGTATCCTTTTCTAGGCGCACATTTGGTATTATTTAGACAAGGATTGGTGCCTAGCTGTGTTTGGATGTCTTCTTGACATTTTGAAGTCCTCAACCCATAAAACATGCCTCAGGAGGCTTCTTTCTCCCAAGCGCCTACTCCTAGATACTAATTCATGTGAGTTTTTCCTAAGGCGCTATTTTGGTTGGTAAAAGTGCAAGGCGCCTACAATCAAGCTGACTTGTTGATTGTTTCATTCCTTCAAAATGCTTACTTGTTGATGTCAACTCATGACTTCCTTCAAGGCGCCACCTTGAGGTCTACTGAGAGGCAAAGTGCGCCTAGGGTTCAAGATAGGCTTTATGCACCTTGTAATTGCCAAGGTATGAATTTGCGCCTAAGCTCATACAAATATTTGCTTCACTTCTTATGGATTCAAGTCATCAAACAAGCTTAAGGAAGTGTTCAAGACACCTCAAGTTTCCCTTAGTGATAGATTAAACATGCTCTTTGTTTAGGTGCACTATATGGTAGTTTTGAGTTGAATTTGGCGCCTAGATGAAGTGAAGACTCCTTTCACCCACTTGTACATTAACTCCTCTTGAAAGCGCCAAAACTAGACAATCTTGAAGGCAAAAGGCTCCAGAATGAGGCTTTATATACAAGGCGCTCAAAGTTATGAAGTCCAAACAACCATTTTCCCTTAGGCGCTAATTGTTGATGCTCAAGGCGCTCAATTCTTCAAGGCGCCAAAAATGGCAAAAGGGAACAAAGAATGGGCGCCTAAACTCAATCATGTCAACTCAAGGTGCAATTTTAATGATCACCTAAATGTGAAATTGACGCCTAACTCACAATGTGTTTAACTGGTCACATTTTCACTTCTTGAGGTATCTTAGGAAATTTTCAATCAAGGCGCCTATCTAGGAGAGGTTGCACTTTTGGGGTCTCTGCAAGGGGGAAAATTGCGCCTAAGTACTAGAGCAAATTCGCGCTTAGAAATGTAAGTCGCCAAGGTAAGGTATATTGAAAAATATATTTAAGTATAAGAAGTTATACTTTAAATATTTTTCAATATACCTTTCAGGATGTTTGAGATAGGTCTCAGATCCACTGGATTTAACATGTAGATTATAGAATTTGGAGGATCCACCAGAGTTCAGACTTAGCCAATTTTTCAGTGTTTTAGGATTTCAGGCTATCAGACTTAGTCATTTTTAGGATCTCAAACATCATGATAGGAGTTAGTTTAAACATATCATGCTCTTTCATGCTAAGGCGCAACTTTGGGTTAATTTGAACATCTCTTCATGCTAAGGCGCCTAAAGTTTAATGTGATGCTTACCTCCAGATTTCATGATTTTCTTGCTTCCTCTCATAGGCACCTAGACTCTTTTCATACTAAGGCGCCAAAATAGGATGATATCACCTTGGGTGCCATTTTAGGTACATATTGATGTTTTCATTCACTCTGGGATCAAGGAATGGATTACTAAGGCGCTGATTTGAGTCTTTGGAGGTAAACTAGCTCCTAAGATCATAAGTAAAGGTCTTCTCCAAGTTGGGCGCTCAATCTTACCTGAATGATCCACCTTCCTCCTAGGCGTCCAAACAAGATGGCTTTAACAAGGAATGGCGCCTTAGGTCTTTTGTTTCAACTCAAGGCGCAATTCTTATGATCCTCTGAACATGCAATGGGTGCCTAAACTTAGGTGGAATTTCGAGGTGACCTTGGAGCAATTTCGCGCCCAGAATTGACAGTGCCCGAGGTAAGGTATATTGAAAAATATATTTAAGTATAAGTAATTCAATCTTTAATGTTGATGATTGTTTTTAGACAAGTCAACAGGGGGTAGCTGAGACTTACCTCTTTTCTCTGATTTTAGCCAATTGCGTGCAATAGAATTTCTGCACCAGCCTTCATTCTCTTTGAAAAACTCCACACCCAGGGCTACAGACATGGCTTCGTATTTCTCTTGCCTTGGAATCTTCAATGCACGTGAGATAGATTCAGAATCAATCTTTGCGACCAGCACATCTTCTCTAGTCTTGATCTCCAAAGTCTCGAGGTCGTATCTCTCCACTCATGCAACAATTAAATCTTCACAACACACTGAAATAGGGAAACCTGCTGCATGAGCCAAACCGCTATGTAGAATTTTTTCTGCAAATGATGACCTATCTTCTTGCTGCAGACGAGACCAAAATTCTGCCAAGTCTATGTGTCCAAGTTCAGGTCTTTTATTTTAGACCAATTGCTCTTGATTCCAGAGTGGGAGGAGACACCCTAAAATTTGAATTTCATTACAGCGACCAAGCTCCACGGACTATGACAGAGAGTTGTGGAAGCAACAATTCAGAATAGAAAGAAAGAAATAGAACACTTAGACAATTTCAGCAAAAGAAATGAAATGATGTGAAGTTATAGCGCCCTGTCATGCTTTTAAATATTAGGTTGTTGTGGTACCATTTATGTGCCTTGAGAAATTAACCCAAAGATTTTCTCATTTTCTAAAAATTTGCTGAAGGACATCTCACACCGGCCTTGGTTTCTGGTCCACCACTTAATCGTCGTTGGATCGCGAGAAGTAAGAACTTTAGAACCTTAAGTCGCAGGTTATAAAGTTTGGAAAACCTGTGACTCGGCGACAACACAAGAGGGAACCAAGCAAGCAACCAACACAACACAAAGATGTGATGTCACGGGATCGCAAGGTTCCAAAAGTTCAGAACCTAGCAATAAGGTTAGAAAACTTAGGGAAGTAGCGACCAGGTTAGGAAACTTGGAACATCCACGAATTCAAAGACATTTCTAAGGCACAATAGTAGAGACTCATGAATCCTTTGGGACTTAGAAACTTAAAGTACCACGTGGGTGAACAATAGAAATGAATGAGACTCAAAAATAAGAACAAGGGGTGACAACTGGTTCTGAATGGGGACAAGGACCAACGAGATGCAGAGAATCTAGAACATGGCACAAAGCCTTATTCATTGGGCAACAGAGGAAAAACAATGAAAATAAAGAAAACATAAAGAAACTATGTACAAGGAGACTCAATAATGCTACCAGTTAAACAATTTCAAATCTTGCCCATTATAGGCAAGAGGCAAAGGAGTACCATTTGGATATTTTAATAGAAAATAATTATCACCAACAACCTGCCTAATCAAAAAGGGACCTTTCCATAATGAATCAAATTTTTTATGTGCACCCTTTGGTTCTTTCCTTCTATCCCAGAGAAGCACAGAATCTCCAACCACAAATTTTCTTTGCCTGGCTCTTTTGTCAAAGATTTTCTTAACCATCTGTTGGTGTCTGGTAATTCTGTCCACAACCATTCCTCTTTCTTCTTCCAACTTATTCAAATACATGATTCTCTTCTCTAGTGCATACTGAAATTCCTCATTTTCTATGGCTTTTTGTAGATTTAATGTTGAAAGCACCAAAGAAATAGGAATAGTACTATCAATACCATAAACAAGTTGGAAAGGAGACATGCCTATAGCTCTCTTATATGTGATCATGTCTGCCCAAAGAGCATCGTATAGCTTCTTATGCCACCCTCTTTGTCCTTTATCTACCAGCTTCTTGATGATAGAGATTAAATTTTTATTACTAGACTCATCTTGCCCATTGCCTTAAGGATAATAATCAGATGAATGTCCCAAACTAATACCATGTTCATAACAGAAAAGAGTAATCTCAGCAAATGAAAAAGAGCTAGCATTATCTGCGGTTATCCTTTTTGGGATACCGAATCTTACTATAATATTTTCTTTCAAGAACTTGCACACCACTTCTGAGGTAGTTCACTTCACTGGGATGGCTTCTACCCATTTGGTAAAATAATCTGTGGCAGTAAGGATGTGTGTGTGTCCGGCACTTGACCTAGGATTGACAGGACCAATGAAGTCTAGGCCCCATTATTGGAATGGCTCATCAATCACCATAGGTTTCAAGGGCAGTGCTGCCAGATGAGGACGACCAGTGAATTTTAAACACTTTTCACATTTAGATACCCATTCCTGAGCATCCCTAAACATACCTACCCAATAAAAACATTGTCTTAGGATCTTGAAAGTTGTTATAGAGGCAGAAAAATGCCCACCACAAGCTTCATCATGGAGAGCGTTTAGAAGTCTCCCTTATTGTTCCTTGTCAACACACCTAAGAAATGTTCCATCTACCCCTTTCTTATATAAATTTCCTTCCCAAAGAACATACTTACTGGACTTCAGTTTCAGGTTCCTTTTTTCTTTGGCTGATAAGTGAGCAGGACAATCACCATAGGTTAAAAAGTACGAGACATTTGAAAACCACTCATCAACCGTACTGGTAAAAAGTACCAGAGGTAATTGCTCTTCATCAATGATTTTATTTTCTGCAATCAATTTACATAGACCCTTACCCCTTACTAGATTAGTAGGTATGATGTCTACATCATATTCCTGAACTTTTGCTATCCAAGCCCTCTGTTTATTACATCTAATTTCTTGCTATGTAAGGATACTTTTAACAATAGTTTCAGGAACAAAAATTATGGTATGTGAATGCAGAATATAGAACCTAAAACTTTTCAAAGCTCTAACAATACCATAAGCATGTTTTTCAAGTGGTGTGTATTTAAGCTCATAACTTTTGAGAGGGGTACTCATAAATGAAACAGGGTCTTCAATGCCTTGTTCATTCTTCTGCATTAAAATGGCTAATAGAGTATGTTTTGATGCATAGCAGTATGTAATAAAATCTCTATTGAAATCATGACATACCAGTGTAGGTGAATTTGCTATGGTGATCTTTATATCTTCAAATGCCTTCTTCCCTTCGCTACTCCACTTGAAATTTGGATGGTTCTTCATCATTTCAGCTATAGGCCTTGTCAACTCAGCAAACTCAAGTATAAATCTCCTCACGAAGTTTACTTGGCCAAAGAAAGATCTGGTGCTATCCTTATTCGAGGGCAACCTCAATTGCATGATTGCTTTCACCCTTTTAGGATCAACTTTAACTCCATATTTTGAGACAATGTGTCCCAAAAGCTTACATTCTGTGACAACAAAAATGGATTTCTTGGGGTTTAATGAGATCCCTTGTTCTCTACAACACTATAATACAACTTCCAAATCATGTATATGATGTTCCTTTTTTCTTGAGAAAACTATCAAGTCATCTAGATACAACACAATGATTTTATTTTTCAAATCCCCAAATGAGAAATCCATAGCCCTCTGAAAAGTACCACCTGCGTTGATGAGCCCAAATGGCATTCTATTGTAAGCAAACACACCAATGGGGGTGGTGAATGCCGTTTTGTGTTGATCTTTTGGAGCTACTTCAATTTGATTATAACCAAAGAAACCATCTAACATGGACATCATTTCAGAGCCTACTACAGTCTGCAGAATGTGATCCATAATAGGTAGCAGATAATTGTCCTTTAATGAAGCTTGATTTAGGTTCCTAAAGTCAACGCAAATCCTTATCTCCCAGTTTTTCTTCCTGACAGGAACTATGTTCGCTACCCATGTAGAATGATGGATCGGATAGATAATCTTAGCTTTCAACATCTTATCTATCTCATTGAAGATGGCCTCTACCACTTTTGGATTGTAAGTTCGCTATTTTTGCCTGTAAGGTGCAGTACCAGGTTTCAAAGGTATCTTATGTTGTAATTCTCCATTCTTGAACTTTTTCAAGTCAGCATAACACCATGCAAAAACATCCTTGTATTTTATTAGCAAGGAAATCAATCTTTCTCTTTCTTGGAGAGAGCAACATTTCCCTATGCACACTATTTTAGGCTCTTCATCTGTGCCAATATTGACATGGTCATAATCAACAGATGATTCAACATTGACCTTATTCTTTCGTTTCAACTACTAATCATGTTTATTGAACAAATCTTCCAGAGAAACCAACCCCTTAGGTATTTTGTTTCCCTTCAATTGAATCATTTCAAACTTCCCTTCCCCATGTGTTTTGACGTATCCATCAGTAACATCATTGCTCACATTATCACTCCCTTCAAAGAAAATGTTAGCAAAAGCTTCAGCCTTCTCGAGAAATGAAATAATTTACTTATCACTATTGAACACTTGCCAATGGTTTACATTATTAGGGACACTGGGGCGATATATCAACTCAATCCTATAAGGTTTATCCTTAAATTCAGGATGAGGTAACAATAAGGATGCAAAAACAGCCAATGAATCAACTCTCGTGTTAAGGTCCCTAGGCATTGCTTCAATAGAAAAAGCATCAAAATTTTCAATACAATCCCAAACTCTATTTATGTAATGTCTCAATCTACCATTCTTTACAGAGTATTGTTTCATGACTTGCTTAACTATCAACTCTGCATCCCCCTTGGCTTTCAATTGTTTTATGCCTCTTTCCTTAGCTAAGGCTAAGCCAAGCAGAAGAGCCTCGTATTCAGTAGTATTGTTGGTGTTCTCAAATTCAAGTTTGTAAGCAAAGGGAAAGATATAACCATCTGGGGAGATTAGAACAACTCTTGCTATGGAACCAACATGGGAACAACTTCCATCAAATTCTAGTGTCCACAACTCATTCTGTAAATCAGGACTAATAAGGCTTGAACATTCTTCTTCCGTGGAAGTACACATATAAGTGCCTGGTCCAGTCTCAACAAATAGGATATCTGCCCTAGGATCTCCAGACTTTAATACTGTGAACTTGGCCTTAGACTATGGATTAAGACGTACTTTCTTTCCCTCTAGTGGTATTAAAGCATGAGACCAATCCATTTGTATCTCCCCTCCCAAGTCTCTGCAAAAAATCCTACTCAAAAGCATGCCATGACTAGCGGGAATATCAACAACGAGGATAGTTAACTTTAATCTTTTTTGGGGGAAAATAGCTAAAGCAATTTGCGCATCTTTTATTTGTCCCAAAATTGGAACTTGTGAGCCATCCATTGAAAAGCACTTACCATGAGAAGGAGTATAAGACAACCCTAAAGCTCTAGCCACTTGAGCCAGCATTACATTATTGGAAGCACCAGAGTCAATGACACAGTTACTCAATCTAAAACCAGCTATGTAAAGAGACACATAAAATGGTTTTGGCTTAGAGAAAGGGTCTTGTTGTCCCAATTCTTTTTCATATAGATTATGGGGAACTTGTTCATCAATAGGTGTATTGAACTCATTAGACACTTGGGCGTTACTTTGAGATGGAGAGGGTTCTTGTCTGATATATTTCACTAGTCAGTCTAGCTCAGATGGGTTGAGTCTAAGGTATTCATCTTGGGAGATCTAAATTTTGGTATTCTCACATGACTCAATTATATCAAATGAACTAGTAACAATAGTATCAGGGGAAGGGACGGATGGTACCTCTGTAGACACGTTCTTGGAAGTAGTGTTGTCAGGCTTCTTAGAACTGGAAGCAGATTGCCTAGATAGAATGTACTTTGGGGTGAAAGATGAACCGCTTGTTTGTCCTTTAGAGTCTGCTCCTTTATGGGCCTGTTGTCCTCTAGTGAAGACTGCGCAGTTAGGATCAATCTCTACATAAACATCTTCTCTTGCTTCAGCATCTGATTCATATTCAAAGAAATTAACACTTGCATCATAAGATGGACCAAGTTCTTCTACACATGGTACTTCGGCTTGTTCATTGGTAGAAAGCATTTGCATGAATCAAACCATCTCTGGGCAAGTGGACCCATCATGATCTGTAGTCAAATGAAATTTGCACATCATGTTACCTTTACTAGTAGAGGGAGTATTCTCGATAGCTAGCCTCTGTGTAGGTCCAGTTAAAGGCAAAGTTTTGTTATGAACACCTTGATTGCCATAATCCTTCCGTGGTATATCTTGGTAAGGTGGTTGAAACTGTCCCTTTGGCATTTGCCTCTTTATGGTGATTATATCATTGGCCAACCTTTGTATAACTGGGTCAATAGAATTTACACCAGAACGTTTACTAGTCTGCAACTCCTTTTTCCATTTTCCTGCTATAATCAAATCATCTTCTATGGATATGGCCCTCTCTTGGGCTACATTGACATCAGTTGCCCCTTCTCTTTTGATAGTAAAATTGACATCTGGTGGAAGAGTATTAATGAAGAAGCATTTTAACAGATCATCCCTAGGCCTCATGTTCTCTGGAATCCTATTACATAGCTTGTTAAATCTGGCAACAAATTCCCTCATTGACACTTGTATCTCTTTTTTCATTGTAGCTAATTGCGTGACTAGAGTTTGTTCATTCTTGGTAGACTTGAATCTGCTTTCAAACTTTGTTTTTAAGACATTCCAACCATTAATAGAGTCATTAGGGAGATGATAAAACCACTCAATAGCAGCATCAGTTAGGGATTCTACAAAAAGTCTCATAGCTACATCTTCATGTTGTATAGCAAGAATAGAAGAGGCGGCAAAAAAGGCTTGCATATGTTCTTCTGGGGTGACTTTCCCATCTCCTTTGAATTTAGGTATAATTTTCCCCAACCCCCTAGGTAAATCATGCAATTGGGCTCCAAGATTGAGTGGACCTATGGTGGCTCCCCATGGAACAGGTGGAGGCTGGGCCATGATAAGCAGATTTCGTACGGGGAAATTTACTTGCAAAGGGAAAGTAACTCCATGTAAAGGAGAGCTTGACAAGATGTGGAAGAAGTACTTGGAGGGTTTTGACTAGGTGGAGGGGACGAGGGTCTACTAACAAACCTAACCTTTCAATTAGGTGGGAAGGATGAAAAGTTGATGGACTCTAAAAATGCAAAATCCTCGTCGAGCATCCCCTTCTTTCTATATCCCCTAGTGTATCTTTTGGAAGCCAGATTTAAACAATAAAACTTAATAAAAACAGATTTGCCAACTTCACTCACTGATTAGTTCATGGAAGATTTTTTTGATTATCTAACTAGTTCCTCTGATTAACCCTCTGGTTTCTACACCTATCGTTAGAAAGTGCTAGGACAGGAAACACTCTTTCTCTTCGTGGCACATGTACAACAACTTCAATAACAAAGATTTCTTGAACGTTTTTAAAACATCTGGCGTTCTCCCTTACAACTTCATTAATTTCTTCTTCTTCTTCTTCTAACACTTCGTTAACTTGATGGTATTGCAAGTTGGTCCTTTTGTGTTGCCAGGCAAGCAACCTTAATCCGGTAATGATATATTCTTGATCACCTATAAGCCAATCAACATTGGGTTGAAGAATAGGAGCATTACGTCTCTAAAGAACCATTAGAGCAACTCACAATACATACTTAACAGTTATAAGTCCCCAGTAGAGTCGCCAAAAATCTGTTGGTTTACTGATTTGTCATCTAACTCTATATTCTCTTGCCCGGACAAATGGCAAACATAACCACAGTTGAGCTAGTAATAATAGTATTTTATCACTAACTCTTTGCTTATTTTACAAGGTGGCAGCTACCTTCTACTCATATTCAATGAATCAAAAATCTATGATGCTTTTAACCAGAAAGCAGAGAAAGGAAATGCTTTTAACTAGAAAACTTTGAAAGGAAATTTTCATAAATAAACTAACCAATATTCATAGAAGTTCAAAGACTTCGAATAATAATAAAAAAAGAGAAGATTCTGAATTATAATCACCACAACATATCCATTCAAAGATAGATATCCACATCAATGAAATCACTAACTGAATTCTCCAACATAAAGAAAGACCACCACAAATATGGCATTCAACATAAGCAGAATGATAGCTCAAACATTATAACACAAAGATCATATATGCCTGAACAATTCCAACTGTGTATCTTTTCTATTTATTGAAGTAAATTGAAATCAAAACAAACATACGAGATGTCTATCTAAATTGAGAAAAATAAAGTTCGCCCAACCAGAAAGATGGTTCCATTGTTTCCCATTACATATTTACAAGCATAAAATAATAATTGTCATTGAAAGAAGAACGGTTTCTTGAAGACAACTGCTCCTTTCTTAAAATAAAGTCTTTAAAAGTTTTGAGCCAAATAACTTAAAAAGCATAAAAGAAATTAAACTTAATTCGCCACCCTTCGTTTTCTTTAGGATCTTCAACACTCTCCACCGCTTGATCTTCCGCCATCTTCTCTCGCACCTTCAACCGGAGCTTGTACTCCTGATATTTGTGATGATAGCGGTAATACTTTTGCTTCCTAGAACAGTAGTGTTCTACAATCTGGTTATGAACTTGGCCAAGTTCTTAGCTACTCCCGCCATAGTCTCCTGGATCATCTCATCCCTGTTTCTGTAACCATTAAGATAAACCTGCTTATAGCCCAATTTGCTCAAGGATTCTCCAGAAACAGTCTCAAGATCAGCAAGTTCGTTACAAAGCATGTCTTTGACTTCTTGGTTGATATCCTTGGGGTCACATAGGTTTTCTCCAAAATCATCCAAAATATTTATTTCTAGAGCATTACAATCCCTTTGAATCCCAACCATTAGATCCAGGTATTCTTGTAGAGCCTTGTTGATATGATCAATGAGATTATCATACATATTGAGCTTCCAATCCAATGAATCAACCCAGGATAAATCAATTTCACGGGGGTCAATAGCCTGATTTTCCTTAGCAAGTGTTATGGAGTCCAATGCTGCTAACTCAACAACTTCTCTCGAAAGTACATAAGTACTTCCTTGTTCCTTTCTTACTTGCTAGAGCTCATTGACCAATTCTTTTCTTTTATTATGTATGAGAGAATAGCTTGGTATCATCTTAGTCAAGAAAAATAAAATATCACAAGACAATTTTTTGACCCACTCATTGATAGCCTTGGCAAAATTTTGACTTGTTTTAATCTGCTTGACAGTGTTTGCATCAATCCCAATGACCTCTGAATTAAGAGCTTCTTGAGAAGAAGGTGTCACAATTGATTGGATGAATTGGCTCAAAGACAAGATTTGAGATTGGAGTTTTATATTTTCCTTCCTTTCTTCCTTAGCCCTTTTAATCAAAACATTGACAAAATAATTTGCATGGTATGACTCCCCCTCAAGAGTGGAAGGGACCAAGTCAATATGACTTATTTTATAATTTGCCTCGGTTATGTCGTTTTCATCCAAATCTTTTATGGGATCAACAATTTCCAATACCTGGTGACCAAAAGTAGCATCATTTATCATTCTAGACATTCTCCTAGCCTTCTTAGGCTTTGAAGTCCCTTGCAGGAGCATAGCGACAATATCAATTTCTTTGGCCATAGTGGGAACAATTTTTCTCTTTTTCTCTACCACCTTTTTAAGCTAGCTAGGAAAGGAAGTCACCATAGTAGTATTTATATGGTAAGATGCAGATTTATTTCTATCTTCCAGTGGGGAAGCAACAAGAATTTCTTCATTATTAGGAGAAGAGGATACATCAAGAAAATTGGGAAAAGAACTATCATTAACAATTGAATAAAAAATGGGGTCGGGGATCACTGCCACTTTATGAACATTTCTTTTTCTCGCAAGAGGGCTATCTGATTCACATTCTAATTTTAATCTGAGAGCATCATCAGGCCTCTCACCATCACCTCCTAAATGTGAATTAGAAACAGATTGTGGCACGTCATGTGATCGTGTGGAATTCTGAGCAGCAGAATTCTGCACCATTTTTTGTCCAGTAGCCCTTGAACTACCTGATTCATGAGGTGAACTTGCATGTCCACGCCACTTACCAACCAACCATTCCTTAGTTCTTTTAATCACTAGTACAAAGTGAACATTTATATCCACAACTTTCTTCTCAGATTAATTTATGCGAGGAAGGGGTTTTGACAGCCAATTCTGGTATTCTACATCAATTACTTCAGAGTCCTCCTCAGCTTTTTTTGGAATACGAATGGGTAAACCAAAAGCCCAGATTTGACTTATGGTAAGTCTTATGTAACTTCATCTTAGAACTTCACGATCGTCCACACAATCCTCCCAGAAGTCCTCTAGGCTCAAACAATGCTCATAAGAGCTAGAGCCATAGAAGTTCTGCTTAACATAGTTCTTGTTGTCAAACTGTTGCCTTAAAGATAAAGAGTGAAGATTAAATTTTGCCAATGCATGCTTGACTCCTTCAGCGACATCTTTATTTTTACAAGAATAAATTGAAAAAGACAATGGAAATGTGTAGGCCTTTTTTCTCATACTCTAGTATTTGACATTTACAGCAGTCATCTATCTGCAAACTTCCAAAAAGATAATGTAGTCACTAGGGTACCAAGGCAACTTGGTTGGGGCTGACTCATAACCCCCCAATCTCAGGTAATTGAACCTATCAAATTGGATGTAAAAACCCCCAAATTGCATGATCAGAGATGCAGCGTCAAGAGAAACCCTTATCAAAATCATAGTTCAACTTTCTCACTAGAAACATTAAAAAGGCATCATTAACCCAACGAAAATCTTTCATCCCAACATCTTTTGTAAACTGAGGAAATTAAGCATGCACAAGTGTATCTAGGGTTAAAGACCCACGAGGCCTCAACCCAGCCCAGAGAACCTCTCGACTAGATAGAACATATACCAAATAAGAGCACATGTGAAATGTAGAGGTCTCTTGAAACTTCAACAATTGCTCATTTAAATGATAGCTTATTATTTCAGCTCAGTCAATGAACTGATTCTCACTACATATTAGTAATATAAAGCGGCACATCCAAAATTTAAAAGAGCTAGCATTTTCACTACCCACCACTCGGTGCAACAGCAGAGTGATGATATCTAAAATTTTGTCTTTAAAATGTGCTCTTTTAAGTGTAGGGGGTAGCTGAGACTTACCTCTTTTCTTTGATTTTAGCCAGTTGCGTGCAATAGAATTTCTGCACCAGTCTTCATTCTCTTTGAAAAACTCCACATCCAGGGCTACAAACATGGCTTCATATTTCTCTTGCCTTGGAATCTTCAATGCACGCAAGATAGATTCAGAATCAATCTTTGCGACCACCACACCTTCTCTAGTCTTGATCTCCAAAGTCTTGGGGTCATATCTCTCCATGCAGGCAACAATTAAATCTTCACAACACACTGAAACAGGGAAACATATTGCATGAGCCAAACTGCTCTATAGAATTTTTTCTGCAAATGATGACCTGTCTTCCTGCTACGGACGAGACCACAATTCTACCAAGTCTATGTGTCCAAGTTCAGTGTCTTTTATTTTAGACCAATTGCTCTCGATTCCAAAGTGGGAGTAGACACCCTGAAATTTAAATTTCATTACAACGACCAAGCTCCAAGGACTATGACAGAGAATTGTGGAAGCAACAATTCCGAATAGAAAGAAAGAAATAGAACACTTAGACAGTTTTAGCACAAGAAATGAAATGATGTGAAGTTATAGCGCCCTGTCATGCTTTTAAATATTAGGCTGTTGTGGTACCATTTCCGCGCCTTGAGAAATTAACCCAAAGATTTGCTCATTTTCTAAAAATTTGTTGAAGGACATCTCACACCGGTGGCGTACAACACTTTAAATGATCATTAATTGCCTTGGTTTCTAGGCCACCACTTAACCATCGCTGGATCGCGAGAAGTGAGAACTTTAGAACCTTAAGTCGCGGGTTATAAAGTTTGGAAAACCTGCAACTCGGCAACAACACAAGAGGGAACCAAGCGAGCAACCAACACAACACAAAGACGTGAAGTCACGGGATCGCGAGGTTTCAGAACTTCATAACCTAGTGATAAGGTTAGAAAACTTAGGGAGTAGCGGCCAAGTTAGGAAACTTGGAACATCCATGACTTCAAAGATATTTCTAAGGCACAACAATAGAGACTCACGAAACCTTTGGGACTTAGAAACTTAAAGTACCACGTGGGTGAACAATAGAAATGAATGAGACTCAGAAATAAAAACAAGGGGTAATAGGTACGAAACTCAAGATCCTCTAAAGAGATCATCATGATCTCAAAGGGTTCGCAGGCCTCTCCTATCCAGATTATTCATCTCACACAGATTATGGGTTGGAATAACAACAACTTTACTATGTTTTTCCTCATTCTTATCTTCACTTCTATTTGTAGAGAGTGTGGTTTCTTCTAGTGTCTAAATTCTAGCATGGGGGGAGATAGAAATAGGGTCTAACCATCTTCGTGTGAGGAGATTAGGTAGAAGCGGAAGGTCTGGAGTATCCTGGAGGTTGGAGGGTTCACTCCGTTTATGGAAAATCTCCATGGAGTCGACCCTAATGTGATTGCTCTGTTCATCAAAGGTTACAAGAACAAGAAGGTTATGGCGTATGGGTGGGAAATGATAATTTCTGAAGACCTTATTGCCATGGTGATGGGCCTTTCAACCAGAGGGAAGAAATTCTTCTGTGAGAGAAAACAGAGCGAGGAAGCCCTTAATAACTTCTTCAAAGGCAACAAAAGGGAAAAGCTGGTTAAGTTTCACACTGGTGGGTATAATCGTCTTTCCATCAAACCCATATGGGCAGAGGTGGCTGAAGTAATTATGAGATATGTAACTTTGGACAGGAGGTACATGGCCATCTACAGTTATCACATCAACTTGCTTAATCACTTCAGACACGGTATGTTGGTTTCTTTTCCCTTCTACCTGCTTTCATCTCTGGAGTTTGGTTTAAAAGAAAATAGCAAAATCCCTAAACTCCTGGTTCTGCATGAGAGCCTCATTTTACTTATCATGGAGCACGTGAAGAATAACACTACCCAAAAAGGGATAAAACAAAAACACAGTGCTAAGAAGGGTCGGGTGGTGTCAAGTAAAGAGGAGACTGATTCCGAGGATGAGGAGTGGAATATGGATGATGAAGAAGATGATAGTGAGGCAGAGTCCTCTAGAAAGAAGTGGAAAACTCAAAAGAGGGAAGTTTCCATCTCTTGGTCTGAAGGGTTTAATACGGGTGATGACTCTAACACCTCTGTCAAGGAGATTATAAACAAGAAGGCTATGCCTTAGAAGAGGAAAACCCCCACTCATGCGAAGAAAGGTAAAAAACCCATGAAGAAAGATATTGCTGATGAGGGATTTGTTCAGGGTGCCGGTGGTTCTTCTCAGAAACAGGGGAGTAAGCCAAAGCAGGGGAATAGGGATAAGCTATTTGAGAAGGTTCTGGATGAGGGAATTGTTCAGGGTGCTGGTTGTTCTTCCCAAAAATAGGGGACCAAGCTGAAGCAGGGGAATAGGGAGAAGTTGTCTGAGAAGGTTTTTGAAAGGGCAGAGGAAACACAGGGCAAGACCATGCATATCCCGGAGCCTTGTGCAGGCCTCAAATTTCCTAAAATCAATGATCCTTCGAATAACCTCCCTGAGGATTTTGACAATTTGTTGGCCCAGGAGATAAATAGAGATCAGGTCGAGGAGGTGTTCGAATTAGTGAAGAATGCTATTAATTCACAACACAAAATGACTAAATGGTTCTTCCTGGAAATTAATAGGATCAACATCAAGCTGCAACTGATGCAGGAAAGCTTGGGGAGTGGTATCAACACTACTGTTGAGCAGGACACCCTTATCTTTAGAAACTGGGATGCCATTCTTAAAATGGAGGAAATGGATCGTGAACTGAACATGATGAGAGAAGAATTTAACACTAGGGTCCAGTTCCTGGAGGAGAAAATCATAGAGGTGAACAACAACTTAGATAAAATCATGAACATGAGTAAACTTACCATTCAGAACAGCCTCAACGGGATGAGAGTGCTGACTGAGAAGCTCAAGGAGCTTAAAAAAGAGCAGTTCAAGGATTTCAATGCTGAGGACATCATGAATGTTGAGGATCTGGGTATTCAAGATAAGGGTGATGAAACTAAAAATATTGGTAAACAAGTGGCAACTGAGGACACAGGTGGACCTTTGACCCGCACTAGGGGGGAAACAAAAAGTAGTTTGAAGTCGAAAAGAAAGAGCTCATGGACTTCGCCAAAATGCATGAGGTATTTTATGAAGAGGAATTAGAAGCGACTGAGACTCTCAAGAAGATGAACTAGTTTAGTTTTATCTGTTCTCTTTTTTGGCTACTCTTTCTATGCTTATGTTGTTTTGGTAGCTTATAGTTGGTTGTCGGTTGGCTTACTACTTTTTGTATGCTTCCTTTTGTAAAGGGTTTCGGGGTCCCCTTTCAAAACCTCTTTGACCATATTAATCAAAAACAAATCAAAATATTTTTTTTCTTAACCATAAACTTTAAAAAAAATTGATTAACCTTTAAATTTAAATATTTTTATAAATTAATTAAGATTCAAACTTATAAAACTTTGGATTACTTTAACTATAAATTATTTTTAATACTACTAAAAAAATTACACACCCTTTCCTTTTATACAAAATAACATTTGTTTTTCTAACATTTTGTTAGTTTAATTTTGTGATAAAGAAGAATGATAATTATTCAAAGCTCACTATTGATGACAACATATGTTTATTTTTACAGGCCTTATTTTAGATTTATAATATACTTATTATTATTACACTTTGAAATAAGAATAATAATTATTGAAAGCTCTTTACAACATATCTTTGTTTTACATTTATAATATGCTTATTATTAAATATTAATATTTTGACATGTAAATGACTGTGAAATTTAAAGTAAAAGGTAACAATTTTTTTTAACACACTCATGCCATTACACTCCACCCCTTGCTGCCATTGTAGAATGCCTCTCGACATTAATTAGGAAATTTGGATTTTGAATTTTGGAAGTTAAGGGATCAAATTTGTGACTACAAAATTAGTGATAGGGAATATTAATACAAGAGAACGTCTATGTTAGTGATGAAAACCCAAATTCTATAAACCTTGTATTACTCATATTCATACAAGAAACATTTATTGTAAATACTATTTATTTTAAATGTAAATTAAAAATACTTATTATACATTAGAAAAAACAAAACACCATTGTTATTATTCTTCCATTACTAATAGCCTATGGACAAATCCCTTGAAGGATGCAACTACTAATATATATAAACTAGTTATAATATTTGAGTGAAAATAGACCCAAAACTAAAACTAAATGGGAATTCACATGGTATGCAAATTTCACCATTTCACCAATACACTCCTGGAAATTAATCCATACAAGAAAAACCATTGGTGGGCGATAATAAATAATTCGGCCCGTTCCATTGCTGTTTTTGAGATAGTGCTTGCCCCTGGCTATGCCTATTTTCTGAGATACAAAAACCTTACCAATCCAGTGAGAAAAATGATAAGAAAAAGATAGGCGAGGTCGATGTCGCAGTGGATGTGGGTGCTCACCGCAGCCAAAAAGTCATCCTTTTTCCGGGGATTCTCATCATCAAATGTAAATGTAAGTAAAGAGCTTTTTCATTCTCCTGCGTGTGATTTTTCTTGGAAGAATCAGTACACATCTGTTTCTTTGAATACAAATGGAAATGGAAAAGGAAATAGAAATAGTTATGAAAACGAAGAGGCAGATGCAATCCCTTCTTTGAATAGAAATGAAAACGGAGATCCTTTGAATAGCTATGGAAATGGAAAAAGAAATAGAAATAGTAGTGGAAACGAAGAGGCAGATACAATGCCGAATTATGATCTAGTGCAGCGAGTTTGTGAAATAATCTGCCAGAATGGGTGGCAAAACAATGAGAGTGCCAGTGCCCTAAAAAAGATAAGCTGGAAGTTAACCCCTGTAGATATACACAAGGTGTTAGAAATTCGGAGCAATTACAATCCAAGGTCTGCCCTGCAGTTCTTTTACTGGATGCAGCGGCAGCGGCCTGGATACAGGCATAATGTGGATTGCCATGTGACCGTGCTGAGGATGCTGGTGAAGGAGAGGGAAATGGGCAAGGCAGAGATTCTGAGGTTATCCATGATCAGGGGGTGTACCCAAGTGGAGGAAATGGAAAAGGCCATGGAATTCTTGTTTTCCTTGCACAATCAAGGTGATTTCAAGCTTACTCTCCAAGCTTATAATTCTCTGTTAGTCATCCTGGCAAGGCTCGATATGGTCACCACAGCACAGGGTGTTTATGAGGATATGATCAAGAGTGGAATTAAGCTAGTCCCTATGACATTCAATACTATGATAAATGCCCTGTGCAAGCAGGGTAAGGTGCAAGAGGCCCGGCTTGTGTTGGGCAAGTTTCTTCAGGAAGGCTGGTATGCTAACACTTTCACCTACACCTCCTTCGTCCTCGGTCACTGCAGGAATGGCAATGTGGATCAAGCATTCAGGGTTTTTCGCAAAATGCAGAACGAAGACGCTTGTGCTCCCAATTCTGTCACTTATACTAATCTTATAAATGGTCTCTTCACTGTGGGTAGAATACAGGAGGCTTTTCAATTGCTGGCTGAGATGGTGGAGAGTGGATGTGAGCCTACAGTTCATACCTATACCCTGCCCATCACAGTTCTTTGTGAAAGAGGGCAGTTGCAGGAAGCGCGTGATCTAGTGAAAAAGATGGTTGAGAGAGGATGCCAACCCAACATTCATACTTACACTACATTGATCTGTGGCTTGTGCAAAGCAGATAGACTGGACGAGGCAACTGAATTATTTGATACTATAGTAAAACAAGGCCTAAGGCCTAATGTGGTCACTTACAATGCTCTTATTCAAGGCCTCTGCCTAAAAAATAAGTTTGATGCTGCATTTGAGCTTCTAGAAAAAATGGAGAAGAGTGCTTGCAAACCAAATACTCTAACATTCAATGAACTGATCAATGGATTGTGCAAGGAAGAGGCAATGCATAAGGCCATGTTGCTTTTTGATAGAATGTCCAAAATGGGTTTGTCTCCTACACCTGTCACATTTAACACTTTAATTAATGGCTATTGCAAAATGGGAAACATTGAAAATGCATTTAGGCTGTTTGACATGATGCAGAAAACTGGATGTGAGCCTAACCTGTACACCTATACTGAACTGATTAAAGGACTTTGTATGAAGGGCTTTTTGGATCAGGCCAATGATATATTTGTTAATTTGTCTGAGAAAGGCTTGACACCAAATGAAGTAACTTACACTGCATTGATTGATGGGCACTGCAAGCACAGCAAAGTTGATGCAGGCCTCAAGTTAATAGACCAGATGAAGAAAAATGGTTGTGAACCAAATGCTGATACTTACACCGCACTCATTAATGGGCTATGCAAGGATAAGCGGCTTTCTGAGGCAAAGGATTTATTTCAAAAAATGGTTGAGGATGGCGTGGTTCCCACTGTGTATACTTACACAGCCCTGATCCATGCATTTTGCAAAGCAAATCAGATGGATCAAGCATTTAAAATTCTCGAGGAAATGAAAACTTGCGAGTGTGAACCAGATGCCCACACATATAGTGCTCTTATTTATGGCCTTTGTGGAGCAGGAAAGTCAGTAGAAGCAGAATTACTTCTTGGAGAAATGGATGAGAAAGGCCTGAAACCGGATCAAGTAATATATAACACTCTCATTGATAGTAACATCCAACTAGGTGAAATTGATTATGCTTTTGATACTCTGAGAAGAATGAGCAGGAATAAGTGCCAACCTGATTATCTGACTTACCATTTGCTTATGATTGGTCTCAGGGGGAAGGCAAAAAGCATTGCCGGAGAACAGGCAATACTTGACATGGACCCTAAAGGAAATGATATTAATCTTCCTAGCATGCTTATTGATAAAATGATAGAAAAGGATTGCCAACCTACTATTGGTACCTATACTGTTTTGGTAGCTGGATTATGCAAAGTAGGAAGGTTGTATGAGGCAGACAGGTTGGTCCAAAGTATGCTAGAAAGAGGCTTGGTTCGCAATGGACCAATATACACCTCTCTTACATTGGGGTATTGCCAACAAGGGAAATCTGCATGTGCCTCAGAGATTTTAGAATCAATGGTTGAAAATGGGTTTGAACCTAGCCTATCTATATGCAATACAGTGCTTACTGGTCTTTATAGAGAAGGAGAGGAAAGAAAGGCAGTCATGTTTTTTGATGATGTTATCATCAGCAGTTTTAGTTCTGATGAAATTACTTGGACTGTGATCATTGATGGGTTTCTTAAAGAAGGTGCAGTTGATTTATGTTTTAAGCTGCTAGAGAGGATGGAGGAGAGAGACTCTGAGCCTAGTGTTCAAACATATTCTCTATTAACTAGAGAACTTTTTAAGCAAGGGAAGACAATGGAAGCAAAAGCACTTGTTGATAAGATGATGGAGAAGGGAGTTGTTATGGAAGAAGCTCTTCCGAGTTGACTTTAATGAATTACATATCTATTTTGTTGCTTAATTCAAAAGAGCACACCGGGGAGGCAAATGAGAGTCAAATACACCATGTCAATTGGCATCTTTCATGCAATCATCAAATGGTTCTGCACAAGAAGTTATGAATGCTTATTTTGAAGCTCTTTTTGATGGTGCAGGCAAAGGGTTTTCAAAAGAGTTAAGTAAAAACGAACAGTTCTTGTCTGAAGTCGTGCAAGATGAGAATTCTCAGAAGCTGCTGCTTGGTGTGGTGGAGGCATTTTGTAACCATGCTCGTGTTGAAGCTGCGAAGAAGGTTCCTTTAGTGCTGAAGTCCCTGTACGACGAGGAGATATTGGAGGAAGAAATTATTTATGATTGGTTTGATAAAGGTACTGCAAAGGCTGAAAAGAAGTCATCTCCAATTTGGAAATATGTCAAACCATTTGTTGAATGGTTGAAGAATACAGAGGCTGAATCAGAGGATGATTAGGAATCTTCTTACCTTGCTACATATGTAGCACTTTAGACGAACTCTTTTGAAGGAATTTTATCAAACTCTCTTCTCAAATAATGATTCTGCCCTGTCTAGCTTTATCTTTTTGGTTTCTAGCATTTTTTAATATTGTTTTTACCAGTACTTCTGAAGAAGACAGCCTAATCAATTAGATTTACGATCAGGGTTTCAAACATCTGTTTATTATCTTTTATATAAACTACTTATGAAGCAGACAGTCTTATGAATCATTTTTATAATTAGGGTTTCTAGAATGTCAAATTTCTTACATATCTGCTACCTTTGTCTTTGACAGCTATTGAATCCATACTTTTAGTTGAGATCTATGCTGAATGTTTATCCTAATGAATTAGCCTTATGTTAAGGGTTTCTAGCGCACACACATTCTTACATTCTGTAGCAGACAGCTAGTGAATCCATTATATTGCCATGCATTGTATTGAGATTTATGCTGAATGTTTAGGTTGACATTCTGATATTACTCTTCCCTCGGCTATGTCTTTTTAGTTTGAAGTTTGAACACATTCATATTTTGCAGTGCTTGTGCTCCGAGTACGTGTTACATTTGAATGTATATTCTGCTTAAGTTTGTTGAACTAATTGTGTGGGCTGTGTACCAAACTTGGATTGCTAAATTATTTTCCGACTCTGTTTTAATGTACAAGATCAACTCTCTTATGTACTAGGTATGATTGTCATTTATGTTCTATTAAAATTACAGGTTATTAAACCTGCAGCAATAATCCTTCCCTTCAAGTGGTAGCAGATTATAAATTAATTGCACACGGACCAGCCTCACAGGCAAAGTGCTTCCTTTCATATGATACTCTTAATTTGAGATTTGATACCCATACTTTTAAAGTAGCAAATTAAGTTTGCCTTGCAAATAGACCTGGAAATGTGATTTGAAACTGATCGTTTGACACAAAATTTATTTTGGGTCTCTCATTTGGTTATGGGTAAATCATCTTGTGTTACGGATGCATGGTGGGATATTCTTCTTCTATCGTGTACTTGTAATTTCTAAGAGAATGCTCTATGAGTGTATGCCTGGAATCTTTGTCAATGCTTTACATAATCCAGATATATTGGACAGCCGAGTCCTTTTAATTTGAAATTTGACCACAAACAGAAGGAGCTGTGTTTATTAGCCAATAGGCTTATATGTGGGAGATTTTTCTCCCACTAAATTGTGGGACACAGGCCATTTGTTTTTTTTTCCCCTCCCTGTCATTTGTTCATTTCCGTCAGTTTTTTATTTATTCTTGACGTCTGCTCCGCATTTTGGCGCTCACATTCTTTACGGGTTATTTTCGACAGATTTATTCTTTACAGGTTTAGCAGAGGGTATATTGCGGCGCTTCAATGGCGGCAGCGGGAACGCAGATAGCTGCGATTTTGGCAACTGTATGTATTCCAGGTTAATGCATGTGTGATTTGATAACTGATCTGTCGTATTCTACTTCCTACTTCTTGAGCACTATAGCTTCTGTAGTTATTCTTCATTTGGTTATGTTAAGAAAGTTAATGAGATTGAGCATACTAATAGTTTGGGTGGGTGGGTGTTCTGCAAAACATTGCTAACTGATCCATATACATTTTAGTTATCATATAACAACAGATTCTGGCAACTAGTAATGTTATAAAAATTTGGAAGTTGCCCAACATTTTGCAATAGGCGACATTTTGCTTGTTTTCAATGTTCAACCAACACAGAGGGATGTTAGAACTTTGTCAAATTAGATCTAATGATCCTTTGAGTCTTGACTGGGCATGACATGAGAAGCAATTTGTTTGTAACTTGATTGGGTATTGTAACTTCAAGCAAAAATACTTCCCAGGCTAACCATTGGCAATGTCATTGTGGAAGATGTAGACCGAATAACACTGAACATTTGCCACAATCATAAAATGCCATTGCCATCCAGTTGAAGGAGATGCTGCACATTATGCTTACTCCTCTGAATATCTTCAATTATTGCAGACCTGCATTCCCAAGAACGCACTTTCATAAGGGAAAAGAGTACACCCTTTCATCGCTCACAGGCGATTTGCATATCCTACACGCACGACTTTTCACAATAAACTTATTTACATGTATGTCAAGTGCGGAAATTTGATGGATTCTCGAAAAGTGTTTGACCACATGAAAGAACGAGACAACGTCTCATGGAATATGATTATTGCAGCGTACAGAAGATGTGGGTATCCTCACAAGGCAGTCACACTGTTTCTCCAAATGCAACAAACAGATCTCCAACCCGATCAGTTCACATTTGCCAGCATACTCCCAGCATGTGCTAAAATGGGAGTTTTGGAAGAGGGTTTGGACATCCATCAAAGCATAAAAGAGAGGAATTTTGACAGATGTTGTAGTTGCAACAGCCCTGGTAGACATGTATGCAAAATGTGGAAGCATAGAGAAGGCACGTGAACTGTTTGACAAAATGCCTCAAAGAACTGTGGTTTCATGGAATGCAATGGCTGCAGGATATGCACAAAATGGATTTGTTGAAAAAGCTTTAGAAATTTTCAAGCAAATGCAAATGGCAGGTGTAAAGCCAGACTCCACAACCTTTGCTAGCATCCTCCCTGCCTGTGTCAAAATGGGAACATTGGAACACAGTATGGACTTCTATCAAAGCATAATGAAACGGGGATTTTTGTCTGATACTGTGGTTGGAAATACTCTGGTAGACATGTATGCAAAATGTGGAAGGATAGAAAAAGCTCATGAACTGTTTGACAGAATGCCTCAAAGAGATGTAATCTCATGGAATGCAATGGTTGCAGGATATTCACAAAATGGATTTGTTGAAAGGGCTTTCAAAACTTCCAAGCAAATGCAATTGGCAGGTCTAAAGCCAAATTCTACAACCTTTGCCAGCATCCTCCCAGCCTGTGCCAAAATGGGAGCTTTGCAACAGGGTATAGAAATCCATCAAAGTATAAAGGATAGAGAAATTTTGTCAGATGTTGAAGTGGCAACTGCCCTGGTAAACATGTCTGCAAAATGTGGAAACATAGACAAAGCACGTGAACTGTTTGACAAAATGCCTCAAAGAAATGTGGTCTCATGGACCGCAATGATTGCAGGATATGCACAAATTGAACTTTTTGAGAAGACTTTAGAAACTTTCAAGCAAATGCAATTGGCAGGCGTAAAGCCAGACTCCACAACCTTTGCCAGCATCCTCCCTGCCTGTGCCAAAATGGGAGTTTTGGAACAGGGTATGGACATCCATCAAAGCATGAAGGATAGAGGAATTTTGTCAGATGTAGTTGCAACTGCCCTGTTAGACATGTATGCAAAATGTGGAACCATGGACAAGGCACATGAACTGTGGATTTTTTGAAAAAGCTCTAGAACTTTCATGCAAATGCAATTGGCAGGTGTAAAGCCAGACTGCACAACCTTTGCCAGCATCCTCTCTGCCTGTTCCAAAATGGAAGCTTTGGAACAGGGAATGGGCATCCATCAAAGCATAATGGAAGGGGGGTTTTTGTCAGATATTACAGTTGGACAGAATGCCTCAAAGAGATGTCATCTCTTGGTCTGCAATTATTGCTGGACATGCACAAAATGGATTTGTTGAAAAGGCTTTACAAACTTTCAAGAAAATGTAATTGCAGGTGTAAAACCAAATTCCACAACCTTTGCCAGCATCCTTCCTGCCTGCGCCAAAATGGGAGCATTGGAACAAGGTATGGACATCCATCAAAAAGTAATGGATAGAGGAATTTGTTAGATGTTGTAGTTTCAACTGGCCTGGTAGACATGGATGTAAAATGTGGAAGCATTGACAAGGCATGTGAACTGTTTGGCAGAATGCCTCAAAGAGATGTCATCTCATGGAATGCAATGATTGCGGGATATGCACAAAATGGATTTGTTGAAAAGGCTTTAGAAACTTTCAAGCAAATGCAATTAGCAGGTGTAAAGCCAAATTCGACAACCTTTGCCAGCATCCTCCCTGCTTGTGCCAAAATGGGAGCTTTGGAACAGGGTATGGACATCCATCATAGCATAATGGAAGGGGGATTTTTGTCAGATATTATAGTTGGAAATGCTCTGGTAGACATGTATGCAAAATGTGGAAGTACAGATAAGGCACGTGAACTGTTTGATGGAATGGCTCAAAGAGATGTCATCTCTTGGAATGCAATGATTGCAAGATATGCACAAAATGGATTTTGCAAGGATGCTCTCAAAATATTTGAATTAATGAAGCACTCCGGAATATATCCTAACATTGTAAGCTTTGCTTGTGTTCTATGTGCATGCAGCCTTGCAGGTTTAGTGGATGAGGGCTGTACATACTTCAATCAGATTAGTAACCCTTATTGCATTACACCTACAATTGATCATTATGTGTGCATGGTTGACCTTCTTGCTCGTGTTGGCTATCTTGAGGACACTCTAAACTATATCATTAAGATGTCATTTAAACCTGTCGTGGTTGTGTGCATGTGTTTTCTTGGTGCCTGTAGATCACATATGAATGTAGGGATAGGAGTATTTACAGCGACACTGCTTTTTTATTTGGATCCTAAAAATGCTGTGACTTATGTTCTTCTCTCAAACATCTATGCAGAAGTGGGCAGGTGGGGTGAGGTTCAAATGTTAAGAAGATTGATGAAAGGTAGAGGAGTTAAAAAGATTCCTGGATGTAGTTGGATTGAAGGCCACAAAATGGTAAATTCTTTTTGTGTGGGAGACAGATCACATCCACAGACACAGGATCTATGCAAAGTTGGAGAAATTGCCTTGGGAGATGAAGGCAGGAGGGCATTTTCTAGATTCAGGACATTTACTAGATGATGTGGAAGAGGAGGAAAAATAATTATCTCTGCCACCATAGTGAAAAGTTGGCAGTTGCATTTGGCTTGTTAAACACACCCCCTAGAACAACTACTAGAGTTGTAAGAACTTTCAAGCATGTGCTGATTGCCACACTACAAAACTTATCTCCAAGTTTGTTGCAAGAGAAATTGTTGTGATAGATGCAAACTGTTTCTATCATTTTAAACAGGGACAGTGTTCTTGAGGAGATGACTGGTGATGCTAAATGAAGCAATCTGAAAAATAGGCTTGCAATATAATAATGTGCATTAAGGGACAATGTTTTATTTTCAGTTTCTAGAAAGTTTTATTTATTTATTTATTTTGCAAGTATTAGGCAATCTAGACCATGTTGTTGGCTTTGTAAAATTAGATGCATAGAGTGCAATGGAGGTCATTGCTTATACACATTGTTGGGATATTTGTCAAAGACTTGTTTTATGATAACAAGGACATTTCATTGAATTGTTTTTAGGGAACTTGTATATGTATGAAATGAAAAGTTGTGGAAGGTGGAAAATGGGGAAAGAATAAAAGGTGAGGAGCACTACAAGTAAATGGAAAGTCCCATGATGAGCAGAAAATGGGAGAGGTCTCACAATCTACCCTAGCCATGTTGTATAGTTCTTTTGTTTGGATTAATTGTATTATCTTTTGCCTCTGTTAGCTTGATCATTTGAGATTAAATTACACATGCCATTTGAAGAAGAACTCACAACCACATATGAAAAAAAATGTCACTGGAAGCATGAATGAGGATGCAAGATCACTTGTGGTAGAGCTAGAGTTCATGCAACACAATCTTAGAGTAGTATACTATTCTGTGAGATGGCACAAGGTACTACAAGCAGCCAAAAAGTGATGTTATGTTTATATGTCCTATTACAAGCATGAAAAATCCAAAAGGCTACCAAAGCCCACGCCACCAAAACAAAAAAAACAATTTGAACAAAAATGGTATGGGTACCCAAACAAAAAGCAATGCATCCAAATGAAGCATCCAAATCCCAAGGCAACCCCAAATCCGAGACATCCCGCTCCCCATTTAAAAATCCCACAACTCCTAAGCATATTTGGGTCCCTAAATCCCCAAATCGACAATTCCCATTACTTCCCGCATCCCCCTCCCAATCAAAAGATTTAAAATATAATTCGACGTGTGCAACCGTTGGTCATGGTTCCCCTCCACCCCATAGCATTCTCTCATGCACCCATCTCCCTATCATATATCCCCTATCATGCATATCTCCCCCATCACATCTGTATGGTCCATGCTTTTGCATAATCCACAACATAATCCACATCATAATCCATGTCATAATCCACGTCATAATCCACGTCATAATGCACATCATAATCCACTATCCTCCATTTCCATCTCATGCAATTGTCTACCAACATCCATGCACATAATAACACTCGACATGGTCTATGTGCAACAAATATCCAACATGGGGCATTATCCTCTTTGCTATGGAAATAGATGCTTGAGTCCCCATCTCATCCAAAAAAAAAAAAAAAAAAAATAGTAAAGAAAAAAATCCGTCCAATGGTGAAAACCACTCCTTGTGGCGCCTTGGAAGTATCATGATGAAAACCTCTTGTGGGTGTCATGCGTAGTCCCTTTTCCATCCATTCATATACTATATTTGGGGGCAAATAACGCCTTTCCTCCATCCATCCATAACATCCTTTTATCTAATCGATTATGTACCCTTATCTTATCATATTCTTATCCACCATCTCCCTATCTATCCTATCATCTCCCATCCATCCTATCCATTGTATCTTCCTCCTGGTCCTATTGTGATTCCCTAAAAGCATGCTTTAGACACCTCTTGACTTACTATGAAGTCCACCCATCCCTTCCAAGCATTCTCCCTATTGTGCATCCTCCTAAGTATCACCTCACCTTATCATCACATTTTAAACCCCTCCACCCATCCATCACAAACCTCCCATCCATTTCATCCATTATCGCCTATCTTTTTATCCTTTTGGGTTAGTCTTCTCACAATGTAGTGCAACATTTTCTTGGATTCTTGGGCATACATGAGGAGATAGAGGCGTGGGTAGGAGAGGTAATGACAGAGTGGGTCTAAGGGAGCTAATAGGAATCCAGGGAGAAAAAACATTATCAGAAATCAGAAATGAGAGGATAATGGTGTCTATGGGGCATCAAGCTTGTTCCACGTGGATTAGAGATCTTATATTTCAGGGCCCAGATGGCCAAGAGAGTGTTGATCCCATACATTTGGTTGCACTTGAAAGTAGGAATTTCTATCTATTGTTGTCATGCCCTCTTAGCATCCTATTTTTAAAAAAATTATACAAATTGGCGTTAACATTTTCATAAGTATCCTTGTTCATTTGGTTCATAGTTTATCATGATCGTGAAAGGAGCGTACCAAGATACAACAAATTTAGAAGAAATATGCTCATGGTTCCAATTACAAAGTGGCAAGACCTTATTGATGATAAAGAAGCCATTAAATTGCTTCATGAGGTTTATGGTAATGATGTTGAAAATCTAGACTTGTTAGTTGAACAAATGGTAGAAAAAAAGATTATCAAAAATTGGAAATGAGGGGATAATGGTATCTATGGGGCATCAACCCTGCCCCACGTGGATAAGAAGTCTTATATTTCAGGACCCAGATGGCCAAGAGAGAACTGATCCTATAGATTTGGCTGCACTTAAAAGTAAGGAATTTCTATCTATTGTTGTCATGCCCTCTTCACGTCATGTTTTAAAAAAAATATACAAATTGGCGCTAACATTTTCTTAAGTATCCTTGTTCATTTGGTTCTTAGTTTATCATGATCCTGAAAGGAGTGTACCAAGATACAACAAATTTAGAAGAAATATGCTCATGGTTCCAATTACGAAGTGGCAAGACCTTATTGATGATAAAGAAGCCATTAAATTTCTTCACGAGGTTTATGGTAATGATGTTGAAAATCTAGACTTGCTGGTTGAACAAATGGCATCAAGGTTAATTACTAATCTCGGCTCTTTAGCTTTCTGGTCGTGTGATACTTCATATTTTGTGCTTGATATATTTATATTAATGCAGGCATGGATGTAATATAGAACTAATTCAACTTAATTTTATTTTTACTGATCTGACTTGTTTATGATCTGTTTAAATTACATTCTTAATGAGTCAATATCTATTTGCGCATATTGTTGAATAGATCATGTGTTTTTCAAACACTCCTTTTATGGCTATTTGTTTTTCAAGGAAATTTTGTCAATCCATAAGATTTCTTCTCTCTGTGCATTCCCAAACAATAATTATACAGAGATTAAATTGTTCCTAATATATTTGAGGCATGACACCAATTGAAATCCGAGCATCAAACCCAATGTTAGCTTTCCATAATTCTAGTTCCATGTTACCATTTTTACGCACAACAAGTTAATACAATAAGGATATACAGTGTCAAATGCTTTGTTTGGAAGTTCTAAAAATCTATTCAACAGTCCATTTGGTGCGTCCAATTTTGTGTCAAAGTTTGTCATAGTAGTAGTATGTAGTCACTCAAACTATTACATAGCTATTTAATACACAACAGTATGTAGTTGATTGCAAAACATAGCATGATAGCTGGGACCAATTGAAATCTGAGCAGTTTTTGAATGACATTTGTGGAGCAAATCCAATGTTAGCTTTCCATAATTTTGGTTCCATGTTACCATTTTTATGCATGACAAGTTAATAGAATAAGGATTTACAGTCTCGAATGTTTTGTTTGGAAGTTCCAAAAATTTGTTCAACAATCCACTTGGTGCGTCCAATTTCGTGTCAAAGTTTTCATAGTAGTAGTATGTAGTCACTCAAACTATTACATAGCTATTTATTACACCATAGTTGAAAAACTCGCCAAAAGCAAAAACCCGCCAAGCCTGAAAAATTTGACTCGGCAAAAACTCGGCAAAAAACTCGCAAAAACTCGGCAAAAAACTCGGCAACTTAAAAAATTGTTTAAATTTCATTAAAAACACATTTTTTTTGCAAAATTCAATGATTAGATGCATCCAACAAGTCAATAAATGAGAAACAAGCTGAGTCTAGTTGTATTTGATTGATTTCAAAGTAAATTGGATACAAAATGGCATCCTCATGAGGAATGCGCTGATACTGATAGTCTGAAACAAAATGGAAATAGCAAATTGTTTTTGTAAAACTGAAACTGAAAGTAAATACTACATCTTCCTTTTCCCCTTCCCCTTCCCAAGTCTACTGAAAACTAGGGGAGTGGTAGAACTAGGTCTAGTCCTAGGAATCTGCTGTGGCTCCTCCCTCCTCGGCATGACAAACCGTGGCTCAACCTCCATCCTGGATGTAGATGCTGGTAGTGGTCCTGGTGGCAATGTCTCCTGACTCTCCTCATCCTCCTCATCCTCCTCATCCTCATCCTCCTCATCCTCAATGTCATCCAATGAGAATCCCAATCCATCGATTCCAGCGGCAGCCCCCTCCTCCATTGCCTGTCTCTCCAAATCATAGATCTCATCCTCAGAAAACAATGAAGGCTGCTCATCCTGCCCTGTCCAATCACTGTAAGGATCTATCTCATCCAAATCAATTGGATCATCTGATATTTCCTCTACCCTTCTTGTGCGCAGCCGAAGATTATATTGCACATAGACAAGGTCATTGAGGCGTTTTTGAGCTAGCTTGTTCCTCTTCTTTGTGTGGATGGCCTGAAATAAGCTCCAGTTGCGCTCACAATTGGATGAACTACATGGTTGGCATAAGACACGGAGGGCAAATCTCTGGAGATTTGGGGTATTTCCACCCCAATTTGTCCACCAAACCTCTGCAAAAAAAATATTGAAGAGTTAGAAACTTAGAAAGGAAAGTGAAAAGTTCAAAACATATTAAATATCAAATTATCAATAGTTGTAACTTGTAAGTTTGTAACTTATAAATTTGAAATTTTATACCTGGTGACTGATTGTTTATTGCTCGTGTAGCCAGGTCTGAAGAAAAGAGCCTACCCCTTCTTTCCCTATAAGCTTGCAATTCATCAACAATGAGGTCTGCCACCTCAGCCTGGGGTGTCATCCTCTGAATGCAAGAAGTGAGGCCCTCCATAACCTCTCCAGTAGGATCTGAGAAGGTGCCTGAATGGAAGAAACGGGGGTTCAAAAAGTACCCTGCTGCATGGATGGGTTGGTGGAGTTGATTGTTCCACCTCCTATCAATAATCTCCCATATGGGATCAAATTTGAGGCTGTCCCCCTTATAATAAGTTTTAATAGCTTCCTTGGCCCTATCCATGGCCTCATAAAGATATCCCATTGGGGTTTTATCCCCATCTACCAAGCGGAGGACTCTAACCAAGGGCTCCGACACCTACAATATAAAAATGCAAAAAGATTAAAGGTACTAATTTACAATGAAAGACATATTAAAAATAAATAAATATTCAATTTGAATTTAAATTCGAAGCTTTGAAGTTACCTTCACAATCTCTGTAGCTCTTTCTACAAATACTTTGTCAAAGATAATGCATGCAACCTTGTCTCCTTCTGGCTTCTTCGCATAAGATGATTCTGTCCATCTTGGGCACACAAACATTTGTTTCAAAGCCCCCAATGCACCAAGAATGCTTTGCAACGTTAAGAAAACCGTTGCAAACCTTGTCACACCGGATCTCACCAACTCTTTCCCTTGGGTGTAATCCCTCATCATGTTAAGAACCCAAGGGTGATTGTAGATAAATTTTGTGATCCTCCTTGCATCCTCTACAATCGGTGTGACCCAATCAAGCTTGCCTATGTCCTCCAAAAGAAGGTCAAGGACATGTGCTGCACAAGGTGTCCAAGAAATTGTGTGGTGTCTCTCTTGGAGGATTCTACCAGCTGCCACATATGCTGCTGCATTGTCAGTAATTATTTGCACAATATTTTCAATCCCAACCTCCATGCAAACTTGCTCCAACATGTTAGCCAAATTTTCTGCATTTTTCACTATGTTGGAGGCATCCACTGATTTCAAGAACACCACTTCATTCTTGCAAGCTACCAAAAAATTAATGATGGTGCGGTTTTTACCATCCGTCCACCCATCGGAAAGAATAGAGCAGCCATATTTTTTCCATTCATTTCTTTGGTCTTCCACCACTGCCCTTGCCCTATCCCTTGCATTTGTAAGCAACCTACAAGTACAAAGTGAAATTAAGTACAAAAATTTTGTTTGTAAACAAAAAATAGCTTAAATTCATCATAAATTTCTATAAATTAAAGAACATAAATTTATCAAAAACTTAAAACGTAAAAGATTATCATTAACTAACCTCCCACTCAATTCTGTGCGAGAAGGTGCCTTGAAGCCCTTTCCTGCAACCGTCAGTGCAGTAACCAAATTATGCCAATAAGGAGAATTTGCCACATTGAAAGGGATGTTGTTGAAATACCAAAAATCGGCACAAGCAATGTATGCATGCTCATGCACCTCCTTATTCCACCCAGTTGCCTCTAAGGAAGTTTGTGATCCAGGTGTGTTTCTAGGCACAAAAAAACTATCTACTGTGCGTGTAGGTGCTGATCCTGGTGCTCTACTGGAAGTAGATGAAGGGCTCGCAGTGGTGGTGGGTTGCCTTCGGTTACGTGGACCACGAAGAGAGCCCACTATGCCCTGAAGTGCATCATCATCCGACTCAAGGTTGACTGGAGCACCTTGAGAAGAAGCTATGGATGCTTGCATGGCTGCCTTTGCCTTCTCCCTTTGTAATTTTCTTTCTTCTGCGGCTGCAAGTATGGCATTCATTTGCCTTTTTATTTCTTCCGTGGTTCCAGTACAGGCCTTCGCATCACGACGACTGATGCCTGCAAGATGGTATTTGAGGCGGTTAATGCCTCCACGGTATACGTTTTGGCATTTGATGCAAAAAACTGAGCCAGGGTACGGTCCTAGATAAGCATATTTCCACGCAGGATCTCTAGCTCCTGGAGGACGTTTGCCTACAAATGATGATGATGCAACAGGGCCTGAGGCTGAACCGGATACAGAAGCATCTCTATCTGCCATTATAAATTAACCTGCACATACAAAGAGAAAGCACAAGTTGTTAGATTTTTAATAGAAAATTAAAAAACAACCTAAATTAGATTTCTACTTGATAGATTAAATTTAAACTAACGTAAAATTCTAAAGTTAAACATTTTGTTCCAAAAAAACATGGATTCAACAAAAAAAAAATTAACTAGGGTTTGGAAAAAATATGAAAACAATGAAGAAATAAACAAATTACTCTAAATTACTAAAAATGCAAACTAATCTAAGACTTAAACAAAAAAAAATTGGATTGAAATAAGAAGAACGAAGAAAAATGAAAAAAAATGAAAAAAATGTGAAAAAAATGAAAAAATGCAAACAAAATAGTGATGAATCTTGTTTTTATGAATATAAATCTTGTTTGGATCAATACAAATCCATTTATACTACATTCATGATGTTTTTTAAACTTAGATGCTTCGAAAATGAAGAAGAAATTTCAAAAAAAGAAAGAGAAAGAAAAAAAACAAAAACTTACCTGGAAATCTGATTTGCCTTTCAAACTTGATTCGAATCCGCCTCAAAATCTTCTTCGATCGATGCCAAATGCTGCAAATAGGTGTAAAATGGTTTGGAGGAGTTTTTTTCTAGTTTGGAGCAAATAGAATGACAAAAATGAGTCAAAAAGACCCTTTAAACCGCGCCGAAATGACCTTTTCCCACGCGGGCGAGTCTTCTCTGCGGACTCGCGAGTTTTTCACAAAAACTCTTGTTTGTTTTTTGCGAGTTTTTGCCTGTAAAACTCGTTTCTTGAAAAAACTCGCGAGTTTTTCAAAAACTCGCGAGTTTTTGGCGAGTAATGCATCTATGTATTACACAATAGAATGTAGTTGAAAAACCATATTTCTAAATTGCAAAACATAGCATGACAATTGATGCCATAGACAATTTCAAGAAGGATGCAACAGAAAATTGGCTACATAAATATATGCAAGAGGAGCCACTATATTCTGAGAATTGATACTCCCTTGCAATGCCTATAAATCACAAATTATACTACCTTCCTCAAACAATGCAATGCCAACAAGTCATAAAACACAAACACTTCTCAAAAAACATTTACTTTACAAATAGATACTCCCTTGCAATTTGCCTATAGATCACAAATTACACTACTTTCCTCAAACAATGCAATGCCAACAAGCCATGAAACACAAACACTTCTCAAAAAACATTTACTTTACAAATAGCCTATTGGCAAAACCGTTGCGCGTTCACCCCGTGCAATTGTTAGTATGTTTGAAATCTTTGTTAATGCTTTACATAATCCAGATATATTGGACACCTGATTCCATTTAATTGGAAGCTGAGTTTGTATAAGAAATCAACATTACAAGTAATATTAGCTATAGATCTGAGAGCTATAGATTTGAGTGCCCTATATATATATATATATATCACTCACACACAAGTTTGTTGGAGTTATAGGTTGTGCTATAATAATTAGGGGGATGCGAGTCTTGACCAAGTTCCTGTAAGTCAACTCTTATAATTGTTTTTGGTTTTTAGGAGAGGCGACTCAAGCTTAGTTAAGTTAAAATAACTATTAAGTAAATAAAATAATTCTTACATAGTTTTAAGCTAAAATAAAATATTAAATAAAAAAACATATTTCTTGTATTTAAGATATCTATATTAGTTTAATTAAATATTAATTGACATAATTACGTCGATAGACATTCCCTTGTGGAGTGAGGTGAGCTCCCTTACAAGGATCGATGGTCAATCTCTCCCTGTGGGTACAGGATGACCACGAGAAGCATCCGAGCCACTGCTGTCAAAATACTGATATCATTTATAGCATATTTATATAGGGTTAACTTTGGCATTATTTTCTGTTTATGCTTGTGAGTATTTTAGTTAGAGTTAAGAACATGAATGATGGTGTACAGATAAGTTCCTGGCTTAGCTGTTTTTGTACATTACCCTACACTTGAGTTGCATGAATGATGTATTTATTGAAGCTGCAGCAGCACCACTCTTTTGGTATTTTCAGTAACTTTCCACTCTGATAAATAGGCTTCCTCCTCCATTCTCCCCACTATAAGAAGGATAGGGCCTCGTATGTTCCCGCATCACTCAACCTTAGAAGGAATGCAGGCCCTTAACACTTAAACAATCTAAGTGGATTTTAGCAAATTATTATTTGATTGATTTGGGATGTATTGGCTTCTTTTGTGCTTCATAATTATATTCTAGTAGTTTTGGATGCTTATTTTAGTTGTTTGGCAATTCTTATTATCATGTTGTTTGCAGATTTTGCTAAAAGGTGCCAGTGGAGATGAACTGAAAAAAGTTAAAACGGATTGTTCAGCATGCAGTTTTTGCATCTAATCATTTGGCTCTTGAGGCATTCTTCCTTGCAGATGAAAGGGCCAGGTTTCTTGAAACTCTCTCTCATTCTGCAGCAATTGTTAGCAAGCCAAGTGGACAAATGAGTTCAGAAACATCCATTTATACAATAAATAGTTTTGTAGTTCCTCTTTCAGACGAAACACGTGCAGGAGAAGTACAAGAACAGAACAAAGATCAATGTCTCACCATTTCTCCTCTTCTTTCAAGAGATTCTTTGAACAAAATTTAGGGAGGTTCTAAACCCATTATTTCTAATGGACCTTTCAAGACAAAAGAATGTGTTGACATGCCTAGCTGTAGGGATGTCTGTCCAACAAATGAGGTGGTGCATCAAAAATGTTGAAATGCAGCGTATTGCAGGTTTATGATGTACATGTTTATTCATCTCCTTTAGTGTCTGGGTTATCAGCTTCTTTAAAATGGGACTTTAGGGGCTTTCCCACTTACTTAGAAGCTCGCATGCAGCAATTACTTCTTATTTGAGCATGGAGGACACAGAATCTAACGATTGTACTGCATATGATGTATTCACATTTTCTGTTACTTCTGGAACTGATGATTGTAGAAAGATCTCTGAGGAAGCACTTGGTAAAGTGCAGTCAAAGAATAGAGGAATAATTGATATTCAGGATGATTTCAGCTCATTAGAGTCTCAGCCAAAAATTGAATCCAAGAACAAAGATAGTACTCTTTATGAAAAAGAGGGATTCTCTAAAGAAGGCTTGACAACTTCAATTTCTGATCATCAGAGTATTCTGGTTTCATTTTCCAGTCTCTGTATTTTGAAGGGGATTGTGTGTGAACGTGCCATGTCTCTTGTATCAACTATTATGGAATTTTTGACAAGCCTCTTGGAAGGTTTCTAAAGGATAGACTATTTGACCAGGTTATCCTTTTCATGAGATGAGTATTTTCTTACTACCTTGTACAGAGAGATTATTTGACAAGGCATTGAGTATTTTCTTACTACCTTATAGGTTATTTCATTAACAGACTACAGGGTTGTGTTTGGAATCTTTGGAAATAACCTTGGGAGGTCACAGATTTGTAGTGTATATGGTATCTAATGCTTTGTGCATGATGAGTTCTTGGAATGAACACGGATTGCAATTGTTGCACATGTGTGTACCAATGAAATTTGATTTGAAAGTTTACACATTTTAGTTGGACTCATTAATTCTGCTGACTAAACTTCGAGATGCAGAAAGAAGGTTTCCTACACACAAGAATACAGTTTAATTGCTGAAGATAAGCTCAACTTTGAGATGTAGAAAGAAGATTTCCTACACACAAGAATACAGTTTAATTGCTGAAGATAAGCTCAACTTTGAGATGTAGAAAGAAGATTTCCTACACACAAAAAGACGGTTGAAGTGCTGAACATAAGCTCAACTTTGAGATGCAGAAAGAAGGTTTTCTACCAATTAGAAGACAGCTAAAGTGCTGAACATGAGTTCAACTTTGAAACACAGAAAGTAGGTTTCCTACACACAAGAAGACAGTTTAACTGCTGAACATAAGCTCACATATTAATGGGAGAATAACATGGTCACCAGGAAACTTGGGTACAAGGATGGGACCCAATCTCCATACCCTTTCTCACATTCATTCATACCCTTATTAATGGAAAAATAATCCCCTTGTGAAATGTTCACATAAGATAGCTCTCATACATCAAACTAGTATCTCACTTGAGTGTGACCTAGAAACTGTCTTTTCCTTTTTACCTTTTCAATATAACCCATACACTTTAGTCTTTTTTATATATATATTTGTCTGCTGCTAACCATAGAAGATGATTCTATGTGTTTGGATGTGTGCATCTTTGCATGTGTGGATTGTATTTGAATGTGTGCAGTAACGGGTTCATAGATGGGATTGCAAATGCAAACCCAAATCTGCATTTTAACTCCACGGGTTTGATAACCTAGTGAATAGAGCATGAATTTTTGCATTTATTGTTATAAGAACTGGATGTCATAATTTCCCTGGATTTTGCAGAGTTCTCATTGCCATGCTTGTGATCAACCTCCAACCACTCATGCTTATTTTTATACCCACCAGCAGGGAAGGCTTACAATACCGTTCAACAGCTCCTTTCTGATTTTATTTTACCCAGTGTAGGGGAAGGGAAAATATGGATGCGGCATCATTGTCTGAGATGTGCATGGAAAGATGGAATTCCACAGGGAAACAGGAGAGTAGTGATGTCTGATGCAGCTTCAATTCTCTCCTTTGGAAAATTGTCTGTGATGTGCATCGAAAGATGGAATTCCACAGGGAAACAGGAGAGTAGTGATGTCTGATGCAGCTTCAGTTCTCTCCTTTGGAAACTATTTAGAGCTTAGTTTCTTAAATCATACTGAAGCACATATTGCAGGCTGTGGAATTCCTTGCAAAGAGACTGCCTCTGATTTTATGGGTATAGATATAACTTGTCTTTTATGCCAGTGATTTCCTAGCTCTTTTCCATAAATTCTTCCATTTCAGAAACTTGGAGTGACTTGTTACTATGTTATTTTGCAAATTGGCTGGAGCAGGTTGGGCAATATGGTAGCATGTTTCCATTATTCTGCCATTGGTGTTTTGGGGTTTGGTTGCCTTCTAAAATAATGTTCAATCACTCAAACCAGCAAGAATGGCTCAGAAAGGAATTTGCAGAGGTACCTTTTGACAAATGCTTTTATATCTGTGTTTATTAATAGTTCCAAAGCCTTGCATACTGTTTTGGATTATGAGCTTGTTTACAATGTTCCTGACTGTTTGTGCAAGCAAACAGGTAGCAGAAGAAGGGTCGAAGTTCTTTTCAGAGATTTTGCATTTGATTCACAAGATTAAATGTTTACCAGTGGGTTGAGAAATCTTTCAAAAATTGAAGGAATGCTACAGAAAGAGAGAAGAATTCGAGGCGATAACCTCTCGGGCCTTATAATAACTATATTTATATTTTATTTTGATTGTGACACTGTTTCCAAAATTTTGTCTAGGTATAGAACCAGCCTTCATATATAATAGTTTGTGAAACAAGAGTCATTGCAAAAGGCTGTAACTAAAAATTGGTAACCAGGTCAACCAGCTGCTGACATTTTGGAGCTCAATTGTTTAAGGCGGAAACTTCTATTTGAATCTTATGTGTGGGAGTGCCGTTTCCGTCAGTTGTTTTCATCAGTTGAAGTTGAAAGGTCTTCGGTAAGTTCTGTTTCTAATCTACAAGATCTTGATAGCTCTGCGGAAAAGCAAAACAGGAGTCTTAAAAAAATAGGGAATCACATGGTCAATGATCATGACGGTAGTGTCAGTGGCTTCAGTGGCTTCAAAATATCATATGTGCATGGTGATGGCAAGAAAATATCAGGTCCATCCAGATCTTGGACGTGGACTTAATATGAACTTTAGCCTAAGATGCTTCTAGAACCATCCAGTAGTCTCCCTACCCCTCCAAGCTTCACAATGTCAATAGTGAGATAGCAACTTAATCAAGGTTGATCAGATTTTCGAAGTGTGCAAGGAACATAAAAAACACTGAGCTTGAACACACAAACAAATTCTAACCTAATGGGAAGTTCTCGGCTCCGAAAGGCCTCTGCAGACTTAAAACTTTGGAATCTTCGTGTGTGGCAAAGTGGGCAAACTATGACTAATAGAACTTTTATTAAGTGAAATTTATAAGACTTTTCACGTTCTTGCTTCTTGGGGAATTGAGCTACCTTGTATAATTGAGTTGAGCAGATGTTTGAAGTGTAGAATATTAAGTTGATTTCCATATGGCTTGCGTTTGGCATATATGTGCATTTTCTCAGCCTTTAGCTACCAATGGTATCCCTGCATGCAAGACAATGCATAATTTGTCTTAGGAAACACAATCACAACCTCATATTGCTAGATATTTCAAGTAATAATGTGCTCTAAGTCCTTCCTAACTACACTTTGTACCTTGCTTTCCATTGCCAGAATTTAACAAAGGTTGTGTTTCTTTGGTATTTCATATCTACAAATACCTATTAGTGTACCCATTGTAGAGTAAGTGATTATAATTATAAAACAAAACAAATTCTATTACAAAACAAATTGTATTGTAAAATAAAAATAGTTTTTGAATAATTCCAAAGTAAAATAAAATAACTCTAAAGTAAATAAAAATAGAGTAAACAATAATAAAACAACTCTTAAATAGTTTAAAGTAAAATAAAACTAGTATAGATACCTTCAATACATCTACCTTTAAAAAGAGTTATTTTTGCTTGAGAATTATTTTATCTAAAGGGCTATTTTTATTTATGAAGAGTTATTTTAAGTAAATAAAATAACTATTAACTAATTAAAAATAACTCTTCAATAAACAGTTTAAATAAAATATAATTATTTTTAAATGGTTGTAAAGTAAAATAAAATAACTCGTAAGTAAATAAAAATAAAATAATTCTTCAATAGTTCTAAAATAAAATAAAATACATTAATAAAATATCATATATCTTGGGGTTCTTTTTAGATATATGTATTTAAGATATCTATACTAGTTTAATTAATATAATACATAATAACATAGAACAATTAAAATTATTAAAAGACTACAAAGAAAAACAAATTCTATTGTTATAATATTTCAAATGTAAGTAATATGCCACTATGGGGCACTTGTCATTTTAAGAGCTTGAATTTACATTTTAGGTTCTAAAGATGAGAAGGGGTAACAATTGAGGTGCTTGTGATTTGAATTATTTATATCTAATTGTATCAATTTGCAAGGCCAAGGATTTATAGTGGATAACATCCTTAAACTCCTAATTGTGTGAGTTTTGGCCTTAGGAGGTCTTTCTTTGCATTTTTTAAAAGCCTATATGCATCTTTGGTTTAAAGATGTGAATGCTACACAAACATCCATATTATTTACAACTATATGTTTAAGGATACCCATTCACATAAGTTTTTAATCCATTGATATGTGGCAAGTTTGTCTTGTTTTTGATGTAAAGGTTCATGATTGACACTTGTCACAATTCACATTCTCATCTTAGTTTTATATTTTGAATTTAGTTTTCTTGTATTTGTGTGTGATTGTGATACTTTTCAATGTCTGCCACACTAGCTTGCTTAAATTTGCTTTAATTTTTTTGAGAATTTGTAATGTAAGAAAGCTTGTAGGGTGATAACACTTGTCAACATCCACATCTCTGCTTTGTTTCCTCACAATCTTACATAATTTTAATCATTGTTTGTGAGTTATTGGTGTATCTTTGGGATTGCTTTCAAAAACTTTTGTTTGAAATCATTTTTCCTTAACCTCGAGAGATAATTACTTCATATTTTTGCATTAGCTCCATGGGATGCAATTTAAATCATTTGTTTTAAACCTTTATTCATCTTCTTTTTTATGTCACATGTAGAAAGATAAGTGACCTCTTAGAGCTTTGCAACTTCTTGAAGTATTGTTACCCCTTTGCAAAGACACACAAGTAATTAAGTAAAGAGAAGTCTTTATAGTGGTGTGGAAGGATTTTAGAGTTTAAAGATGAGTAGAAAGAAATTTGGAGAAAGGGAATTAAAAGGAAGCAATGAAGCAAAAATGCTTCCTAAGCTAATTTTAGAGAGGAGGCATGTGCATAAAATATTAATCTTAACACTATAAGAAAGAATACAGAATAAACATAGGTTTACATGCAAAAAACCCTTTCAAGAGAAAAACCCCTCCCCAAAGCACAAATCAATTGTATTATCAACAACAAAGGTTACAATACAATCTTAGGGACATGCCCTTATAAAAATATCACTAATATACAAAACTTAATTTAGTAGCATAATAGTACCTACAAATATCCAAGCAACTCATCTACATCCATCTCCAATCCCCAATAAATAGGCAAACCACAAACTAAGAGAGGTTTTTCAAAACCTTGGGAAAAACAATGACCCAAAATGTGCACCATATTTGGCCCAAATTCCAATGCCCAAGTTGGTCATGGTCTTCCAGGCTATTTTTAGAATATACTCTCACAACTATCATAACCTACCATAGATTTTGTCATACATAACCCCCAATTTATTTAACCCATTCAAAGATGCCTCTTGACTTGTCATAATTTGATCATGATTCTAATGTAACCCCTCTTATATGCTCTTGTGCGTCATATGTAACTCCCCTTTTACAATGCTCTAAGATGCCCTTAGACATCATAATGACATTAGATGCTCTTACAACCTCTTACACATTGCCTCAAGTATTCAACACATGGCAAAGAGTGCCACCTCATCTTGGGGTGCTCTATTCCTTATGTGAGAACAAAATAGTAAATAAATATAGATTAAATACAAACAATTAATAAATTTGAACATTGAGAATGCAAGGTTGAGACACATTTTTCCCAACATTCTTAGACTTGTTGAACACCTTGCAAGAGCAAAAGGGGAACACAAACATTGCCACCCAACTACTAGGGGCTAAGAGGCTTATAGACTTATTGCACTACTCAGACTTCTAGAATGGTTAAGAGACACAAACGAATGTTTTTGATAATAGTAAATGGCGAAACAAGGGTGTTGAACCCATTACAAACAAGGGGCTGAACCCTTTACAAACAAGGGCCCTAAGGGCCCAGCAAAACATGCCAACCCAGGCCACAACCAGAACAGAAACAAAACAGGAACAATAGACAGACAACTGTCAAACAGCAGACATGAACTAGACAACCCTAGAACATGAGGGTACAAATCTAACTCCCTTAACCCAAGGCCGTGAGGTAGCGACAGATCTGGGGAGTCCCTTCTTCTTCCTTCACACTATCGACCAAGAAGACTCTAGGTCTAGGTCCACCGAGCGAGGGGAGAGGAACGGATCCTCAACATCCACCACAGACAAGGAATCACCACGCACCGAGGGAGTCAACAACGTAGAAGAAGAGTCAGGGGCAATCGAAAGCCCAACAGAGGCAATCATCGAGGGTTGGGCAGGCTTGGCCTAAACATCGACAACAGTTTGAGGCACCAAAGGTTCCGTTGAAGGGTCAACCAATAAAAAATCTTGGGGAGACATGGTCTCTTGCGATGATTCAACCAAGGAAGGATCTTCCTCCTTGGAGGAACCAACCGAAGAGGGAGTGCCCATAGTTAAATAATCCGAGAGAGCATTCTTCCACCAAGTAGTCGGCCCTTGCGGCGAGCGATAGGGCATCCAGAGGCAATATGACCAATGGAGAAACATCTCCTACACTGAAAAGGAAGACCCTCATAATCCAGCAGCTGCGTCCATGGTCTGTCCTCCATCGTCGAGACCACATCACCATGGAGTGGTTTGGAGATGTCCAAATCTACTAAAATACGAGCCACCGTAGTGTGCACAAGGTCCCGGCTCGTAGAGTCCACCTTCAGAAAGCGACCAATGGCGTTGCCAATGGCTTCATAATAGGAATCCTCCCAAAACTGGAGAGGGAGATTCGAAAGTCAGACCCAAACAAGTCTGGAATTCAGTGGTTCCGTAAGAGGGTTGAAGGAGCGAGCCCAAGGCTTGATGGGATCACCCCACACCCATCCCTTGTCTAGCACTAGTTCTCGCTCCTCGGAGGAAGCAAAGGTCGCTATGAAGAACCCCCTAGCACTGGGAAAGAGTTCAATCTGCCCAGGGACCAGAGGCTTCCAGGAGTCCAGAACCCAGCCATGGAGATTGGGGAGGGAGGGTCACAAGCCATTGAACCTACAGACCACACCACGTTTCAGATAGAAGCCCTCATTTTCAGCAATCTCAGGATCACAAAGCACAACAGGGGAAGCATAGGCACAAGGCATAGGCTTAACCCTAATCTGTGAAGGGATTGACTGAGCACGAGTATTAGTAACAACATCCAAAAAGGTTCTCTGAGCATGAGCAACATCAAAAAAGGGTTTCTGATGGCAGCCCAAAGAGGCCCTAACCGTACCAGGACCAGTCTTAACCGAAGACACACCGGCAAGCGGATGGATGCCTCCAGAAGACGGTGCAAAAGATTTCAACACATTGTTAACAGGAGCAGAGGGACCCAGAATCCCATCAGCAACACCCCCGAAGGACTCTTATACAGCAAGAGCGCACCGCCCTGCACCAATGTTAGTTTCTCTATTTTTCTTCTTTTCTTAATAAGAATGAATAAAAAGTGTGGTTTCCTGAGATTTATTGATTTTTTATTTCAATCTAGGAGATTCAAATTTCTATTTTCTAAATTATTATCAAACTATTTCTACTTTTGTAATTTCAGATTAGTATCTAGTGAGTCAATTTTAGTTTGGAGCATTACATTATCAATTAAAATAATTCTCCAAATGAATTTGGTCTTCACTTAATCTCTCAAGGATTGATGTTCTGTAAGAATGAGCTTGTGATCTACAAATTGGTTTGTAAGAATGGGTGCATGATGTTTGTCTTGTTGAACTTATCTGCACCTTTCATGAATGATTGTTGGTATTATAATACACCCCATCCAACTAAAATGCATATACAAAAATGTTGATTAACATGACATTTTTTTTCTATAGGAGGGGCTCTTAAGTTACAATTATACTTAAGGGACTCCACTTTCATAGTCAAATGGATTTCCAACATTGCTTGCTTTGACACAAGGATTTTCTATGCCCATGTCTTTCTACATTTTTACTATTAGCTTAGAATGTCAATTTATGTATAAATCTATAACATGGGTTGGTCACTCACATTTCAAAATGGATTTCACTTTAGGTTGTGAACCAAAGAATATTCTAGATTGCTATTCAACATAAGAAATATGAAATAGTTCATATGAGAGTTAGACTATTAGACCAAAGGTCCTTTATATAGACCATTATTACCATCCATTCATGTCAGATGTATAAGCAATGTCCACAACAAGATTATTGTCCCATCTGAGGGCTAGCATGGTTAACATAATGTCTATAAAGCATGCCGCTAGAACTTCATCAAGAGAGTGTTTTTAAAAAATAAGTATTTATATTATTAGATTCTAAATGAGCCATTGTCATTGTGAGCAAATGGTGTAGGACCCTTGGAGAGCCATTGTAATCATAATCATGAAATAACATTATTGATATAATATGCCCCCCTCATTGGTGCAAGGAATTTGAGGAGAGGTGAACAAATAATATATAAAAGAATCTGATAATGTAAGTTCAATAATTGTGTAATAGTGTAATAGATATAACCATGTCACAATCATTCGATATGATAGCAAGATGTGATAACAAAAGAACGTGTATCAAGAGGCAATGTGGTGCCTAATGTTGCCCCCATGTATGAGGACAATGACAAGTAATGATAGCAATGGTACTAGATGTGAACATGTAAGCATGTAAGACAACATAAACATAGTAGCATAAGATAATATCATGTCAGTGTAATTGTATATCAAGGTAAACATCTCTAAAGAAGATAAGGTTGACTACATAAAAGGGATGCCCCCAAGTGGGGAAACATGGTAAGAGTCATAGGTAAACATGATGTGAGAGACATACAAGTAGACAAGAAACAACACGAGACATAATAAAAAATCCAAAGATAAAGGATGCAAATATAGAAGGTGATATGAGAATGTAAGTTCAATCAAGCAAAGCATAAGCCAAACAATGACACAAGACAATAGAGAGCATGGAAAAAAAGATCACAACAAACACAAGTGAATCAAACAAACCAAAGACATAAAGCCACAAAGCAAAAACAAGCAATGTTTTTGGTCAACATGATGAGAATGTTCGCTAGTCACTCCATAAATTTACATCATTCTAAATCTAGAGGGAAAACACAAAAGAAAACACATAGCAGACAAATGATAGAAGTGACAAGAAAAGACAATTTAAAATCTAAATGTGGCACATCATATCAACTAATGCACTCATAAAGGAGCTAATCATCATGCCACTCATTAATCTCAATGTCCTTACTTTGAATCTTTGAATTACTTTGTAGTAGAAGCTCTTTATCATTGTGTAGGTAGTACTTCTAACAAGCATGCTAAAAAAGAGGCACAATTTATGATTTGATATTCCCTAACCATTGTTCATCTTTCCTTGAAGACACATCCACTTGTAGATTCTAAACATGTTTTTTGTTTGTATCTTTCCTTCGAATCCATGTAGTTTGGACACTTTTATTATTCACATTACCTTTGTCCTTTTTTCTTTTCATATAACATATGAAATTTATTGCTCATTAGAATATTTTTAGGCAAAAATATGTCCAAACCTTGATGCTAAATAATTGTAGGATGTACTACAGGTGGCTTTTTAAATTTTCTATATTTTTTATATTCTTGATCATAATATGATGACATCATCATGAATATTATTTTTCTTTATATCATTGTAGGTCTTTTAAACACTAGAATTTTCTCTTCATTTTCTCTCCATTGTTCTTCCTTGAAGCAATTATACATATCAAACAATGCATCCTTATGCTTATAAGGTGGTTCCTTAGGTTTCTTGATGAATATATCCAAAGTAAGATTACTTTATTATGATAATGGCACATGCTGATCTCTAGGAATAGCAACAACTTCACCCTTACGAATATATTTTATGCATTAATGTTAAGATTACTTGATTATGATAATGACACATGTGAATCTCTAGGAATAACAGCTTCACCCTTGTGAATGTATTTTATACCTTGAGTAACATAGAAGGAACCACTTAACATTGCTCTATCCAAAGATGACCAAGTAATACAAAAAAATGCTCCAAAGTAGGAATGATATGACATAAAGTAGGAATTTATTTCAAACCAACTACTTTAGAAAAATAATACAACCCACGGACTTAATCAATACTCTATTTGTCATCTTAGGACAAACTGCTAAACATGCATATTCTTGTTTCTGAAAATAATGATCAAACAAAAATTATTCCATGCATATATTAGATTGACAAGCAAGATCAATAAGAACACCCTTAATTGGCTTGAAATTAACATGAGCTCAAATTGAAGGACCTTGGTAACTATTATGTGGAATCTCATTATGAAAAGGTAATAGCTGGCATAGAAGAAAATGTGGCAACATTGAAATCCTTGTTAATCATTCCCACGAACTTATTTTTGCAATTAGCAAGTCAATATGTTCTAACTCATAAATATATGATTATACCTCATATGAAGATTGTGCCTCAAACAAATCCACATTATTATATTGATTATATGTTGGAAAAGGATTTGTGTAAACTTGCAAATTTTGATTTGGGGGAGCAAATGAATGATTGCCCCCATTGTTTAAGCCCTTGACATGATCATGTTTTCATAAATGAATTCCTGAATCTTATGACTCAATGCAAAATAACAATGTGTAGAATGACATTTAACTCTATGAAAATCATAAAGTGCCTTGTCATCAAAACCTTTAGGGACAAACTTTGAAGTATTCAATGGTCATATAGGAGCAAGAGAAATCATATTCACACCAAAAAAACTTTGTAGCACAACATGCAAAGGCTCCTAAAGTCTAGTAAACTTTCTTTTGTAAATTGTGACCTTTAAGCCGATGTTACTATTGAAGTGATTTGCAAAAGGGTTTTCCAAATTAGAGAAGCAATGTATAGAACCATGAGGAAGATAATAAAGCCATTCAACTTTGCAAAAGTATTTGTGTAAATTTACATTATTAGACTAATTATCTGTTGGAAAAGGATTTCTAAATATGTAAGTTTTGATTGCCCCCATCATTTAAGCCCTTAACATGTATCATAAAACCCAAGGGCATGAAAAGTACTTGCCAATCTTTCCTATGAGCCCTAAGAGTCTTGGGGAGAATGTCCAAGATATTTTCAGTATGTTGGCCTTGATTTTTGGAATGGATGATGATAAAGTAGTCCACACTCACTAGTTGTCCATAGTCTACCGCATGAGAGGAACCCATAATTCCAAAGCTCTCACTTTCGATTTTAATAATTTTATAGCCAACCAAATCCATGAGGGACTGCTCAAGTTTAGGAATTCCAAAAGCCTTAAGTTTTCTTCCTATCTTGCCCATTGGATCACTTATCAAAATATAGGATTTTTAACCATAGCCACTCAAGCCTTATTGTATTGAGTCAAACTAGCAAGAAAGTGCCAATTTTAGTTTAGACCTCCTCCTAAAATTTTACTTCATACTACAATTTTGTTGAAGGTGTCTTAACCCCAATAGTAGTGGCTATCAAAGGGGAGAAGTTGGAGAGGTTGTCTACCCCAAATGTTTAGGCCCTTTAAGGAAAATACAAGGGGGATTGGTATATTAATTAGATTACATGGTTTGAAACATCAAGTTTTCAGCTTGTCAAAATTTGTCTCTAATAGACTTTTTGCCTTAGAGTTTGTAAGGCAAATGGATAAAATTGGTACATTATATGGAAATGGAAGAGGAAGAAAAGCATTTTTCCCTATCCCTTCTACTTTTAGTAAAATAATTGTAATGAAAAGAAAGGCAACTTATATTTTGGTGAATAAGTTGGAGGATCTTCCATTGAAAATCATTAATGATAATTGGAGTTATGATTTGTTGGGAATTTTTACACAATGGTTGCTACATATAAAGAGCTTTGAAAAACTTGTACACAAGCCTAGGTCCTAGATTAAAGCACTCAAGAACCCAATGGAAAGTGCCAAATCTCAATAGATGACTCAAATAGTACAACTCCTAAGAAGCAAACCCAAACCATATTGGACCTTCTATGAGAAGATGGAAGATTTTGACCCTTCTAGAAATTGATTAACAACAAAAGGAAAAAACTAGAAAATTTGGGTTGGAAGGACAAAATAAATTCCTAGTGGAAATTTAGAGTAAAAATAAGCAAGATAACCCCTTCTGAGTATAGTATAGATGGTGATGTCACTTTTCAAAAATTATATAGGATGGGCATTCTAGTCCATAGAATAGCCTTGATGACATGGAAGATAAAGTGATTGTCAAAAGATACTCTTTTTTTTGTAACTATCAAGAGGTAAGTTCCCATGTGCAACCCCAAAAGTCCATAATAAAATAGACTATAAAACAAAGACAAGGAGACATAGGTGGTGGCTTAGGTATAATATAATAGGGTATGGAAAAAACCCTTCCTATTAGTCATACTAAACCCTAGGATAAATCTAGAATAGGGGAAATATCAAGGAAGAAGTTCCCTCTTCTAAAGAAGTAGAAAGAGTTAAAACTAATATCTTGAATCCTATTATCCCTACTATTTGGGAACCAACTGATGTAGGAGAAGGCACACAAAGGACTCGGGAAGCAAAGTGCTCTCAATAGGGCCAATAAGGATAATTTGTATAGGCCACACAACTTGTAGGATTTGGCCAAGTGAACCCTCCACAAAGGGGAAGTCTTCAAGCAAGTGCTAGAGGTGGCGACAATCTTGAGGATAATAAGATTAAGAGGAAATTGGGAAAAGGTTTAACTTCACCATTATAAAAGAAGAAATATGAGGAGTAAAAGTAGCATGATTCATAAAAGAAACTAGCTAATCCCATTCTTCCTCTTGTTAGGAAAGGTGTCTCAACATTGCATCCTAATGTAGGGAAGAAAAAAAATTTAATTTTTGAGATATAAAATACAAAAATGTAATTTTTAGGGCTCTAGAGGTTCATTTTGCCCCCCAAAAAATGTCGAGACAACCCCTAACTATATAAAGTTGGTTATGGTGACATGGACCTCTTTAAGATCTACAATAAAAAAGGGGGCTCAATCAACTTCCCAAATCAAAAGTTATATCCTCCCAAAATGGGGCCTCCCACCTTAGACTTGTAAAAACATCTATGACACATAAGAGAGTTGTAAGAGAGTTACACTTGTTGACCAACTTATGACACATGTTATGACATGTCATAAGCCGTCCTTGATTGGAGATAATGAAACCAAAATGGAGCACCTAAGTTGGTGATTCGATTATAAGGAGCTTATGACAAGTGGAAGGAAAATTCTATTTTAGCCTATGGACTCATCTTGGGATTTGAGCATTGGATTTTTTATTAGGGATTTGGGTGTCACATTTTGGGTGGTTTATTCCATGGTTTCCTAATTCATTTAATGGTTTCATGTATAGATTCTCCTAGTTATTGGGTGCTTGAAATGAAGGTTTCATAATGAGTTTTGTAGGTATTGTTATGCTACCAGGTTGCTTTAGATCTCTTGTTGGTGATGCTAAAGGCTTAGACTATATAAGTGTATTGTAACCATTGATTACTGTGGATGAGAAAAGTGCAAATGAAAGACAAACAATGAAAGTAAATCAAATAACACAATTAATACAATTACCTTCCCTTCAAATGCAACTCCTCTCCTCAAGGGAGCGGAAAGGAGTAAATCTAAGCTCCAATAGCTATGTTTTCTTGATTTGAGTAATATGAATCTATCCAATCTCAATGACACATTAAATCTACAATTAAAACTTGTTCTTTGTCTTCTGAGGTTGCATTGAGACTCCATGTGATTTAGGGTGTGTGCAAGAAGTTGAGTCCACTTTTTGGCCAAAAAGTGAAGTGTTTTTCCTGATTTTCAGAATTTGTCACATTTGACATAAAAATTTGAAGCACTTAAAGGTGGAATCTTGAAAAAAGTCACTAAATATGAAATGTAGTACTCAGAATCTAGTTTCCAAATATGTAATTTTTTTAAATACTCAGATGATAGAAATTGATTTTCAATAGGCGTTTCTAAAAACCACTGTTTAAAAGTCACCTTTTTTTTTGCTATACCATGCACATGTACGTCATCCATATTTTGACCTAAATAATCATATTTTTCTAAATACTTTTGGGAAAAGATTTTTAACTCACTGAAGCACGTTTTTCATATTTTTTGTAATTTTTTATTGAATATTTTTTTTTGTTAAATTTTTATTGGCCAAATTTGGTGTTTTAAAAAATCATCGTGTACGTCACGCATAAGATGACCTAAACTTAACATTTTTTGAATTTTTTTAATTGAAAAGAATTGTCTAAAGTACATTTTCGTACAATTTTTTTTACAAAAAATATTTTAATAAAAAATTATTAAAATACTAAAAAACCTTGATAATTCAAGTTTATGGACCTGTTTCATCATAAATTAATTGAAAAATAGAAAAAATAATCTAATTGTAAAAAAAATTACATATTTGGAATCTACATTGTCTCATCTATAATGGGTTTTAATTTCGTCAAAAAAATTTGCAAAAAAGGCCATTAGACATATGCCCAAAGTCACTATTTTGTTGTGACATTAACAGGACCTTCAAGTTGCAGGTCAAACCAAGTCTAGAGGTTAGGTTCGGATCCGCAAAGCTTTTCCTGAACTGGGTTACAAAGCAAAACTGGAGACTAAAATTTAAATTTTAAATAACGGGATTCCGTTTAGTAAATGGGATCTCGTTTCTTACTCCGTCGGTACAGAACAAAATGGGATCCCGTTTCTAAAACAGGATCCTGTTTACTATTTGACTATTTTTTTAATACGACTGTCACAGTCGACCCTGCAACTTGTTTTGTACGGCCGACTGTGACATTTGCAACATTCTCTACCAACTTTTATCTTTTACAGGTCCATCAACTTGAGATTTTGTTTGAATTTTGAAAGGAGCCATCATTGAGACACTGGTTGAGTGAATTTTTGTTCAATTGCTACTTGTTTGAAGGACTTGAACAAAGAAGGAAGGCTTTCAAGTTTTTGACATTCATTTGTACATACTTCAAAATTTTTTAATCATGGGATCACAAAGTCGTAATAAGAGGAAAGATAGGAAGCTATTGACCCCTGAAGAAATTGAAGAAAAGAGAGAGGAGGCAAAAAGACAAAGAGATAGAAGAATAAATATTCGATCAATGAATAATGCTGAAGCATCCAATTCCACAACTATTGAAGATAAAAACATTGAGGAGACCATGGATGTAGACGATGCAAATTTGCAAGAGGTGAATGTGGAAACTAATACAATTATACAAACTACTCTTGGTATGTCTTCAAATCCCCATTTCAATGCTATGGAGAATGTTTCAATAGGCACAAATGTAGGTACGTCTTCAAATCAACCTTTGAATGAAATAGAAACGGTGTTGATAGGACATTTAAAAGAAGTTGGATATAACAATGTTGAGATCGATAATATTCGTAGAGATCAAGATTTGAGACAAATTGTTGTTGAAAATGAAAATAAAAATCTTTATGTTGAAAATGAAAATGAAAACCGTTTTGTTGTTGAAAATGAAAATAAAAATATTTTGGTTGAAAATAAAAATGAAAACCGTTTTGTTGTTGAAAATAAAAATGAAAATCTTTTTGTTGAAAATGAAAATGAAAATTGTTTTGTTGTTGAAAATAAAAATGAAAATCCTTTTGTTGAAAATAAAAATAAAAACTATTTTGTTGTTGAAAATGAAAATCGTTTTGAAGTTGAAAATGAAAATGAAAATCCAGGATGTGATGTTGAAAATGAGATTTTTTTTAAAATTGAAAGAGATGTTTTGGATAAACTTCCTGGTATGATTTCTTGGAGACAAATAAGAACACATGCCAATAGATTATACAAAGATTTTTTTTTTCGTAAAAAACTATCATTTCAATGTCAACTAATAATGCAATTAATGAGAATGTGGAAATTGAGAAAAGTAATGAAAATGTTAGGCATTTTTATTAAACCAAGAAGAAACGATCAATCACTAAAACATGCTATGTCTACTGTTGCTAGTACCATTGAGTCCACTGGAAAGAATAATCGATCTAAAGATAAGAATGTAGTAAGACGAGCTATATCAACTGCTATAGTTAATAAATCAACTTTGAATAGAAGAATGGTAAGCAATATTAGTGGAATTCTAAAAATACATCCTAAAACATTGGTAAGAGCGGCAAAAAGAAGAGAAAGTATAGAAAATGATCCAATCAACCAATGTTGGAGTTTTAGTGGTCGACTCCTGAGATTTGACATGAAACTAAATGTTGAAATCAAACATTTGATCGCAAAATATTGGCATGATAATACTAAAGTATCATCTAATGCTAGAGATGTTTTAAAATTAAGAGTGGGGTCCAAAGTTCGTGATCCTCATCCAAAACACCTATTAGATATAAGACAAACTGAATTTTATAAAAAAATTTGTGGTGAATTAGTGTTACCTGGTAATATTAGAATAAGTCAAAGATCTTTTGAAAAATGTAAACCATGGTATGTAAAGATTAATAAGCAACGAATATCTTGTTGTTGTAAAACACATGTTCAATTTCATTATTATTATGATGTGTTTCGATATATATGTTGTACTTTACATACTAACATGATTGTACATGAATGTGATATTAATATGCCACTTGAAACAATAAAAGAGTTTATATCAAGTTTGTTTTGTGAAAGATCTAATGAGAAATTATTTTATTTAAGTTCATGTATTTCTAGACAATGCACTAGTTGTGGCAATCTTTCTTTCTTAAGAGTTTGTATGCATGAAAGTGTTGAAAATGATTTTGGACAACAATTAGTGGATGTTAAAAGATTTAAGAATGTTGAATATTCTTTAAAAGATGGAAAAATTAGAAAGCGTTGTGATTTAATTATAGAAAAGGTTAGTGTACATACATTCATATCAGAGTTTAAGAGTAAGATTGTACCAAAATATGTCAAGCACTCTCAACAAGCTCGATGGCTTGATGGACAGTTTCGTGCATGTAGAAACACATTTTCACTTGGTACTATACTATTAGTGGTTGATTTTACGAAAAACTATACTCTAGCTCCACAAGAGGAAATCCAATCATAATATTACAATTCAGTGTAGGTGGCCATGTTTGTTCATATTGTTTATAGACATGCAGATGATAGCATAGATGATGATAGAAAAGTTTTGAGGGAGTATCATTTCTATTTGAGTGACAACCAATTACACTTGTCAGAGTTTGTTCAATATTGTTTCAATATATTTTATACAAATTTAAGAGAAAGAAGAATCCAGATGACAGAACATCTCATATGGTCAGATAATTGTACGGGGCAGTTCAAGAATGCTTGAATGTTCTATTGGTTAAGTAGGGTTCACAAGGAACATAATGTCCAACATATGTGGAATTTTTTGTAACCTAGACATGGTAAAGGAGAACATGATGGAGCTGGTGTGTGTGTTAAAAGAAATCTTGCTAGACAACAATTGAAATTTGAGGATGCAGTAAAATTTAAAGATGCACGTGGGATTGTGAATTGGTGCAATACAAGATTATGTACACCTGGATTAAGTGAGTACTCTACAGTTCACCTATTCTTTTGGTTGGTTGAAGAAGAAAACATTCTACCTAGACTTGATTGCGGGACAATTAGTGGATCTACTAAATGACATTCATTTAGGAGTTCGAATGCAAGTACATGGACTATCTGGACAAGGTAGCTTGCATGTTTTTGTCAGTTTTGCATTTCAGGAGATTGGGAAGCATGTGAGAATATAGAATGGGTTGAAGAGTGGAAGCAAAGACCGTTGACACCTGCACAAGCACACGATCAATATGAAACGACAATTGAAGACAATGATCAATTGTTTGCATCAGACGATTATGAGCATGTTTCAGACCTTGTACAAGAAGGTAATTTAATTCAAATTATTTCATTTTATTTCACTTCATTACTATTTTGTAGTGCTTTTATTTATTTATATGTGTACATATGAATGCATGTATGTAGATTGGTCAAATTTTATGGACATGTGCAAGTTATTGAATCAAAATTTGTTTGTAGGACATGTGTATGCTGTTGTTACACCTGAGGAGAATGAAGAGGAAACAAAATATTGGTTGGCGCATTGTGTGGAGACTAAACATAAGTTAACAACACCTCAAGAAGATGATGATGGCTTTCCTCATCCAACAGGTTTGCTGATCCCCTTAAGACACCCCCTTAAGCAAATTTTGATAACAAGTTTTTGATCCCCTTAAGCAAAATTTGAGAACTTCTTTGATCCCCTTAAGCAAATTTTGAGAATTTCTTTGATGATGGCTATGATTATCCAATAGGTTCGGTGGTGGTTGTTGGCACTTGGCTATGAAAATACCTAAAAAGGAAGAATGGTTTGCCTACATTCGAAGATTATGAAACACATTAGAAGATTATACACTACTCACATTTGGTGTTAGCAACAAATATAAAACTGGAGAGGTATCGTGGAAAACCTGCAAATAAAGAGCTATGGTCAATTTCTATGGAAGACCATGAGACAATCATCGATGCGTTGGAAAAAAAAGAGGATGGAGATGGTACAATAGAATAAGTAAATACAGGTAAATATAGTTAAATAGTTTTATATTGTTATTTTAAATACATTAAATACATGTTTTGATATTTCTTGTGCGTTATTAGTTGAAGTTGATTTAAATTGTCCTTTTATATCCTTAGGCTATCATCACATACTTTGAAACAAAAACTTGAGAGGACGTAGATTAAACCTATATGTACATGTGTGAGGCACTTGTAAATACAGGTACAAGTTGTGTAAATAGATAGTTTTATATAAATTAAAATATATGTTTTGATGATATATTGATATTGCTTGTATTATTTTTATATCAGGTGGCGTGAAGACCTGCTACATTCCCCACAAGTTTCAAATTTTCTTGAGATGGCATAGCCACATTTTGTAAACATTATTTTGAGTTGACATATATGTACATACACAATTACATTATTACACAAATTTGTATACATGTGTATGTACACAATTATACTCTACACTTTTATACATCAAAATTATTATTCTATATATTTTGTTTGTTAAATGTACATGTTTTTCTACTTTGAATTTACTTTAAATTTGATTGTATTATTGTTAAATTTGGTTGCCTTGGGCAACTTCACCAATTTTTGAGAACTTAAGACACCCCCTTAAGACATCGTATTAGGACCCCTTAAGACATCCCATTACGACATAAATTAAGACATTAGATTGTTCTGATGAGTCATCCTAAATTACATCAATTATGATTAAATATGAGACATGTAGTTTGAATTCTTTGATCCCCTTAAGAAGTCCTATTAGGACCCCTTAAGACATCATATTACGACATATAAAGTAACATAGGCAAGATTTGGATGAAATATAACATAGTGGTTTCTTAAGTTAGTATTTATAAATGCTTACACATAGACTAGTGATTAACTCACAAGTATAAAATATATTATTCTATTGTCAACAATTGAATTAATATAGAAACTGAGCACTAGTTTTCCTCATTTGGATATATTTTCCTAGTACAAACTGAAATACACTTCCATGTAAGACAACCATTGGCCTAATTTCTCTACACTAATTTCTCCATCATATGATTAGATATCAGTTTTGGCCTCATGTTGAAAACCTTATTAGATTTTAGAGTGTCTTTTTGTGAAACACCAACCTCATGTTTACCTCCATCTTGGTGCACCCTATTTCCATCCATTCTTGCTATTAGGGTGAGTGTCATACTTTCTAGCCTATCTAACTTTCCATTAACCATGGCTATCCTAGCCACTTTTGCTTATAATTCCTAAAATATTACTTCTACATCTTCTTCTATTTCCATTGTTTCATATCTCACACTTCTTAGCCAATCCCTTGATTCGACCTTAGGCTCAAAAGGTACTAGAATCCTATTTTCATTTGATCTCATGTTAGACATAAACCAATAAGCTTATAAAATGACAATCTCAAGTTATTCAAACCCAAATTATATCACTTGATTGATAAACCTTTAGGTTAATAACCATAGTGTTGTAACAACAATGGTTACAACACTAAGCTATCTCTACTCATTCTACTCTCACCATATGTTTCCTCATTATTCTATCAACATATACTAGTTTGGAAGTTGAAACATTTATCTATTATTTAATTTAGGACCTGTGTAAACTATTTTTAAAATTGCTCTTCATAGTACATATAAATTATGCCACTTTCAATATAATGATAAAAATAAATAAGTAATCAAGTTATTTATTTTAACTTATACATGGCAATTTCGAATCACTCTAAATTTTTTAGAGCAACTTATTGGCAAGGCCGCATCATCAAATATGATGCCACATCAACACACTTTTTGTTGAGGTGTCAAATAGTTTCCTAAAAAAGGGTGGACCAATGGGTGTGCATTAAGTCATGTTTTGATGGTGCACTGATATGGCAAGTGGTCTATGCTTGGAAGTGGGTAATTGTTGTTGAGGGATGTAATGTGTAGATTTCTAATGTCTAGACACAATTGGATCTCTCCATTTTTCTTCCTGACTAGGACAAGGTTTGACACCCATTCAGAATGTTAGATAAGCTTGATGATACCTTCTTCCTTCATCTTTATCAACTCCTTTTTCTTTTGGGGGGCTAATCTTGGATTTATTAGTCTTTATTTTTGTCAGAAAGGCTTTGCATTAGTTTGGAGAGGAATTGTATGATGAAATAAGTCCTCTTTGTAAGATTTGAGTTTATCATAAGACCATGCAAAACACTTCCTAAATCTTCTCAGCAATGCAATCAACATTTTCTTTTCAAAAGGTTTCAGTTTCTTGCCAATGAATCTCATCCTGAGAACTACTTCACTACCTAGTTTCACACATTCAATATCATCTTCACTGATTGACCTAATTCTAACCTTATAGCAATCTGTACTATCAAAAATTATTTCTAATGCTACTAAACCTTAAAATTTAACTACATCTTGGGTATGTTTGTCAATTGTAGCATCATTGGGAACATTAGCAGGTTGTCATGACTCATTTACAATAATGATGTAAGATAAATCACTCTCTATCTAGATGCTTAGGAATTTTTAGGAGCTCCCCTATTGGCATTAAAATTCTAACTTGTCTCATGACTTGAGCTACATCAATAGGCTTATAGTTGGGCAAAGAGGCATTTTGTGGAATGGTTACATCATTTGCATCAAGAATGAACTACATAACTTAAATAAAAGAAGTTACATCCTTACCTGTTGGTTCTTTTCTATTTTATTTGTCTCCATCTTACTTTTTTAGTGGCCTAGATTGAACTTACTTGGCTCTATTCTCAAGATTCCCTAATTTTTTAGGAGTATCTGCAACATCTTATGGTACATCATGCTCATGATTTTTAGCCACATATTTCTTGTTTACTACTTTAATGGATCATGTGGGAGATAGCAAGTCTCACACCACAATGAAATTTCTTGGAGATTCACATGATCTCTTCTTAGAGCATCTAGGGTTTCTTTATCTTGTTGCAATGGATTTTTTTGCTTAGGAATCACTTTCCTATCATTTTTGTATGGTCTCTTGGACAAATTAGTGTTATAAGGCCTATTATGCAACCACTATCCTTCATTGAAATATGGTGCAATATTATGAGGAGGTAACTCCTTCTCATTCCTTACCACTTTGTATGACAAGTCCTTCATTGTACCCATCAGCTTATCTAATTTATCTTCAGTGACTTCCAAGCATGGGCCTTAAATGCAAAAATACTATCACACCTATTGGAACATGTTCAACAATTGGGTCCTTTCCCCTATGATATGATATTCAGATATGTTGTGTATATAAATTGATACGTGTATCTAATGTAAAATTGATGGTTATAGATTGAAATTATAGATGAGGGTGTCAAAATTTAATACTCTATGGTTAAAAAAAAAAGAATTTTTTTTTTCAATAAACTTATATCTTTAGAATTAATAGAAATAATATTGATCTTAAATTCTTTTGTGTGCTTAATACATTGTCAAACATTGTTAGATCATTGGAGAATAATTTTTCTCGCACACTAGCATTCTAAAATTATGTATTCCAAGACTAGCTTGCATCCTAGTAAAATGTTTGTGAATCTATTAAAAAGTTATCCTTTCAATTTTTCTGATATCAAGAATCAAGAAAGTGAAGTAACTCATACTTACATATCCTCTTGGTCCTACTTACTTTCTCTTTGTCTTTTCCCTTTATAAAGAACTTTTACAAGTAAAACACATTACTAGTTAAAATAGTGGAAGTCTTTCATATTGACCATTACTTATTTAATATAAAAAATGTGGTACATTTCCATAACCAAAACAACATGATATTAAGATAAAAGCTAGAACTTCTCTTTTTATCTATACATTAGTTAGCTCGTTCTATTAATACAAAATTTTGATAATGTTCATTATCTAATTTCTAAAGGCACAATATATAAGAATTGCCAACAATAATATAAATGAAGTAAAAAAATTCCCATAAAAACCAATTATAAGAAGATGTTAAATTGTTTTCTCACTATAAAAACCAATTAGTTTTTGTTATTTTTTATTAGAACCCCAATTTCTATATATATTTAAATATAAGATATCTTGTGTCATTTCTATTTCACTTAAATGTTTATGGACATAAAATACTGAAATGAAATAAAGTCTGGATGTTCAATAATATATAAAGTCCATGACAATACAACCCATGTTCAAAATATAAAGTCCATGAAACAATACATACATATATATATATATATATATATATATATATATATATATATATATATATATATATATATATATATATATATATATAAAGTCCATGAGAAACAATATATATGTAGTCCATGAAATAGTCAAATTATATAGCCCATGAAATTACCTAACTCATATTGTCTCTGTAATCAAGAGACCTCTTCACACCATGCGAACTACTCAGATGACCCGAATCACTCTGTAGAAGAGAAAGATTTAGATGAAATGTAATACCCTGCAATGAAGACCTTAGGGAACAACACATCTATGCTATGCAATGCAGAATATTTTTTTTTTGTATAAGATAACAAAGTAATGTTTAACAAATCAATACACATCATTAAACTAACAACTTGTCTTCTAAGGTTCCATGGTTGCATTACTTGACAAATTAATCAACATAATATAACATGCAATACTAACTAACATCAGCAAATCATTCTAAATCTATTGCACTAATGATTATACATATACATCTCCATTTTATGACATCAGTTAGATAATCAACTTGATCAAGATTACATGTACATATTCAAAAGTCTATACATATGAGTACATCATTATGTAGTTACATTATCACTATCATGATTACATCTGAATACATATATTATGAATCAACTCATACACAGGATAGTACATGCGCATAATAGCTGTCTTCATAAACAAGTATAAGATCTGATGTCTGATACACAAGATATATCCTCCTCGCTCACGAACAACGGCAAGGGAAAAAACCAATGGATAAAGCTCTTCCACTCGACCATGTGGAACCCTGAGGTCCACCCCCCAAGGTAGGAGTTAACATAAGGTCCCCACTACAACATACAGTCAGGTAGATAGTAGACTAATGACAACCCATGACTCCAACATCACAAGTCACCATCACAAACAACACAACAGTACTTCCAGAAGCGAACACTTAACAAATGGGGAGAGTACAACTAGGGAATGCTAAGCTGCAGTAAGGAGAGTGTTATCGCATGGTCCTAACATGGGTTACCCAGGCAATCTCTCTCTAGACACCGGCCCCCATCTATGGTTACCTTGGTAGTCTCTCTCTAGACACCGGCCCCATAGGGTGACACATGCGGAATCAACCTTCCCTTCATGAGGACAAGGAAGTTGATTTTGCCAACCAGGCCTTCTCATCTCAGCCTTAGTCTGAACTAGCACTACAGGCATGAATGAGGAATCTAATTATCTTGTTAGTGTGAGAACTACCCAACCCCTAGGTTTATTATTAGGTTATCACTTGATTACCAACTCCCAATGGGTTACCCTGGCTAGCCCCTTTGGCACCGGCCCCACATTGGAAGCCACTCCCCTACCTACAACTAGAATACCCTACTCAACAAGCATAGCAAACATCATCATGACAACGAGGATACATGAACCATGCAAGGCATTAACCATCTTGCATAACAACTATCCTTATATCAACATGTATATATAACAATGCAAGACGTTGACCCTCCAAAACATAATCATAAGGGCAAAACTCCTAAACCATTGCCCATAACAACACATATTCATTACATCTCTATGATTTCCATGTCTCCCCATTCCACAACTCACCACAAAACTCGATACAAGACAAATACAACTAAAGGACAACAATGCATCCACAGAGAAGTACATTGATCATTCACCTTGTCTTTTAATCCATACATAACTAGAGACGACATGCTTCTTAAAACATCATGATCTCAAGAGATCTATCAACACAATACATGGAATCAAGACATCCCATGCTAAGCCTCTGGAACACTAGCCACACAGGTAGATACAAAATCAGAAGACTATATGAACTAGTTCATGACCCACAAATTGAATTTACTAAACATATTCCGAGCAATCAATTACACTTATAATTAAATTATGCCTTCTTTACAACTTAACTACTATAGCAGATTGCAATTGACTAAGTTATTACAATAGTATATTAACATTAAAATATAGCTTATCATTTGATTGTATTCTTATTAAGGAATAAATCTATAATTACCATAAAGTTAACCACATGTAAATATTTATTAAAATAATTATTTAGTTGATTTACAAAGATACAAATATCATTAACCTAGCTAAAGTAAACCACTATTGTCATTGTTATAAATCAAATAAATTAAATAATTACAATGTAATCTAAATTCAATTCTTGCGGATAACTTGAGGGTTCTTATTTATTTTATAACCATATAAAAACCCTACATCTCGTAATAACATATTTAACTTAAAAGTAAAAAGAAACGATTTTAATTACTTCTACATACACATCGATTACAAATACTTATAGATCAAATATTATTGGTCTAACTATCACAACATATCCGAGTAATCAAAGTACATATACAAAAAAAAGGGATCTAGTTCAACAAGTCATTTATAAAGAGAAAGTGATAGATTCCAATACCACATTACATTTCATTTATCCACTCTACTATTCAACATATCAAATTTTCATTAATTTCCAATCTAATATACAGTCTTTCCTTATCATGTTCCATTTACATTCTAAATTAAATAAAAATAATTTGATCATATAAATTTCGATAGCTTGATTTAAATAAATCACGTGACCAATATAATAATAATAATAACAATAATAATCATAAAATACCATAGATCATTTGTTGGCAAATATTTTTCGTCCAAAGTCATTAAATAACTAACGTTACACTTTGTTAACAAATCTACTATAAATAAATAATCATATCAATGGAATTATAAAATTGTATCCATACAATAAGATTTATAGCAACCACATTTCTTGACAGTTCAATAATCTAATAATTTAATCCAGTAACCTTAAAAAAAAACTGATCTAATTGTATCAAGTAATAAATTATAATACTCAACTTATATTTGATTTGAACTACTAACCAAATACTAATAAAACTCAAGTAAGACTCCAAAAGGGATCAGTTTGCTACACTTACGTTGTCATAAATATAAGAATGAAGTATGTATGGAATTGAACATTTATTTAAACCTGGGGAAAATGACAAGACAAATTTACTCATGACACGGCAAATTTACTCATGAATGAGCAACATATAGACATGAAACTCTCCTTAGTGAGTAAATCCTATGCGTTAGAATATAAAGTTGAAAATTAACCAAAGATCATTATTGTTTAGGGGGCCTACACCATTCTTCCTAGGTGTTGGAGGAAAATCTTAGGATGGATAGCGCAGCCTCCCAAAAAGTTCGATGGGATAAGGATGAAAGAAGGAATTTGTGCATATTATTTTATTTTATTTTATTTTTATGATGTGGATTTCAACCATATCAGTGGTGGGAATTTACCTGAGCAACCAAACCTAACCCTAAAATGCCATTGGCATCCACTACTCATCTCAATCTCAGAGTATTATGTAGAGAGGGTAGTTGAGGAATGAAATCAGATAAAATTTCTCAAAGGGGTGTAATCTCCTGGAATGCAATGAGGTGCAAGATATGTACAAAATGGATTTGGTGAAACGACTTAAGAAACTTAAAAGCAAATGCAAATTGCAGGTGTAAAGCCAGACGCTAAAACCTTTGCCAGCATTTTGTCAGATATTAAAGTGGAAATGCTCTGGTAGACATGCACGCAAAAATGGAGAAGTATAGATAAGGCATGCGACTGTGGGTGGACGTCTCAATGAGATGCTGTCATACGAAATGCAATGATTGCAGGGTATGTACAACAACGATCACTCTTAATGTCATCTTTGGCCGCGCACACCATAGTATATTGAATCTTTTAAGTCGTACATGTCATTGTCCATCGAGCAAGCATATTATAAGGAAGGCAGTTTGATAAGTTCTCAAATAAAATAGTTAATACAGCTCATGATACTTTAGTCATAAAGCAATTATCGGATGAACAACTATGGGTGAGAGCAGATTTGACAACTTCTATAGTAGCTGCAATTGGTATTTAACCAGACTCTGCTGACTTCGCCAACATTCATCGAACTGGCGCATGTGGGCATACAGGTTCACTGGCTGGAAGCTGAGAAAGCTTCATATTAATAGTTTGCCCTAACAGGCAGTGCACAAAGGCCATAAGTTTTCTAAAATTTATGAAGAAAGTTAACAATGCCAGATGACTTATGAGTGCAGTGTGCCTGATTGCAACACTCATCAAATACTGACCAAAACAAAAGAAAACTTTCCATAGACCAAATGTAAGGCTATGATTGAGCACTAAAAGAAGAGCAAAAGCACACTTGGATGAGCTCAATGGGAATTCATGGAAGAAACCTAAGTTCAAATCCCTCATAGACAAGTTTCAAATTGAGAAAACTACTCCTTCCAATAGGCATTTATGGCAAATGCTCAAGTTTGAATCCGGGAAAGATAAAATTTAACATTGGGAAAATCACTGCATCGAACGGGCATCCATAGCAAAGACTCAAAATCAAATCATCAAACGACATGTTTAAAACTGAACAAATTACCGCATCCAAATCTGGGCGTGACTGTGGCATACTTAAAGAGATTATACCAGGTCCAGCCCTATGTAAATTTGACCCCATAGATAAGCATGGTCGGGTCGTCTAATACAAACTTATTCTTCGTCTAAAAAGGGGCTAATTTTGGGTAATCTAGACTTGACATTAAAACACAATTAAAATTGTGTTGAATGCACAAATGTGGTGAATGGGAAACAAATTATATTCCATTGAATCTAAAGCAAATGGAAAATTTGTGACAGGTCTCAAAACTAAATATAGGTTGGAGGTCCATAGTAATTTCCAGTTTGCTCTTAAAGAATCTAATACCAAATCCTGAATAAATCCCATCAATGGAGGAAAACACAAATAATCTAATTCCATTAAAATTTCATATGCAATAGGCATAAATCATATACAGTTGCATACCTGAAGTTTGTTAAGCTTTTCCAGAATGTCCTTTCCTCTCCAAAATGCAAACCCCCTTCCCTTCTCTTCCAGAAATCTCTCTCCTCCCAAACTAGGACTCAACTCCTCGGATAAATGCAAGAGACATCCTCTCTTCCCAACAACCCACTTTCTCAAAACAAGGATTGAACTCCTCGAGTAAATGTAGAAACATGCCTCTCTTTTCCCAACAACCCACTCTCTCGTGAGATTCGAAATTAACTATATCAAAAGACTCCCAAATCCTCCAATTTGCAATTGACGACACATGGCATAAATTTGCCTATCCCCAAAATACTGAATACATGGTATAAAGCGACAACCCTAATTTTTTTTTAACCTTAAAATATTATCTTTATTACTATAAATTTATTTTATCACAATTTATAATTGTTTATTCATCTTTATTTATGTATCTTGTTTTCTTTTTAATTTTATTCATTTACGACTTGTAATTTATTATTTCATTTAATCATTTAACACATTTATTTATTTATTTACTATTTTCATGTTAGTTTTACCAATTATCAAATAATTAAATCCTTTATAATTAATAAACAACACATGATTTCCCTAACAAAAGTCTATTTAACTTCGCTTAAATTTAACCTTATCTTAATGAAGTACTAACCAGGCTTAAGTCAACACTTTAAATTGGATAAACCCAACTTACTAGATGATACCTACCCCCATGTAAAGCCACAGGACATGACGACAAAATAACGACAAACAGTCCAACTGACGGTGATGACAGGATACAATACTGAGAACTCATCCTCTTTGAGGATGTTGACTGAGTAGGGAACCTTATGCTAACTCCAATCAACAACTCCATTGGCTAGGGCACGCTCAGACCTGGTAATTCAGGTGGAGTCGATGCCCGGTACTTGCATCCTGCAACAAACAACAAGGTTGTACATATATATATATAAACATGTAGTCATAAACATAATGAATGGAAGTCATAGTGTGGCAGGGTACTCGGACATGAGTAATGCGACATTGTTCCATTCATGTAAAAACATCATTAAATAACTACATCCATTACCAGTAATGCATCATAATTATGTTCGAATAACACATTAAACTCAGGATAACATTAATCTATAATCATCAAATATGCCCATCAAGATCAAGGAGAATATAAACCATAACATACTAGTCCAAATATCTCGAAACTATAAATATGCAATATAAGACTATCAACTATACTAGAACTGTCATAGGAAATATGAAAATAACAACTATCACAAGCCAAAAGCGAGGGGCATTACATGAAATCAAATGTAAGATGATTAAAAAATGATTTAATGACAATTTAATTTAAATAATTTATCATTACATTTTAAAATTACCGTGTGAGGCTGAGAGGCATGCTCTGGTGCACTTGGACCTATAGTCTCTACATGCTTTGAATCAATCTACATGTATAAGAGAAAGAAAGTTGAAATTAGATGTAAGACGATTTTAAAAATGATTTAATTCAATTTAATTTATAATTTATTATATTTAAATTATTATACTGTAAGAGGTTGTTGTGCATCCTCTGTTCTAGGACCTGTCTATACAGGCTTAGCTACATGACATGTCTCAAGCTGTAAAAGAAAAAAGAATTTTTAAGTCAACATATATATTCTATTGAAATTTACTTTAAGTTCACAATGTATATATTTTAATTGACTTTAAATATAATCAAAATTTTAAATTATACCGTATCAGGCTGCCCATCTCCTCTGTCCTCCTACTCTACATGTGTTGTAGGTGGAATGGCATGAACATGATGAAATGTGTCACTAACAAGCTCCTACAAGGTCATTTATAACTCAGCACATGTGTACAAATTAGGTTAAAACATATATTACATGTAGACATAGATATGTTTGTCAACAACCTGGAATGCAGTTGACTCCTGATATAAACTTGGATCATCCAAGTATGATGCAATGCCCATCCTCATTGTTGTGTCAACCTACATAGACATATTTTTTTAATATATATTAAATAGTACATGCACGTTTTCAGATATAGTGAATTCAAAATAGAAAAATCTAAGTATATATATAGTTTTTTAAAACAATATACATACAAAAGGGTCATATGAGATGCCCAATGATGGAGGAGCACTCGAGACACCCTCAGATGGAGGATTCAATGTGGAAGAACCCTGAACCAACATAAATATTTAATGTACATGTTCAAGATTGAATTACAAATTAAAATCAAGTGAATAAAATTATTTAAAATATAAATCATTCAAAATACCCCAAATAGGTGCCCGAGATGAACAAGTGTCGATGAAATATTAAATCAATCAATGGTCCCTGTTGCCATCATCTACACCAAACAATTTGATTGTTAAAATATTAAAATTTAATTGATCTCTATATGTTCATTAAAAATATGTGCTTAAAATTGTTATATATTCAACATGTGTGTAACCTATATATACCTGTGTCGAATGATTAGTGGGATGATCCTTAGCAAATAGATAATCAACAAATGATTCACCCATATTATCAGATGCTGCATGTGTAGCTGAAGTGGGTGCAGCTGCTTGATAAGGTCCATAACACAACTGATTGCAACTCGTACATGTATGAGGCATCGACACATGTGGAGTGGTACTAGGACCACTTCCACCATCATCTCCTCCATGGTCTCTAACCCGAGCTACCATCATAGAAGTTTGCTCATCTAGGCTACCTAAGAGTGCACTCAATGTGCCTAGTGCGGATACCCCGCACGATGCCGTAAGGGCATAGGAATGGCAGCAGCAGGAGGGTCACTAAGAGGTTGAACATGCACAGGTCGTTGGGGATCAAGCTGTGCCCCCAACCTCTGTTGTGGCATGCTGCCACCAACACCTTGGAATGATCTAAATCAAAATAGTTGGGTTTCTGATTCATAACAAACTCTACATATAATTTTCTCAAAAAATATAAAGGAACCTCACAATTAGCATGAGGTGGATAATCAAACACCATCCACCATTTGTCCCAAAAATTGGTAGACATTCCTTCATGTCTACACCACCTAATTGATATTCTTTTCTTATGTGCAGGAATAGGTTCATTTGTGATGGGGTGTCTAAAATATTGCGCTAAATGACCTTTTGTGATTTTAAGATCTAAAATATCCTTATAGGAGAGGCCATCAACATAAAATTGGTGCCTCTCCTCTCTCTATTTTTGGAATCCATCAAAGTCTGAGTCAATAGACCTCACAGAATCTACAATGTTTTGCATCAAAGTTGCAAAACGTACCACATGAAGTGGCATGAATTATTCACTATGAATGGAATTCAATTTTTCTTGTATGGAATCCACATTTTTAGTAATTATGGCTCGCAAGCGAGCCTGGTCAATTCTAGGTGGGGGTCCAGGTGGGATGCCTAGAGGTGGGGGTGGAGGTGGGGCATCTGGATGTGGGGGTGGGGGTGGAGATGGTGCATGTTCATCTTGTGCATTGAGGAAGTCCTCATCATCAAAGTGAATATCATCCATGATGATATATATAAAAAATATGAACCTGCATATATACATATAAACATACAAATTTGAGTACAAAATTAATTTTCAAGAATCTATATATATATAAATTATAAATAAACATATACATGTTGAAAAATTATAAATTATAAATAAACTAGATAAATTATACATGTTTCAAGAAATTACACTTGAAATATTTAAATTAAATGTACATCTATACATGTGCATACAAATTTCAAAATGTAAGAGCTATTATAGTGAACTATGTAATTTTCAAATTGAAGTTGGGATTTTCATTCGAGACCTAAATTTTGATTCTTGGTGGAAAACTATTTAGATGAGTATCTAGATGAAGTTATAGGCATGAAGTTTTAGGCAAATGATTTTAGGTGTGTATATATTGATGGTTTGAGTCTAGTTGAGGGTGTACATAGTATTCATCTTTTGAAAGGAGTTTTGGAGTCTATGCCATATGTTTAGTCTTATAGTTAATAACTCCTAATGTGGTCCTAGTTTCCATTTTCCCATTTGATGACCTTCAAGATTATTTCATTGTATACCTTCATGTATAAAGTCTAAAATGTGGTCACAATGTATTATAAAGGATTTGGGAGAGATTATTATTTTGTTACCATTGTCTAAGTCTGTAGCAAGTCAAAGATACAGATTATATTACTAGTGCTAAAATAAATTTGAAAGGGTACATAGATCATGAGTACTTATAGTGAGGGAGACAAGAAAGATCAATTTAAGACTATACAGACAATCATGTTAGGTTCAATCAAATACTAGGACAATCATGGGAATAAAAGGGTATCTTTGTTTCAAGACTATCTAAAGGTTTGTTAAAAAGATTTGCATGCATATATTATCAAGGTCATGAACTATGCTTATGAGTTATCGTCTCATTCATCTTGTCACAACCAAGTCTCAATAGGACTGTCCTATAATTGATTTTGTTATCTATGACTATCATTATGGTGTTTGATCATAGGGTGTTTGGTATCAAGGTTAAATGTCAATATGAAGGACTATCATATCAAAAGATGCCTCTTAAGGACTCAGAGAGATATCATTAGCCAAGCATTGTATTGTCACAATAGTTAGAGTATAGCAGTAGGGCTATTAGTACTACCATAATGAATTTGTTGTCAAGGTTTGTCATCATATGTTAAGTCCAAGGTTTCAATTTTGTTAATTTTTCTATGGAGTTGGCTATTGGTTTGATGTTAAGTACTCATTAGATAGAAGATCCAACATTTCCTATGGCAAAGCTAGAAATAGTTTGTAATGGTTTTGGATGAATTTCTCTAACTTTATGACTATCAATATGCTTGGTTAACAAATACAATAGTCATGCTTGCATTCATTTGAACATTGGATCAATCATGAATTCATAAGTTGGATATGTGTTTGAGTATGTGAAGATTTGAGTGAATCAAGACTCATTTGTAAGCATCCATTTCTTAGAGTGTGGTTTTAGAATTAAATGTCATGATCTAATCTAAATGGATTTCTGAGAGGCAAGGATTTGATTTCCTAGAGGGCAATCCATCAAACCCTAACTAAGTGGGTTTCATTAAACATACCAAGAAAACCATAAGAAGATTATCATTTACGCACCATGTGCAGTACTAGGTTTCTTGATCGGTCCTATTTCAATCATGATATGATAGGAACAATTGTGTTGATCCTTACCATTTGATAGGAAAGAGGAAATCATCATCTTAGCATCAACTTTAGTATCTTGTATAATGTTGTCATGACCATTAAGAACTATTAATTGTTATTAAATTCCTAGATTGTTATGGACCTTTAAGATAGCCTTAAACCAATAACAAACTTGTCATGAGGAATTCAGTTGGGTTGTTACATCATGATTTCTCTAGGATTAGTCATTGATCATAAGATTGTCATCTTACCTTATTATCAAAAGTCCATCAAGGAAAACATGTGAAGACTGTCACATTCACATGATGAACTACAAAGGGACAATGAAATTGTTATTAAGATGTAAGACTCCTCTAGAGATTCAATTGCATTATATTCATAATCAAAGAGACATAACCATGTGGTAATGATTAAATCTTCCACTTTTAAGATAGATGATGAGGTAATAAGGTTCTAGGATACTATCATAAGGTAGAAGGCAGTCATGAATGAAATTTAATGAGAAATCACATAGACTATTGATCACTATGATTGTCCCAAACCTTAAGAACAATTTAAAACTCTATTTTAATATCAATATATCCATGAAGGGTGAATGTTCAAATGCATGATCTATGTTATCATGATGTCATAGAAACCAATGGACTATCATACCACCCTAGAATCATAATGAACATCTACAAGACTATAACTAGACTTGGAAAACTACCTTGAGGTGGATCTCTTATGCATGGCAACATGATGAAATCCTAAATTTGGTGAAGTTGCCTATGGCATCCAAATTTGATAATGGAGATAGGATTGACTACTAGTTGCCTAGGACTAATCTGAGTATTCAAAGATGAATATATTCTGATGATTTACAAGATTTAAAAAATGAAGACTTTGATGCGTTGTTTAACTTGTGATTGTAGTGATGATCTAGCTAGATAAAGATATTAGTTGATGGAATGGAGATATGTTGTTGTTCCATCCATGGAAACATCATGATTTTGAGTTGTACAGGTACACATTTGAAGCAAAAAATGATAAAAAATGAAGGTCCAAAGAGGTCCTAAAGCTAAAATGAGATGGAATTTTCTATTAGATACCTAATTTGCATCCTTAGACATTATTGCTACAACATTTCAAGAGCCTTTATTTTTTGATTTAGATTTGGGAAACCATGGAGATGGATTGATAAAGGTTTGATTATGAAATAAAGGTTTGATTATGGTTTGTTGTAATTTTTTTGCATGACAGTTATCTATTCAATAATGCCTTTAAAATACAGTGGCATACATTAGTATAAGTAAATTTTATAAAAACCAAATATATATATCATCCCAATGCTATATAAATTTTGACAGTTTGTTCAAAATCTCTCCTTTCATATGATACAGTCGTTTCAAAATTTCAATTGTATTTTACAGCTAAAATGTCTAAATATAGCTATTCAACTCTCAAATTGAAATCAAATTTTGATAGTTTGTTCAAAATCTCTCCTTTCATATGATACAATATTTTCAAAATTTTAATTGTATTTTACAGCTAAAATGTCTAAATACAGCTATTCAATTCTCAAATTTAAACAAAATTTTGACAGTTTGTTCAAAATCTATCCTTTTATATGATACAGTCTTTCAAAATTTCAATTGTATTTTACAACTAAAATGTCTACATACAACTATTCAACTCATAATTTCAAACCCTAATAACAGTCTAGGTTTTAGATTTTGATTGTATTTTACACTAAAAAAGAAAGAAAAACATATAAAAAATGCATCACAGATGATTGAGAAATTGAAAAAGTGGAAAAATCCACTTACCTGAGCTTTTGATGGTCGGAAATGCTCTCTTTGCACTCGGGATCCCATTCTGTTTGCCACCTGTCGCTGGGGAAAATGGGGTTGCAGGCTTTTTTTTTTAAAATTTAATACTTTCACAAAACAAGATCCCATTTTTTGGTCCTAGGTTCGAGATCCCGCTAATAAATGGGATCCCGTTCTATATTTTAGACTTGAGATCCCAATCTATAACGGGATCCTGTTTTGTAGAAATGGGATCCCGTTTTTAGTTACCCGATTTCGGATTTTTTTCTAACTCTGAAACTTCCACCTTAAGTGGACTCATCTTTGTGCATGCACCCTTTATGGGCCCTTTTGTATTTGATTTGCTTAATAACATGAATCTCCTCTCACACATTCCTTGCTAAGCCTTGAGAATATCATGAATCCTTAGATCAAGAAGAGATCAACAATGCAAAAGCATTGCTAACATCATGACCCTTTATTAATTAATCATGTTGTCCTTTACCAATGATGTGGCTCCTTTGTATTTCTTTCCCAAAATCTCTTTGAAAATCATGTATGTCATTGATCGAATGATGACTTGTCTTAATCCAGAGCCTAGAAATCCTATTGAAGCGTCTCTAAGGAAAGTAATACTTTTTTCTTCACTTTTTTTGGACACACACGCTTCATTGATTAGATCTTGATTAATAGCCTCCCCTACTCATAAACTTTATGTAAAACTATTAGTAAATATGATAGTGTGTTCCCTTGGATCAAGAATAGTTCAATGGTGTTGTTGCTTAATTTTCACTTCACACACACATTAATCATTTTCCTTGTGGTGGATCTTATTTAAAAGGGATATAAGGTGAAGACCTTATAACATACTCATTTTTAATTATGATTCTATCAGCTTGTAGGGGATTTTCACTTGGTAGAAAAAGAGAATCGCAAAATTTATCCATTGGGCTATAAAGCCTTTATTTGAAAGAAATAGAAACAAATCAATAAAGAATGAAAATGATGAAGAATTTATTGACTTAATACACATTAGTGCTATCAAAAGTTGCTTCCAATCTTCTTCTAAAGGAATTTCAACAAAAACTAAGAAAGATTATTGTAGAGAGATATGACATCTAGCTAAAGGTCTAACCGAACCATTCCTACGTGCCATAGACTTCAAGAACTGCTCTATCAAAGTTTGACAATTTGTTTTTACTCTTAGGTATCTTAAGAGACTATGCCGAAACCATGTAGCTTGAAAGTATTAGGACACTTGGGGAATGAAATAGGGCCTCCTATATCATTTACCTACCTACCTTGATATGTTGGTACAGTTGGTTTGGCCCCACGAGGTGAAGAACATAAAATGTGACTCATGGCACCATTACACTGAACACCACTGAGGCATTTTGCAAGAATGCATCCATTGTTGACACAATCAAATCATTTTGAGTTGACAAAAATTGAGAGAGTTTATCATAGAGGAACCTGATATCTATTTTTAGGTCCAAACAGAACATTCCTAGGTGCCACGAATTTTGAGAACCGCTCTGTCAAAGTTTGGCAATTTTTGCTCTTAGGTCTCTTAAGAGACTTTGTTGGAACCTTGTAGTCTGGATTGATTGGGAACTTGGGGAATGAAATAGGACCTCTTCTAGCATTAACTTGCCCATCCCAATGTGTTGTCATAGTTGGTTAGCCCCATGAGTGAAGAATGTCAAATATGGCTCTTGGCAACATTATGTTAAATGTAAATGACACATTTTGCAAAAACACACCCATTGTTAGCACGATCAAACCATTTTGAATTAATAAAAATAGAGAGAGGTTATTGTGAAGGGACCTGATATCCAACTTTAGGTCTAAATGGAACATTCCTAGGCACTACAAATTTCAAGAATCACTTTTTCAAAGATTGTTAGTTTTTGCTCTTAGGTCTCTTAAGATGCTTTGTTGGAACCTTGTAGTCTAGAATAATCGAGACACTTAGGCAATGAAATAGGGCCTCCTCTAATATTCACCTACCCACTCTAACATTTTGGGGTAGTCAACTTATCCCCACGAGGTGAAGAACATAAAATATGGCTCTTGACAACATTATGCTAAATGTAAATGACATATTTTACAAGAATGCATCTATTGTCGACACCGTCAAACTATTTTGAGTTGACAAAAACTAAGAGAGGTTATTATGGAGGGACCTAACATCTAGCTATATGTCTAAATAGAATATTCCTAGGCGCCACAGATTTTGAGAACCTCTTTGTCAAAGATTGGTAGTTTTTGCTCTTAAGTCTCTTAAGAGACTTTATCAGAACCTTGTAGTTTGGAATGATTGAGACACTTGGACAATGAAACAAGGACTTATCTAACATTCACTCATCCACCCTGATGTGTTGGCACAATCGATTTAGCCCCAGAAGGTGAAGAACATAATATATGGCTCTTGACAACATTATGCTAAATGTAAATGACACATTTTGCAAGAATGCATCCATTGTTGGCACAATCAAACCATTTTGAGTTGAAAAAAATGAGAGGGGTTATTGTGGAGGGACATAAAATCTAGTTGAAGGTCCAAATGGAACATTCCCACACAACATAGACTCTATGAATCGCTCTGTCAAAGATTGACAATTTTTGCTCTTAGGTTTTTTAAGAGACTTTGTTAGAACCTTGTAGTCTGAAATGATTGGGATACTTGGGGAATGAAATAGGGCCTCCTCTAGAATTCACCTACCCACTCCAACATGTTTTCATAGTCGATTCAACCCCATAAGGTGAAAAACATAAAATATGGCTTTTGACAACATTATGTTGCATGCAATTAACACATTTTGCAAGAATGCATATGTTTTTGATACAGTCAAATTATTTTGAGTTGACAAAAAATGAGAGAGGTTATTGTGGAGGGACCTGACATCTCATTGGAGGTTCAAACAAAACATTCCTAAGTGCCATAGGCTTTGGGAATTGCTCCGTCAAAGTTTGATAATTTTTACTCTTAGGTCTATTAAGAGACTTTGCCAGACTATTGTAGTCCAAAATGATTGGGACACTTGTGTAATGAAGGAAGGTCCTCCCAACATCCAACAAATGGAAGGAAGGTCCGGATCCATTACAATCACTACCAAAATGCCCCTCTCAAAATGCCCCTATCAAAATGCCCTCCAACCATCCAACCCTCCAACCCTCCAACCAACCCTCCAACCTTTAAGGTCCTCCCAACATCCAACAACTGGAAGGAAGGTCCTCCCAACATCCAACAACTGGAAGGAAGGTCCGGATCCATTACAATCACTACCACCCACCACCCACAAAATGCCCTCCACCCAACAACACCCACAACCGACAGACAACATCCCCGCTCCACAACCAACAGAAACCATCCCCCAACCAACCTTACACCGGGAGGAACCCCACACCACCTTTATCCATTAGACCCCCAACGCACCAACCCACCTACTTTCAGTTGGACCCCCAACGCACCAAACCACCTACTTGATATTTTACCCCCAACCACATTGACTTCTCTACCATTCACCCACCCACCCTGACATGGTGGCATAGTCAGTTTGGCCCCACAAGGTGAAAAATATAAAATATGGCTCATGGCAATTGTTGAATGCAAATGGCATATTCTGCATGAATGCATATGTTGTTAGCACGCTCAAACCTTTTTGAGTTGATAAAAATTGAGAGAGGTTATTATGGAGGGAACTGACATCTAGCGATAGATCTAAACGAAAAATTTCTAGGTGCCATGAACTTTGAGAACCGCTTTGTCAAAGTTTGGTAGTTTTCTCTCTTAGATCTCTTAAGAGACTTTGTTGGAACCCTGCAGTTTGGAATGGTTGGGACACTTGGGAAATAAAATAGGGATTCCTATAGAATTCACTCACACACCCCAATATGTTGGAATAGTTATTTTAGCCCCACGAGATGAATAATGTAAAATATGGCTCCTGACAACATTATGTTGAATGCAAATGACACATTTTGCAAGAATGTATCCATTGTTGGCACAATCAAATTGTTTTGAGTTAACAAAAACTAAGATATATTATTGTGGAGGGACATAACATATATTTGGAGGTCCAAATGGAACATTCGTATGTGTCATAGACTTTGAGAATCGCTCTATCAAAGATTAACAGTTTTTCTCTTAAATCTCTTAAGAAACTTTGTTGGAACCTTACATTCTAAAATGATTGGGACACTTGGGGAATTAAAAAGAGATTCCTTTAGCATTCACCCATCCCTCTAACATGTTGGCATAGCTAGTTTGGCCCCACGAGGTGAAGAACGCAAAATATGACTCTTAACAACATTATGTTGAATGCACATGATGTATTTTACAAGAATGCATCTGTTGTTGGTACGATCAAACCATTTTGAGTTGACAAAAACTAAGAGAGGTTATTATGGAGGGACCTAACATCTATCTTTAGGTCTAAACAAAATATTCCTAGGTTCCACAAACTTTGAGAATTACTCCATCAAAGATTTATAGTTTTTATTCTTAGGTATCTTAAGAGACTTTAACGAAGCCTTGTAGTTTGGAATGATTGGGACACTTGGGGAATAAAATCGGGCCTCCTCTAACATTCATCAACCCACCTCAATGTGTTGGCATAGTTGGTTCAGCCCCACAAGGTGAAGAACATAAAATATGACACCTAACAACATTTTGTTGAATGCAAAGGACTCATTTTGCAATAATGCATCCGTTGTTGGTATGGTCAAACCATTTTCAGTTGACAAAAATTAAGAGAGGTTATTATGGAGGGACATGACATATAGTTGTAGGTATAAAGTAAACATTCCTAGGTGCCACAAACTCCAAGAACATCTTTGTCAAAGTTTGATAGTTTTTGCTTTTAGGTCTTTTAAGAGACTTTGTCAAAACCTTGTAGTTTGGAACAATTGGGACACTTGGAGAAAGAAACAAGGCCTCCTCTAGTATTCACATACCCACTCCAACATGTTGGTATCATTAGTTCAACACGACAAGGTGAAGAACCTAAATTATGACTCATGGCAACATTACACTAAATGTCACTAAGACATTTTATAAGAATGCATTTGTTGTTGGCATGATCAAATGATTTTGAGTTGATAAAAAATGAGAGAGGTTATTGTGGAGGCACTTGAAATCTAAATGTAGGTCCAGATAGAACATTCCTAGGCACCACAAATTGCTACAACCATTATGCCGAAGTTTGATAGTTTTTGATCTTAGGTCTCTTAAATGACTTTGTTGGAATCGTGTAGGCTAGAAATATCAAGAGACTTGGGGAATGAAATGAGGCCTCCTCTAGAACTCACCTACCCACTCTAACATGTTGGCACTATTGGTTTGGTCCCATGAGGTAAACAACATAAAATATGACTCTTGGCAACATTACACTAAATGCCATTGAGGCATTTTAAAAGAATGCATTCGTTGTTGCCATAGTCAAACAATTTCAAGTTGAAAAAAATTGAGAGAGGTTATTGTGTAGGCACTCGACATATAAATGTAAGTCTAAACAAAACATTTCTAGGTGCCATGAATTGTGAGAATCATTGCACCAAAGTTTGATGGTTTTTTATCTTAGTTCTGTTAAGTGACTTTACCAGAACCATGTAGGGTAGAAGGATAAATAAACTCAAAGAATGAAATAAGGCCTCCTATAGCATTCATCCACCCACCCCGATGTGTTTGCATCATTGATTTAGTCCCACGAGGTGAACATAAAATATGACTCCTAGAAATATTACACTATATGTCACCGAGACTTTAATGATGCAGCTCACAACATACACTCAATGCAATTTTGCCATTAATCATGTGAGAGCCAAAGATTTGAAGACTCAAACATAAAAAAAACTTCTATTCATCAACTCTGCCACTACAATGAGAGAAAACTCTCTTATATCCAAGAAAAACAAAAAAAAAATTACCTTTTTTGGCAAATTTTGACAATTGTCAGATTTTGCCATTTTAGGTAATTTTACAGTCATATCTTGACAATCCTGTTTTTTCCCAAAAGCTTCCTAAAACTAAGGTAGGATGAAATGCCAACTAATATTCTAAATTCGAAACATGAGTTTTGATTTATTACAAAAGCAACTTTTTAAAAATCTAGAAAAATCTAGAAAAAACACTAAATTGCTATTTTGAGGGCCAAGATGAAAGTTTCAAGCCCTAAAAAAGTACCAAAATAGGGTCCAACCCACTAGGGTCAGTTGCGAAACCACTTTCCACCTCATAACGCATCCACCCGTAAAATCTTAAAGAAAACCCACATCCGAGTCAAAAGTTATTGTCTCCGAAAGTTCCTGCATCACTTTTTGCAAGAATGCATTTGTTGTTGGCACAATCAAATGATTTTGAGTTGATAAAAACTAAGAAAGGTTATTGTGGAGGAACTTGACATCCAATTGTAGGTATATTCAGAACATTCTTAGGTTCCATGAATTGTGAGAACTGTTGCATCAAAGTTTGACAGTTTTTTGCTCTTAGGTTTCTTAAGTGACTTTGCCAAAATTGTGTAGGTTAGAAAGATTTAGACAATCAGGAAATGAAATGAGGCCTCATTTAGCATTCAACCACCCACCATGATGTTTTGGAACCATCATTTTAGCCCCACAAGGTGAAAAACATAAAATATGACTCCTAGAAACATTACACTAAATGCCATTGAGGCATTTTACAAGAATGCATTCATTGTTGGCATGGTTAAACAATTTTGATTTGACAAAAACTGAGAGAGGTTATTGTGAAGGTACTTAACATCCAACTATAGGTCTAAACAAAACATTCCTAGGTGTCACAAATTGTGAGAACCACTACACTCAAGTTTGGTAGTTTTTTGCTCTTAGGTATCTTAAGTGACTTTGTTGAAACAATGGAGGTTGGAAGAATCAAGACACTTGGAGAATGAAGTGAGGCATCCTCTACCATTCACCCATCCACCCTGATGTGCTGGCACTGTCAGTTCAGTCCCAAGAGGTGCAAAATGAAACATTTCACTCCTAGAAAACATATACAAGATGAAATGAGGATATACAAAGCATGGAAACCATATAGAAGGTGAAGTATGGATATTAAGATCATGCCAAACATCCTTCTCCCTTTTCCTCTCTCCTTGGATGTCTCTCTCTCCCTAAGTCTCTCTCATCCTCTCCCTTATTTCCACTCTTTCCCCAACTCTCTTTCTCTCTAACTAAACATATAATGTCAAACATATAGAAGGTGAGATGAAGCTAAGGAAATAATGTCAAACATATAGAAAGTGAAATGAGGATATGCTAGAACAATAGAAGGTGAAATGAGGATAAATAAGATTAATGAATTCACTGTAAGAAGAATGAGACATAACAAACTATATTAAATCCTCGTTAATTAAATATTCTCTAAATGCAATCATCATGTATGTGAACACAATATATAGGAATGTGAAGAATTTAACATGTAATTATGCACTTGTATCTAGATTCCTTAAAACTATCAACCATTAAATCCCTAATGATATATGCAATATAAAGAGTAGGATCTAAAATATCATGAGATATTTAAAAATCATTTGCACATTTGTATCACTATAATGAGTTTTTGTTAAGAATAAGGATAATTTTTAGCTAGATAAACATGACATGACAGAGAATGTAAATCATATTCATCAAGCAATAATGCATCCTTATTACGTCGAGAGGCGTAACCTACAGTGGCAGCACGGGGTGAAATGACTTGAACGTGTTAAGAAAAATAACTTTCAAAACATTAAAAATAATAGCCGACAAGAGGCGTAACCTACAGTGGTAGCACGAGGTGAAATGACTTGAGCATGTTAAGAAAAATAACTTTCAAAACATTAAAAATAATAACTGACAAATGCAACATTAATAATTAAAACACATATAAAACATAAATGTTTGAAGAAAACAACCAAAAATAAAATCACTAATTACAAAGCTAGAAGTAGATAATAAAAACAAGAAGCCACAAAATCAAGAATAACTAAAAATCACAGGTATGAATTTCATGATTTGCTAGAATAATAGTGTTAATCATGTATGCATAAATCATTTCATATTACTACAATATTAAAAAAATCAAATTAATTGGTAAAATATTAAAAAAAATCTGTGCATTTTGTTTTGTTTTTTGTAAACTTTAGTTACTATTAAAAGAGTTATTTATAAAATTTTGTGTTGTATAATATGTAATTCAATTTAGCTAGGGTTAGAATTTTTTGGGGTTTTATCAACTAATCCTTTTATTTTTAATATAGATTAAGATTTTTCCCTTTTATTTTTAATATAGATTAATACTTTTTTATTTTAAAAATATATGAAATCAACTAACCCAAAGTTTGTAGCTTTTGTATTAATACATATAGTGCTGAAAATCTTAAAAGGTAAAACCCTAATTTATAAAATATTATTTTAGGGCACTATATTAAACCCTATATTATTTACTTTGAGATGATTTTAAAAATATATCTAAGAGAACTAACTTTGAAAAAATGGAAAACGAAAAAAATATATTACCATAAATTTATGGCACTATAGTAGAATTCACTCAAACATATATACACATAGTAAGCCAATCAAACATTATTACAAGTGGCAACACGGGGTGAAATGACATGAGCATATAAAACATAGATGTTTGAAAGTCTCAGAAAACAACCAAAAATAAAATCACTAATTACAAAGCCAGAAGCAGAAAATAAAAACAAGAAGCCGCAAAATCAAGAATAGATTTTCTGGAATAATGGTGTTAATCGTGTATGGCACTATATTAAACCCTAAATGGAAAACAAAAAAATATATTACCATAAGGTTTAGAATTCACTCAAACATATATACACATAGTAAACCAATCAAACATTATTTATTGCAAATTTATGGCACTATAGTTTATTAGGTTTAGAATTCACTCAACTATATAGGTTTAGAATTCACCGTTCTCACTTTTAACCAAGATTTTTCTAGAACTAACTTTATAAATTCGTAAATTTATAAAATAAAAACCCTAAATTTTAACCCCTAAAATAATGTTATTTTATATGTAATAAAACAAAACCCTAATAAAATATAATGTTATAAAATATTGTTTACGACACTCTATTTTTATAAAACATGAGCCACTGAAAAAGAAATAAATTAAATTTTATTATGCAGAAAATAAAATAAAATAAAATTGATGCCTCCATAGTAAAATCTATAAAATATAACTTCTCTGATTGTTGATATACTTTGCTACTTTTTTATTTATATGATATAAATTAAATTTTATTAAACCATATTTTATTAGGATTTTATCACATGAAATAAAAAGGAGCAAAGTATATTCAACAATCTTATTCCAATGGTAAGTGTAATATATTTTATAGTTTTTACTATAGAGTCATCAATTTAATTTTCTTTTTTTTCAGCATAATAAATTTAATATATTTATTTTTAAAAAACTAGCATACCTATATTAAAAAATATATATCTAAACCAAGAGATATTTTTCTTGAGGCGCCTATTCCACCTATGTGTGGTAAATTTATTAAAAAATAGGCACCTCCAGAAGGATATCTCTCAGCGTATTTTAGATATATTTTTTAAATATAGATATGCTAGTGTATCTTCAATAGATAAATCATTAAGATACAAGGAAGAAACATCATACTCATTAAGTGTAATAGCCCCATCACATGATTCATAAACCTAGATGTATCAACAAAGTTAGGGCTAAGATGTAAGTTAGATGCATGTACTAGTATTGACTCACAAATAATATACATGTGGATTAGAAACATGAACTACACCATCATCAAATAATGTTCAAAGAATCAATCACATCAAGGGGATCATAATGAGTTGCTTAGGAAATATCATCATCCTGAGACAAAGTAACATCATCCAAGGGGGGAAACAAGTAATGGTTAATCACTTCAAACTCAAGATCAAGTATGTGAAGTGATTAACCAAATAGTTCTTGCACTTGAGAGAACTTAAACATGGTGATTAGATTCCTTTTAGTTATTGTAGGACTTGGAGAACCTAATAGAAAATGGTGAATGAAATCAAAGGAAGGATGCTAAGTAATGCTGAGGTTGGAAGATAAAAAAGCAAAGGTAAATAGAAATAAAATGAGTGAAGAGTGGAATGGATGGAAAGAGGAATGAAGTAGGAAGGAGAATATAATATTTTAGGGAAAGGTTGGATGGATTTGAGGAGACATTGGTATGAAACCTAAAGCTAGGTAAACCAAGGTTTGAAGGAGAAAGAGGGAATATGAGATGGAAATGGAAAAGGAAGACTTAATGAAGAAAAAGAAAAAGGGTCAAATTCAGGAGAAGGAAAACAACAATGTGGAAGAGACTTGATGAAAACTAAAGTGGAAATGACAAGAAAATGAATTCAAGGAAAGAAAATGGTTTAGAAAGAGGTATGAGAAGGGTGGGAGATAGAAGAAAAACACTTAATGGAATTGAGACCTAAGGGAAATGGATGGAGAGGGATGTGGGTTTGATAAGGGATGACAAAATGTAAATTAGAGGAAGAATAGAGTTAAAACCAGGAAATACAGTAAACACTAACATTCTTGCACTTATTTAAGAAAGATGGCTCGAAAATAGTAATCAAGTGGAAACTTTACAATTTTCCTATGTTCAAATGGGGAGAGAGGGGCCTATTTTATAGCTTTTCATACAAACATAACAACAAAATGTACTAGGAATTATGAAGCATCATTAAACGCACCTCAAATTTATTTTTTGCTATGATTTGATAAAAGGACCTGAACATCCACCAAATGCCCTAGGTTGGGCACTAGTCTTGAGGCCTAAAGAAACCTAATTTTCAATTTTGGCTATGAACATAAGTATGATTCAAAGATGACAAGTGTGATTTATGCTTTGAAAGAACTGACTTAGATATTATTTCATGGATTTCATTTCCTTGCTCTTTTTCTTTATGTTCATGTTGTTTGATAGCCTCATTTGCAACCTCGGTAGATGGTGTGCCATGGTCATTAAAACCAATATACTCATCATCACTACTATTGTAAGAATCGTCATCATTTAATTCCTTATGAATATCCTTATCATGTGCATGATCATGACTATTCTCAACTTGCACTATCCCTTTATCTATAAGATCTTGAATTTTATATTTGAGTGTGAAGCATCTATTCATTCAATGTCCATGAATGTGGTGATAAGAACAAAAATATTTAGCCTTGAAATTTTATGCAATACTAGATGTATCCATTTCTTAACACAAGGAAAAGTGGTATTCCTCTTGTTTTTCTTGTATGATTTGATCATTAGTAAACTTAGGCTCAATCTCTTATTAAAAGTGTTCCAAAAAATTATTTTCTATATCCACAAAATAAGTGATACAAGCATAAGGTAAAGAAGAAAACCATGCAATAAAATAATCACTCAAGATCCTTGGAAACAATCTAGCAAGTAACTTATTCTCATGAAAATAGTCTAAACACGATATCTTAAAGGAATGTATATGAATTAATGGGTCACCTCGACCATCAAACATTATAACTTCTCAAAGATGCATCATAGGGAGGCATAACATAATCCAAAGGAAAGTCCCCATGGACATCCAAGAGTGTTATATTATTGTAATGCATAGAAAAATCCATGGGATCCCAAAAGTAAGGACCACTAGAAGGTGAAAGATGAGAAGCATGAGAAAAACATGTTTTATAGACAAAAGTAAAGTAATATATGAAAGCACATGACAAATCATGGAATGATGTCTAATAAACATAATATGAATCAAACCATTGTTTTTCCCTAGCAATCAATGTATCAACAAATACATTAATCAATGTATAACCATTGTGTATATGCTCATAATGTGAAGATTAAAACATTCTAACATAGAACTAATCTGTCAAAGGTGGTCAAGACCTTAAAATGGTTTATACGAGTTATCTAGGTTTTGAAGGAAATTTAACTATTAATTCAATACATTTTCATAATTTTCACATTTTGTATGCAATATGCCATGTCATTTTTGCAACATTGCTTTGGGAGTTAACTTGGATTGAATATAATATTGTGTAATGGTGAATGAGGCACTTTGGAAGTGAAAACCGTAAACTTGTTCCTCAAGGCCAATTCAACCAAGTGTATCTACATAAATTTGAATTATGCAAGTTCACCAAAAGAAAAAGAAATGATCCACTCTTGGCTTCAAATCTATAAATGTAAATGACATTTGTTTTTTATATTGTTAAATAAGTTTTTGAAAGAGCTCGAACCCTTTTATAGAGAAATGGGGAACATGATATTTTTATAAATGCCATTTATTGACAATGGGAGCTTAATGCCTCCAATCACAAGTGGTCCCTTTGTGCCATGATGCTTGCTACTTGATGGATGCAAATTTAGTTGCAACAACACGTCAAACCACAAATTTCATTAATTATTTCAATGAAAATAAATAATTTAAACTACTACATAAAAAAAATTAAGTTAATAAACAAACATATATACCACCAATGAGGCCTCTACCATCAACTAGGAAGAAGATACTATGGATTGATGAACAAAGTTCTTGTATGAAAATTGACAAGAATGTAAGACTATATGTACATAATCATAATACCTTTAATTAACATGTAAATCACTATGAAATGACGGACAATTCAAATTGAAACATGAACCTCAAATCAAAGAAAGAAAAAATGTTACCAAAACATAAACTTAAGAAATCAACAATATACTTTCTTGATTTGTAAACATACCTATTATTATATCAATTCAATCTAATGAACCATGTGGGTTGGCTCTACTCTTTATAGTATCAAATATTGTTTCATGGTCAAACTCATGAACTTTCCATGTGTAGTCAACCCTAATATTTGATCAATTGAACATGTGATACAACAACAAGGTTAGAGTAATGAAGAATCTTCCTATGTGTGTCAAAGTCCTCAAATAACCACACATTAGATTTTTTTATTGGGTACCTTCTAAGCCATATTCTAGTAACAACAATAGACCATGTAAGATATTCAATATCCTCTCCATTAATGATTGTGGTAATCAATTTGTTTTTTACCTCTACACAACGACACAAATAATAATTTGTCTCTTATTCATTATTCTTATCAACAATAACTACATAAACATGACCTACATTAAATTGTATGAATAAATTAATTTCACTAAATGATCTAAAATATAATATAATGAGCTAAACTATCGATTTCAACTAATTAATAAATCTATAATACCTAGTTGCACTAGGTCTGATACATGATCAAAGCCAATTGATACCTCCATCTAGTTCAATTATAGTGTTTGTGGAAGTCGATATGTCTGGAACTAAAGGTCTACAAGACCATTTGTCAACCCACTCTTTTGACTCATACTCTTCCTAAACATAATCCATACATGAAGAACAAAAACATGCCATCTCTCTTGTATAAATTTAGCACCACCTTGGTACTTCCACTCTTCTCTTGCTAGGGCTCTTTTTACACATGCTCCCTTTTTCCATGTCTAGCCTCAGCAAAATTTCAAATATATTGAACACCACTTGTCACATGCATCCTGCTCAACCAATAGAACATATTCAAATTCTTAAATTGTGATGTGCAGTTATCCAACCATATGATGTGTTGACTAAATGTGATATTATTGTCACTTAAATTATTGTAGAACATTTGAAAGAAACCTTGCACAAATTTAGTGGAATGAGTATGATTGTCATTCATGTAGAATTGATACTCTTTCATTATCTTTATGTCTTTCCCTATGCTATTAGGTGCATGCATGAACGATATATGTACAAAAATAGTAACCTAAATGGAGTTATAGTACTAAGATTGTACTTCATTTTATGGTTATAATGTATGATTCTCAACAAAATCTATAACAAAAACAATGGTACCAAGAGGAAATGTATCATTACATAACTTGCATCATCCAACCATTGAGATTTGTGTGTATGCATTGCATACTCATACACTATTTTCTCCTGAAATATTCTCATAAATTTGGCTACAAATATATCTTTACTCACTAACTCACATCTCTTTTTAACTCTTTGTCATTTTTTGTTTCATATGTTACTGACTCGTATTTTCTAAAACTAACTAGTTTTTTCCCAACTTCATGTGTGCTCTCTATATGTATACATTTTTGCAAATGTTGCAAACCACCACAACTAACACACGATCCTTTCAAACATGACTTCTTATAAAAAATTTATCCATCCACTCTTTCACATAACACACTTGAAAAAAAATCTCTTAATGATTTAGGTCCTCCAAAACATTGTTAGTGTGCAAACTAACACATATATGATGATAAATATCATAACGCATGGAAAATTCAATATGCATCCTACAACAACAAGTAGCACACGCATGATTTATTTTATCATAAAAAGGTTTGGCTATTTCAAAATACATTTGACTAATTCTTATTTGAGAATAACTCTCAATAAATTTTTGATAAAATTGTGTTTGAGTTATATCCAAAAAATGTTTAGGATGTGGTTCACGATTTTGATATCTGATTCTCCTTCTTACAACAAATCTTTGATTGGGTGAAACTCTTGTGTTATTTTTTCAAAATTGTTCAATTAATTCTCTCAACAACCTTGTTTTTGTGTGGGACTCTACCTGAGAATGCCCATAGTGCATTATTATTGGTATTGTCAACCATTTCACGTCTCTCGACGACTTTCAATAGTGTTTTTCTATTGATCTTTAGTGATCTACTTATTTTACAAATTAAACGAGATTTTTTGGTTTCATTGCTTATTATAGTTGATGTAAGAACATGTCGGATAACATTACTATCTTTAGTGCGTGAGGTTAAACCTATGATTGGTATGCACTAATTAGATTTCTTAAAATAGTTTTTTCACCATTGGTATTGGATGATCTTAGACTGAGGATCTTCATAATGTCTCTAAAATTAAGATTTTTTATCATTTCAACAAATAATTGGCACCTTCCTATTTCACTTAAGCTTTCAAAAAATATTTTCCATACTTTATTAGCAATTCTTCTACAAGTGTGTTTGGGAATTTTATTGGGCATTAGTTTCAAAATATTTTCATCAATTTCAATTAGATACTTTGGTCTTTTATGAATAATTTCAGGTGTTTTTATTGGCATGTTTCTTTGTTTGCATTAGGCAAATTTGGTTCATTATTTCTTATTTCAATAGGTGTTTTGAGACTTGTTTCTACATTCATATCAATTGGTATTGACGACATACCTTCTCCTCCAACTTTTTTCATTTGACGAAGCCTTTTCATGTGCTCCCTTATTTTTCTTTCTTTGCTTCAATTTGCTCAAGTGTTCCCTACTTGTTCCTTCCATGGAAATGTCAATTGTTCCTAAACACACAAAATTATCAATATATGTTAATTGAATTTTCAATTACACAAAAATGAATAGAATGATCACAAAAGAAAATATATTGATCACAAATAGACTCTTAAAATACAAGTAAATGAATATTACTTACAACAATTAACAAATTTTAAAAAATATGTTAAGAGTAACCAAAATTGACAACCAAAAGTGTTAAACAAACAAAAAACATGTAATAATCAAAGACTTGTTGATTTTCAATGTGTTTCAATGATTTCTACTCATATAAAATAAAAAGATCTATGAAATATCATAGAAAAGCATGCATAAAGCATGTGTAGAGTTGTAGTGGGACCTTGATCATGAATTTCATGTGTTTTATGCTCATAAAATGCAAGCACATTACATAATGCACTCATGTTTTTTACTTTGTATTTTTTCCCACCCATTTTTCCTTGGAATAGGTTTGGACAATGAGCCTAAAGGATCGGGCTACTAATTTGCCCTCATTTTACATGTTTTTTTAAATCTTCAATAGCATTTTTCAACTTCAACATCATCAGGTTTATACAATTTATAACAATATTTGATAAAATTACCACCAAAATGTTGCATGTCTTCTTAGCTTTCTAACCATATATTTTTTCTATTTGGAATATATTAACATATTTATTTTTATTTTCTTTTACTAATGTTTCTATATTTCTCAGATACACATGCATTGATTTTTGTTTATATTATAACTTTTGATCCACTTATCAAATTTTGAAAAAAACATAGGATTGTTCTACGCTTCATTTTTTACACATTTAAAAAAAATGCATTTTTAATTATTTTATGCAAGTTATATATGACACACATGCTTAGTGATGCAGTTTTTAGGATGCATCCACTTTGAAAAATCACAAAAGAAAATTCAATAAAAAATACAAAAAAATACACAACTTCTAGTACTCACTCTTAAATATATTTCAACCAAGCAGTTATAAAAAATATTGAATGCAACAAAAAAATAGGGGTGCACACCGATCATTATGTTATATTTTAGTAAGAAAAATAGGAACACTTTTGTGTGCGCACAACATTTGAACCTCTTAATCTTAACCATTTTTAAGAAACTTTAGTAGTTTAGAAACTAGATTCAGAGTACTGCAATTCTTGTTCTTGTTGTTTCTTTGAATTTTGAGTGGACGCATCTCAAATTACTCATCCAAGTTTAGGTTTAGCTGATTTCAAAAAAAAAGTGGCCACTTTTGACCCCCTTTTTGTCCTCCATTTCCATGCACTTACCCAGGTGAGGGTTCTCAAATAATTCTAGGTCTATTAGAGCAACAAGTTACATGAGTTCCTAAGATGGACACTAGTAGTTGGGTGCAGACATGGGCATCTAGGTGCAAACATGAGCATTTGGGTGTGAACTTGAGCATTGGGTTTTTCAAAGTTCTCAAATTTGACTCAAACTTCACAAGGATGTTCCTCTTGCCTCTTTGGTCCCATTTCCAAGATTAGATTCTAATTTTAGGCATGCTTTTAATTCTTGCTCTATCTTTTCTAGTAGCATAGTTCTATTCCATTTTCAATCTCAACTTAGTATATTTCTATATTAAATTAGGTTAGATTATTTGTATTTCTAAATATTGTTAAAAATTGATTCATTTCATATAAGAATACACATAAAAAGTAATTTTACATTCTTTAAATAACACCTTAGGAGGGTTAATATATCTTTTGGTTGCTAAGTTCATTAGTGGAATGGAAATAAAGAGAGGTAGAGCTAACAAAAGCCTCTGATTAAGTCAAAATAAAATGTTAACTTTATACTATGATAATTTAGATTGCAATATAGTAAGATAGCGAATGTTACTATTCCCATGGGAACTAAATTGTTAGTAGAATAGTGTCCTATGTTAGAGGATGGGGTAGAGGACATGATTCATGTTCCATATGCTAGTGTTGTTGGGAGCCTTATGTATGTGATGGTCTGTAGAAGACTCAATACTGCCCAAGTAATGGGAGTCTTGAGTAGGTTTATCTTTAATCCAATAAAAGAACATTGTATTGTTGTTAAGAGGGTCTTCATATATCTTCATGGCACTTCAAAGTATTCTTTTTTCTACCAAGGTTGACTTGGTTTGTGTAAGTTTTTGAATATAAAGGTTTTTGCAAATGCAAATTGGGTTGGTGACATTAATAGTAGGAGATCTATTAGTGGTTATGTGAACTTAACTTGTTTGGTGGTGTAGTGAGTTGGATGAGCAAGATACATGTGGTTGCTCTTTTAAGTACAGAAGACGAGTACATGACAATTGAAGTCCATAAAAATCATACAAGGCAAATACATAAACATGCAAATCAAAATGAAACAAAAATACTTTCAAAATTTGCATAAAATTAGACCTCAGATATAATGGAATGGAGTGCACCCATGCTCCATTGATTTGTCCTCTTGGATGAATTTGTGGGATGCTCACACAACCAGCATAACTCTCATGAAAATAATAGAAAATATGAATGCTATGAACGTGTGTATGAAAATGTGTGAGGGTTTGAAATGGAAAAAGAAAGTTTGATTTATAGAGGGATCTAGGGAATCAAATGAATGGCTAGGATTAGAAGGGTGAGGGATTAGGTGGACAAACAAGATTAGGAGTCAAACTTAATGCTTATGATGCACCATAAATGGGTATGACAGGTGGCCAAAATTAGGAGGAGAGGGAATAAATGGGATTTTCATTTGATTTTGGAGAGAAAGTGCTTATGACACACAATGAATGAGGTTAAAAATAGGGATGTGAGTGGGGATAAATAATTTAAATAATAGAATTATTTAAATTATGGGAGACATGTGGAATTTAAATAAATATTTAATTTATTTAAATTAGATGATGGGGGAAAATAGGATTAAATAAATAAGATTTATTTAATTTGATGTAAAAAGAGAATTAATGGATAAGAGGAAGTAGTTAAATATAATTTATTTAACTAATGGGAGTGATGTGAAGGGTCATGGAAGGAGACCTAGGAGGACAAGGTATCACTAAGTGTCATAAGAGGATGCAAGGGAATGTCAAAAGGCAATGTTGTAAGACATGGTCAAATTTAGGTGTCTACATTTTGCCCCTCTTTGAGATGATGTTGCGACTAAGAGAAGTAACATCATTTTGAAGAAGAAAAGGTATGGACGGAGGGAAAAGGATGCCTCAACCACTTGAAGGAGTGACAAGGAATGATGAAAGGATGGGATGCCCCCTCGAGAGGATAGGTGAGTTAGGAGAACATGGGTATGCTCTCGAAATGGATGAAAAGAGGTTAGAGAAAGAAATGAATGCAAGTGAAAGGATGGATAAGGTTAAAGGTTAGGAATGAATAGATTATTGAGGTGGAAGAGATAGGTGAGAAGGATAATAGATAAATATAGGTTGAGAGGTGAAGAATCATATATAGGGGATAGAGAAGATGTAGTTATGCTGGTATAATGTGTAGAGTAGCCCTTATTTGATATAGCAAGAGGATATTTGTAATGCCCTCTCAGGATATTAACAATAAATTATAATAATAAATTAATTTAGTAAAGAAATAATGGAAGAAATATGACTAAATGAGAAAATTCACTTAATTCTAACTTAATAAAATCCAAATTAAGCATAAGTTTAATAATATTCATCGTAAATTAAATTTAAGATACAAACATTTCGTATACAATTATACACATTTACAATAAATGTCATATGATCATCCTTTCACAAGGTGGGAAATATTTTCATAGCTCATTAGTTCCACAAAGTCATTAAATACATAAAAGAGATATTAATTTTGCACAAGATAATGAAACTAAGGCCCTAAGGGGCTGACCTAATGTCTCGGGGCTCATGACGGCCTTGCCTATGTACGCGTAGTGCAGAGACTTCATAGTTCGGGACATTGAACTTACAACCACAAGATGGTACCAAAACAAATCCAAACCTCTAAGATGATATCAACATCTTCTCAATCTTAGATATACATTTACATTTCAATCCATACTTGAGGACAGAAGAAAATTAAGGTTTACCTTCTCATTCTCATAAAACTTCACCAAACATCTTGTTAAACTTGTAGCAGAATAACATCAAAACAATCTATTAAAAATAATCTAAATATTCAAAAGTTCCACGGCTACATATGAAATTGACTAACACCTTATAATTCTATTTTCATATAACATTGAAGTATAAGTTAGTATCTTTCATAAAGAATCTTGGTTAAACATAAGCAACATTAACTTGATCATCTAACAAACCAAGAATAAATACCAACTAAAAGTGCAACAAACATATTCAATAAGGCATATTTGTAACGCCCGCCTTGTACCCTCAAAGAAATACACATTTATGCTACATGAAATAGGAACAATTTTTTTTTTTTAAAAGATTAAGGTAACAAATAATGTTAACATAACTAACTACGACATATTCTCTAAGGATACAAGGCTGCATTACTTTACAAACCAACTAACATAATTTAACATTCATCAGTAACTGATCTAAATCCAATGCATAATTGAATAACTGATTCATATTCATTGCATGTCGACAAATAATGTAATACAATCTACAAGATTAAATACATAACTGAAATGCTTTCATATAAATACATCATTACTTTGCCATTTTCAGACTGCATCAGAATTATATACACAATGAATGTTCTGTAACACAAATCTGGTACAAGATTATACACATACATCTTTATCAACTGGTACAAGTACAACTGGAACAAATCTTTTCTGCATATGATCTTGACAAGGATAACCAATGGATAAAATAGCTCTTCCACCCGACCATGTGGAACCCTAAGGTCCGCCCCCCGAGCTAGGAGTTAACATGAGGTCCCAAACAATAACAGTCAGGCAGACAAAAGACAACCAAAAACAAAGGACAACCAAACGCCAATACAACACATGGCAATAACAATACAACACAACTTAACTTGACTTAACTTGTCTTCCAGAGGCAACACATAACGAATGGGGAGAGTACAACCAGGGAATGCTAGGCTGCAGTAGGGAGAAGTGTCATCACATGGCTTGTCATGGGTTGTCCTGGCAAGCCTTCCTAGGCCCCGGCCCCCATCTTGGGTTGTCCTGGTAGCCTCTCCCGACTCCCGGCCCCCATACAACGCTCATGCGGAAATCAACATACCTTTCATGAGGACAAGGTAGTTGATCTTGCCATTCCAGGCCTTCTCATCTCATCTCAAGCCTAAACAAGCACTTGAGCCATGAGTGAGGCATCCACTTATCTTGTTTAGTGTGCCTAACTACCCAACCCCCAAATTCATTATTTAGGTTATCACTTGATTAATCTACTTCCAACGGGTTATCCTGACTGCCACTTTGGGCGCCGGCCCCACGTTGAAAGCCACTCCCCTACCTGCATCCAGAAGACCCTACTCAACAAACACAACAAACATCATCATGACGACGATGATACATAAACCATGCAAGGCATTAACCATCTTGCATAACCATTACTCTGATATGAACATATACATGTAATAATGCAAGGCATTCACCTTCTTGCATATCATCTCAATTACAAGGATATACTCTTAATACATTTTCCATGGCTTCCAATGAAGTAACTCATAAGAAAAATACTTTTTTATGAATACCGACGTCTCCCCATTGTCTAATCCAATACAACATCCCAAACAAATAAATGAATCGATCACAACATTCACGAAGAGCCTTTCTACACATCATGATGCATTTAGAATATTTACATTCTTTCACAATACCAACCAAATTCCTTATACACGACAAAAAGCGACATGACTTCAATAACTTAGGACACTTATCAACACATTACATGAAGTCAAAACACAACAACCTTGGCCTCTGGAAATGAACCCTTAACAACTTACACTTTGACCATTTCATACAATATCAATTCACACTAACTAATTATCTAATACCTTTAAATCACATTTCCAATGCAATAATCATATACCTAATCCTTAATCCATTATCTTAACAAAATGAAGAAACCATACTAATACCGATGTCAATCTAAATTAAATTTCATTAACCATAATATATATAATCACAACGATTTTCTTTTAATCAAATACATAATGACAACATTATTCTAAATTCCAAATTTCATTTGGCTTTTAAACAATCGACTATACTTTTGAAATAATAATAATAGTAACAATAATTATTATTATCTTATGATAATAATAATAATTATAATTATAGTAATGATACTAATTGATATTAATAGTACTACTGTTAATATACCAAGGTCATTGAACACATTGTAAGAAAAATAAACATTCCTTAGGGTTAATCTAAGCCAATCAAATGAAATGCATACAAGAAAGCACAACTAACCTGGATTAACAATGACGATTTTCTACAGACTAGAGTTTGTATCTAAATCAGGCACTGCTGTGAGATCCACCACTGTTTTAAGGAATTCTAAAATGCTACAAGAATTTTATAGCAAGAACATCAACCCACTTGATCGCTAATGAATCAATCAACGAGCTTGCCCTTTCTATCTCGGTGAGGGAAGGTGAGTTACTGAGGCGGTATTTCATCATTCTTTTACTCTGCATTCATACTACTGATGGAAGCATAAATTGGCCAACAGCTTCATTATATTTCATCTGAGGGAAGCATAAGCAGCCTCCTGAACTAATAAACAAAAAGTGATGATACCTAACTTCAACATAATGCAAAATTAGTGTTGAAGTGATCTATGAGGCCTTGGGTCAAAGACATATGCATCAAGCCACTTAGACAGTTGTCTTCATAATTATCCATCGATAAGTAACGCCATGACCTATCTTCTGTATTAAAGATGACTAGCTGATCTAGAAAATGCAGCATGTTGAACTGTCTGGGTACAAATTGGCTGTTCTATTTGTGTATCACACAAATTTTCAGAGCACTCATTTTTAAATTTTCCATAGACGATTGCAAATGTATTTCTGTTGGAGTTTTTTTTCCTGAAGTGAATCCCCGTCGTCACTGCTCAGGTCAATCACACTGGAATCTACATTACTCACACTTGTGGACATGTCTTCTATGCCAAATAATCCCAGCAAATAACTCCTCAAGTAAAACATCTGGATTAATATTAGCGAGTGTCTGAACTGCAGCATCTATCTTAGTCATACCAACCTGCTCTGACCGGAAGAAAAGTCGATTCATATTTGCTAATTCCACAGTGTCATAATCATACAACAAAAGTCACCCAATTCCTCATCTTGTCAGCATTTCAACTGCAACACTTCCTACACCACCAATGCCAATGATGGCAACTGAGAATTCTCGAATCCTTTCAAAATTGTCCACAATACCCATCCGCTTCAATGCCATTAGTCTACTATATGGATTGCTGTCATACACTTCAGAGCTCATATCCTTTATTTTTGAGCGCCTCATAGTCGAACCCTTCACAATACATGCAATACAATCCACATGTTCTTGCAACTTATCAAGTTGAGGTTGAACTGATGGAGATGATGAGACTTTAAGAGCTTCCATAGCATCCACAAGCACCTTCACTTCCTCCTCCATAATCGGGATCTACACTTGTTTTGCCTTCCCTCCTTTGCAACTGCGAACAGCTTCAAGCGCCTGCGTTTAATGAAACTGTTTCCTTCACGCCCTTAAAGTGTCTTAATTCGGATACAGTTTATTTGCTTTTTTTTTTTCCCAATTGTTTAGAACACTCGGGAGATTCACGATTGGCCTCTCCTAGGGTTATAAATAGTTTCCAGGTTTGGCTTTATGCGGATCTTTTTCAATGAATCCATTCTCTTTCTAAGATTAACTAGGGTTCGATTGTCTTGTTTGCTGCATTCTCCCTGAAAGTTTGTGTTTCCATAGATATTGATGTTTCAAAAGCTCTGGATCAACCACGTAGCCCTCCACATAGTCGGCGTCGTGCTCATCCCATTCGCAAGTATGGTGATTGGGCTGAGAAGAGCTCCTGCAGAGTAGAATCTCCCTCTGCCTCTGCGGAAATTGAACTTGGAACCTGTCGCCCCTGAATGAAGAGTGCTTCTTCATCCAAGGAAAAGAATTGTTGGGAGTCCTGCCATTCCCACACAGAGATACAGATAGACACTTGGTAGTTGTCCATGCCGAATTTTGGAGCATGGTTTTACGCTGACCTCTCACACAGAGCTACCTGTCTGCTGGAGTTCAAAACATAATTGCAAAGCTTCGAATCCATGGATGCCTTTGCCCCTCAACCAATATTGATATCCGTAACACTCAAGACTTTTTCTAAAGACTAAAACTTATTTCTCGCATAATTCCGACCAGGAGAGAAAATATTATAAAACAAAGCTTCAATAAAAGATGTCTATACGGGCCTGAGAGAATATATAGCATCCAGGGTCTAGTGTTACCTGCGACTTCCCGCGATCGATCTAAGATTACTTACAGAATCGGCAGTGCCATGTAAGAGAGTTCAATGAGCATTCTACTCATCATGGCAATGTTTTGGCATTTCTAATCGAATGCATAGAAGTTGTTAGGAGGATACAACGTGGAGGAGGAAAAACTGTAGTAAGATGTATGTATCTAATGACTGAGAGAGATGGTGAAATACAGAGACACATCATGGCATCTACGAATGGAAACATCACAAAGGTGATCTCCTTCGAATGTAACCTAGGAAACAATTACAAAGCTGTTGATTATAGTATAAATGTCAATGAGAATGCAATGATCTTATCTACTCCTTGGATATCAAGTCGTCTAAATCGTAGATAGAAACACTAATTAGTAAATAGGTTTGGAGGACGGTGGAAGAATTGTAAGGAACATTCCATTTATTACAGACCCAATGATCTGCATCTAAATCCGCCCACAGAAAATAAACATTTGCAGAAGTGACAGAAGGTTCAAGCAGAAAACCATTTAACCAAAATAATTTCGTAGCAATAAAAGAAGCAATCAACCACACAGGTTCAGATTCAGAAATTAGGCATTCAGTGGAACCTGGCCTTGATTATCGAATCGCCGAGTCCGTTTCAATTACTGAAGTTCCACGCTTCTTTTCCCATCCTTCTACTCTCTTCTTCTACTTGCAATGCTGTCCTCTTTGCCTCTACAAGCTTCCCTTTTATAACACAATCTCTTCTATCATCCAAGGAACTCGGCACGCGATCCCATGCATCTCCCTCCTCGAGAAAGACTTTTATTTAATTTCATACTCCCAAGAGATTATTCCTTTTTTTAAATACTAACACACAATTCCGGCAACATTTAATTATTTTATAGCCGACCAAGCATATAGCATTTAATAAAGTTATAACATTACAACAATCTATAATAGTACAACTATATATTAATTTATTTTATTAATTTAGTTGCAAATCACTAATTACAAAGTAACTTACAACTATTTAATTTATTTAAATATTTATTGCAAATAATATTATATTAAATAATACAAAACCTCTTACAATCTTTATTTAACAACTATACTTCTAATAAAATAATAATTTATTTACAACAATAATTAACAACTATCGACTCAATATTATCAACATTACACTTTCCGTAATATAATTCTAATTAAAGCACAATACTACCATACACACTTAGACACCTTCGGAACTAATTAGACTCTAAGGTACAGTTTTACCTGATAGCAAGACATGGTCGAATGACAGACAAAGACCAAAAGGATAAATTGACAACCAGACCACACTGACTTGGGACCTCACGTTAACTCCAAACAACTAATCCATTGGCGAAGGCACGCTCAGACCTAGTAATCAGGTGGAGTCGATGCCTAGTACCTGCATTCCTGCAACAACGCACGGTTAACCATAACAAGATATATATATACATCACATGCAGTCCTATAGTGAATGGAAATCGCAGTGGTGTAGGGTACTCGAGAGCGAGTAATACAACACTGTTCCATTCACGTTTATGTATAAACGATTAACTATGTTGAACAAGATATCTGATATTAATCAACAACATAAAACATTCAATCCTCTTACACTCCAATATCGCAATTAACATCAAACATCAGTAACATCTAGTTTATTTATCAAATTCTAAAGCATAAAATGATCAACAACTGTTATCATAACAATCAGGTTCATAATGAAGTAACAAGATAACAAGAGATCCATCATCTACAGTCTAAGATACTATCATAAGTCTAAGCAAACATCAATCTGATGGACAATGAGATGAGGGGCATTACAATATTTCTTTTCAAGGAAGCATTTATTCATACTTAATTTTATCATTAAAGAACATTTAATACGAATACACTCATTTGGTTACCAACAGACAGATAGATAGTCTTCAATCTAAGTCCTAGGACGATGTCATCAGTGATGATCAATCACCTTAAACACATCAATTCATATGAAAAGTCTCAATTAGACAATACAATAGTCTATAATCAGCTAATCCTTGATCCAATAATCCTAATCATAGATTCAAATTTATGATTATACTCCACGTTAGAAAGAGACATAAAATAGATCTAACTATTTTTTTTCAAAATCATATGAATCTCACAACCTCACTTCACCTTACGAACAAATGCCAATATTAGACTAAGTCAAGGATAATACATAAATGCATAAGAGGAAATATTATCAAGTATGTATCTTCTTAATCAACTACCTTGAACTTCTAATAATAATTTAGTAGAACCTTACCATAATTGCATTCTATAGTTTTATATACTAAGAGGTTTCCTAGACACATATAGATCCTTAGCAAAAACAAATACAATAAAAAGAAAGTAAGTCAATAATATCTTTAATATGAACTATTAATCTAAGATCATGAAATAAATACTTTCTATTCTCTAACCAATCATACCAAAAGCTATGTTTTTCTTTCTATTCTTAAATAGAATATTATAAGACATTATGATTTACACTTATTAACATATTTTTACTTCCAATATTTAGTTATCTAATAAAAGATATGATGACTCAATCAATGATTTAATTTCATGGTTAACAAGGAGTACTAAAAGTAAAAGTTAGATTGAAACTTAAAGTTTCTAAATAAAGAAAATTAATTTAGCCTCTAATATAAAGTTCTATTTTTTCAAGGAAGACTAGAAACAAAGTGAATCTTGGATAACACTAACACTTATCTATATAAAATAATAATAATTAAAATATAAAACTAATATTAATGCATTTTAAAATAAATACTATATATATATATATATATATATATATATATATATATATATATATATATATATATATATATATATATATATATAGAGGATGAAATCATATTTATAGAAATAAATTTATATTCTTTCTATTTAAACAAAAATAAATTCTTATACTATATCTACAAGATAATACTATAAAAATCATATTATATATATATATATATATATATATATATATATATATATATATATATATATATATATATATATATATATATATATAGGATGAAATCATATTCATAGAAATAAATTTATATTCTTTCTATTTAAACAAAAATAAATTCTTATACTATATCTACAAGATAATACTATAAAAATCATATTCTTTCTATTGGTATAAGAAAATTAATTATGAGATAAGTTCATATTCAATAATGAGGATAAACTTATATTCATTTATAATTAAAGTATTTATTTATTTATTTTAAATATAAATACAATATAAACTCTTATTAAATACAATATTAAAAAGAAATACAATTCTAAAAGATTTAATTTCTAAAAAAATATTCTAAACAAGTAAATAAAATTTAATTTCTAATTTAAATGTTTTAAAGAAATAACATATTCATAAAAAATAAGATAATTCCATTTTCACATATATTAAACTAGATTCATGTTTTAAAGAGAATAAAGAATAAAGATTTAAGAGATCCATTTAGAATTCTTTAAAGGTAAGAAAGATTTTATTTTAATCTAAAAAAAATAAGTTTTAAAGAGCTAATAAAAAGTAAGAGTTAGGGTAATACAAGTATAAAGTATTAGTAAAGAAAAACTTAAAAATCATTAAGGATTATTGACATGCAAACTATGGAATCTAGAACAGCAAACAAAACCATATTCAAGATATTATAATTAAAATCATCTTCCCCAAATACAATGATTGTAAGATATGTAAGAAGGATTTTCTAGTAAACTGCAAATGGCAGATCTAAAGCCAAATTCCAATGTGTGAAACTAAATATCAAATGTTGTAGTTGCATTTGCCCTGGTAGACTTATGTGCAAAATTTGGAAACATAGAGAAGGGACGCGCGCTGTGTGACATGCATAGTTGAAAGTAGATTGTCAAGTGTTATAGCTGGAAATACTCTGGTAGACATGCATGCAAAAAGTGAAATGTCTTTTATGAAATGCAATGATTGCAGAATACACACAATGTGGATTTTTTTAAAGAATGCTCTCAATCACATTTGTAAGCTTTATTACATTACACCTATAGTTGATCGTTTAGTGTGCACGGTTGACCTTCTTGCCCACACGAGCTTTCTTAAAGACACCCTAAATCTTTATTAAGAAACCATGTAAACCTGTGATGATTGTGTGGATAAGTTTTTCTTGGATCTTGGAAATCGTACATAATTTTAGACTTAAAATTATTTACAATGACACAGATTTGATTTGGAATCTTAAAATGCCACAAACCTACGGTTTCAACGGTGTAAAATCTAAGCAAAAGAACATCAAATTCCACTATCTTGGTTGTTGAAGAGGGAACTATAGGATTATCAAGCACATGCAAATGTAGAAGATCATGTGGATAAGGTTCCTAGTGCCTACAAGCCACATCTGGAGATAAAAGAGATCTATGCAAGTTGGGACAAATAGGCTTGGAAGATAAATACAACAGGGTAATTTACAGATTTAAGACATTTACTTAATGTTGTAGATAAATCAAAATGATACACATAAATGTTTAACAAAAGATTGCAAAATGCAGTATCATAGATGAACTGCTCTAGTAAATAATATTCAAAAGAGAATTCATAACAAGGCAGTGTTGTTTCCAAACCCTTATCCGGATGATCTACAGGATCTAAAAACAAATATAATGGCAGGTGATACCTTTACATTAAAAAAGTTTAAAACATAAGAAACTTACTTGCAGATATCAAGAGAACACTACCAGGAGGGTCTGAATATGAACATTATTTTAAGAAGAGAATCCTTTCATGGCTCCGTAGACATGCATCCACATAAAATGCTTTTGAAAATATAGTTCCACAAGTACCAATTTATGTCTTGAGAAAACTAGAATAAATCTAAAATCTTTAAGCCATCAATAGAGAGTTCATTCTTTTTTTTTCCCTCGTTACCCCCATCTTCTTGATTTTTTAAAACTGAACAACATGACTCTTCATCTTTAACTCCGAACACCCATTTTTCTCCTCCTCTTCCATGGACATAAAAATTAGCTCCACTAACTAGAACTAGTAAAAGCATCAAATGTGCTATCAAATTGGCCGATAGGTAAAAATATTTATAGGCCTATCATTAAATAGTTTATATTTTTATTTTTATGGAAAGTCATTACATGTAGTTGTTGGTAAACAAGGCCATAAATACAATAAGAAATTCAATTTTTTTTTTGGAAATAAAAATAATTGAGTGGTATTAAATGAATAAGCACATGAAGTAAATTATAAATCACGAATGAACTAAATAAATTCTAAGCAATCAAGAGATTAGGTGAACCGTGTAGTACCTAAATAATGTAGGATAATAAAAATCCATAATACTAATTTCCTATCGACCAAGCATTGCACAAAATAACTTTTAAAAAAAATATATGTATGAAGTGTGTGTTTAAATCAACTATGTGTGAAGTGATTGAACTAACATTGTGTGAAGAGTGTGCTTTAACTTTGGCATTCACTTTGTGTGTGTTTGCTTTTTGGCATACTTGAACTCAAGTGTTTACTTGTGTGTGATTGACTAACTTTGTGCATGAAGCATGTATAAAATTTGGCACATGTTCACTTTCTATTTGTAAAGTGTGTGTTTTAACTTTGACATTCATTTTGTGTGAATTGTGTGTGTGAAATTTAATTTGGGCATTCACTTTGTATTTGAACTTTACTGTGTTTTATAAATTTGGCACCCATTTTATGAGTGTGTTCAGAGTTTGGAATATTTGAAATTAATTTTTAATGCATGCTTGTACTAAATTTGTGTGAATGGATTATGTTTGAACATTGACATAATCATTTTTTGTTTATGTAAATTGTGTGTGTGGGGGAAAGTTAATTTAGGCATTCACTTTGTGGTGTGTGTTTTTAAAAAAATAATTTTGGTCTTCATTTTGTGTGGTATATGTGTTTGAACCAACTTTGGAATTTGTTGTGTATCTATGTGAGCTTGAAAGAACTTTTACATTTAGTTTTTCTTTATTTATGAATGAGCTTAAGCTAACACGTTTTGTGGAGTGAATGAACTTCAACTATGACATTTTGTGGACTGTATGAACAAACTTTGATGTTCACTTTATGTAGAATGCAATTGAAAGATTTGAAATTCTTTATTTTGTGTGTGTAAAACGAGCCTTGGATATCATTTTGTGTAGAGTGTATGAATGAACTTTGATGTTCACTTTATGTGGAATGTGCTTGAAAGATCTAACATTCCTTTTTTGTGTGTGTGCACAAATGAACTTTGGATATAATTTTGTATGATGTATGAATAAACTTTGATTTTCACTTTTCATGAAATGTGTCTACAAACAAACTTCAATGATGTTCAGATCGTGAGTCTTTGTGTGTTTGAATAAATTTTGATGTTCATGTGTGTGTGTGTGTGAATAAACTTCGACATTCATTGTGTGCATGTTTGAAAGTTAACTTTGGCATTCACTTCATGTGATGTGTGTGTGTGTGTGTGTGTGTGTGTGTGTGTGTGTGAAAGTTATTTAGTTTTGTCATTTAGTTTGTGTGAAGTGTGTGCCTATGTATTTGAATGAAATTTGTCACACTTTGTGTGTGCATGCATGTGTCTGTGAATGAGCTTTGGCACTCACTCTATGTGTGTACAAAAACACTGATATTCACTTTGTGTCAAGTGTATATGTGTGTGAATTAACTATGGTTTTCATTGTGTGGGTGGGTAGGTTTGAAAGCTAGCTTTGGTATTCACTGTGTGTGCACATGTTATGTGAACTTTGGCATTCACTTTATGTGTGTAAGATGTGTATGAAATTTCACATTCACTTTGATATATGTGAATTATTTGTGAACATTTCCCTTGACACACTTTCCAAAGTGGACCTAGATCAAGGGCCTGTGAGGAAGGAACCCATTACATTGTTATTGATATAGTTTTAGTTCAGTAAATTATTTGTGAACATTTTCAAGGAGAATCGACTACATTGTTATAAACCACTCACTAATTCTAAATTTAATTTTTTATGTATTTTTGACAATAATATAAAAGATTCAGATGCTTTAGATTGTACCAAACTTCACAATGGTTTAGTGCATTATGTTCAGAGTGATCGTCTCTTTTGTGTCATTATTTTGAACTATGGATTGCATCATTCTATTACTGCTTTATTTGTAAAGAGTCTGCATAATATTTTGAATTTCATTATTTTGAACTGTGTCTTCCACCATTCTATTATTGCTTTATTTGTAAAGAGTTTGCATAATATTTTAAATGCTTGCACTCTTTTTAATATATAGACCCTTGCGCAACATTTGGAATACTTGCATTGAATGGATAAATGAATGGTTGTGTACCACTCCCTTGCACATCATTCTTATAGCTTATGCCATTTTTAGAAACAATGCCTCCTTTCTTCAATGGGTGTGCTAGAGTTAGGTCTTAAATTAGTCTAGCCTTATTGTACTTGTGATTTAATTTATGCATCTTTAAGAGGTACAAAAGGTTTAGAGATAGGAAAATAATGATATTAGTAACTTACATGCATTATTTATGATTTGATATTTTTACATTGTGGAGATTTAATTTGTAGGAAGATCTGGTTTTCCACATAATTGATTTTCTATGACCTTAAAATGGTTTAATGGTGAGTAAGAAAGTTGTACTTTTACATCATATTCATATTATATATTTACAAATACTTTAAATCACTACCTAAAATACAAATAACATTTTTCCAAACAAAATATTATTACCGTAATTTTATATATTACCATTTTCATTGATGCAAATTATATAATTAAAATATTATTTTAAAAATAAAACTACTTAATAATAATCAAGTTACTTTATATATTTAACTATTTTAAGATATATTATGCATCTCCTTTTGAAAAAATGCATTTGGTATCATAATAGTTTTAGCTTTTGTATTTGAATTTTAATGCTAAGAAAAACATTTTAAGTGAATAAAAGCTTTATTAATAAGAATAGTATTGAGAATCATTAATATGGCTAGTTTAACTTCCTCATCATTAAGTATGTTAGACTAAATCAATTAAAATAAAAATGAATATAACTAAATTTAATTTTACTTTAACATAATGAATAAATTAAATTGCAAGAAAAGATTTAAATTGAAACAATTACTAATTTTTAATCCAAACATTATTTTTAAATAGAAACACAAATAAAATTACTAAAATGATTATGGAGACTCCAACAAAATTTAGTAATTAAAAGATAAAGGTCACATTAAGGTAAAAAAAAAATCATTTAAAATTAGAAAGTTCGAGTTCTTAATGAAATTTAAAAAAAAAAAAAACTAAATAATCTACTAAAAATGAATCTTTCTAATAAACTATTTGATTTCAACTAAATAAATCCCACCAAGATTGGGAAACCATTTTTTTTTTACAGGTTATTGCACTTAGAGGAAGGATTGGTGGATTTGGCTCAAAGTAGAACACGGAAATATAAATTTATTATTATTCAATGAAAAGTTTGCTTGTTTTGATTAAAAATTTAACCAAGTTACGAGCCTCTTTTCACTAAATATGAGCAACACATTAAGATTTCTTTTAGTTTTTTGTTCTTCCATTTAAGTTGTTTGGGTAATATACATCACAGAGAATCCCATAAATATTTTCTTTTGTAGGGTGTTGTTCACATGCAATCCATTTTTGGGCCATACACCATAAGTGTGATTGTGTCAGACTCTAAATAGTACCCTAATAAATTTTTAAGGAGTTTTTCCACTTTTTATATATCTAGGAATAACCTTGCACTTCCAAAACTTGAGTGTTGCTGGTAGAACAATTCTTCTCAAATAAACCTAATCCCCACCTTCCCAGTCATCTTTGTTCCATCATGTCTGCACTAAAAGCTTTTCTGAAGTTTCAATTTTGGATTATTTATAAAAAATAATAATCACCAACAGCCTTATCTTTATAGTTAAAATTTTAAATTGATATATTATTGTTTATTACCAATCAAATTAAATTAATAAGATTGGGTAGAAAACATTTTACCTATAAAAAATTTACACAGATAAAACATAAATTACAATGAATTCAACAGATCAAAAGTGTCAGAGATATTCATAAAAAAATGTCAAAAGAGATTGTAGTTTATTCTCTCCTCATCTTCTCTCCTCTGCGCTCCCCTCAATTTATTATTGCAATGCCTACCTTTCTTTCTCTCTTCAATGCCTAGTGCTTAGGATAGAGATTGGATTGCAAAATAATAGATAGACCATAGAAAAATCAGCGGAGATTAGATCAAAAAGATGTGTTTTCAACAAGGTACCACCACAAATAGGCAAACAACTTTCATAGTTGGGAAAGGTTAAACGACTCTAACCTACCTAATGTCGAACCAAATGATAACAACACCACTGAGAAGAACAAGAGCCGCCCAAAGTCAATGCTTCCGTTGCCATAAATGCTGGTTTGAACATGCCATTCTTTGCCTCTGATGTTCCCAAGAAATTTGAAGTCTAGCTCATCATGATTGTGTTCAAATATATCGATGTTTGATGTCTGAAGATACAAAACACATCACCATATTCAATAACAATTTCAATTTCATTCAACATGTAGGTATAACGAGTGAGATTTTCAATGCATATTACATAGAAAGCTATCATGACGCCCGCGGTGTAGTACTCTGCTAACTTAATTGAAGTACTAAAGAAGCTAAAATAATAGAGGTCCTGAGATATTAATCTAGATCCTGCAATCACAAAGGAATCCTAAATTAAAATCCTTTACTTTTTACCACTTAAAAAATTGAAACCAATAATAATAAACTGATACAAGTTTAACAAAGCTGCATATTCGTTTTGGAGAGAGGCGTGACAATGGCATACTGCCCACAAAGCCCCACATAACTTTGAAACTATATAATATAGTTAAACCATTGAGGGCAGATCAGACACCAAAACCCAGAATACAAGCACAAATATTATCCATCCATAAACAGATATAAAGGAGACTCCATTTTTTTTAATGGCAATCTCCAGCCACACTCATTTATAGTGTTCCTAGTCTTTGTCCTCCATGGTTTGCACAGACAAGAATTACATAAATCCCATTTTATTTCTCCCACCCCCCTAAATAACATTTTTAAAGCCTATTATGAGAATGCATGCTCCAAAGATTAAATGCATTCAATTTTCCACTCAGAAATAAAATAGTAAAAGCATTTAAATTTTCCAACAACTCCCACTTACCCACTATCTCTGACATTTTCTAAAAATGGTCTCCACTAAAACCAAAAAAAAAAAAGGAAGGACTACTAAAGAAATTATTATTTTATTAGGACTACCAATTTTTTTGGCAGTTACAAAATGTGTGCACATATAGAATGGCCTATTGGCCAAAATATTAATTTCTCTAGAAATATAACTGTCATTTCTTGCAAGTGACATAAAATAAAAGAATGTAAATATAAAAGCATAAAATAACAATGCATGATCTTTCTTTAATAAACAATATTAAAAACTATCTAAATAATCATTTGGAAGCAATATAACTAATTAATTATTCCCAATAATTCTATTATTTTTAATAAGTAAAGTTTGAGATATCCTTACAATATTATGCACCAAGGTATAAGGAACTAGAGTGACTTTGTATCCTTTGCATGGAATTAACACTGCAAACAAAAGGAATATCCTTCTACTCAGCGTAATACAAGCTTGTCTAAACACAAGATATGAATATTAACTGAAGTGATAAGAATATCGAACAGACACACAAAACACTATGTCCCATTCGCTACTAATCGTAACACACCAAGATATAAATGGATCTAGGTATCTTTGATAAAGCATAAGGAGATAGGAAAGATAAAATTCAAAACAAAAGACCAAATGACGACACAAGTCATACAACCATTATATCTCTTGCCAAGGAGTTTAAGTGATGTTTGGATAGGTGCTGATGACGGGAGCGAATCCCTAGATGAGGTTGGATGATGATTGTTTGAGATCGAATGATGTGGCAATTGATAAAGTGATTGGATATTGTATTATCATGTAGACTTTAATGCTTGCAATTTTGGTTTAGGTGCAACATGCTATATAAGTGTTTCTGCTTGAATGTCTAGTGTTTTATTGATGAGATGAAAGCGGAATGAAAAAGTTTATTATGGAATATGGAATGGAAAAAGGTTTATTTCTTTGAAGTTTTTGGAATATTTGATTTTCTTGAATTTTGGAAATGTTTTGATTTTTTTTAATTTTTGGAAATGTTTTGATTTTTTTGGATTTATGGATAACTAATAGATGGTGGAAGCAAGACCTCTACACATGGCGCCTGTTTGTTAGGTTTTCACCATGGTACTTATCCAAGGTGCCACCGAAGTGGTTTTCACCATAGGATGGATTATTTCTCTTTACTATTTTGATTATTTCTCTTTTTCTTATTTTTTTGATTTTTTGATTTTTTTGTATTTTTTGAATAACTGGGATACCCCATGGGTTAGACATAGATTCTTTTGAGGTGAATTATGTTGGTAGGGTCAGATGGACCCCAAGTGTGGAAAGTTGATATGCACCAGATCCATAACTGCTAGTAATGATGACGGGGCCCAACTAGTTAGGCTCAATTTTTTCTTTCTTGTCTTGATCTTGGAGGTTCCTTTGATTTTCCTTGAGAAGAAGATCACCGACTTCAAATTTTCGCTCCTTGATTCTCTTGTTGTAGCTATGACAAAGATGATTTTGATAGTCCTTAAGATGGTTAAGAGCATTAAGGCATCTTTTATCTAGTGTTTCCAATTCTTGCAAGCGAGTGACTCTATAGTCTTCCTCATCAATAAGATGTTGTAATGACACCCTTAAGGAGGGGATCTCGACCTCGATTGGTAGGATAGCTTCAGATCCAAAGACAAGGGAATATGGTGTGGCTCCAGTAGGTGTGTAGATACTAGTGCAATATGCCCACAAAGCAGGATTGAGTTGCAAGTGCCAATCCCAACCAACTTCATTGACTATTTTCTTCAATATTTTAAGAATAGTTTTGTTTGAAGCTTCAGCTTGGCCATTGATTTGGGGATAGTATGGAGTGGAAAAGCAGTGTAGGATATGGAATTGATTGCAAAGGTGGCAGACTTCTTGATTTTTGAATGGCTTGCCATTGTCAATAACAATTGCTTGGGGTATACCATAACAACAAATGATATAATGAAGGATGAACTTGGAAATTTGTTTGCCAATTATATAGGTAAGGGGAATAGCTTCAACCCACTTTGTGAAATACTCAGTGGCGGTGTAATGAATGAGTGGCTATTGGATGAAGGTGGATGGATTTTACCAATGAGATCGAGTCCCCATTGTGAAAAAATCCATGGTGTAGTGATTTTTTGTAACTCTTGTGCAAGTGCATAAATTAGATCACTATGTCATTGACAAGGAAGATATTTCTTAACACACTGATGTGCATCATTCTCTATAGTTAACCAATAGTACCCAATCCTTAACAACTTTTTGACCAAGGTAGGACCACTAGAGTGTGCACCGCATATACCTTCATGTATCTCATGTAAGATAGCTTGGGCATCTTCTGAGTTAAGACATCTAAGGAGAATCCCATCGAGTGACTTCCAATAAACTGTATCACCAAGAATGGTATAACGAGATGAACGACAGATGAAAGTTTGATGTTGGGAATTTGAAAGGTTAAGTATTAAGTCGTTATCATGAAGGTAGGTATAGATCTCATTGTAACAAGGTGTATTAGGACCAACAAGTTCACATACAAGTTCATCTTCTGGGACATCAAATGCAGGAACATAAAGTTGCGTAATCAAGAATTTTGAATGTGGAATATTTGATGGAATATCAATCAATGAACTTATGGTTGCCATAGCATCAACAACTTTATTCTTTATCCTTGGAATTTGTACAAATCGGATCCATGAAAATGATTACTTGAATGTGTCGACCAATTTCTTATATGAGATTAATTTGTTGTCATTTGTTTGATAGTCATCATTGACTTGACATATGACAAGTTGGGAATCACCATAGACTTCAAGTACTTTGATATTCCATTGGATAGCTACTGTCAAACCTTTGATAAGTGCATCATAGTCTACAATGTTATTTGTGTAAGGGAACAAGATTCTATAAGCTTTTTGTATAAGATCTTCTTGTGGTGTGACAAAAAGGATACCTGCTCTTGAACCATGATATGTAAAAAATCCATCAAAGTATAATTTCCAATTTGTAGGGGAGTCAATGACAAAGATTGATTCATCTGGAAATTCTGAAATTAGTGGATGACTAGCTTCAATAGGTGCCGTTGCCAATTGGTCAGCAATGACTTGTCCTTTTATAGATTTTTGATCAACATATTCAATGTCAAATTCACTCAACATCATAATCCATTTTGCCATGCATCATGTCAATGTAGCTTTGGATAGAAGATACTTTAGTGGGTTAACCTTTGAGATGAGCTTAGTTTGATGATTGAGCATCTAATGTCTATGTTTCTGTGAAGCAAAGACAACTGTAATATATGTCTTTTCAATAGGAGTGTAATTTAGCTCATAGCCCACAAGAGTTTGACTGGTATAATATATGGCTCTTTCCTTTCCAATGTCATCATTTTGTGCTAACAAGGCTCCTAATGTTGTTGATGTGGCTGATATGTATAGAAGGAGTGATTTTCCTTGAACAAGAGGTACCAAAACTGGTGGTGTTGTAAGATATTATTTCAATTTATCAAATGCATGTTGACACTTCTCATCCCATTAAACTTCTACATTCTTTCTCAATAGATGTGCAAAGGGTTGATATTTATCTGCAAGCTGTGCTATGAATCTCCTGATGTATTGAAGTTTTCCTTGAAGGTGACGTAATTGCTTCAAATTATGTGGCAATTTCATTTCAACTATAGCTTTGACTTTAGCAAGATCTACTTCAATACCTCTTCGGGAGACAATGTACCGTAAGAGTTTGCCAGATGTCACACCAAAGACACACTTTTTTGGATTAATTCAAACCTTGTATTACTCTAAGCAATCAAAGATGTTTGCAAGGACATCAAATGACCCTATCTTGTGTGTGATTTGCCCACGATATCATCCACATAGTCTTCCATTGTCTTATGAAGTATATCATGAAAATTTGCAGTCATTGCTCTTTGATATGTTGCTCTAATATTTTTAAGACTAAAAGGCATTACTTTCCAGCAATAAACTCCCCAAGCACATATGAATGCAGTCTTATGTTGATCCTCTTCAACAATCTTGATTTGGTTAAATATCCAGAAAAACCATCCATTAAGGATAACATCTCATGTCCTATTATTAGGTTGACTATGATGTCAATGTTTGGTAATGGAAAATCATCTTTAATACATGCTTTGTTTAAGTCTCAAAAATCTGTACAAACACAGATGCCCCCAATATCCTTAGAAACTAGAACAATGTTTGAAACCCATTCTCGATAATCTAGAGGTTTGATGAATCCAACTGCAAGCAGTTTTTCTAATTCTGCTTTGACCAAGAGAGCGATTTTGGGATGCATCTTTCTCAACTTTTGTTTAACCAGTTTTGCTCTAGAATATACTGTCAAGTGATGTTCTATCAAGGAAGGATCTAAACCAGGCATATCCGCATAAGACCATGTGAAATTATTTGATCTTTCTTTGAAAAAAGTGATGAAGTCTCGTAATTCAAATTCTGTTAGGGATTTTGCTTCCCAAATTCATCTCTTGTGTTTCTTCAACAAGAAGAGGAGATCTCTCTTTCTATGCCTTACTTTTGAGGAGGTCAAATTCCTCATCTTTAGGCGCCTCAGGGAGGTTTTCACCTTCGGATACATCCTTTATTTTTACTTTTTTGTCATCTGAAAGTGCTACAAAGTGGTTTTCACTAGGGGACGTGATTTTTATATTTTTACTTTTATGACTAAGGAGTTTGATATTCTCTCCAAAGTAAGCATTAGTGTTGAGCTCTATAGTGTATCCAATCTTGTGATCTCCAAGTGGTATTCCTGATCTTAATCCCAAGAATTCAACGATAGCCTCATTATTTTGGAAGAAATCTAGAATAGGAGGCTCTTGTTAGTCTCAATCAATGAGTTTAGGGTAAATGAGTTGAATATTGTGGGATTATGATGGTGGAAATGACATTGTAAGGGTAAATACAGATGAGTCATATAAGTTGGCGACACACTCAAGGGAGTCATTGAAGGTTTCCTCATTAGTACTCTCAACCATGAGAAATGCTTTTGCTACCTCATCTAAGATAAATTCGAGCTTAGGTGATGATGTCTCTTGTGTTCCAAACCTTAGTCCCAAGTATTTAGGTCTACGAGTAGCTGTAATGGGTTCAATAGTTCCTTGTTTGTGCAAGCCAAGACCACCTTTTCCGTGATAACCCATATTTTGTGCCATGTGAAAAACTTCAGGATATTTCTCAAGAGAGAGATTATCTTGTTCATCCTTTTCCTTATAAATCCATTTTGAAATATCTACATCAATGATTTCTCTATCTAGTACACCCCATATAGAAAATTGAGTTGGCTTATAGTTGATTGTAATAGTTGAAATAGGTCTCTCAAGATGAGGTCGCCCAAAGCTCTTAGGAGAAAGTGGGAGTTGTCCCACACAAAAGGCTCCTTGTAAAGTATATTATCATAATCCTTTGTCAATAATCTTAGCCTTGATCTGAGAACGGGTAGTGGATGAAGAAGCAAGTGTGGATGGGTCAATATATGATGAAGATGGTTTAGCAATATTATTGGTTGGCAATAATTGGCTTTGTGGTATGGGCTTTCCAATAAGCGACAATACTCAAAGAGACATGGGTCAACGTATATGGTAACCTCTTGATTATTGTAGGGAAATTTGATGCATTGGTGGTATGTGGAAGGAACGGCCCTCATGGCATGAATCCATGGGTGTCTTAAGAGCAAGGTCTAATAATTGACAAGTAATTTCCATGAGTGCAAGACCTAGTCGAACAGGTAGCTTAACTATCCCTTCTAATTTTCTGTCAACTTCATCATAGGCTTTGATTGTGATAGACTGCTTTTGATCAATAACCTTGGTGGAGTATCCCAATTATCTTATTAATCTTAAGGTACATAGGTTTAAGGTTGATCCACCATCTACTAGGACACTTTTGACTTTGTGTTTGTGGATGATTACTTCAAGGTGAATGGGTTCATTATGGAATGAATCAATGATAGACATGTATTTTTTAGTGAAAACTAGGCGATGAGTGTATAGGGGATGTATGAAGAAGATCAAAGATTGAGATTTGTGTAGGAGTCTTCCCTAGATGATCAAGGATGTTGTACTTGGAATTAGATGTGGAGGATGATGGCATAGACGAGGATGGGGCTCCTTGGATAGTGAGATGACCTCGATGGGTGGTAATGACACAATTGGGGTTACGAGCTCTTATAGTAATGGTGGCTACTTGTGGAGAACAAGCTTCAATATGAACCACAATGGAATCATATGAAGTAGAGGAATTAACTTTATTATTAGTTGTTGTTACCATGTTGTGGGAATGGATCTTGATATACTCTCAATTTCTCATTAGCCAACTTTGGAGTAGGTTCTTCTATAGTGAGGTCTCCTCGATCTATAAAATCTTGGATATAATTCTTGAGTCTCATGCAATTATGTGTTTTATGGCCCTTAACTCTGAAATTCACAATACTCATTGTCATTGTACCACTGAGGTTTAATGGCATTCTCATCATAAGGTTTGATCTCAAGAAATTTAATAAGGCCATGGTTTTGGAGTTTTCAAAAGATGGATTCTTGAGGTTCCCCTAAGTTTGAGAATTTTCATCTTGATCTTAATCCCCGTATAGGGTTACTCTGGGGGAAAGTAACATTTGCATTTGATGATGAAGATTGAATTGCTAATGGGGGGTTTTGAATGTTGTGAACAAGTTTAGAATCTGTGACACCATCATTAACAATGTTTTTATTCTTAGCCCAAAATTGAGGTTTTTCATTTGTTTGGTTGTTATTGGAATCCTTATTTTCTTTGAAGATTTTAATAAGACCTTTTACTATGAGGGCTTTTTCTATAGTTATACCTTTAGATCCATGATCTCTTCAAAAGTGTTAGTACATTGAATTTGCAAATGAAATGCAAGTTCTTGGTTTAGGTTTTGGATGAAAAGATTGAAAAGTTTTTTCTCAAGAATATTCCAAGGTACCTTGCTAGCAAGATTTCTCCAACATTGTAGGAAGGCTGTGAGTGTTTCCCCATTTCTTTGTTTGGTATTACAAAGGTCGGTCATTGATATATCATGTTCAATGTTGTATGAAAAATGGGTGAGGAAATTGTCGGCAAGCTCTTTGAAAGTTTTAATACCATGAGGGAGATGGGAGAACCATTCAATGGCTTGACCTCCAAGACTACGAGGGAAAAGTCTCATCAAATAAGTATCATCATATTATATGTACATACATGCTATGGAAGATTCTCTTAGATGGTCTAGGATCACCCTTTCCTTTGTATTTATCAAATTTTGGAATTTCATAGTTTGGAGGAAAAGGGGTTGTTATCAGAAAATGTGGTTAATAGTATTAAACTATTAATAATCCAATAATCTCAATGAAATGGAAATAAATAAGATCAAACACAAAGAATACAATACCTTGCAAACCTTTCTATTTTGTGACTTCCATTGGTCACCTATCTCAAATTGATCTTGGTTGTGAATAGAGCCCTCAGAAGGTGCACTTCCTTGCTTTTTTCCAAGATGACATTGGAGAACGACTGTTGATAGGTTTTGCAAATGAAGAGGATCTTCACAATGCAATGTAATGATGATAATGGTGATGATTGATCTCAAGCTATGGGGATTTGTGCCAAAGGCGCACAGTGATTCCTACAGAGTAAGTTTACTAAAAGCTTGGATGATTCAAATGGAGGAATAGGGGTGCATTTATAGATTTGTGAGAAAGAAGATCAATGGTGTAGAATGAATAAGAAGATCAATGGTTGAGGAAATTTGAGAGGATGTGCACAAATAGGGAGAGGACAAGTGTCCTGCTCCTTCATGCATCAGGGGAGTTAACATAATAGATTGAAGAGTTAACTGAGATGATTGATCAGTTAACAGAATTGATTGGAGAGATAAGTGGGCTAATTGGGGAGTTGACTAAGATGACCACAGATTTGATTGATGAGTTAACTAATCTGACTAGAGGAGAAATAGGACATGTGGGTGAGAGAATATTAGCTAATTGTCTATTAAAATATTTAATTACATGTGCACATGGATTAATTGAATTATTTTTGGGTATTAATTCAATTTTGGAGGAAATAGATAATTTAAATAAATATTTGGATTTATTTAAATATAGAGAATGATTTTAGAAGAATTTGGATGATTTTAGAAGAATTTGGATGATTTAATTAAATAAATAATTTTATTTAATTTTTGGAGACATGAATCAAATAAATAAATTGATTTATTTATTTATTGATAGAAGAATTTAAAATGAAATAAATATTTAAAATATTTATTTAGATAGAGTCGTGTCATTTTTAGGTGTATACATTTTGCCCCTCTTTGATGCAATGTGTTTTATCACGTTGCTTCAAAGAAGTACAAATTTCTATGATTTGATACATGCCCCAGTTTGCCCCTGGTACAAGTTTATCGATGGTAGGATGCCCCCTCGGGAGATTAGACGGGAAGAAAATTTGGAGGGCGTGAGACGGACAATCTCACGATGAAGAAGGTTAAACAGTTAGGTTAGGGTGAAGAAAATGAGTTTCAGCTTGAGAAAGACGGTGGAGAAAGGATCCGGAGATCAGGCCAGGTCGCCACATAGGTAGGTAGGTTGGCATGTCTATATTAAGAAGTTGGGTCCACAATCCTAGTCATTTGCACACTTGTCATTTGGTGAAAGCTAGTAGGAACTTTGCAGAGCGCAGGAGTTAGAGCAGTCAGCAGAGAGATGGATATTCCACACGAGGAGCATTGTTTTGAGCGAGTTCACCAATTTGGGTAGGCAGCAGAGGCAGGACCCCCGGTACATATGTCATCAATTTTAGGCTAGGTGCATTTACTAGTGCAATAAATGCATGTCAAAGATAGGAGAGTAAATGCGCAGCTTGGCGGTTCGGTGCATTTGTGCCCCAAAACCACACATTTGTTTTAGTTCAATGCATATAGGTTTTCTTACTGCGCATTTGCAATTTATGTGCATTTGCTCTATGTTTCTATGCATTTGTTATGCTTCTGCGCATTTAAGTTGTTATGCTGCGCATATGTTAGTTCTGCACATTTGTGGCGCAAAGCTACGCATTTGTTGCGGAACCATACATTTACTCCTTTTGGCTGCACATGCATTATGAAGCTACGCATTTGCTCTGATACTGTGCAATTGCCACCTGGAATGACGCATTTGCTTAGGATAGTCAGTTGCTTAGCGAAATTGACTCGATTGGCATCTTGATCGATGCGACAATCGATAAGCGATCTCTGAGATTGATAGAATCTAGACGAGAGATGATATGCTTGGTTTGATCAATTTGATATGCTAAGTGATGTTGATAGGTTTGATAGTTGAGTAGGTTTGCATTAATGGTTGACGCATTGCTTTATTGATTGTAGGAGGATATTTTTGACACTCTCATGTCACAGGAGCAGTTTCCTGTTATGATGTGGCGATGACACATGCTGATAGAGGCAGATCATCTGGTGCTCAGTGCGATTAGATTATACTATGTTTTCTTCATGCCTGAGGTTCGTGCGAACCTCGATCTACTGACTACTTTGGTGGAGCACTTCCACAGTGAGGATGGGACATTCCACCTACCCACCGGTGAGACCACCGTTAGTTTGGAGGATGTGTATAGGATATTGCACTTACCAATAGTAGGGGAGCAAGTAGAGTATGACCCCCAGTGTGATGCCGGGTTAGCTGAGTGTAGGATGGTTTTTGATGATGCAGACATAGAGGGATTAGTTATCAGCTAGCAGGACATGTATGATTACTATAACTACTTTCCCAGGATTGTAGCTAGCTTGATTAGAGGTGTTGTATGCCCCGATCGGAGATCACACGGTTTTCCAGTTGGATGGGGTCAGACTCTCGAGAGGATGCTGACTAAGGGCACCTATTTTTCTTGGGGTGTCTGTGTTCTTGCCCATCTATACCATGATATGCATTAGGTTGTCTACTGTGGAGCATCCAGTCTGTCTGTAGGGGTTTCACTGTTACAGTTCTGGGCTTGGGAGCATATCGCAGTGACTCAGCCCATTTGCATGTTTCACTGGCAGCCAAATGAGCCATACTCTTATCGATACATTGGTGTACTTACTTAGCACAGGTTGGGTAAGTTGGAGTACTGGCATCATCAGTTGGATAATGTGGATGCAGTTGTGTGGCGGCCTTACATAGAGTGTGAGGTTTGGGAGGATGAGGACAATGAGCTGCCATACGTGTTTCAAACGCGGTGGTTGATTAGTCAGACTCCACACATTTTGGAGAGGCATATAGTCAGTCGTGTCCTTCGACAGTTTGAGCGGGTTCAGGGTATGCCACAAGGGTAGGCTCTTTTGTGAGGACATTTGTTGAGTGATGATGATGGGGACCGGTGGCTTCATACAAGGAGGATCGAGCAGATTTCCTTCAGATTCCCTATCAGGCATGGCTAATGAGGAGGGAGATAGTGGATGCAGGGATGACACGGGAGTTTAAGGATTGGTTCGCTGCACACCTATTCCCTAGATACTTAGGACCGGGAGAGTTAGCTCCTCGTCTAGAGGAGGTTGAGTTAGAGGAGGAGGATGATGGAGGCTGATGGAGGAGGAGGAGAGGTGGAGATGGCAGAGGCCAAGGAGATGGTGGAGGAGGAGGTCGAGGAGATGGAGGAGATGGTAGAGGTGACGACCGACTAAGACAGCAGAGAGAGTGGGGTAGGCCCCAAGTCAGTAGGAGGCACAACATGTGCCACAAGAGGTATAGACAACACCAGTAGTGGCCCCACAAGTACCGTAGGTAGATGTTCTGCAGGTGTTGCAGGCACTTGATCAGCCTAACCTATAGTAGCAAGTGCAGGGGGACGCAGTGACATTGCTACAAGGCCAGGTTAGACAGTTGAGGGCACAGTTGAGAGCTGCTGAGGCTCAGAGAGAGGGAGACGCAGGGATCATTGTTGGTGTCACTATAGAGTGAGATGCCGCCTTGGCTAGGGTACAAGCTTTGATAGGTGAGAGAGACGTAGCATTGGCTAGGGTACAGGCTCTGACAGGAGAGAGAGATGCAGCCATAGTCACTTTGGGTACTGATGCAGCGATAGTACTACTTGTGACACAGTTGACACAGGCTCAGGCTCAGGTGACATAGGTGATGGGGGAGTTGGCTACAATGCGAGCCCATACACAGTACTACAGAGGTTTATATCATAGGGCGGTGCCGGCAGATGAGAGGGCACCAAGTTACCGGAGCTAGTTGGTGGTTGTGTCCTCGTGGAGGGCAGGCGGTTCACGGTTCACGGTCGGTGGCTTCAGGCATGGGCCCACAACAATCTGGGATAGGTTGAGGTGGAGGAGGGGGAGGGGACAGTGCTAGGAGCAGCATCCCATGATAGCAGGGTTAGCTACAAGTTTGCATAGATTTTTGCCTTGTACATACATTTTTTGATGGCTCATGGATAGCCAGATTATGTATATGACTTTTATTTTGCACAGCTACTGAGACATGTATCATTATTATTTTGATGTATGTATACACCTGTTATGATTTGACTCATGGATGATGGACTGATGTTGTACACTTGGACATTTTTATGTTTTATGATTACATATGATGATGTAGTTATGATGGTCTACATGCATTTTGTACTATGCGATGATCATGGATGCTCTGTATATGTTATGGACACTTTTATGTTTTTTATGTTTATATATGATGGTGTAGTTATGATGGTCTACATGCATTTTTATCTTTATGTGATGATCATGGATGCACTCTATTTGTTATGTTTATATGTTATGCAAATGTTATGATATCTAATGTCTAACACCTGTAATGCAACTAGAAATGGTATGAGATGATTACTGACAGCTATGTTTATGATGGTTTTCTGATGAGATACTATGTATGCACCTATGTTATGTTGTTACAAATGTATATGGATAAGTGAATGCATCTATATGTATGTAAAAATGATTTAATCAATTTAATGACTATCTCATGATGATATGTATGATTTAATGCACCTATATGTATGCAGATGATCTAATCAATAAAATGACTATATCACCTAATATGAAATGCAATATGATACTATGTTTTTGTTATGTCCAAGTGTACTCAATCAAAGTAGAAGAGACTCGATGAAAGACACAATGATAGGTAGGAATGTGATTGATAGAAGAAATGCGAATGAAGGAATCACAAACTTTTATTTATTCACATTGGCGCCTTGAACAGAATCATTATTTATGGATGGTATGTGAAATGTAATAGGATGTGCTATGGATGCGGATACTTGTCACCTTGATATTGCAAGTATTTTGAAGTGCTTCATTTCATCATTGGGCATTTTTGTTTTTTTGTGTTTTAAAATGTTGTAAGAAAATACAAGCATCTAGGTATAATTAAACCGAGATGACCTGAGTATTGCTTACATGAATTTTGATTTAGCAAGGTAATACAAGCATCTAGTCAAAATTGAATGTAGATGACCTGAGTACTTCTTGTGTGTAAATAGACAAGGATTATACCCGTTTCATGTTTAGACCTCTGATGTCCTTGATGATCATTATGTTGATCATGTCGTTAGATAAGGCTTCACATTACTAAAGATAAATCCACAAGCAACAAACAAATAAAATAATCATGCCCCCATCATAGCATCTCTAGTTTTTAAGCATCCTTGAGTAGCGTAGGAGACATGATAACCAAAATTATGATCTTTAGGCACAAACAATCAAAACAAAACTTTCTTGCATTAGATGTGTTTTCTTGCCATAATTTAGATAAAATCATCTTAAGTTTTTTTTTAGGCACTTGTTTGTTTTGTTTTGGATAGGTTGATGTCTTGCGTCAAAATTTCTACTTGGAAGCGTCCTTTGTTTTGCATGCATGTCTAGTGAAAGGTATCACAATCCTTATTGGTGTCCTCTTAGAACATGTGGCATTGTAGAATCCAACTCCGTAACCAGATCGAGGACTTGCCCCCATTCAGGTAAAGGATCGATTTATTATGGAAGAATGGACAATGGACACGAAGAAACGGACCCTGAGGGACTGACCTAGTGCCTCAAGGGCTCATTGATAAATGGCCTTGCCTATGTGACAACGCAGAGGCAACGTAGTTCAGGGTGAACTGTGTGGACCTAGGACCTAGGCAATGGGTAAATGGTGTGGATACGGATGGACTAGAGGATGGGTGATACGGGATGGAACGGATGGGAAAGCCTCGGGGGCTCATCAATGATGGCCTTGCCTATGTGATGACGTAGAGGCAACGTAGTTTAAGATGATAAGATACCGATGATAGACCCTATGACAGACTGACACTAGGGATAGGATGCTAGATAAACCTTAGGTTGTAAGGCGATAATGTTGATAAAGTACCAAGCCATGATAGGTTATCGTTAGGTGGTTGTACGAAATGGATACAATCGGATGATGGATGATGGTAGGAAGAATGGACGCAAGGCGATGGTTTCTCGAAGATGGAGGAAGCAGTTCTCATCACAAAGAGCGCTTGTTTGCCAAGTTTTCTCTACTTTGCTTTTATTACAACATTTTTGAAATACACATGACACCTGTTTACTAGGCTTTCATCATGGTATCTATCCAAGGCGCCTGTTTACCAGGTTTTCACCATAGGATAATTTTTTTGTTGTTTTTCCTTCTTTTTTTGATTTTTTGATTTTTTTTGCTATTTTTTGATTTTTTTGATGTTTTTGCCCCCCCTTACATTGGAGTTCTCTAGGTATAGAACCGGCGAAGATGCATACTGTTGATTGGGTCATCGAACAACTCACCTTCTGATGTAGCTAACTAGTATGCTCCTGATCCATAGGAAACAATGATTACATAAGGACCAACCCAGTTGGGTTCAAACTTTCCTTTCTTCTCTCGATCCGCTGATTTCGGGGATTTTCTTTGAGCACTAGATCACCAACATTAAAGATCCTCGGATGGACTTTGTGATTATAGCTGCGTGACATTCTTTGTTGGTAGGCTTTGAGATGGTTGAAAACATTCTATCATTTCTCCTCCAACAGTTCTAACTCATGTAGTCTGGAAACTCTGTAGTCTTTATCATTTATAAGACCTTTTAACGACACCCTCGAAGATGGTAACTCGACCTCAACGGGCAAAATGGTTTTGGAACCATACACAAGGGCATATGGTGTGGCACCTGTGGGAGTGCGTATGCTGGTTGGATAGGCCCACAGAGTGGGATTTAGTTGCATGTGCCAATCATGGCCGACATCGTTGACATTTTTCTTGACGATTTTCAAGATGGTTTTGTTGGATGCCTCTGCCTGACCGTTGCCTTGGGGGTAGTACGGGGTGGAGAAGCGGTGTTGGATTGGGAATTTTTCACAGAGCTCTTGGACATCTTGGTTTTTGAAGGGTCTTCCATTATTTGTGACAATGGATGAGGGAATTCCGTATTGGAAAATGAGATAATTAAGGATGAAGGAGGCAATTTGCCTGCGTGTGACATTAGTGAGTGGAACGGCTTCAATCCACTTGGTAAAATACTTAGTGGTGGTTATGATGAACTTGTGGCCATTGGATGATGGAGGGTGGATTTTTCCCACAAGGTCGAGTCTCCATTGACAAAAGGGCCAAGGTGTCGTTAAAGGTCATAGTTCCTGGGCTAGTGCATGGATGAGGTTACCATGAATCTGACACTGCTTGCATTTCTTGACAAAATGATATGAGTTTGTCTCCATGTTTAGCCAATAGTATCCCAAACGTATGAGTTTCTTAGCTAAGGTAGGACCACTAGAGTGTGATCCGCAAATTCCTTCGTGTACTTCTCGTAAGGCGGTTTGAGAATCATCACATTCAAGACATCTGAGTAGAGTACCATCCAAACCTCGGTGGTAAAGGATGTCGGTGATAATGGTATAACAGGATGTTTGATGGATAAAGGTTCAACGTTGGTTGTTGGATAAGTCAACTGGTAAGGTGTTATCCTTGAGGTAAGTGTAAATTTTACCATACAAGGGTGAATCAGATCCTACTAGGAGGCAAATGGATTGTGTTTTGGGGATATCATAAGCTGGTTGTTCGACTATCTCCACCAAGAACTCAAAACATGACTCATTCTCTGGTATGTCGAGAAGCGAGGCGATGGTTGCCATGGCATATGCTACTTTGTTCTCTATGCGAGGAATCTGCTCAAAGGAGATTATCACAAAGTATCCTTTAAAGTCATCTACCATATGCTTGTATGCCATTAGCTTGTTATTTTTCATCTGATAGTCATCATTTACCTAGTTGATGACAAGTTGGGAATCTCCATAGACATGTAGCTCTTTCACTTTCCACTCTGCTACCATCTTAAGACCAATGACTAAGGCCTCATACTCTGCTATGTTGTTTGTGCAAGGAAAAAGTAGACGATAGGACTTAGGTATTGTGTCACCTTGAGGAGTGACTAATAAGATTCCTTCCCTCGATCCATGGTTTGTATAGGACCCATCAAAGTAGAGCTTCCATGAATGTGTTGTGACACTGAAAATTGATTCATCAGAAAACTCGAATGTCATTAGAGTGGTATCTTGCAATGGTGCTTCTGCCAATTGACCTACGATGATCGGACCTTTGATAGCTTTCCTTTCCACATATTCTATGTCATACTCACTTAGTAGCATCACCCATTTTGCTAGGTGGCCTGTTAGGGCTGCTTTGCTTAACAAGCATTTGAGTGGATCGATATTTGCAATGAGCTTGATAGAATGTGCAAGCATGTAATGGCATAGTTTTTGGGAAGCAAAAACCACAGCAAGACAAGATCTTTCGATTTGAGAATATTGCAATTCATACCCCACCAATGTACGACTGATGTAGTAGATTGCCCTTTCCTTTCCTTCATAGTCTTGTTGTGCTAAAAGGGCTCCCAGAGTTGTTGGTGTAGCAGATATGTAAAGATATAATGGCTTGCCTTGGATAGGTGGCATCAAGATAGGTGGATTCATGAGATATTCCTTCAATTTGCTAAATCCTTCTTCACGCTTCTCATCCCATATAAATGGAATGTTCTTATGCAAGAGATGAGTGAAAGGTTGACACTTGTCCGCCAGTTGTGAGATAAACCGACAGATTGCCTGTAATTTTCCTTGTAAAGACTGCAGTTGGGTGATGTTCCTTGGTAGTGGCATCTCCATGATAGCTTTGACTTTCGCAGGATCCACTTCAATTCCATTTGTTGATACTATGAAACCCAAGAGTTTGCCGGAGGTGACCCCAAACACACACTTTTTTGGATTCAATCGGACCTTGAATTGTTCTAGTCACTGAAAGACCTTCTCTAGGACATCTAAGTGAGATTCCCTTGTAAGTGATTTGTCAATGATGTCATCCACATAGTCTTCCATGGTGACGTGCATCATGTCATGGAAGATAGTAGTCATTGCATGTTGTTATGTTGCTCCTGCGTTCTTCAATCCAAATGGCATGACATTCTAGCAGAAGGTACCCCATGGACAAGTGAATGCCATCTTATGTTGATCCTCTAGCGCTATTCTAATTTGGTTGTATCTAGAGAAACCATCCATAAGAGAGAGCATAGTGTGTCCAACTGTCAAGTCTACGATGATGTCAATGTTGGGCAATGGGAAATCATCTTTGCGACAGGCCTTGTTGAGATCTCAGAAGTCATTACACAACCTAACTCTTCCATCTACTTTTAATATTGGTACAATCTTTGATACCCACTCTGGATAATCAATTGCTCTAATGAACCCTACATCCACTAGTTTCTTAAGTTCCTCCTTGACTAGCAATGCGACATGTGGATGCATTTTCCCGTGTTTTTGTTTAACAGGTTTAACTCCAGGATCTAGTGGTAGATGGTGCAAGATCAAGTCTGGATCTAACCCAGTCATATATGCATAGGACCAAGTGAAGTCGACCTGCTTCTTTTTTAAGAAGGGCACAAATTTTGTCTTTTCTAGTGGAGATAGAGACTTTGCAAAGTGTATGATCTTTGGGTTACCTTCTGTGCCGATGTCAACAGGTTCTATAGGTTCTACCACAATTTGTGACTTCTCCTAATACATGTTGGGGAGAGTGTCAAGCCTTCCATCCTCTAGCACCTCAAAGAGGTTTTCACCATCAGATGCGTCCTTTATTTTTACTTTTTTGGGATTTGACATTGTCGCAGAGCAGTTTTCACCATCAGATCCATGTTTGATTGTTATATATTTTTGCGACTGGAAGCTTAGCACCCTCTCCAAAATAAGCTATGGTATTGAGTTCTATGGCAAAGCCAGCTTTATGATCTCCCATAGGTAGGTGGCCTCTTAGTTCCATCTAATCAATGTAGGCATTGTCGTTCTGGAACATGCCAAGTTAGGGGGTTCCTTCTAGGTCCCAATTGATAAGCTCAGGATGTACCAAGGGGAGGGGATCGATAGGTTGATCTGATTCAGTGGATGTGATGGTAAGGATGGATATATGATCAGGATTGGGAGTGGTAGGAATAAGATTTGTGATGGTACTCTCCAAGATTGTTTATCTCGTGAGAACTCTTACCTTCCTCGTAAGTTGTTCTCTCCGGAATGGGCAAATCACACTTTATTGGTCTAGGCTTCAGCGTTTATCCCTCACAGTAGGGGCTATAGGTGCAAATGATATCGATTCCTTTGTCTTCATAGGAATGTTCTGAAAGGTCATCCCATTTGTATTCATTAGAATTTGTATCACTATCCTGTTGGAGGTTATGGATCTGTTCCACAAAACAAGTAGTAGCCTTCGCTTTGCCTTTGCCATTGTCTTTGTGTCCTAGCCCTTTTGTGTCCCAGGTTGATGAGGATGAAGAGGGTTGAATGGGATCAATTATCCCTTATTTTCTCAGGCTGATGGGACCCTGTCCTTCATAGCCCATTCTGTGTAAGATAGATTGACCATGCCCATAGATTTTTGTTGGGAGCTTTGATTGTTTGTCTTGAGGTGTGTCATCTTCATCTATTTAAAGCCACTGCAGAACATCTCTTTCCTCACTCTCATCTGATAGGGTGCCCCATTTGACAAAGGGAGCTTTGGGAGGTTTAGGAGGAGCAGACGGTTTTGGGAAAGGTGGTCACCCAAAGGACTTTTGAGATAAAGGCATTTTGGCTATGCAAAGGGTATGCTCGATGGAATATTCTCCTACCCCCGTTTCTTTGATCTTGACCTTCTACTCTTTTCCCTTGGATGGGGAAGCTTGGGAGCCAGGATCATGCTAGGAGGTGGAAGATGTGGAAACTCTATTATTAGGGATGCTAAAATCTGGCTTTGATTGGATAGTGTTACAGTGTTGAAAAGGATCAGGGTCACCTTGGATGGTGATCTCTCGGCTATTGTGAGGGAACTTGATACATTGATGATATGTTGAAGGCACAACTTTCATGGCATGTATCCAAGGTCTACCTAGGAGAATGTTATAGGTGAGCTCCTTGTCAAGGACTTGGAAAACAACTTCTATCACTACTGGTCCAATTCTTAACGGTAACACCACAGTTCCTTTGGTTGTCCGTTCTTCTTCATCATAGGCTTTTATTGTGATCTTCTTTCTAGAATCCACTGCATTTTCTGAGAACCCCAATGTAAGGATTAATTTAAGCATGCAAATGTTCAAACGTGCTCCTCCATCAATGAGAACCCTTTTGATACGATGTTTATTAATGAAGGCCTCAATATGCAGTGATGTGTTATGGGGTTGAGATATGGATAGATCATCCTGTTTAGTGAATGATAGGATGTTAGGCGAGGTAAGATGACCTACCATGGCTTGAAATTTCTCTTGGGCCAAGTTCGTGGGCACAGTGGTTTCTACTAGGGCTTTATCAAGAATCTCTTTATGGGACAATGATAGATGCAACAACTCTAATATGGATATATGGGCTGGAGTCTTTCGTAGTTGGTCTATGACATTGTACTTGTGGGGGATAGATGGTGAGGATGATGACCTTGGAGGGAGTGTGTGTAAGGTGACTTTCCCACTGCGGGTGGTGACATTGCAATCAGATTTGGGTTTGGAATCCAATTGTTTGTTAAACATGAGCACATTGATTTGTGGGATATGCTTGTTGGAAAGAGACACTGCTTCGCATTGATAGGTGTTGTCATTGATGGCAACTAAGTTCATTCCAATCATCTGCATAACACAATTTGTTCACGCTGGAAGTTAGAATCATAATTTGTCTAAGTCTAGGCAGTCAGGAATAGAGCAGGTGACAGGGTCCGGTATCTTGGTCTGAATCTCTCTGGTGGAAAGGTATGGTTTGTTGCAAATCTAAGGTAGTTACAAGCATTGTCAAAACACTCTAACTCTAGAATTTTGTTCTCCAGTGATGAAGGACTCAAAAGATATTAGCTTCTGAGTATCGGGTTTCAGTTTGATAAGAACAAACAGAAGAAGACCAGGCTGACCTTGTGAATAATCTTAATTTCGGATGTATATAAGTTGCTTATTGGGCAATTAATGATGATCAGCGATGGTAGCCGACATGATTGATGATTTGTGAGTGCAAGTTTTGGTCCGCATCTCATATTATGTATGGATCTAGCCGACAGAGTAGAGTACTCAACAAAGTTCTAAATGTTCTTGAAGCTGATTGAAAAAATGATTGTAGATCATGTTGCGGATATATATAGCCGATGGAATTGGATGATTTTAAGGGTGTGTGGTGTGTGAACAAGGTGTATGTGAGAAGAGCAAAAATCTAAGGTGTGAATGAAGGCAGAACAGTAAGAAGAGCAAAGCAAAGATGAAATGTGTAAGATCAATTTTTGCACTTAAGCGAAACTAAATTTCTTGCATGGGTAGATGTTATTTATTAGTTCAAAATCTCTATTATTCTCTTGTAATCTTTCTCTAGGCAGTGAACCTCCATTTGAGCAGTGAGCTCTGGGAAGTGAGCCCGAATGCATGTGCATTCCCATTTGTAAAAATACTTTTAACAGGCTATTAATTTTTGTGGGTTAACCCTCACCGTTGATTTTCCCTTAACTAGGTTTCCACGTTAAAATCTTGGTGTCAAGTGTGTTTTTGTATTGCTTCTCTTACACTTATGATTGTTATTTTTATGGTTAAGTTATTGAATTGTTATTAAGTAGTAAAAGAAAAAATTAACTGCAAAAAGTTCCAAAGTTTTGAGACAACTGATTCACCCCCCCTCTCAGTTGTTTGTCCTATTTCCAACAATTGGTATCAGAGCAAGGTTCCTTGGAGAAGCCTAATAGCTTGAGGAAAAGATCTTGGAAGAAGTTTTAAATGGGTTCACTCAAAGATCAACTTCAGTTGGCCCTAGAAGAGCTTGTTCAGTCTAAATCATAAATTAGTGATCTAAGAGGTGAACTAAAAGATACTGATGATACCATTAAAATGTTAAAAGATAATTAAAGAAATCTATGCAAAGGAAAAAGGAGCTACTTCTGCAGCTATCCAGTTTACCTGAAGAAAATGGCATGAATAAAGATTTGGAAGAAAAGACAAAGGAATGTGAGAAGTTGTCAAAAGAAGTCGTTGTTCTAAAAATTGAAATGGAATCTGGGGTGATAAGGCAAACCAAAGAAAGTGAAGATAGGAAGAAACTTGAAGAAGATCTGAATCAAAAACTAAAAGAAAGAACTGAAGGATGTTGCAAATTGGATGGAATAGCTGGCCATCTAGAGTCTGATCTACAAGAAAGTAGAGACAATGAGAGAGAACTTGAAAGGCAAATTGTCATTCTCAGACATGACCTAGATGTTGCAAATGAATATACGAAGAAGTTCAAGATAAGCTCAGCAAAACTTGAAGCACTGCGCGAAGGACAGAAAAAGGCTGATGACAAGCATGGTCTTGGATATGAGAAAGGTGAAAGCTTCGGATCTGGATAGAGAAATTTTCAACCTAGGAATGGGAGAAATAGAAGTAGAAAACCTTCGGTAAGACAACCTAATGCTCAAAGATATCCATCATTCAATGGAAATTGTTTCAACTGCAACAAATTTGGTCATAGAGCTACTTAGTGCAGAAGCAAAGTAAATCAAAATGGTCCATCCTTCTCTGGTCAATGCTTCAAGTGTAAGAGGTATGGTCATAGATCAAATGAATGTAGAAGTATGATAATGAATAATGCTAACAATAGAAGAATTAGCAATTCTTTCAATGGTTACTGCTTTGTTTGCAATGGGTTTGGACACATGGCTAATCAGTGCAAATCAAGAGAAAATCAGGTTTACAAGAAAATAAATGTTGTGTGCTTTAACTGCGATAAATCTGGTCATATTGCAAGATTCTACAGAAGTAGGAACAATGGAAGAAGTGGTCCGGTAAACAAAAAACTGGATGAGCAGAGACAAGATAAAGGCAAAGAAAAAATTGATGCGAATGAGACTCAGAATGAATCAAACAAGATATGGGTCAAGAAAATAATTATGAATGACAGTAATGGATTTGCACCAGAATCCGGTGCTAAAAATTGCTCCGGGAATTGATTTGGAAGCCTTGGCTCAGGGGGAGCAGCATTGTAAATCAAATTCCCCCAGCCAGTAAGTAAGTGCCTAAATCTAGCACAATGAGAAAAGAGATCTTGGATTGTTTCAGATCATTTGGAAGGATTTCTGGAAGAAAACAGGTGGATATGGCAAATTGCAGAGTAATTTATGAGAAACTGTTCAACAAACAGAGTAACCAGATGTATTAGGGTAGAGCATTTATTATAAAGACAAATTAGGTGATGAGAAGCTTAAAAAGGTTATTCATTCCTCATTTGGAACACTTTGCATCAGGATAAAATAAGAAAGAAGAAGTGGACGAGCTTAAAGCTGACAATTCTCAAGATTTGGAAGTGAGAAAAGGATTTCCAAGCAAAAACCCCAACCGACGTAACAAGGTATTTTTTGTTTTATGTGAAATCTCTTAAGTTCTCAATTTCTACAAATGGCTACACCTCTAGTTGTTGATGTAATTGAAAGGCCCCGACCAATATTTAAGAAGCATCCATACAAATCAGTTGAAGTTGAACCATTGGGCGTATTCTCTGAGGTTCCACATGGTGTATTGCATGTTGAGGATATTAGGGCATACATCCACTATAATATGGATGAATTTGGAAACCTGAAACTCTTGGATTTGCTTAACAACTATTTAACGGATGATAGCCACAAATTGAAACCGGAATACAAAGCCCTAGAAAGCAAACATTTTCTGCAAGTCATTAGGTTTCTGATATTTGATGAAAATGAATGGGTTCGATACATCTTAAGCCGAATACATGATGAGTTCATATGGCTATTGAAACCATTCAAGATTACAAAGGATGTTATCAAGATCGTAACTGGGTTAAACTCCTCTGACAGATTACCCATGTTGAAGGCCATGAAAAACCAGACATTGGCTGATGATACCGGTGCCAAGTTTGACAGAAGGGTAATGACCATCAATGATATTATACAATTGGATGTCAAATTCGCCTCCATGGTGATTGGGTACAAAATTTATCACTCCAGCAGAGAAAACTTTGTCTCTGGAACTGCAATAGATGTAGCCCATCAAATGTTAAAAGAAAATGTTGATTATGATCTTTGTGAACTACTACAAAATCAGTTGATTGAGAATTTGAGCAAGATAAAGAAAGATAAGTAAAATACCTTCAGATATGGTTCCTTGATTATATGCGTGTTCTTCTATTTTATGAATGAAGTGCCTGGAATTCAAGGTGTGCATTGGACAACTGACAGCCCAGTAGCATGGCAAATAAGAGATCACCTTCTCAGCCTTGATGACTCCCAAGCCCAAAAGACTTCCATTTGGGGCTACTTCAAAAACTTCTAGAGTTTAATGCAAGCAAGGGAGAGAATCCCTAAAACAATTATGGAGAAGTATGAAAATGACATATGTTTCATGGTTGACACATATCAGTGCTTGATGGAAGCTATAGAACCAATGACAGTTTGGATAATTCCTATGGGTTATGAGGTGGATGGAAGAGTTTTGGATATGTATGCTCAACATCTTCTGAGCACACCTAAAGATACCTCTGTGGAAAGGTTTGGAACCTACAAGGAACTAAGTCTAAAGTTGCATGTGGAGCTCAGACAGCCTGAGACCAAGAGGAAAGTGCAGAGACAAGTTGAAAGGTATGCTGAGAGCATTAGCCTAATCAAGGAGGCAGTAAAGCAGAATAGAGAAAGAATTAAAAAGATGAAGAAAAGCACTGAGTAGACTACAAAAGAAAAAGCAGAAAGTGAGCCAGTAGTCACTTCGGAAGTCCCACCAAGCTCCTCAAGGAAGACAAGGAGTTCTGCAACTCTTGCTGAGCAACTCAAGTCTATTTCCACTAAGAAGCCGGAAGCCACTCCATCTGGTGATGGAGGGAAAATAAAGAAAACCAAGGCCACAAGAACCCACAAGAGCACAAAAGATGATGGGGAGACAGAGACAGATGAAGAAGTGGAAGAAATAAGATCCAAGAAAGCTAGAACTTCAAAGACTTCTAAAGACCATCCTTCCGGAAGCAATAAGGCCAGTAAAAAGCAAGTAACTGGTAAGGTCTCTATGACTATTGATGAAATTGTAAAAACAATCACTATTCATGGAAATTTAAAGCCAATCAAAGTTTACTATGATAATTTTGATCAAGTGAATAATAAAATTTTGGAAGATGCCATTATCATATATTTAAATAAATTCAATAGAGCCCTGTTGGAAATTTTACAAGAGATTCCTAAAAGTTTAAGGAAAGTACTAGAAATGAGGAAAGAAGTAGCTGAGGATAAAGGCATAGAACTCAGAGAGTATGTTCTCTCCACTTTGTGTCCTGTGATGACCAGAAGAGAAGTAGATAAAATCCTTAGAGAAGTTAAAAATAATTTCAGAAGCAAGGTCTGAATGAACAAACTAATGCTTGGTGAAACTAAGGAAATTGCAAAAGAAACAGAAGAAATCTTGAGAAGGGCTTTAGAGAAAGATAAATATTATATTATTTTAGAGAAACAAGTAGAAGAAGTCAATCCTCCAGTTCCAGAACATGAAGCTCCAGAAGAATAGATTAACATAAGAATTGATGACCAAGGTGTTAATTTAGATCCTCCGGAGTTAACCTATGAAGAGACTAATGTTGGATTTGATTCATCAAACCTGAATGTTGGAGAAGTTCAGGAAGAGGAACAAGTCAATTGGGAGGATACAAATTTGATAGACAAAATAATTGATGTAGAAGTAACTCCTCCACTTGATCATTCTGGAAAAGAAGAGGATATTGCTACTACACAGAGCCCTCTGGATCAGGTAGCATGTGGTGAACAAATAGGAAAAAGTTCCTCTACAAAGAACATAGAGAAAAGTAAAGCAAAGAAAGAGGAAGAAAAGAGAAAGAAAGACAACGCATAAGAAGATGGTGCAAATGTTGAAGCACCTAAAGCAGATACTGAGAAATCTGATGAACAAAAGGATGGTTTAGAAAATGTTGCAAGAGACACTACAAATGCAGTGAAAAGTCTTCTTGAAAAAGAGATGATTGAGCTTGATGAGCCTGAACCGCTCCAAGGTTTAGCCAATCCAGATGCTCTCTCTCCAATTCAATTGATGAAAATAGCATCATTCACCCAAGTAAAGGCTAGAGAAAAGATGTTAAAGTTCCACATGGACGACAATGAGCTACTGGGACTTGCAACTGAGATTTTGGAAAAGTTAATGTCTTCCTACCAGAAGAGTCCATCTGATTCCCCCTCCTGACATCTAAAAAAATCTTGTAAGTTCTGTAAATACTCATTTTGAGTCCTTTGAGAAGTCTACTGAGACAAAAGTCAGAAATGAGTTTTTGGATAAGAGATTTAGTGAACTTAAGAGTCTGATAGGGTATGATAGGACTATACTTGCTATCAGTATAAAGAGTGTTCAAAATGCTCTAAGTAATGGAAGTGATATATATAAATTTTGTCTATCTTGGCCCAAAGTAAGTAAGGATATTGAAAAGAAGATAAAGGAACAAGAACTGAAATTGTCAAATCTATCCAATAATTTTGATCCTCTAACTATCTCACCCATAAGTCAGGAATGTCAAGTAATTAACTTGACTAATGAGATAAAGATACTTGTTAAAGAAAAAGGCAACATTATGAAGATAATGTGTGAGCTCCGGGGATTGATTGCCCCTAAGTTAGAGACAATGTATAATGCCCTATCTGAAGCTCAGACTGCAATTTAAACTAGTGATCCATCAGATCTATCAAAGGCACAAGCGTATTCATTTTTATTGAGTGGACACATCTCAATTTTGGATGGAATGAAGAGTACTTGGGCCTCTGAACTTGTGCAAACAAAAACCAGCTTTGCAGACATTCTCAAGTTCATGTGAATAGAACTTAATGATTACTTGTACATATGCGACATTGTATACATAAATTTTGGAGAATTTTGGCTTGAGACCCCACCCTTTGCCATTGATGTCAAAGGGGGAGTGAAGAATAGTGAAAAATGAAGAATCCAACAAAGGGGGAACTTCAGAACTAATAGAGAAGCACAAGTGTACAAAGTAAGGGGGAGCTACACTAGACACTTAGTCATTTTTCACTAAGTGTTGCCATCAATGCCAAAGGGGGAGATTGTAGGCAAGAGACATTACTTTGCATTGATAGGTGTTGTCATTGATGGCAACTCAGTTCATCCCAATCATCCGCATAACATAATTTTTTCACACCGGAAGTCAAAATCAGAATTTGTCTAAGTCGGGGCAGTCAGAAACAAAGTAGGTGACAGGGTCTGGTATCTTGGTCTGGATCTCTCCGATGGAAAGGCATGGTTTTCTGTAGATCTAAGGTAGTTACAAGCATTGTCAAAACACTCTAAATCCATAATTTTGTTCTCCGGTGATGGACTCAAAAGATATTAGCTTCTGAGTATTGGGTTTCAGTTTGACAAGAACAGACAGAAGAAGACCAGGCCGACCGTGTGAATAATCTTAATTCTGGATGTATAGAAGTTACTTATTGGGCAATTGGTGATGATTAGTGATTGTAGTCAACATGATTGATGATTTGTGAGTGCAAGTTTTAGTCCGCATCTCATATTATGTATGGATCTAGCCGACAGAGCAGAGTACTCAACAAAGTTCTAAATGTTCTTGAAGTTGACTGGTAAAATAATTGTAGATCATGTTGCGGATATATATAGCCGATGGAATTGGATGATTTTAAGGGTGTGTGGTGTGCGAACAAGGTGTATGTGAGAAGAGCAGAAATCCAAGGTGTGAATGAAGGCAAAATAGTAAGAAGAACAGAGCAAAGATGAAATGTGTAAGATCAGTTTTTGCACTTAATCAGAACTGAAATTCTTGCATGGGTAGATGTTATTTATCAGTTCAAAATCTCTGTTATTCTCTTGTAATCTTTCTCTAGGTAGTGAGCCTCCATTTGAGCAGTGAGCTCTGGGCAGTGAGCCTGAATGCATGTGCATTCCCATTTGTAAAAATACTTTTAACAGGGTATTAATTTTTGTGGGTTAACCCCCACCATGGTTTTTCTCTTAACCGGGTTTCCACATTAAAATCTTGGTGTCAAGTGTGTTTTTGTATTGCTGCTCTTACACTTATGATTGTTGTTTTTATGGTTAAGTTATTGAATTGTTATTAAGTGGTAAAAGAATGAATCAACTGCAGAAAGTTCCAAATTGTTGAGACAACTGATTCACCCCCCCTCTCAGTTGTTTGTCCTATTTCTGACAATGCTTTGATATGTAATTTACGGTGTAGTCGAACGCCACGTTCGTGTAGTTAGCATCATTGTTCCTATTATTGTGATTTTTCTGGTTGTTATTGTTGTTGGCATGAGGGCTCTGCCTGTCATGGTTAAGGAGCAGATCCTTGAATGCCACATGTGAGTCTTTAGAGGGATGATCTTTTGTGCCCACACGATTTTGGTCTAATAAGTCTTGTATGACATTTTTCAAGTGAATACAATCATTAGTTGTATGGCCTTTGCCTCTATGGTACTCACAAAAATTGATATCCTTCCACCAAGGAGGTTTGACTTGAGGTTCATAGTCGCTTGTGGCGGGAAGGGTGATCTCATTGTTTGCCAACAACTTTCTCAAAGCGGTCTCATATGACTCCCCCAGTGGTGTAAATTTTCATCTAGGAGGAAAGTTGTACTGTTGTCTCAGTTTGTTTGACAAAGGTTTGCTTGGTGTTGCATTGTTTGATGCTCCTTTGAGATTGAAAATTGGTTGTTTAGGAGTCGCTACTTTAGCATCAACCACTCCATCGTTGACGATGTTCTTGTTTTTGGTCCAGAATTTTGACTTATCCGTGGTATAGTTTGAGTTAGGAGTGTCTGAACAATTTTATTTGTCCTTTTGCGATCATAGCTTTTTCCATGAATAACCCCATCTCAATGACTTTCGTAAATGAGGTAGGGCATTGGATCTAAATTTGGTAGCTTAGATCAGAATTGAGATTATGGACAAATATTTCAAGCATTTGTTTTTTTGGTATATGATGAGGACATTTGGTGGCAAGCTGCCTCCACCTTTGTAAGAAAGCAGCGAAGGATTTGCCACTCTTTTGTTTTGTGTTGCAAAGGTCAAGCATGGATAGCTCATGTTTGATATTATACGAAAAGTGCGTGACAAATTTGTTCACTAACTCGTCAAAGGTACGGATACCAGGGGGAAGTCGAGAGAACCATTCCATGGCTTGCCCACCTAAAGATCTAGGGAAGAGTCTCATGAGAAAGGTTTCATTGTGGGCCACCTCTAGACATGCGGCGCTGAATTCTTGGATGTGGTCTCTAGGGTCACCCTTTCCTCTATACTTGTCAAATTTTAGAACTTCAAATCTAAGGGGAAAGGGGATCATTTTCAAGCTCTTATCGAAGGGATACAACGAGATATCCTCCAACAAATAGTGTTTAGTGGATGTCCATGTTTGGAGATCCACTAATTGTTGTTGTAGGGTTTGAACTTGTTTTGTCAACATGTCTAAAGGTGTGGTTGAGTCTGTGGTTTTCTTGCCTTTGTCTGTGTCAAGGGTTCTTTCCTCTCCTGTGCTCTCTTCATGAGTTCTTTGCTTTTCAGTTTCTTTCAATGCTGTGATGTCAAAGTCTGGGGGAGCTTAACTCCTTGGTTTGCTAGGTGGAGAAAGAACTTTGTAGGGTCTTGGCGGAGTACTTTGTCCATCATTCATTGAAATTTTCTATCTTGGAGGGATTCTTGTAAGTCCTCGTGAGATATTTCCTCATCACTGTCATGAGGGGATATAATTTTGTCGGATGTTCCAGCCATTTCAATTTGTCTTTGTTTCTATGATCTAGTTAGTAACATGCAAGGTGATTTGGAATAGAGTTGGGTGAAATTGGATGCTTTGGTAAGGTGTGTTTGGAGGTTGTAGTGAAGGGGATATTGGTGGTGATAAGATTTGAATAAGGGTTTTCTTTGATCAATGGTGTCAAACAAGTCGGTCGATACAAAACGGTAGCCAAAAGTAAGGATGATTGGAATCCGATTACTTAGTAGAGACGAGTTTTGTACCAAAACAAACTAGTGAAGTTCTTGGATAGAAGGATGATAGATCCTGATAGTGGAGACTTACTAGGGATGCTTGAGTCTGATATGATAAAAAATTAGCTTGTAGGAATCTGGTTTTTTGATAGTTTGTTTTGTTCTTGGGAAGTTTTTGTGAAATTTTGATGAGGTGAATAATGGAAAAGAGGGTATGCTACAGAAATGGATGGGAGAGGTGACTGCACAGTTAATTTAATCTTGGAAACTGAAACAAGACTGAAATGGGTGCTCAAAAAGATTGATGTTTTTCTGACAAACTATATGGAAGTGCTCACTGTGATAGATGCGCAGAACCAGATGCCCAGGAACAAAGAATATATGTGTAGTAGTAGGAAGTAAATGCACAGATTTGGTGAAAAAATAGATGCGCCAGAATAGAGGATAAATGTACAGTAACAGATCATAAAAGCGAAGGACTGGTAACAAGCAGATGTGCAACAGAATGGGGTAAAAGCGTAGTAGAGTAACAAAAATGTGCAGTAGAAAATAGATGCGCATCAAGATGAAACAAATGCGCAGCATGATGAAGCAGATGCGCAGCTCTGTCTTTTTTGCTTGTTTTTGACTGATTTTGACTTGGTAAAAGCACGTTTTTTAATGTTTTGAATGTTTTTGGGTTCTTTGTCTGAATGTTGCTCTTTTTGATTTTATTTCTTCTATTATGGCAAGAAAGACACATCACACACAAAGAATATTTTCATGATTATTTGATTTTTTTATTTTTTTTTGACTTTTTGACTAAAAGCAAGTACAAAATCCTAGGATGGTAAGGGTAGTATTCAATGAATTCCAACTTGGTTTTTTACACCAGCCACTTGCATAAAGGCAGACAGCTAATAGCTTGGTAGCACCGGCTCCCCTCCACGACATTCACTTCTCACGCATACGAAGCTATAGTTCCTCCAAAGAGTTGAACTTTTCTGTCTCTACACTAAATCAATGTATGAAGTTGGACGGCTTTGGAGAATGTTTTCCTCATGTGTCACCGAATAGGGGATTTTTGCTTCTACAAACAATGGATATGTAGTAAGAACAACCATTCGAGTGGTTATACTTGTGGCAGCGCTACTCTCCGTTATGAAGTCTCCCAGCTTGCAAGGGTTGCACCTTGTGGGGTTTATGGGGAGGTTGGCTGTCGGTATAACTAATCCACACTCGTTGCTTGAAGCTTTCACCTCAAACACAATTTATTTATAGTGGATCAGAAGAGCTTGGCATTAGCTCGTTACCACTTAAGGTCGTCCCGCTTGGAAGGAAGGAATTCCAAGGGCAGGCCTCTCTAAAGGAAACACATGCGAAATGATGATTCTGGCATTTTGTTTACCCAGTTAAGGGGAGAGCATAGTCCTATCATCATTCCAAAATCATGGAAAACACTGGTTCTTTCCTCCTATTTAAAAAGAGAAAAACTAGATTAGCTACTCTAATTGGGCACATAAGATTTGTTAACTTTGAAAAAGCTTTTGAAAGCAATTGTTCAATTTTAATCCTCCTAGTTGGGACTATGTTCAAGTTGTGATGCAACAAGTACAAATTACGTCCCTCCTATTTAGAACTAAGTGAATTTTACATGAACAAGTTCAATTACTTCCTTTGCTATTTAGATCTAGATGAGAGTTAACCATGCAACTATATGTCTAAACAGCTCTTAACCTGCAAGGCGGATCTGAGAATATTCCTAAAAATGATGTTAGCCTTAGAAATTTCATGAGAAATAGCCTAAAAACCCTAGCAGAATGAATGCGCAGATACAGTGAATGTATGCACAAATACAAATGCATAGTTATAAAGAATGTATGCGCAAAAACAAAGAATAAATGCACAGATATGACAGATGCGCAGTTACAGTGAGTATATGCGCCGAAATAGAGAACAAATGCGTGGATCAAACAAATGCACAGTAACAGTGAGTATATGCGTCGATATGAAAGATGCACCGAAACAGTGAATAAATGCATTGGAGTAGTGAGTAGATGCGCAGATCTGACAGATGCACAACAACAGAGAGTGGTTGCGCAGTAAAAGTGAGTGGATGCGCAGAAACGTCCTGTGTACGGATTCTAACACAAAAACTCAATTTTGAAGTTAAATTGGGGAAAGGGCCCCACGGTGGGCACTAGAAATGTTATCAAAAAATGTGGTTAACAGTATTAAACTATTAATAATCCAATAATCTCAACGAAATGGAAATAAATAAGATCAAACACAAAGAATACAATACCTTGCAAACCTTTCTATTTCGTGACTTCCATTGGTCGCTTATCTCAAATTGATCTTGTTTGTGAATAGAGCCCTCAGAAGGTGCACTTCCTTGCTTTTTTCCAAGATGACAATGGAGAACGACTGTTGATAGGTTTTGCAAATGAAGAGGATCTTCACAATGCAATGATAATGGTGATGATTGATCTCAAGCTATGGGGATTTGTGCCAAAGGTGCGCCGTGATTCCTGCAGAGTAAGTTTACTAAAAAGTTGGATGATTCAAATGGAGGAATAGGGATTGCATTTATAGATTTGTGAGAAAGATCAATGGTGTAGAATGAATAAGAAGATCAATGGTTGAGGAAATTTGAGAGGATGTGCACGAATAGGGAGAGGACAAGTGTCCTGCTCCTTCATGCATCAGGGGAGTTAACAAAATAGATTGAAGAGTTAACTGAGATGATTGATCAGTTAACATAATTGATTGGAGAGCTAAGTGGGCTGATTGGGGAGTTGACTAAGATGACCAATTAGTTAACAGATTTGATTGATAAGTTAACTAATCTAACTGGAGGAGAAATAGGACATGTGGGTGAGAGAATATTAGCTAATTAAAATTGAAATATTTAATTACATGTGCACGTGGATTAATTGAATTATTTTTGGGTATTAATTCAATTTTGGAGGAAATAGATAATTTAAATAAATATTTGGATTTATTTAAATATAGGTAATGATTTTAGAAGAATTTGGATGATTTAATTAAATAAATGATTTTATTTAATTTTTGGAGACATATGAATCAAATAAATAAATTGATTTATTTATTTATTGATAGAAGAATTTAAAATGAAATAAATATTTAAAATATTTATTTAGATAGAGTCGTGTCATTTTTAGGTGTATACAGGGGTCATGACTAGAGATTTGTCGAACGAATATGGACAAATATTTTCTAAGGTATACTTCTTCTTTTGATTTCCCTTTTGCATGTCAGCAAACATTTGTTTCATAAGTGTTTGCATATCGATTGTATCATTAGGGGATGTGGTAGATGTATTGGACGAGGATTGTTGTTGTGGTACTTAGGTTTGGGATTGTTCGATGTTTAGGATTTGTTGTAAAAGGGCTTGTTGTTGTTGAATAAGTTGTTGGAGTTGTGAGGTGGTGGGATTTTGGACATGGAATGTGGAAGATTGTAATGTCCCTTTTAGGAACAATTGATACTAATTTTACCCTAAATTATCAATTTCCAAGCAAATAAGCGTTTAGACAGTACCTTGGTCTAATTTAATCTTGTAAACAAGTTAGAAAACCCTTACAATAATATTTATTACAACAAGTTAACATGATTAAAAAACTCATAATAACATTATTAATCCAACTAAACCTAACTATCTAGGAGACTCAACCATAAGAGAGTTGAGGAACGTGACTTTGATGGGTGTCTCAGATCCTCTACCCTAGGCCCAAGAGTAGATATACCATCCCCCTTGGCCTCATGTGGCACATGCCATCTATATGAGGTGGTGTACCTAATGAGTCATCTGTTATCCTGTTCCCCCTCGTCTTGTCATTTTCTTTCCCTTTCTCTATGATTGGTTCCCTTGAACTTGCATGTCTATGACAAGAGAATCAGGTCACAAAAGGGTGCCCTAGAAGCCATCTCTTCTAAGCCCAAGGGTAGTACCCTTATACCCCTTTGGCCCCTTGAGATTATCCAATCCCCTTAGAGTGGCATACCTAGAAGAGTGCCCCATCATCGTACCCCTCTTGTTCCATATTTCCTTTAGGAGAATGAGATCACAAAAGGGTGCCTTGGAAGCCATCTCTTCTAAGCCCAAGGGAAGTACCTTCACCCCCTTGGCTCCTTGGGATTATCCAATCCCCTTGGAGTGGCATACCTAGAAGAATTCCCCATCACCACACCCCTCTTGCTCCACATTTCCTTCATAATAGTAACCATGGCATTCATACAAGAATCCATGTTAATGCATAATATACTCATCAACTCATAGTTGAAAATAATCATATCAGCAATGCATAGTGAATTATGATAATGTGCATGAACTATTTATATTTTCCTATATATATTTCATAGCAAGTTTCACATTGCTTATATATACATGTCTAATGATAATCTGTCAATTATATGCATTTGTCACTGCCTACCACATGGCATTTATCATAATAAATACAGGGTTAGATATATCATACCAAGTATATAATTCTTGCCTTGATATCCTTGGAGATCTAAGGATTGTCTTCCTTAGTGTTGACTTTCTCTGCTTTACCTTTGCCTATAAATCTGCCCTTTTATCTTCCATATATCTGCTCCATATTACCATGATATTATCTTGTTTGTATAAATATTTCTATTGCTTTCCTTTCTGCTACAAACTCAGTTATAATTCCTTAAGATTCCCTATATATACATATGTAGATCTAAGTCTTGTTCCCATATATTCTCATTTGTATACAACTGTTCACAAATAAGAATATGTATGTTATTGCTTGCTTCTTCCCTATTACAGATTTTAACTCAAAACTATATATATTTTCTCTTTTTGTTTATAACTGAATCTCCATACAAGCATATATTATTCTTCTTCTCTCCCTTTAGAATATATATATATATATATATATATATATATATATATATATATATATATATATTCACTTGCTTGCTTGGAAACACATATTCAGAAATGTATATATATTGTTAACTCTCCCATACCTTCTTATTCTGTTATCTTCCCCACTTTATACCCTCATCAAAAGGGATGTCTTTTAATAAAGGGTGATTACCATGCACCCTTTCATGACATATAATTATCCCTAAATGAATCGCTGCCTAATACATTGACTATATTTGTTGCCTTACTTTACTAATTGCAGCCTTTGCATTAGTTATATAAAATGTTTGCTGCTGGGTATTACTTTCATTCAATGCTTTTTCCTCCACAATGATTTGTTACCCATATTTACCTTATATAATATATTAACATTTCCTTGCTAATTATATATTAAGTATTAATTATATTATAAAACATTTATATTTATATCTATATCCATATTTATATTTATGTTTATGTTCATATTTATATTCATATCTGTAATAATTAAATATATTATATATTTAATTAAACTAAAATATTTCTATAATTTTATTACTTATGTAATTATCTCTATCATTTAAGTTGATTAAACATTGCTTTTCACGAAGCAACTTCACCTTCTTTTATCATGATGTTTAGATCTTTAATTTAAACAGTACCTTATTATCAGGACATCACAAAGATTGAGTTTGGACTTGTGAGGTTTGAGGCATGAACATATTAACTTGAGTATGGACACAAGGTGTTCAGGAATAGCTATACCACTAGTAGATGGGGTGATGACATTAACTCTAGAAGTCGGCATAGATGTGGTAGGGATGTGTGAGCTCATAGGAATGGATGATGTAGGAATAGTTGATTTCCTAGGTATATTTTGACCACTTGATGGAAGTAAGACATTGGTTGTTTTTTGAGGCTGTGACACACCTATAGAAGAAGTAGGTTGATTGGTGGATGTGTTAATGGTGAAGTGTGTCATGACATTTAGGGTTTCATCAACATGTGGTTGGGAAGCTCCTCCTAACGGATTAGGAATATAATTATAATTGGGAGGAAGAAAGAGGGTTATATCAATGTTTGAAGGAATCTTATACCCTGGGCGAAGTATCTGGTTGAGGTATTGGTCAGGTTTGGTCTTAACGACATGGTTTACTATTGAGTGATGGTCGGGATCCTCTAACCATACGTCAAATCTCCTGGCATAATCTTCATACTCATGGTCAAAATGAGTTGGACTTTTGGGTTCTTGCATAGGATTGTCAAATTCATGTGTATATAGGGGTTTGATGATGGTTTGATTGTGTCCTTATAAGGTTCAGCTATGAAGATGTCGGTGGGCATTCCAAACTTAGGACAAAATCTCGGGGTAATATTGGATGGTATAACCCTTCTACCATAGGAAGTAGACTCTTGATGAGAGTGTTTTGAAGACTCTTGATGTGGTTGTTGAGGGGGGTCTAGTTGGGATTCTTGACGGATTTCATGATGGGTGTGTTCATGAGGTTCTTGTGGAACTTGAGGGAACTCTTATTGGAATTCTTGATAAGATTCATGATGGGTGTGTTCATGAGGCTCTTGTGGAACTTGAGGGAACTCTTGTTGGGATTCTTGATGAGATTCCATGATTATCTTAGTTTGTGCCCTTGTAGTGGGCATGAATAGGATGACCTTAAGATGAAATATATGGGTATTGGACTTGGTTATGACAAGATTTTGGACCAAAAGATATCAATATGATGACTAGGGTGTGGATAAAATGACAATCAAGATGATACCAAGATATTGATATGACTAGGATATGAGGGTGACAACCAAGTTAACAAGGATGACACCAAGGATATGAGGATGACGTGGATTTAACCAAGATATGATAGGATAGGATAAAACCAAAATAGCTCAAGACTCACCTAGACCTTTTGTGATTGATAAAGATGGGATTCTCTTCACCACTTAGGGTTGATAGATGCCTAAGCAAGGAGAGGGATAATGATGACCATTCCACTTGGAGTAGACAAGGCAAGATAGGATAAAAAGAATGATAAAAGGATCTAGGCTAGGCCTAGGAAAATTTTGGATTTGATTGAAGGTTTGATTGATGACTTTGTTGACAAATTGATTGATCAAAGGATGACTTGGTTAACAAATTGGATAGGTTTGCAAATTGGTGATAAAGTTGAGGTCCAAGGTGGGTTGATTGGCCAAGAGATGGATATGTACTCGCAAGTCCAAAATCAATGCCATGGAATTGTTTGAGGTCACTATTTTACCCTTTTTTTTGGATTTTGAGATTTTTTTTTTGGTTTTTTTTGGATTTTTTGGATTTTGGTTTTTTTTTGCATTTTGAGGATTTTTTGGAGATTTTGGCAAGAAAAAAACACAACAAAGACAATGGTTGACTTGACTTAAGGAAATTGGTGCAAATTTCTTTGCGGCTAAAGTGGCTTTTATTGGTTTTGCACAAGAAAAACATGCCAAGCTCATGAACAAACCTAGAATTATTCAAGTAGGAGTGTCATATCCCATGGACTCACTTAGGTGTGACTTCAATATCCACTATTAAGTAATGGTGATTTCCATCCCCTTGATACCATTTACCATTGCTTGGATAGATAGGGAATGCAAGGTCATGTATCACCTTACGCCCTACCTTGGAGACAAAAGTCCTGCCCAAAGTTTATTCCATCTCAAACAATGAAGGTAATAGCGTGAGCTCTTCTCCCCTTGCTGCAACGATGCACCATAGGATATAACGACCGAAGGGTCTTAACTAGGCTTTATGAGCTTCTAGGGGAGTCCTCTTAAATACCCAAGGTACAATGAGGCCCAAGTCTGTGAACGCTAGCCCGTTGAAGGGATGTGGCATAAGTGGTTAAGCAAATGCCACATCACCTTATGTTCAGAATCACCCAAGGCCCCAAGGCTATCCCACTGACTACGTAGCTAGATTAAGGTACAACTTTCACTCTCCCCCCTTTGATATACCTCACCAGAACACGTGGTTGAGGTCATCCCTAGGGATGATGAAATCCCCTAGCAGGGCTCCTAAAGGGAAGGAACACTATTCACTTTGGAGCCCCAGGCTCGCATGAAGCGCAAGGGGAGAGCATACGTGAGACAATGCCCTTGGGATTGAATAAATAAACAAAGGGATAATGAAGTGGTTTTTGATCTCCAAGATCACCAAAAGGTGCGAGGAGAGAGCATACACCCTTTTCAAAATTTGAAGACAAAGCAAACGATGTTCAATTACTATCCCCCTAAATTAAACTATGTGCATAGATTAGTGATAAAAATTTGATCTTTGACATACAAATCTACACACAATGCGTTAGTAGTTTCAATGTTTTTCACTTTGGCAAGCAAATTTGTAAAAGATTTGAGGGGTTTCAATAGGTTTGGTCTTTGACATGTGAAAGCTACAAACAAATGTTAAGAGAAAAATCCAAATCTGATAAAATTTGAAAATGATGAATTCAAATAGAAGAATAAGGTAGATGAGTAGATTCTATGTGAAATTCTATGCCATTTAAAATTTTTTTGTCAAATTTCATGAAGTTTTGCAAAAGATATGGCCAAAAGAAGTTTACGAAGAAAGATCAACTTGAAGCAATTATATTTGAGAAATACGATGAAATTTGCTGATGAGGTTAACACTGCTATGAAGTTGGGCAAACCATCTTTCCAACACCTATAAAAACACAAAAATATAACACTCCTGCGAGAAGTTATGTGAGTTTGAAAAAAACAACTATTTTTAGTGTAAAATGACAAAGGAGGGAGGGGGTCTGGTGGCTAGTGGTGCCTGGGTGGCGCAGAGGTGGAGCAGTGGTGGCAGGTTTGATTTTTTTTAATTTTTTAATTTTAATTTTTTTTTGTTTGTTTTTTTGTTTTTTAAAAAGTTTTAATTTAAAACTAAAAAAATAAAGCAAATGAAAAAATACCGGCGACCTTAACCACCAGCTAGGGGTTTGAAGCGCTCGGCGACCTTAGCCACCGACGGGGCTTTAAAAGTTTGGCAGCAGGGGCTATGGACCCTCGACCCTACTACTCGTAGGGGTAGCAGGTACGGGGACCTGCATACCCTTGTACGTTGAAAAATAGAAAGTCAAAAGGCTTATAAAAAGAAAAGTCTAAAAGCTTTTTTTGTTTTGTTGTTTCTATTTTTTTTTAAATGTTTTTTTTAATTTTTAATTTAAATTTTTTTCCTAACACAGCAAGCTATGGCCTGCCTTTGCAGGCTGCCGTATGGGTCTGTATGGATTCGTACGATATGACCTTTGAGGGGGTTGAAAGCAAAACAATTTTGAAAAAATTACAGTACCCAAAATACTATGAATTTTATGTCATTTTTTACTTGCGAGGCCTCCTAGACTCAATGGTGATGGCGGATTTGGTGTAGGAGGACTTCTACAGTAGGTGAGCCCTAGGTCTGAACCTAAAATACCTTCAAATCTGCAACATAGAGCCTCAAAAACTTGCAAAAAGAAAAAATGGGGGTTAAATCACCGGGAGTGCCAGAATGAGGTCCATAAAAATCATACAAGGCAAAAACATAAACATGCAAATCAAAATGAAACAAAAATACTTTCAAACCTTGCATAAAATTAGACCTCGGATAGAACGGAATGGAGTGCACCCATGCTCCATTGATTTGTCATCTTGGATGAATTTGTGGGCTGCTCACACAACCATGATAACTCTCATGAAAATAATGGAAAATATGAATGATATGAATATGCGTACGAAAATGTGTGAGGGTTTGAAATGGAAAAGAAAGTTTGATTTATAAAGGGAGAGAGAATCAAATGAATGGCTAGGATTAGAAGGGTGAGGGATGAGGTGGATGGACAAGATTGAGAGTCAAACTTAGTGCTTACGATGCACCATAAATGGGTATGACAAGTGATAAAAATTAGGAGGGGAGTGGGAATAAATAGGATTTTCATTTGATTTTGGATAGAAAGTGTTTATGATGCACAATGAATGAGGTTAAAAATAGGGATGTGAGTGGGGATAAATAATCTAAATAATAGAATTATTTAAATTATGAGAGACATGTGGAATTTAAATAAATATTTAATTTATTTATAATAGATGATGGGGGAAAATAGGATTAAATAAATAAGATTTATTTAATTTGATGTAAGAAGAGAATAAATGGATAAGAGGAAGTAGTTAAATATAATTTATTTAACTAATGGGAGTGATGTAAAGGGTCATGGAAGGGGACCTAGGACAGGGTGTCACTAAGTGTCGCAAGAGGATGCAAGGGAATGTTGAAAGGCAATGTTGTAAGACATGGTCAAATTTAGGTGTCTACAACAACTACTCATGCTTGTAAAGTGGTAGAGTGGCTTTGGATGTCCTATTCAAATGTGGGTTTGAGACATGACATAGTTTGGATTGGGTTTGATAGGCATAGAACTATTTATTTGGCTGAGAACCATATGTTTCACATGTGGACAAAGGACATTGATGTGCATTATAATTTTGTTCATAACATGGTGGAGGACAAGAGGGTAATCAACAATAATGTGGACACCTTCAAATGTTGTAGATTCATCGAGAAGGTTAGTAAGCACTAAGAAATATCACATGTACATACTAGCTACGGGAATTGTTGTCTCTAGCTATTAATCTATGTTGTTGTAGTCACCTTTGTAATTTATACAAGTGGGATAATGTTAGGTTAGTTGTGTGTTGTACACCTTGCAAGCCCTATAAACATTGTGACTAACACTTAGGATAGTTGAAGTTGGGCAAAATTCTCTAAATAATTATTGAACTTATCCAAGATATCATTTTCTTGTTTTGTGGGAGTTGCTTTCTTCAATTGCAAGTTTGTTTTTATAACATTTTATTCTTAGGAGAGGACTTTTACTATTCTACTTTATTAAATGAATTGGAGCACTTAAGTTCTATATGATTATTGAATTTTGGTTAAAAATCTAATGCTAGGTTTAGAGAATGTATGATTAATTTTAGAGTAGGTAATTGATGTTGAGATTTCTCCAAGAAGTTGGTGGTCGTGTTATTGCATAAAACTTCTATATATTGAAGATATCTTGACTAGTGCATGCACGATTCTTTTGTATTAGAATACTTTACCATGAATGCAATTTGAATAGTGCTATTGTTTGTTAATGTTTTTCCGCAAGGGCTTCATAGGATAAATTTTGTGTTATTTGTGATTTCTTTACTAAAAGATTTTAGATTTTGTTACATTGTAGTAATTTTTTGAAAATATTAAATGAGATTATGTTCATTGCTGCTTTCACAAAAATCCAGAAGTAGCTTTGGCACTAATGCCTTGAAGCACTTGCAAATCAAATGGCTTAGTAAGTAATAAATCATAAAAAACTTGAACAAAATTTCTAGGACTATCCACCTCAACTAAACTAGCAAGCTCATGTGTAAATTGTTGTTGTTCCAAATGTCCTTCTTGATCAAAATTTTCATCTTCATGCTCAATAATTGTGGTAAAAATAGTAGTACTCATGGGAACATTATTATAAATACCATTCTCACTAGATTGGGCTATTTGAAGATTCAAATATGGACTTCTCCTTAAGGGAAGTTGAGGATGTGGATGAGATCTCGACATGCAAACAACTCACAAAAATGTAAAGGCCAAATGATATAATAAGGATACAACGCTTGATATACAATTAAAAAAAGTTATCGAGTAATTAGATCTAAAAACAATTCAACAAATGAAACCATAGAGGCAAAAATAAAGGTGCATAGGGTGGGTGAAAAAGATCACAAAATGAGACACAAAACCCTAATGCGATGTGAAAATAAAATATGTGAAAATAAACTATGCAATAGAAAATCAAATCTTAAAATTTTAAATAATAGAAAGATATACCCCAAGGCCAAAACCTTAGGTCATGTAGGGATGATGGGTTCATAAAAAATATAAAGAAATAAATATACACTTTACATAAATGTCCTAGGTTAATTAATCAAATAACAACGATAAGTAAATCTGACATATGATAAAGTGTTAGGATTGATACTAAAGTTAAAAGTGAAATTTTAACAAATTAAATACAATACATAGCTATATTCTAGAGATGGGTAAATGATGTTGAGTATGTTAGAAATCAATTCGTTCTATGTTAGAGTTTTATGGTTTGATCAAATGATTGCCTCAAAATATGCTAATTGACTATGCTCTACTATGGTTCAAATATGCACTTGTGGACTTGATCTCTACACCTAGAGACTTGATTTATGCGCTACTGAAATTGAACTAGTGTATAAACCCAAACATATACCGATAAGAATGAATTGATGAAATACTTGCTGACTAAAACGCACCCGCTTTAGTGTTTGTTCTCTAAATCTCAGTAAGCAACTAGTAGTGTTTATAAACACCTTTGAGGAATCTACTAAATTGTAAGGTTCGTGTTCTCCTCAATTATACTCTTAGTTGGATCAACTCAATGACTATGAAGCAAGATCAAAAACAAGAAGCAAGCATGCAAGGATGCCTAACATGATGTATGTTGATGTATTACTCTGACAATGAAATTAGATTCCTCAATGATGTTGCTATGATGATGTATAACTAGATTAGGGCATGCGACATCTAAGCATGATTGTAAATGGCACAATGAATGTCCTTACACACAACAATATATCATATAAATCAACACAAATGTACACTAGATTCATTCACAATAATTAGTAGGAAAGAATCAACCATTTTTTTTTTAAATCTTAAAAATTCAAGATTTAAATCTACAACTACAAAAATAACTTATTAAGTCAATTCCACACCAATCTAAATTGTTATTGAGAATAGATAGGCTTCTTTTAGATAGATGTATTTAAGATATCTATGCTAGTTATAATTTTTTAAATGAATTAATTCCCATAGTAAAAATCTAAAACAAAGGTCATTACACTAAATATTAATTTTCTTTGTGACTTTTAAAGATTGAAGAACCCTAACCTAACTCTTATTAAACTAAAGTAAATAATTTAGTCTACCATTAATTTTCTTTGTGGTTTTCAAATATTTACTTATGTAAAAAAATATTAAATAAATTATACTTTATAGGTTCCATAATTTAAGTTGCACTTTATAATTTTCTCTTTATTTTAATGAGTAGGTTGTAAATAGAATAAGAGTAAGTAATGTCTAATCTAATTTTCTATAAATAATAGCAAGTATTACATCACATAAATTTATTTTGCAAGAAAAAACAAAAATAAAAATAAAAAAACATGATTACATAGTGCCCTCTTACCAATTAAACTTCTCCCCCTTATGAATTAAACTTCTTCTCCCAATTCAATTTGCTCTTTTTTTATTTGATTTGATTTTTCTTAAATTTATGTTTGAGTACTATATATATATACTTGATCCGTAAGATGTGGGATTAGGGCCCATTCCCACAAAGCATCAAAATTATTAAAAAAAGAAAATCTTCAAACTCGGAGCGTGACAGAGAGAAAGAAAGAAAGCTACACATAATTTTATTGACTTTATTTTTATATTCATTGATTTAATAAAACTATATATTTATAATTATTTAAAAAATTATATGTTATTTAAAAAAAACGTCAGCTCTACTTTATATTTTGTACACAGTCACAGTGATCCCCTTAATGCCACTCCTTTCTGTGTAATTATTATTATATATCAACCCTTTAATAGTATTACACTCCACACCTTGCTACAAGTATAGTTAGAGTGTAATAAAATTAAATCATGAACCAATTCATAAACCCTATTCATTAAAGATACACCACTTTGGAAACTTTTTCTATAGAAGACACTCCGAGAGGTTGAACCAAATCATAGGGAAAAGGGCACAGGGCAGCATGCCATATGATAATGATATAATAAGCCACGTGGCAAATTCATTACTATTTAAATATATAGTTCTGTTTATAGAGGTTTGATTAATTGTCTTATCCTTCCTATTAAAAATAATATAATCAAAAGTGTGCACAAACTTCCCAGTACCTAAGTACCTTAGAATACAATCCTAACAAAGACTTGGTGGGGCCCAAGAGAGGAATACTAATCCTTCATAAATAGAGGTGGTAGCCAAAAATTCGCAGTTCAGATGCTTTATCAGACTCGGTACATTTTAGGTATTGTTTTGCATTATCAGAGAAATTTTAAGCAAAACTCATATGAAGAGCAGACATTTTAAAAGGGCTATATGCATTTAATTTATATGGTTGTCTAACCTATGTGACCGTTACCTCTGTACCTCACGTGTTTAGCTCTCACCTGAGCACATATTTGCTCAGAGTACTCAGTACAACCATTTGGGTAGGTGTTACTGCTTTCTCCATGCTTATCTGAAACAAAAATAAACCCAGGACAAAAAAGGACAATGTGCACCAAAAGGAAATTAAAATTCTGAAAGACAATCATGAGCTTGTTTTATGTGGGTATGTGTGCCATTTTCTATTTTTTTGGTTCTTTGGGATCATTCAGTTCGGAATCAAATTTGGGTATTTCGTTTTCTATCATGGTTGTCACTGAAAATTATTGTGTTATTGAGCCAATTGAGAGGTTTAATTTGTTTGGGCATTGCTTTTTTCCTTTGCTCTTAATTAATTTTATGTGAAAACGAACACCTAAATTCGAAAAGACCCCCCGCGCTCTAAACAACGATTTTGAGCTATTTCGGATTTGGGTATGTTTCCCATATTCTAAATGGTCATCCCGGGGATCATAGCTACAGAACTATAATGGGGGTTTTGATTTTGCATCACAGTTGTCAAAGGAAACATAGTGTTAGCGGACCAATTTAGACCTTTTTCTATGGATTTTTGTTTTAAAATACGAAAAAAGAATACCCAGATTCAAAAGCGCTATTAAAAAAACGTTACGAGCTAATTCTGTACGGGTATGCTATTTCTAATTCGTTTTTCCTGTGTATGCCATATGCGGTACAGAATTAAAAACGGTATTGTTCTACTTTTTGTCATTTTGATTGTGAGAGAAAATAAACTTTTTTAACGAACCATTTGTCCAGATTTTATCCATCTGGACATTTTGTTTCCCCTGTTTTTCGTTCTTTTAATGTGTAAAAAGAGTACCCAGATTCTAGAAGACAATGTACTATAAAAAAAATCACGAAATGCCATATTCTAGTTGTTTATACTAGGGATAACGCTGTGCAGATCAGAAACTGTTTTTTTTGCTTTTGTATCGTTGTTACCAAATAAAAACATCATGTTATTGAGCTAATTGAGAGGTTTTATTCTTTTGAGAATTGATTTTTATTTTCCTTTACCTGTCATTGAATTCGCGCATGTTAGACAGCAGGCCATAGTTTTATTAAAAAAAAAAAATCTCGAATTAAACGTGCTGAAAGAAAAGCAAATTTTTGAAATAAAGTAACCTAGTTTTTTTGATATTCTGTTTTTTGATGTCTTAGTTTATGGAATCGGTTTGTTTTCTAACTGTGCTATCATCTTTTTGCAGTGTTTACGCCTAGACGTGGTTCTGTAAGATAAACTTCTTGCTGTAAAGCTGCTTTCAATGTATTTGCACAACCTTATCCGTTTCATTTCTGTTTGCGATTTTTTTCAGTGCATTTGAAAAAATTTTACCCCCTGTATTGACATGTCTCATAACTAAAAATACTTTCTATCCAGATGTCTACTAATACGCCTAAGGCTATTATTTTCAATAAGTATGGCCAAAAAGCATATTTCAAAACAGAGATTGCTCCAGCTGAGCCTGCACAGGATGCCCCAAGGCTTCTTGTTTCTCAAACCAGACAGAATAAGTATATTTGCTGTTTGGAGCTCCCAGATTTTTCAGTGACTTCAGGTCTTTTTACCAGGAAGAAGGATGCCGAACAAGATGCTGCTAAGTTGGCCTTAGACAAGGTTTGGACTTTAAAATATAAGTTCCTTATTTCCTTATTTAATTGCTGTATCTTGCCTTGCCCTAATTATTTTATTTTATTCACACTCAAAAGGGTCTTTTGTGCTATAGTTTTTTGGGATTATATTGCATTCATGCACACCTGTGATGACATTAGCAATAGCTTGCAGTAGTTGACTTGCTTATGCTCACTAAGCCTTTCCAACAACTATGGGTGTCTGATTTTCTTAAGACTCTAATATTCTGTGTGGACAATGTTAAGGCCATGCAGTCTTCCATTGCGTTTTGAGAATTATATTGTATAACTATATATGCAAAAGGTTTAAGTAGGTGCATTTTAGGGTCAGCTCCCTAGAAGCATAGGGCTGTCCATTGAACAGACACGTACTGTTCATACATTTACATTATATGTACTTCAATTTTAGGTGCATTTTATGGTCGGCTCCCTAGAAGCATTGGGCTGTCCATTGAACAGACACGTACTGTTATACATTTACATTATATGTACTTCAATTTTACTGATAGTTTCATAAAATTTGAGTGCTTGATGATTCAAGCCAGGTGCAGCCATTAAGCTGCTATGATTCTGATATCCATCATTAGAAGTAAACCCTATGATGCCCATTTCCCTGAAAACTCAGTGCGTATGTTTTTTGGGAGAAACTTTGAGAAGTTGGAAAAGAGGAGGGGCTGGAAGTTTAACATGTGTGTTGCTGCTTTAGGATTTTTTAAAATTGTTTTTTTAAATGAATGGCAACTTGTAAGTAATAGAATTTTATTTGGAACTTAAGTGTAAAGGGGAAAAAATACTTTCAAATGATGTCTTCTAAAAAAATGCAGCGAAGCTTAGAAGTTTACCTGCTGGTACTGGACTTCATTTCACTCTTAAAATTATTCAGCTGCACATTTTAAGAAAATTTAGGAGCCTTCTTTCGTGGAAGGCCTAAGATCCATCCCCTCGGTCTAGGCAGGTTGAATATGTTCAGGAAAGAATTGTAATTTCATACTGAAGGTAAAGCCAGGAGTAGTAACAAAGATATCTAGTCAATACCTCTTTGGGGGCAAAGGCATTAGTTGTACCATTTTTTCGGAATAGATCTCCCATGTAACCCTGTTGTAAGATTAATGTTGCTTTACTGTTCCTTGAAGCTATATGAGATGCATTTCTCCATACTGTTCCTTGAAGCTCTGTGTGTGTGTGTGTGTGTGTGTGAATATATATAGACACACATGCACACACTTCAGTTTTTATATTAAAACAATCTGTTAGAAGCACTAAATTTTATAAATTCCTTAAACAAGCTGGAAAACTCCAAGTAATCCACAATTAGATCTTTTTGAAGTAATCCACGTGCAGTCCTGTCATATCCCTTAGAGGAATACCCATTTTCTGTGTGCTTGTATGGTATCCTCCCATAGCATGACTCTTATTGTAGTTTTAGTTCTCATTGCTCAATCAGCTGTGCATCAATTCCTTGCCTCACCTCAGGCATGCCATTCTTTTCTTTTTGGGCAGCCTTTGTTACCATTTCATCAATCTTTACTATCCTTCATGGTGCATCTCCTTCTTACAATGAGGATGCGTGCACCTTTTGTAAAGAAAGGGCATTATCTGCAAAGGTGACACCTTACATTCATGACCGTTGCTGTGCTTCAGATGTATCATTGCTGACAAGATGAAGAAAAAAACCATGGAGCAGACACAAAATAAAAGAATTGAACATTTTGCATCATAGCCACTCTGTTTTGATTTGGGGGTGTGACATGTGATAGGGGTATTTTGTGATTTTGTTGTTTGAGCTGCATAATATCTGAACAGGATGTCTTCAACCACAGCTTCCAAATCCGGTTAAATCTAGAAAATGTTTGGTCTGGTCCTAACTTTTTGGTTTGGCTGAAACAGTTTTACTTTGATCCATAACATTTTTTAATATCTGAATTTACATAAAAGTAATAGAAGAAACAAAACAAAGCTCAACATAAAAACTTGAAAGATATAAATAAATTCAATAAATTCAATAAAAATAATGAAAAACCTAAACCCCATGCCCTAATATATTATTATCTAACCTCACAGTGGCAGAGAAGGTATATGTTGCATATTTTTATGGTGTATGTAAATTTTAAAAAGCAATTAAACCCTTATAATTTCTTCAAAGGGTACATAACTGCTTACACTAGATATAACACTACATGTTTCTTGGAGGAAACGGAATTTGGGCCACCCCTTAGAGTAACGTGTTTTCACCAGCAGGCCATTGCTTTATCATTTATGGACATGATGTATGTAATTTTTAATTTTTACATATATTGAGCTTTTTTTAAAAAAATCTTGACTAATCCAATTTTTTTTGGAAATCCCAACTTCCAAACCTTTTCTCCCTTCCATTTGTACCAAAAATTCCATACATGCTAACATGACTTTAACTATTAGAAATTTAGAAACATTAACCAACAAAAGTTCAAACCCAATTTATCATTGTAGAGTTTGCACTGTCATTTTGAAACAACTTTTGCACATTATATCTTCTTGCAGTGGATGCTGTTATTTTACTCCATTCATGTTTATAGGGAAATGGGTATTTATGTGCACCATTTTAACTTGCCCGCTTCTTGTAATTAACATTTTAGGCGTATTTGGTTTCTCTTATATTTTTGAATACATAATTTCATTGAAGACATGATATTTCCACAGTCCATGACATGAAATTATAAAGCTTCTGGTAAACAACTGTGTATAGCTTTTTTGCATCTTAGAGTACAATAGGATTTTCCTGTTTGATTTGATTTCTCTTTTATTTCATAAAATGGAATATTAACCAAGGTTTAGCTTGTGGTAGAGTATATTAGGATTTAATGTGAATGGGACATTTTAATATAACTAGGCAAATTTGCTAGAACTTGCCCCTACTGAACAATGTGCATGGTTATGGCAACTGCATTATGATATCTTGTAAATTGAATAGGGCTAGGTTTTCTGTTTCTATTCCTTCAGAACTGTGTTTCCAATGATTGCAAATGCCTCTTCAAATTTGTTCATATTTTGGGTTGTGTTTTTCCTTTTTAATGTGGCAACTGCCATGATTTTGGTTGGATAATTGAATCCAACTTTTAAAAAATTTTATAGAGTCAAAACGTACTTATTTTTATGGTATCAAAACATTTTTGCAGCTAGGTTTACAACTGGCAACTGCAAATAAACTTCTTACTGAAGAGGAAAAATGGCAAGCTTTAAAGAATCGCCTTTCTAGCACATTTTCTGAGCAGGTTTTCCCTAAAACGTTGTTTGTTATGAAGACTATTTTTTTGATTGATTGTATGGATGGATGCTATGTCAGTATAAAGCATGAAAGATTACAGCACCAATATTTAAAAAAAAATCTCTGCTGTTTGTCTCCCTGGTTGTTCTTATTGTTGAAAATTGAAATGAATTATGTGCATGTGCAGCTTGGTTTGATTTTTAATGAGAGAGGGTAATATGATTTTGTTTTCACCATTTAGAATTCTAACTGTTGTGCTTTCTTTGGATGAAGTTCATTCTGTCACACTGTCCTTTGATTGCTCACTTCAAAGCAGCTGTTCAAAGGCAAGGCACGATGTATGGTTTGGTTCCAGCTGCAGTTCTAACTGCATTTGATAACAGGATAGTGACTTTATGCAAATCAATTAATAGCAAGGCAGAAACAGACCCTGCATTGAGTTGGGCACTAGTTTTAAAGGCTGCCAAATCATGCAATCATCTAGACTCTCTTCTAGATAGCCTTTGGTTGGGTAAAAGAGAATTTTTTCCTCTTGAAACTAAGGAAAAGTTGATAAACTGGACTCCAGAGTCCTCAGGAAAAACAGATGGCACTATTGAATATAGAGAGAGAACAGAAAGCTTGTTTTTGGAAGCTGTTTTTATACCCTGCTCCTCTGAAAAGCCAGTTGAATCATTGACTTTGAAGATTGAGCCACATGAATATTTTGTTGATGTGATAGCACAACATCTACGGGTGAGAGATTCTTCTCATATTTTAATATCAAGGTAATATTGCTATATTTAAGAGTTTTTGTATTCAACATTATGCTTCCTTGAAAGTTATTTGACCTCACTGAGACATTGACATTGCATGGCTTGTTTTTGTTACAGGATAGTTAAGAAGGCTCCCTTAGAATCAAGATTGTACTTTCCTGTTCCAGATTCTATACCTGCAGTTATAGATCTCAATGGAATTTCTTCTATTAGTGATAAGCATGGTGGAGCTCCACTCTGTCAGTCAAAATTTAATACAAGGGCATCTAACTTGGTAGGCCAAAAAATACATGGGGATGCGATTCTGGCGGCTGTTGGATCCACTTGGAGGTCATTTGGAACTCTTTCGTGGGAAAATATTAACCTTAGCACCTACAATAGGTCAGCTGTTTTATTTGGTACCTATCACATGTTTGGTATTTGATTTTTAAGCATGGAAATATCAGCGTGTTGAGCTATGAAGGTTTTTGTTTTGACATGCTAGTTAAGAATGGTGGTAGTAATATGGGAATCCATGTGATTTGGAGTTCACACAATGTGTTGTCTGTACTATTGCTTTATAGTGTTAATATCGTCACATTTTGTGATGTGGGTGTATCCTGTCATTTGTTGATTTTTTTAATTTTCAAAGTGAATTAGTCACATCTGTCTGGAAGATCAATTATGCTTTGTGGTCAACAGACAATACTGTTACAATTATTCCCTTTTTGTGGGCTTAGTTATTTCCATTCTAATAGTACACACAAAAGGGTTACAGTCATTCCCTTGATTATAGGCTTTATTCTTTTGCCTTTCTAAACATTTCTTATAAATTGTTCCCTTCATTGTAGGCTTATTCTTTTGCCTTTCTAAACATTTCTCATAATATCGAGGTTCAGTTGTTGCTTGTGAGATTGTAGGATGGATGGCACAGAAAGCTAAGCAAAACTGCAAAGATTTCTATTCAATTATTGTACAATTTGAGGATTTTGTTTTGTAACTTAGGGGACATGAGGTGTTCTGATGATATCTACTAATGTCATTGTGCCAACTCCACAGGATTTTGCTCAGTCGAACTCCTCGAGGCAATTACAAGCTCTCCAGAGATTCAATTTTGGTGGCAGAATTGCCAACTACTTTTACAACACGTTCACGCTGGCATGGTGCTCTACCTCGAGACCTTCTAATAGATTCCTGTCACCATTACTGCTTATCTGAACCAGACTTCTTTCTTTCTGCGGATGACACATCATGGACAGATTCTAGAGTGAAACTTCAGAATTTAGAAGATACAAAGCAAAGTGAAATCTGCTATTCAAATGGCCTAGAGAAGAAGGCCGAGATGCTGAAGGGCACTAAATGTGAAAAAAATGGAACTGTAATTGATACCCAGAATGTGGAATCAGACAAGGATCCGATGAGTAGAGGTCGATTCATATGTGTTGTGAAAATATTATCTAAGACAGGAGAGTTGATAATTGAGTGTGCTTCTGAGCATTTTTATAGAAACAGGACTGATGCGATCCAAAGTGCTGCCTTAAAAGCTCTGCATCACAAGTATTTTAATGCTGATAATGTTTTGGGTGCCACTTTGAAAAGTGATGCTTTTACTCCAGAGATAAGTGACCATGTCTCTGCAGTAGGCCTAAACAACAAACCTGCTTCATCTGAGTTGCCATTAGTTGCCTCACGCAACTCTGATAATATGTTTAGTACCCATGGTATGTTTCTTCACAAGGATGAAATGGATTTTGATCATCTCAACACAGGAGGTCCCAGCTCTGGCAAGTCCCCTACTAGCGGCACTACAGCATGCATTTCTTACAGGGTTTACTTATTAAATGAATCTCTAAGGGAGTGCTTGGAATGCAGAGAAGAGTTTGATTTCGAAATTGGGACAGGCGCTGTAATTCCACAGTTAGAGGCATGTGTAGCTTGCATATCTGTTAATGAATCTAAATGCTTTTGCATGCCTTTGCCTTCAAAGAATGAGATATTGGCTGCTGCTGGCAATATTGCTGGGAAAATTTCCCATTTAGGTAGTATAAGCATCTTGTTTCTTTTTAATTTTTGCCACAGATATTTGGAATTTGTGATTGATGGCTCATTTGCATTCTAGGTGCATCTCTTTTGGAGTACAATGTTGAGCTTTTGAGGTTGACTGAACCCATGGAAGAGAGGATGGAGCAGGCTTTGTTTAGTCCACCTTTATCAAAACAGAGAATGGAGTATGCATTGCGCCTTCTATCGGATAATGATGCAAAGTGCTTGGTATGGTACTCTATTGAGTGGCTTGTTCTGTGTTTAGCATTGGCTTGTGGTTTTGTAACTTATGTTTATAATTTGTGCTTTTTATCAGGTTGATTTAGGTTGTGGATCAGGGAGTTTGTTTGATACTCTTTTAGATCAAAAAACTGATTTAACACACATTGTTGGTGTGGACATTTCTGAGAAAAGCCTTGGCCGTGCTGCTAAGGTTTGGATCTCCTTCATCTTTTCCGGCTTATCTTTCCAGTTTGTTTTCTTTTTCTAACAAGCTTATGGATTTAATCAAGCCTTGGCTTGCAACTTCTATTTGTTTTTGTTCCTACACTATGCATGCATGACGTATGTGATTGTTCTTTGTCTACCCTATAAGATTGCCTTATATTTTCATGATATCATTCTTTATTTAGAATTTACTATGCAACAATTCATTATGGCTTTTTTTTGATGATGAGGGAGTCTATTGGAGCCCTCACCCAAGAAAAAAGGAATGAGATACATAAAACAACCAAAAAATGCTAACCAGGTAAACTAACAGACTAAGACACAGTCAGACTTCCAACAGGTTGCAATAAAATGAACAAAAATGATAAGCAACCTCAAACAAGAAACAGGAACATGAAAACAACACTAGCCAGTACACTGCAGTTCAAGACTTGAAACCATCTGTTTCTTCTTGTGAGATCTGAGAATTATCTACTGAGAGATTTATTCCTTGACAAAGATTTCCAATTCAAAACTGTATAGAGAGGGTGCCAAATCCATAAGCAATTGCAGCCAAAGGGGTATAGCCCAAGGCAGAGGTAGGAGATTTTTCCCCAATGGGATTCAAAATCTGCTCGACGAGTAACAGGAAGCTAGATCCGACCCCAAAATGGAAACATCCTTCACCAGAGAAAGAGGTCGCTGAAACACTGAAGAAACATCAGGAGCGCATGACACAATGGAAGAAGAAAGCTTTGAAGGGTTCTGCACATGAACCTTCGAATCTTCAACTTGAGGAGATGGATGGAACATGGGAAGAAGAAACATGAATCTTTGAGTCCTTAACTTGAGACAAAACAGGGGAAGGAGAATCAACCAAAACCTGCTGATGTTGAGGGCCCAACCCCTTTGCACCGTGAAGCCTCCTTGATACTCTTGGTTCTTTTACTCGGGCAAGCCTCTGCCAAGTGGCCATGAGCAAAGCAAGATCAACAAGAAAAATCAAATTTTTCATGGGCCAGTTGTTACTTCCAAACACGATCCCCTACCTTTAGCTAAATCATCCACTAAGCAAAGGTAGGATGAGAGTGGGATAAAGTATCTTGAGGGACAAAAATAAACTTCCCCAAGGATTTCTGATAGTCGACAAACTGGAGGGATGCTAGAATTGCAGGGGGAGATTTGGCAATCTCACTCACATTGGAACCACTGGGAAGGATTCAAAAGAGGGTTTAAAATCTGGATACAAAGAGGAGCAGCACCTCATGTCCAAGGACCCCTATCAAGGATAAAATCCTGATCCTCCTCATCACCACAAACAATAATGAAAAAACCTTGTGTACAAGGATAAATGACTAAATTTGAAGAGAGAAAAGGCTTAGTAATCCAGGAATGAAGATCAGCAATGCACGGCCAGAAGTTGTGGAACCAACAAATGACACCTAAATTTGCATAATATTCCTCTTCCTTTGGAAAATTTAAACCCAACCCAAGTAGAGGAATAAGATTAGATTTGGGAACTAAACTTGCAACCCTAGATGAAGAAAAGAGAGGGTGGATTTCTATAGATGGAAAAACCCTAGACGGGGAAGGAGCTGAGCACTTCCGGAATACTTGTCAAAACTTACAGATTCAGAGGCGCCTAAAATTGAGTTGCGCCACCATGAGAGATTCTAAGCAGAAGGTGGAAAGGGCTACTGAGGACATCGCATAGTATCATTACAGTAGTTACCAACATGGGAAGAGGAGAGGAGCTTGGTAGAGGAACAGGGGGAAAGCATGTCGTTGGACGAAAAAGAACTAGAAGCCACTACAAACAAAACCAGAAGCCACCACAACCATGACTCTAAACTTCCACCAACAATTGATTTTGGCTTTACCTGTACATGATGTTTTTCTTTTCTTTGTGACAGTAATACTTACATTACAATGCCAATAGCAATTGCTATTGCTGGTTGCTTATGTATTAAATTAAAAGTAAAAACAATAGCTGCTTTTTAGTGTGTGTTTCTATTAACAAGCTGATTTATTATCCTTTAGTGGTTGTCTTAAAATTCTTCTAGAATGTAGCTACTCTAATCTAGAACATATCTAAAAGCTTTCAAACAAGTTTCAATATGATCTTGTTAAATTCATTCTAGATCCGCAAGAGCTGCAAGTTTTTTTTTCAATCTTTTAGAGTTGATGGTATGATATATATCATATGTTAATTAAAGGACATATGCTAAGGTCTACCTAATTGTTCATGAAGTGCTCTAACTTGTGTATCACTGGTCAACAAGTGGCTCAAGTGCTTTTATTTGTCTCTGTAATGTCCCAAGCTTTCACCCAAGACTTTAGCAGTTAAAAATAGACAAACAAATTTTTCGTGATACAATTATGACATCAAGTGCCACATTGCCGTTACACAACGCAATGACACTCAAGGTGCACAACACTAATGCACCAAGCATGGCGACACAAGTGGAAGTCTTAAAAGAAATCAAGGAATAGCCTTTCATAAAGCATTTGTGCATAGATACAACCAAACTTACTTGCACAACAATTATTATACTTGTGCAACAATTGCAAATCTACTTGTACAACAATTGCAAGTCTACTTGTGCAACAATTGCAAGTCTACCTACACACCAATTACATACTTGTGTAGTGATTGCACACTTGCACAGCAATTGCAAATGTACTTGCAGAACAATTACATACTTGCATAGCAAGTAGGACAGTGTAACTAGCTTTCACAAATGCCCTCAGAAAGCATAGAAGATCAAGTCTAAACAGAAAGATCTTCTAAATAGTAATAGATCATGTTAAAACCTCTCCAAAAATGTAAAGAACATATTCAACTCATTTTTTGTGGCTGTACTTGAACAAAAACAGCCCAGAGTAAAATAGCAATAATTCACTGAAATATCAACATTTTTAGGACTAATAATATGCAAAAGAAAGGGGAAACCAACGGCTATGAAAACCTTAGATGGTTTTGCAAAATTCGTAGTAGAACGGATACAGAAAATAAAACACTAAATCTGTAGTTAAGCATAACAGAGCTGTAGCCATAAGGCTAGAAAACACATTACCGCTGATACTATCTACATATAGCATTCAAATGACAAACATGCATGGCCCATGAGTTGCCTTGCCATGAGAGACTCTAAGCAGAAGGTGGAAAGGACTACTGAGGGCTCGGTAGAGGAAAGGGGGAAAGCGTGTTGTTGGACGAAAAAGAACCAGAAGCCACTACAACCAAACCATAAGCCACCACAAGCATGACTCTAAACTTCCACCAACAATTGATTCTGGCTTTGCCTATATATGATGTTTTTCTTTTCTTTGTGACAATAATACTTACAATACAATGCCACTAACGATTTCTGTTGTGGTTTGCTTATGTATTAAACTAAAACTGAAAACAATAGCTGCTTTTTAGTGTGTGTTTCTATTAACAAGCTGATTTATTATCCTTTACTAGTTGTCTTAGAATTTCTTCTAGAGTGTAGCTACTCTAATCTAGAGCTACAAGTTTTCGAACATGTTTCAATATGATCTTGTTAAATTCATTCTAGATCCGCAAGGGCTGCAATATTTTTTTCAATCTTTGGGAGTTGATGGTATGATATATATAATATGTTAATTAAAGGACATATGCTAAGGTCTACCTAATTGTTCATAAAGTGCTCTAACTTGTGTATCACTGGTCAAGAAGTGGCTCAATATTTTAGAGTGCTTTTATTTGTCTCTGTAATGCTGCAAGCTTTCACCCAAGACATTAGTAGTCAAAGAATGGACAAACAAAATTTCCGCGATACCATTATGATTAACATGCCACATTCTACACCTATGCACTTGAGATGCTGTGACACAACACAAGGACACTCAAGGCGCGGAATGCCAATGCACCAAGCATGACGACACTAGTGAAAGTCTTAAAATAAATCAAGGAATAACCTTTCATAAAGCATCTGTGCATAGATACAACCAATGTAATGTCCCTTTTGGGGATATTCTTGATTTCTTTGCCTGCAAACAATAATAATCAACAGAAATGATATTAGTAATATTAAAGTTAAAGAAATTATGATAATATTCAGATCAATACATCATAGCATAATTAATAATGAGATCAATACATCATAGCATAAACAATATTCAGTTCAATACATCATAGCACAACCCTCAAAGCCAATCAGATAGTGAATTTCTTAGAAATACTTGCAAATAGCAATATTAAGGTGGGTCATCATCAATATTGCTGAGAGCATGTAAGGGGGGCCATCCTTACAACTCCCAGTCCACCTTGGAGGGGAGCCATCCTCCTTGATGAAGCTTAAGAGCATGGAAGGTGGGCCATCCTTGCAACTCTTGGCCAACTTGATAAGAGCATGAGAGGGGGGCCATCCTCTCATCTCTCGTGAACTTGGAAGTGGGGCCATCCTTCCTATTTGCAAGACACTTCTTTAAATTCAAAATTGATTGCTTAATGAATTTGCTAGATTATTGCTGATTGCCTTTTGCTGATTGGTATTTCTATGCTTGAATGATTTATGCTTCAATTAATATTGCTTCGAATGAATGATCTCTTACCCAAGAAATGATCTTCCTTATATTCCTTTTTCCTTCAATGGACGTAACTTTTCACATGCCCTTTGACCTTTATCACAACTTAAATATTTTATAATTATATTATAATTTATATTTTATATTTTGATATTTTAATTTATTATTACTATTTTTGTTTTAATCCCATTTCAAAAAGGGGACATTACAACCAAACTTACTTGCACAACAATTATTTTTTTTTGATACGTAAGAGGTGATTCTTATTGATAAAAAACCAGTACAAATGATAAAATCTGCCAGAGAGGCAGACAATCCCAACCCACCTACTGCCCACAAAAGCAAGCCATGCAGGGCCAAAGGATTGCACACCCAATAGATAGGGGTACAATATAATCTACTCTACCGAACCCTCATGCCCCCAGATAAGGGGCCATAATCTCCAAATCAGCCCATATGGTTGTACTAATGTAATTTTGTTTCCACCTTATTCCCCTTCTTGGAGGACCTCAATGACATTTGATGCGGAGAGTTATGCTTCCTCCTCTTCACTTCTGTCCATCCTTGACCTTCTGGATGGCTGCCCTCTCCTTCACTAACCTCACCCCCTGTCACCATAGATGCCTCCTAGATCTCACAAGTATGCTCCTGATCTGTGCTCTTCAAGACAGGTGATTCTTGCACGAAAGGGGGATCCGCCATATTGCCCTTCTCTGAGCGGACCCCAATAGGCAATGGTTGAGAAACAGGAGAAGCTGGCGAGCTAGCCGTTTTATCCACCATAGAAGCTTGAAGTTGTTCAGAATCCATAAGTGTATTGGGCGGAATGACAGTGTTGAGGCTCAACCCCAATCCACCATGACGGTTTGCCTGATCCCTGAGTCCCCAGATCTTGTTGTTTCTGACATTGGGAAGTAGAATGTTCCGTGGAGAAACATTTCTTGCATCTGAAAGCAATTCTTTCATAATCAATAGGTTGCCTCCTACATCTATTCCCACTTTTAACAATATCTCAGCAGGAAGGCCATTGGATAAATCCATTTCTACACATATACGAGCATTGGTTGAATTCTAATAGTTGATAGTTTCCTTGGAGGTGCAATGATGCTTCCCTATGCCATTCCCAATGGCCCGCAAGCAGTCTAGTTCCCAGAACTGTATGGGAAGATACGACAGCCGCACCCACAGATATGCAGTTGTGAAGATTTCTATGCACGGATCAAAATCTGGAAACCAAGGTATCATACACAAAAATTCTCCTTGGAAAATCCAGGGACCATTTTCCATCACCAAATCCTTATCTTCCTGAGAATCAAATTCCAGGATGAAAAACCCCTTTGCACAGGGGTAAATACCTATTTCCTTTTCCATGTATTCTTTCCATTTTTTTGTGACCCATGAATGCAGGTCACATAATTTCGGCCAAGTCTTTGTGAATCGGCAGGTTAGGGCATGATCCTGCAGAAAATCCTCCCGGTACATAGCAAGTTCGTCCAAACTAACCTCAGGTGTTGTTGAGGAAGGGCGAATTGAGAAATGAGAGCCCTGCCAAGCAGCCACACCTCTTTTGGGGAGACTCTACGTATTGGAGATGCCCTCGCAACCCCCATTGATCGATTTACAACCTAGCTGCAGAGCCTCCTTGAAATTTTTTTGCTTGCAGGTCAAAGTCCGCCGGGAATGAGCTAGGGTTTGGCGATTTAGGTCGTCGAGACTTGCCATTTGCCCTCAACGACATGTCATTCCCTGGAAATGCCCCAGCCTCCATTCTTGGCCACACCCCTGCAATCTCCTTCCCATGCTGCGGCTGGCGTTGAGCATCCTGAATGGAACAAAAAGCAGAGCCATAAGAGGAAGAGCGAACAATAGGAGTGAAGGGAGCCATTTTACTTTACTTGCACAACAATTATTATACTTGCACAGCACTTGCAAATCTACTTGCACAAGAATTGCAAGTCTAGTTGTGTAACAATTACATACTTGCATAAACAATTGCACACTTGCACATCAATTACATACTTGTGCAGCAAGTAGGACAGTGTGACTAGCTTTCACAAATGCCCTCAGAAAACATAGAAGATCAAGTCTAAACATAAAGATCTTCTAAATAGTAATAGATCATGTTAAAACCTCTCCAAAAATGTAAAGATCTTATATACATCATCATCTTTGTGGCTGTATCCAAACAAGAACAGGCCAGAGTAAAATAGTCATGACTCACTCAAATCTCAACATTTTAGGACTTCTAATATCAAAAGAAAGGGGAAACAAGGGCTACAAAAACCTTTGAGGGTTTTTGCAAAATTCGTAGTAGAATGGATACAAAAAACTAAAACATTAAATCTGCAGTTAAGCATAACAGCGCTGTAGCCATAAGGCTAGAAAACACATTACCATTGATACTATCTACATATGGTATTCAAATGACAAACATGCATAGCCCATTAGTTTCATTTCAACTTGAAAGCTAAATTAGATCTACCCATCAATTGTTCGAGGACTTATCCAACATGCTATATCCTTCACAAGATGACATCTAAAATGAACACAAATAGTAGTATCAACACATTGCAACATAATGGATCTCATCCCAAGCATGGATGGACCAAATAATAACAATAATGTTCACAATATTGCAATTAAACCTTTTCTTAAATCAGATTTCCAATAAACCAAAATGGGAAAATGCAAGTAGTAGGTTGCTACAAGGGCCCACATGCCCTTCCATGAGCATCTCCAAGAGTCCTTCTGGCTCAACAGTGGTCAACACCACCCAACCATGTGGAACCCTTAGGCCTACCCCTTTGTACTAGGAGGCCTTAGATTGGGTAGTCCAACAGCACTCGTGCCAAACCAATGTTGAACACACATTCCAATCAATCACAACTCAAACAAAACACACCAAGCAAATTATACATGAGGGTTGTATAGCATGTGATACCAATTGGATACAAAATCTGATAGAACAAGAAAGGAAGAGGTACTAGAACTAGGACAATGGAGTGTTGGCACAATGGTTCAATGACCATGTCGGATGAGGAGTGGTCCCATATACAATAGGAGATCTTCATTAGCATTCAACAACCAGCAATCCTTCTCCAAGCAAGAACCATAGAGAGAGAGAGAGAGAGAGAGAGAGAGAGAGAGAGAGATCCAAGCTGAACAATCTCCAATTCACCACTGTTGGGAATACCTGTGTCTGCACACTGAGTTAAAACATTAGGCGCATCTACAAACTACAAGATAGCTGAAGCACAACATAAAAGCACCCAATGTTGAACTAGAAACTATAATTACATATCAACCTACAAAGAAAACAGTGAAGCTGAATCACAACTTTAGGTTCGAACATCAAATCATAACATATGTATCTACAATACATAGTTCAAAAAACTCGATGGCAATACGAAACATCATTGGCAATAAATTATTAGGATCAAAATCCAAAACCAAGCAGCAGAATTAAGGCACATACGCTAGGGGCCTTACAGTCTCTCAAGTGTGGTTAGTCACATGGTAAATCTGTCAGTGTGAATAGTCCTTTGAGTGTGACTTTTAAAAAAATTACTTTCTTACATCAATAATTATATTTTACTATTAATTTTATCTGTATTTAGTATTTAAATTTAATAAGTTTAATATTGCTTACTAATAAAATTAAAATATTTAGGTATAAAATAATAAAATTCTATTTTAATATATATATATTATCGTATCCAGCCGTATCCATATTAGGGGTCTTGAAAAATAGCCATATCGGTATCAGATACTGTATCTGTATTTGTATTCGTGTCAATGCAACTTTGCCTATAAGTGCTTCATTTACCCCCCTCACCATTTCCTACCAATATGGTGATTAGACATGGTTGAAAGAAAGCCCATTAGCATAAATATGTACAATGTGCTTAGTGGCATTGCCCTTTACCTCATTCTGAAATGCCCTTTTTAATGGGCCATCATCCTTGGTTCTTTTGTGGGAAGGAGGGGCTATTGTCATCTTTTGATGAAGCTGTTGTAAAAAATGGAGGTATGGCAGTCATGGAGGATGGCCCTATAGGTGGTGTGTGGGATCCTTTCTTGATTAAAGGATAAGACTTTGGTCTAGATTTCTGGGATGCAGTGTATGCTTCCTCTTGCTCTTTGATATAGGCAAGAATTTATCCTTTTGGCCCATTCAGCTAGAACTCTGCCATTCTAGACTATACTTGTGTCTACATGTTCTAAGATAAACAAGTATTAGGAAAAAGTAATACACAACCTTGGCTACCATTGCTTGTTGGAAAAATGAACAAGAGATTAAGAAGAATAATATAAACCATTTAAAAAAAAATCTGTTTTAGAAATTAAAATAAAATTACCTTGAATGTTCATTCCTTGAAGCGTAGTAATAACAAGGGCATGCCTTGAACATAGAAAACTTGCAACCCTGAGAATTGAGTGGAAATGGAGTTTTGGGTGAGGATTGAGGTAAGAATGTATTTTTGCCCTTGTTTTGTGTGTTTCTAGTGACTTAGAAGTCACTTTTTAAGATTAGTTAGGGTCTTTATTTTTTGCTTTTATTCATTAAAAAAATTACTTTTTGTTTTTGTGCCTGGTGGGTTCTCCCCAGGTTCACTCGTGTTAACCCAGGGTTTGCCTAGGATCCTGCCCTGGGCCTGTGGATTTGGCTTGGGTACGTCTAAACCTACCCAGGTCTTGGGCAGGTCTCTGGTGAATTTTAGGGCAAATGCAAAGGATATTTGTAAATGTGTGCAACAAGAAACTGACTGCATTCACCAGCTGCAATTTGGCCATGAAAAGATAATGGATGGCCTAATCTACCTCAAATAAAACTACAGAAAGCTCCCAAGCCATACTGAGGCAACTGCAACAGATCCTGACCAGTGAAAAGCAAAAGTGCCAATTAGCTGAAGCGATGCATCAGAACGCACAACTGTATAGCCAAATGCCAGGCTGCTCACCCACAGGCTACAAGAATGGGTCCTTAGACAAGAGGGGAGAATGAAACTTGAATCTTTTTAAACAGTTTCCTAAACTTACAACAGTGACACAGTGGGGAACCACTGGGAAAGAGGGCAGAAATTTAGAGAAGCAAAACCATGAAACTGCTCCAAACGTTTCCACATGTGGTGGTGGGCCTTCCCCCCAGGTAGTGGTGGGCCTTCCCCCCAGGTGACTTGCTGACAAAGGCTCTACTTTTTGCACCTGCTCAAATAACATTCCAACAGGGCATTTTTGCAACAAGGTGCGACATATTGTGAAATGCTATTTTATGCTATACTCCTAACTGTTGAATTTTACCTGTTGCTTTCTTGAATGGGTATAACTCTTTTGATGTAATTGGCAGGTTTTGCTTTCTGTGCTTCATGGACTTATCACCAATTTTCCATTTTTATTGTATTGTACAAAGGACTTGGCTACCGTAATCAGTTTTCTAGCCTCTTTTTAATACATATACTTATCTTTTGTCAAAAAAGGAATTCTGAAGTTGATGCTTTATTTCTTTCCCTATTAATTATCGAAGTATATCTAGGATGTGAATCTTGTAGGTCTGTAGATTTTGATAATAATGCGAGAGGTGCAACTACAATGGCAGCAAGGGAGTGGATTGTAATGGCATGAGTGTGTACACAAAAACTCTTAACATAAGTTTGATGGCTATTTACACCTCAAACTAATAATTAGTAATTAACTATAGTATATATATAGTATTTAAATATTTAAATTATATCTTTTACATTGTGTTCTATTTTAAAAATTTACACTCCACATGATGTAAAATATATAATTTTATAAATGTTTAACTAACCTCTATCTATCTATCTATCTATTATTGAGGTTTTAAAAAATAAAACATAATATAGAGATTTAACTTAAATATCCTATATATATATATACTATATTTAAATTTTATATAATTATTAATAATAATTATTTAATATAATAGAAATTTTATAAATAAAAATACTTTATATGTGAATTAATTAATAATTTTATTATATTGATATCTCTAGGCATATTTTAAATAGATGTATTTAAGATATCTATACTAGTTTTAATTTTATTTTAATGATGTAAACACTCTTACAAAATGATGTACTAAGAACAAAATAGAAAACATCCCCCTTCTCATGAGTAGACCCTTAGACTTCTGAAGTTAAAGAATACCGGGAGGGCAAAAATGGTTTTTGCAATTTTCTTCCATCTTAACAGTGATTAGGTTTTTTTTTGGGCTGTTTTCGTGAGTATTTGTAGCAGATTTATCTAAGGTTTTAATTATGACTCAGTTGTTTGATATTTATTAGGTCCTTAATTCAAAACTGGGCATGAATCATAACTCATCTACTGCAAGATTCGAGAGTGCTTCACTATACTATGGCTCGATTACTGAGCCTGATCAGCGGATTTGTGGTTTTGATGTGGCAACATGCATAGAGGTACTTTCTTGAGTTTTGCTTCAGTTTGGTATTTTGTCCCTCTTGAAGGTTTCTTTGCAATTGATGAATCACATGTTTAACTATTTGGCTGCAGGTGATTGAGCACATGGAGGAAGATCAGGCATTCAAATTTGGAGAATGTGTACTTGGTTCACTGTGTCCCCACATATTAATGGTCTCAACACCCAATGTGGAATACAATCCCATACTCCAAAGAAATGTTTCAGATGAAAAAAATGATGGGGAAGGAGAAGTGTCTATGTTAGATGCTGAAGGTAAAGGTGATCTTCCTTGCAGGTTTCGGAATGATGATCATAAGTTTGAATGGACAAGAAAACAGTTTAGTGATTGGGCACTAAATTTAGCTTCACAATATGGCTATAGTGTTGAATTTAGTGGTGTTGGTGGTTCTGGTGAGACAGAACCTGGTTTTGCCTCTCAGATTGCTGTCTTCAAGAGATTCCCTGCTTATGAAGCAATACATGTTAGAAAATGTAGAAGCTGTAATGAGGGCTATGATGAGTCAAACATTAGTGGTCCTACTTCTTATACAGAAGTTTGGAAATGGAGGGCGGGCTAAGGAATTTGTAAAATCAGGTCCTTTTGGTTGTTTTTTGAGATTATTTGTCTCAGAAATTTTGGTATGTTCTTCATCACATGCTAATATGAAATAATATGATCTGGCATGTCCTAGAGAATGGGAACCATATACTTGTCACATACTGAGAAAGCAAAAATAAGCTTCAAGTTGCCATAGTCAAGCAAATATGAAACTGGAGAGAATGCATCATCTGAATTAAACACCACAAAATTTTGAATAACCATGTTATTGTTGGAGATGCCAAAGCGTAATTATTGGAAGCAGCCAAAGCATGTCCATTCAAATTTAATCATACATAGCAACAGTGTTTTACTGTGAGGCACTTTTAGCCAGATGAGCAGAAAATGACCAAATTTCCAGTGGAAGGATTATAGAGCCAAATGATTGGGTAGGTGTGCTGTGGTGAACTACTAACTACGTGCCACATTGAATTATTATTATATTTCAATTTTTAACTTAAAAGCATTTTGGGTGCTTAGCAATGTTTTATGTTGTAATTGTGATGTACATAGGTCCATTGATTTTGAGTTATTTATAGTATATATCATATTGAAATGGAAAAATACCATTGTGTGAAATAGGTCAAATTAGAATGTTTTAATTTCAAATTTCAGTTTATTGCATTGGATTTTCTTCTAAGTTAGCTATTTCCTTGTCTTTTGAAGGTAAATTTTTAAGTACCGGGTTTAGTTTGAAACAATTGGACTCGTTTGTGAACTACTTAAGGTGCATCAAAGAAAGCGGGTGTGATTGATCTATTTTCCACTTCTTTATAAGGATGGAATGTTGTAGACCGTTCTAGTGGAGTATCTACCATATTCCACAGGGGATGCAAAATATGACTAACCCATTGTGGATTGCATTTAGACATGATGAATAAAGTTTGGAATGAACCTAAACATGATTGAAGACGAGACACGCCAATACTTTTTTTACATGAAATTATGATGGTTCTCTTCAAAAACCTATCCACTATGACAATGTTCTAGTTATTTGAATGTTTGGCAATCTAGCATGAAATACATGGTGATATGATTCTCTATGTTGTACATATGATTCGAAAAGAAATATTGTTGGAGCACATACAAAGTCTTCCTTGTTCAAAGTGTCCCACTATCTTCGAACAATGTGCCTCCCAAATAAGTTCATTGAAGAGGTGCACTTAAAAGGACAGAGATGCTTGAGCTTCTAGAGAAGCTAGTCAAACAAGTAGTGATTGACAATCTTCTCACTTTGCTTTGAAAGTGATATAGGTTGGAACATAGTATTTTTCAACTAATTAAGGGGAAACCTATCGAGAGAAGTTGTAATCCCTAATGTCAAGAACTAAAATGAGTTCTTGAATAAGAGGGATGCTAAGGTAGTGTGCTTCTTTCTTGTTTTTTTCTCTTCTTGTGTTTGATGCCCAAAGAGAATTGTTGCAACTATGTCATCCACTTCATATGGCATGCATTCTCTACCTTTTCTTTGTGTATGTAGGAACTAATGCGACTAAGGATTAAAGGGAATGACGGTTTCCTTCTTTAGAATTTAGTGTTGCTAGTGTTGGTTAGCTTGCATGATGCCATACAACTTTGTTTGATGGGTGGAGTAGCACTAAATTGTGTCAATGAATGCCTCTAAGTGATAAATGATTGGATATTCATGTTGGGTGAATACTACATCAAGTGCATAATTTGATGCATCAATTTCAATCTTGAAGGGTCGTGCATTGTATGATGTGGCTAAGACATGAAGGACACGAAGGTATTGCTTGAGCTCCTTTAGAGCACACTTCTAGGAAGGAGTAGTCTTATAGAAATTAACTTTGACATGCATGATCTGATTCAATGTCCATGAAATATGTGAGAATCCAAGGATGAACAAGTGATAGTAATTTGCAAGTCCAAGGAAAATCCTAAGCTCTATGAAATTGCCTAGAGTTGGAAAATAGTAGATTACCTTGATCTTATTTATGTGAATTGGTATGCTTGTGTGATTAATGATACATCCTAGATACTAAATTTGAATGGTGTTGATTGTACACTTGCTTAAGTTGGATTGTAACTTGGTTTGATGTAAGGTATTTAGGATACCTATGATATGCTTAGCATGCTCCTTCTAACTTGCTAGAGACAATAAGATCATCCAAGTAGACAATGATGGAGTTGGTGAATGGTCTAAGGATGCCATTCATTAGTGCATGAATATTGTAGGTGCATTGGTCAAACCAAAAGGCAATCAACTATTCATATAATCCTAATTTTTATTGGACTTCTTTCCCTCAAAAAACTTTTTCTTTAAAATTTCTTCCAAAAATCTTTAGTGATGATACCTAGGCTTCAAATCAATTTTTATGAAGTATTATTACTCATAGTTAGACCCAAAAGTCATGAATATGTGGTAGTTGATACCAGTTCTTCACCATTATATTATTAATTATGTAATATTTGATGCATATATTCCAAGAGCCGTCTTTCTTTTGTGTGAGAATTATTAATTTGCCATAGGGAGAAGAGCCTTTGATCTTTCCTTGATTGACGAGCTCTTGTATTTGGCATTGAATCTTATTGTTCTCACAAATGGATGTGTGGTATAATAGACCATTGATAAGTGGGGGCCTTGCAACTATGTTGATCTAATGCTTTACTACAAAGTGTGTTGGTGTACTTTTGGGATCTCCAAGGACATCTCTATAGCATTGTAGTAGATGGTTGAGCTATTGTTGATGTTACTATTGCAATGTGGCATCTGAATCTTGGTGCATTGTCAATGGATGCTTACTTTGGTGCATAGATGTGTTTGGGTAGACCATAAACACATTAAAAATTTGAGTGTATGATGCTAGATTGTAGCATTTCTTCATGGATACCAAAGTGACTTTGGTCTTTGGAAGGAATTTTGAGTGAGATGTTGAATATGTGGTCACCAACTTTGATGAACTAGATTTGTGGCTTAGCTCTATACCTAACATCATGGTCATATGTATGTATGTATTTCTAGTTAAAATGTCACATAACTCTAATGGTGCTGCATCACATGTGATTGTACCACACATGGGCTTGTTTTCATTCATTGAATGTGCATTAGTGTTAAGAATTTTATGTCTTTACCCCATTGCAACTAAGAGAGCATGGCGAAGGGTGTGTTTCAATCGTAAGGATCAAGCACTTATTGCATATATGTAACAATGTTTTTAAGGTTTCCATTGTCAATAATAATTGGAGGAGATGGCCTTTGACCCAACACTTGGCATTGGAAGAGGTACTTGTTTTCCTCAAAGGCATTAATGGAAAAGGTGTTGATGGTTAGACAAGTTACATTTGGGTCAATGTCTTCTATTGGTGTAGGTCCTTGCATAGGCTGCATAATCAATGATTCTTGGACGCAACATTCAAAATCAATGTAGATTTTTGTGTAGTGGAAATGAGACCATTGTCTCCCTTGCTTCTTTCCTTGATCTAATGCTAATAATGTTGGCTCCTTTTTTATGTCAAAGGTTACTTTGTTTATTCTCCTTGGTGTAATGTGTCTTCCTTTGACATTAGAGAGTTTGGTTTACAAGCCTAGGTTGATTCTTGTGCATGGTGCCATATCAAGAATATGCAATATTCTATTTTGTCTTGGCCTTTGATTTGATCTTGAGGACACTATGTCATGCTTACTCCAATATATCAATGCTAATTAATCATTGATATAGTATTGCACTAAATGATCCTTTACATTGGTGCAACTATTCTAATTTCATATACTCATCTTCATAGTGTTTAAGAGATCAATACTCTTCTCATACAATACTAACAAACTTCTCCTCCTAAGAGAAAGCAAGTTCAAAATCATTCTCATGTTGAGCATTGTAAGATTCCCATCAATGTCATATTGATATGAGCATCTTCAACACTATGAAGGTGACATTTTAAGTGTTATTGAAGTGGTTGATAAAGAAGTATGACGCAAGTTTCCAAATCCATTCATCCAAATGGAATAACATCGATCTTTCTTCCTTGAACATATGAATTTGAAAATTTACTTTGGCCTTGTATGGGCCCTATTGTTGAAAATAGTGTTGACATGCAAGGATGTGATGAGGTCAGGGAACCCATCCACATCATAAGCTAGTAGATATAACCAAAGAGTGCAATATGTCGATCCTCAAGAGTATCCTTGATGAGTTATTGGATGTATCGAAAGGCATGAAAAGATTTCATCTGGGAACCAATCATCTTACTCTTTCGTCAATATTTGCTTGTGTGGTTTGATATGGAACCAACTTGTGCTAATTCCTTTTGTTATCGTGCATGGTTATGCACAAATAAAGATTTTTTTTCAATTTCTAATTCAAGGATGCAAACAAAAATTGCTTTTGAAGCAACGATCCATATTGTGGGGCTCAAAATGGTGGTTCCAAGGAAAACCTAACAACTTGTCTAGTTAGTGAATTGCAAACTTATATTGAGCACACAACAAGAAATACAGAACTAACTACTAAACATTCATTTGGAAAATGAGACATCATAATGATGCTCTTGTATTCAATGAAAATTAGAGACATCATAATGATGCTCTTGTATTCAATGAAAATTATAGGCATGCTACATGTGTACAAGAGAGAACTAGAAAATTAGAAGGCAATGAATGGAGATTTCTAACACTTCCTCTCTAATCTCCAAATTACAAGAAAGTTTTTCACAAAGAGAGAAATGATAAGATGGTTCATGTTCTACAATGGTTGATGGTTCACCATCTTAATTGTGTGACATTTTTCCCCAGGTAGATGCTACATGGAAAAGTATGCTAATGTGATGTGAGCCTCATAAACATAGTCTAAAATGGTACAAAACTTGGTCTTTCATTGAAGTTGTGTAGAATCCTTTGGTGTTGCACACCAACTCATGGGAAGCATTGTATAACAACATCAATTTGATGACACAATGAACTTGAAGTGGAGTTCCTTAGAACATGCCATAATGTTATGAGAACTAATGCAAAGGTACTAGTTCTACATGACATGATGTGAAACTATGTGACACTAATATCACTACCAAGGTGATATCGTGGATTTACATAGATCAATATAGCATCACCACTACATAGAAAATTTACTATTAAAGCATAAGAGAAACCCAAGAAGGTATGCATCAAATGAGAAGTGAATTGTTCACTTCAATTGTAGAAAAAAGATCCATGCACATGACGAACATTGCTACACCTATCTATGTTCATTTTTTGGAATGTAATGTGTTGGGAGAGGCAATATATCACTAGGCACCCTGAGCACTTCATGAGGATGAAAAAGAATCTCACACCACTCTACAATTCAAAAAGAATACGAAGATTTAAGGAGAACAAAACATGCAAATTTTTAAGACCACTCTTCTAGTCACGAAAGGAAAGGGAAAATGTTGTCTAAGAGAATGAAAAGAACTATTGAACTCATTCTAACATGGGAGGAAATTGGCATGCAACATGTTGGAATCTTATCATCAACTTCACCCAAATAATTAGAAAGGGAATACTAAGAATGGTTAGGCATCTCAAATTGAGAAGAAAGATGTTGTCCATGCACCTCCAAGTCAATAGGTAGCAAAAGGAGAGATATCCAAAAAAAAAATCTCTCATGAGGGAGCATACCATAAAGGTGTCCTTATCACCAATGCAAGTGGAAAATGTAAGAAGTTATCATTGGGATCTTCGATAGAGTATTTACAAAATTGTTGATTTGCACTTATACTTGCATTAGATACAATCACATCAAGTAGTTCTCTAAAAGGATCTTTGAAGCTCAAGGCATTCACTAGTTAGTCAATGACATTTGGACACTACCAAATATTTAACTAGCTAACATCCTTACAAATAAGGTAAGAAACAAACTCTTTAAGACAACATTTAAACACAAACTATAGAGATATCAAACACAAAATATCTACCTCCCAAACAAACAATCCTAACATGCTGCGAAAACCATAGTCATCCAAGAAAACTACTCTTTAAATAAACTCACATCAAATATATTTAGCTACCCTTAAGATGCTCTCTTATTTACCAAAACATACCTATAAACTATAAATTTAGTTTTAAATATATAGAATGGTATTATAAGCATAAGCAATATCCTTCCTTACCAAAACATACCTATAATTCTTGTGTTTCTCAATATTTAGTGAAAATTCATCTCTCTCTCTCTCTCTCTCTCTCTCTCTCTCTCTATATATATATATATATATATATATATATATTGACAATAATCATGAATCAATAGGCTAATGAACACAATTGTAAAGGTGAAAAATGCATACCCCACACTTTCATATTTTTGGGACTCAAATGAGTTTGGTTAACATTTATGTAATCAAAAGTGCATAAATGACACATTTTTAGCTAAGAGTGGGCATGCAACTTGAGCCTTATCCATTCTTATTTGAACTAATTTCTAGGGATTAGTCATGATCCTTTAGTTTACCTCTTTCTTACCTTGGGTAAGATCTATAGTCATGGAAGTGATATCGATCACTTTCATACTTGTAGAAATGACCACTTAATTTTTAAAATTAAAATTCAAATTTGGGGCCAACTTTTCCTCTTCTTGTGACCATTGTGTGCTAACTTAAGGTGTGAAAGCATTTCATTTGACCCTTAGTGTTGTAATTAAAGATATAAACTTAGTTTATTTTAGATATTTGATATCTCATCTCATGGGGTCCGATCATTTGAGAGCTATCATTTACTACTTTCATGCATTATCATGAGCATTTATAAAAAAAATTATTACATAATCATGTAGGGCATCTTGCATGTTTGAGAGTGTTGTAATCAATCTTTTATCTAACTATTAAATTGGTATCCTTATGTGGTTTGACACAAGGAAAGCAATTATCCATGCCAAGTGCAAACATTAAAAAACCATAATCAATTTTTATGAGGGAAAAATGAGAACATCAAGGTAAGATGAAAATAAAATTTTAAAAGCTAGCAAAGATCATATCCACTAGTCTATATTGAATCTGTAAGTTAGAGATCCTTCACACTTGCAAGATCAATTATGTACCTACAAAAGTGACCTAAAACGAAGATAGAGCCTAAACACTAGTATAATCTTAATTGACATTTCTACTTAATTAACAAATCACTTTTTATCATTTATCATAACTTTTCTAACTAAATATATTAATTATTTTATTAATTTTAAAACATTTTATTATTTTTAAAATAAAAAAAATTGTAATAATTATCACTTAATTTAGTTTAACTAAATATAATTTTGAAATATTTATATTATTTACCCAATATAAATTTTACTCTCCCTCTCATTTAAGTGGAGGGTTATTTATTTTTCTGTACCAATATAGTAAAGGAAAGACTTTGTATTGTTCCAATGCACAATAAAACAAGTGAATACAACACCAATTAACATTAAATAAAAATATATTTTAAAAATTAAAATTAAAAACTTAAGTTGACATTGAATTTAATTTCTAAAAAATCATCTACATGATTAATTTATTCCATGTATCTCATGAATCATGACTCTTGGAAGAGTTTTGACCAACCGTATATGTAATGTGTATATGACATAAGAAAATGCAAGTACTTCCGTGGTGCCTAGTCATGAAGCATGATATATCTAATAGTCGTGAGTATTGACCTAATACATTCCAAGGAAATATGCATAGTTGGAATAACTTCTAAGTATATAATTGTCATTTAAAATGGCTCAAATTACTCAAGAAGAGCGTGTGTGAATCATATGAATTGTTCAAGGAACACATTTGCTAACATGTGGTGAAGAGAAAGTTCAAAAAACCTTTTTTTGAAATGGAACTCCCGCCCGCTAGAGATTCGAAAGCATGGAGCATTGCCCATCCATCGGCTCTGGAAGACCTTTCGTCCCTTGCCTCTATTGACCAGTCTCTAAGTCAGTCTCCGGAGCTAAGTGCTTTTGTTATAGGAGCTGAGCCTATTGCTCTTGGGCTGGTGGTGCTTGTGGTCCGTGTTGCAGTGTCAATTGTGGCTGAGACCTCTCCAGGCACCCTGTCTGCTCCTCATGGGTTCAGGGTTCCTTCGGGTGGGCATGACTCCTTTAGGGCCCTGATCTCAGAAGTTGATGGTTTAGTTTCTCCTAGGCGTCTTCCTATCCGTCCCTCACATAAGTTACATCCTCGACCCTTTGCACATCCTCCCTTGATTGAGGTGTGCAAACAAGATGTTATGGAGAATGAGGAGTTCTATCAGAGAAATGGGGTTGTATGTAGATTCAACAACTTGTGTCCATCCGTACCAAACCTCTATAATTGGGTCTTGGAGTCTTCAAAACCCTTGGCGGTGGGCAAGATTGAGCTCTTCCCCTGTGCCATGGGTTTCTTTGTGATGACCTTTTCTTCCTAGGAGGAGTGGGATATAGTGTTGAATGGTCATGTTTGGCTATGGGGAGTGTATTCCCTCTCCATTAAGCCTTAGTCTTGCTCTTTCAACCTACTTTTAGAGCCTCTCAACATCAGGCCAACATGGGTCAGGCTTCTGAATCTCCCGCTCCAGTGCTGGGAGGACTCTTGCTATGAGGACGTTGGAAATGCTATCGGTCTTTTCTTGATGGTTGACTCCACAACCTCTTTCATGTGGCACTCTACGTTTGTACGTATTTTGGTTGACACAATTAACATCTCCAAACCCCTGCACGGGGATGTTGTTCTTAAGGTTGGGGATCAGTTTTGGATGTAACAACTTGATTACAAGGGCCTCCCATTTCGATGTAGACATTGCTTTGCCACTAGCCACTTGGCCTCTGTTTGTCCCCTCTCTTGTCACAAGGGGGCGACCACTTGGTGGAATAATGCCTCAGATGACCACTTGACCATCAATGCTTCTGACTCACTGATGGATTCTCCCTCGCAAGATGAAGTGCCCCTCTTAGGATGATGTTTCCTCTTAACCCATTTCCCCTACGTCTATGGGGGTAATGGCAGATGAAGTTGCTATGTACCCCCTGCTACTGCTAGATACTTCTCTTTCTGACTTGGCTTGGACTGTTATAGCCCCTTTCTTGGGCAGTGAGGAGCTCCCTGCTCTAGTTGTGCCTTTGGTTTCTTGGTCAGGGGCTTCCCCCTCATTACTGGATCTTTCTTTGGTTGCGGAGTTGGTTGAGGATTCTCCTCTCTCTAGGTTCTGAGGACTTGGACTCTAGATGTTCTTGGACTATTGTTCAGAGAAAAAAGAAAGGACTCCCTATGTCTATTTCTGCTTTGCACCCTTGGGTCAAAGGTGTTCGTCTAGCTAGATCAGGCTTTGGTGTCATCTCGCTCTCGACATTCTATCTTTTTGTTCGCAACAGGGCTGCCATCTTTGTGTTGTTTGTCCCTTTTCTTTTGGGACTGGTTCCATCTGCCTTTTTTGTTGTGTTGTAAAAGGGTTAGGGCCCTTTCAAAAACCCATCTTTCTCAATTTCACTACTTGTGAAACTCTATTTGTTCGCCTTGGTGGCTTCTGTGTATGAGTTCGGGCCCTTCTCGTTACTTTAATCAAAACATGTGGTGAAGAGTACATAATACAAGGGCACAATTTTTAGGAATATTGAATTGAACATCATAGAGGAATATGTTTGAGAAATATTTAAATATAATTATGGGTAGTATAGGTGTTAAAATATATAAATAATAGTGGTAGGTTTGAAATCCATTTTAGAAGTTTTTTGAGTGTGGGACAACTCAAGTCACAATCAAGGGGTTATAATAGCTTGCCCACTTTTAACTAGTACCCAATGCTATAGTATGGTATTAGTTTTACATGACATGGTGTGAAACTATGTGACACTGATATCACTACCAATGTGATATCATGGCTTGATATAGATCAATATAACATCACCACTAAATAGAAATTTTAGTACTAAGGCATAAGGGAAACCTAAGAAAGCATGCAATAGATGAGTAGTGAATTGTTCACTTCTATTATAGGGAAAGGATCCATGCAAACCATGAACATTGCTATACCTACCTATGTTTATTTTGTGGAAGTAATAACCATTGTATGTAATGTGTTGGGAGAAGTAATGTATCACTAGGAACCCTAAGCACGTCATGAGGATGAAAAGAAGCTCACATCACTCTAAAATTCAAAAATAAGATGAAGATGTAAGGAGCACAAAGCATACAAATTTCTAAGACCACTCTTCCAGTCACCAAGGAAAGGAAAGATGTTGTCTAAGAGAATGAAAAAACTATTGAGTTCATTCTAACATGGGAGGAAATTGACATGTAACACATTGGAAACTTATTCTCAACCTCACCCAAATAATTAGAAAGGGAATACTAATGGGGAGGCATCTCAAATTGAGAAGAAAGATGTTTACCATGCACCTCCAAGTCAATAGGAAGCAAAAGAACAAGAGCTATCTAAGGAAAATCCTTCATGAGGGAGCATACCATAAAGGTGTCCTCATCACCAATGCAAGTGGGAAATGATAAGAAGTTATTATTGGAATTCAGATAGAGTATTTACAAAATTGTTGATTTTCACTCATACTTACACGAGCTACAATCACATTGAGTAGTTCTCTAAAAGGAACTTTGAAGTTCAAGGCATTCATTAGTTAGTCAATGATATCTGAATACTACCAAATATTTAACTAGTCAACATCCTTACAAATAAGGTGTTAAAAAAAACTCTCAAAAACATTTAAACACAAACTATAGAGCTATCAAAGACAAAATATCTACCTCCCAATCAAACAATCTTAACATACTACGAAATACCTAAAAGATGAGTAGGGAAGGTAGAACCATAGTCATTCAAGAAAACTACTCTTTGATTAAACTCACATCAAATATGTTTAGCTACCATTAACCTACTCTCTTATTTACCAAAACCTACCTACAATTCTTGTTTTTCTCAAACTTAGTACAAATTTAGTTTTAAATATATACAATGGTATTATAAGCATAAACAATATCCTTCCTTACCAAAACATACCTATAATTCTTGTGTTTCTCAATCTTTAGTGAAAATTTAATTCTATATATAGAATGACAAGAACTATAAATCATTATAGGCTAATGAACACAATTGTAATGGTGAAAAATGCATACCCTGCACTTTTCACATTTGTTTTGGACTCATTTTGGTTTGGTTAACATTTATGTAATAAAAGTGCATAATGACACATTTTTAGCTACAAGTGGGCACACAACTTGAAGCTTATATATTCTTATCTGCACTCATTCCTAGGAATCGGTTATGAGGGATTCACTTGATAAACCAATGGTGTAGCACATGCATTCATAGGGTACAAATAAACACCCCTATTTAATTTCTACCCCTCACATATATGTTTTTGATACCCCTTCACATACAATAGCATAATTAAAATACCTCCCTATTTTCACCAAGTATCCTATGTACATATTTTTTGGTTACATTTTTATATCCCCTTATTATTTCTACCCTATCAGCCAAGGGCACTATCCACACCTACATTTCACTCACAATTAGTTTTGATTTCCATCCCATACATTGAAGCCTCAACACAAAAAGCTTAGATGAGCTATGACAAATATGTCATCCTCTATAAAGCTTTGATTTGAAAGCACTTATGCATCTTAATCCCTAAACCCTTTCCACACCAAATATAACAATAAATCCCACTAATAATAAATATCTCAATTATAGTATACATATAAATCTAAATTATAATGGAACGGGTTTAGAAATACCTGGTGATTCTTTTGGGTAGGGTCATGGCATTCCTGAAAGGTGTCAAATAACTAGTTCTAGGAAATATATTGAACATACATAACCTTAGTGTGACCATTGTTTCCTTATGCATTAGAGTTGGGATTAAGTAGGCACCCTTAAGATTATGAGGCTCTCAAACAATACAAGACTATGTGGTGTAGAAAAAAGACAACTTCATGATCTATAGAGTATTGGAACACCACTTATAAACACCCCACCCCCTTTTGCATATGCTTCCCAACCCCTAATACCTACTTGTATCACATTAATTAAATTATCCCCTTTCCCTTAATACTAAAGTGATTGGGTCACATTTTGGTAATTAAAAAAACCTCATTTTGCATGCACATGATAAGATATTACGTTAGAGGTGAATCCCTTACGAGATTAGTCTTGATCCTTCAGTTTACCCATTTATTAGCCTGGGTTATATCCGTAGTTGTGGAAGTGATCTTGATCTCTTTCACACTTGAAACAACCCCTTAATTTTTAAAATTCAAATTCAAAATTGGGGCCAACTTTACCTCTTCTTGTGGCCATTGTGTGTTGACTCAAGGTATGAAAGCATTTCATTTGACCCTTGGTGTTGTATTTAAATGGCCAAACTTAGTTAATTTTAGATATTTGATATCTTATCTCATTTAATCTAATCATTCTAGAGCCATCATTAACTACTTGCATGCATTATTAGGAACATTTATTAGAGAATCTGTATTGCACAAGCATCTAGGGCATCTTGCATGTTTAGGAGTGTTGTCCTTAATCTTTTATCTACCTATTAAATTGGTATCCTTACATAGTTTGATACAAAGGAAACAATTATCCATGCCAAATGCAAATAATACAAAACTAGAACCAATTTTTATAAGGGAAGACTAAGAACATCAAGATTAGTTGAAAGTAATAATTTAAAAGTTTGTAGAGATCAAATCCACTAGTCCAAATTAGATTTACAAGTCAGAGATTAGATCTACACTTGAAGGATCAATTATATAGTCATAAAAGTAGCTTGGATGGATAACCAAAATATTCATTAGTTCCAAAACATTCATTTAATCTTTACTAACATTTTTGAATGATTAACAAATCACTTTTTATATTTATTATAGTTTTCTAACTAAATACATTTATTATTTTATTCAATTTTCAAAACAATTATTATTTTCAAAATAACAAAATATTCAATATAATTATCATCCCAACAAATTTATTTAATCTAATGTAAATTCTCAATACTCATATTATTTATAAAAAAAAAGTAAATTTAATACTTAAAGTTGACATTAAATTTAATTTCTAACTAAAAACTATAGTCATTAAAAATTCATCTACATGATTAATTTAATCCATGTAAGTATCTCGTGGACCATGAATGTTGGAAGAGTTTTGACCATCTATATATGTAATGTGTATATAACGTAAGAAAATGCAAGTACTTCTAAGGTGCTGAAGCATGATATATGTAAGTCATGAGTACTGACTAAAACATTCCAAGGAAATATACATAGATGGAATAACTTGTAAGCATATAATTATAATTTAAAATGGTTCAACTTATTTTTTAAAAAAGCATGTGTGAATCATGTAACTCAAAAATTTAATATTATGTGTGTGAATTGTTCAAGGAACACATGATAACATGTGGTGAAGACTACATAATACAAGGCACAAGTTCTGTAAAGATTGAATAAAACATCACAGAAACATTTAAATGAAATTATGGGTAGTTATAATATTTAATAAATTATTGGGGTTTTTTTTTTTAATGCAGATTGGATAGTTGACTTATTGAAAGATACAATTATCAACCCATTTTACAAATTGTGTCAAGTGCTTAGGTTGCAATAAAAAATTATAATATCTCTTTTACTTTAAACTAATACCCAAAACTATAATATAGTATCTATGCTAATTCTTATCATTAAAAAAGTTTAATAAATCATCGCATATATGTTGTGAGAGATGTTTAATATAATCATAAGTAGCATTGATTTGTTCTTATGGGAATGTTGGTTCCTCACTTCTCTTATTGATGATTTCAACAACTGTCCGCTATTTTTTTATGGGAATGATAATGATGATGGAAGCAATCATAACAAACCCAACAAACCCTTCATATTTTATATGGAATGATGGTGAAATTGGGAACATATCTTAACAAACTCAACAACCCCCCATAAATTATGTATTGCAATAAAGAATACTCATTTTCTTGTCCATGAAATCATTATATGAGGAGTTCATTCATCTTACATCTTCCATTTCATTACTATTTTGTCATCATTATCACACCGTTTCTTCTTTGTCTCTTTACTTAATCTTCACGTTCTTGTTTACTTCTTTCTTCGGATTACTTTTTAAAAAGTTTATCCTTTTCTAACCGTTTCTTCTTGGGAGAAACTTTACTTCTTACTTACTCTTCACGTTTTGTAATTTGAGATTACTTTTTAGCTTTATGTGTTTTCTAGGTAGCTTAAGTTTATTGAGGCAAGTAAAGTTAAAAGTTTTTTTTTTAATATCAAACTCAAGTAATCTTTAGTTGGACGTTGAAAGGAGTGAAGAACTAAGGGGTAACCATTCCATCAAATTCACCTAGGGCATGATTTTGGTCTCATCCCTTATGATGTTAGGACCTTGTACTCAACAAGACTTGATCCTTCGCAGATTCATTCAAAACCATTCAACTTCACTAGTAGACCAAAGTCCCATTGATAAAAGCTAATTTTTTAAAAATTGGAGTTACTAATTTTTAAAAAGTGAATTTAAAATAATTATTTTAATTTTTTCATTTTTGTTTAATTTCAATAAAAATAATTGGATTACATAGATATTGACATCTTTGCTTTTATATAGTGGATTACAATATTACGAAGGCGTACACATCTAAATCAGGGCCCATCTTTAGGTTATGCTATCATAAGTAGGGGGATCTGTCAAAACTATCTAGAGGTCGAACTTGTCAATTCTACCTCTGAAAAATTTGAATCTCTATGGATGGCATAATCGAAGAACATACCACCATCTTCATTAATTAAACTACACAAAAATATTTTTTTAAAAAAATATCTTAAAAGTTCAATAAATATCTTCAAGCTCATTAAATCTATGTCAAAGATTGCCATGAGAATTGTGGAGTCTTAAATGTCTAATCTTGAATATCTTGAATTTGTTTATAAGTAATTTGTTTTTTAATTAAAACCAGCATTAATATAATGATACATTATGGAAGAAATAATTGTTTAAAAAGTGCAAAACTATGGAAGTTTCATAATAAATAGATTTATAAGTGTGTAAAATAAAATGCTTACTATATAAATTTTAGGTTAAATTAGTTAATCAATAATAAATAATATTTAACTTTAGAATTAATGAGAATTGACAACATATATACATGAGAGAAGATGGTTCGCTACTAAAGATGGGCAGAGCAGAACGGGAGGTATCAACATTGGTGGAGAGATTTCTAAGGAAGAAGAGTTGGCAATGGGAGAAGGAGAGAATGGCAGGAATCTCAAAACAAAGGAAGGGATTTCCAACCAGACAGAAAAAAGAGAGAGGGAGGATCTAGGTTTGAGCACATTCACAGAGAAACGGGGAGCTTCGAGAAGGACATAACATAGAACAAGAAAATTGACCTCACCTTTGGGACCTTCGGTGACTCCAATCTAGCCATAGGGACAAACCGCATCCCAGTGGAACCAAGGAAGCCGCTAAGTTGTATCTCTATCTCTGTGCATTCAGAAGATTTAGAAACTTATGTTAAATGCCTTTGAGAATGGGCTTTCTTTATCAAATGGGCTACAAAATGGCCAGTTTTGAGCAAAATTCAAAAATGGTGTAAGACTTAGTGGGGGGGAGAAAGCAAAATCAAATCCCTCCCTATGGGTTTCTTCCTGGTAATCTACAACACAAGGGAGAGGAAACAAGAAATAATGAACCAAGGGTCATGGCTAATGGACGGGATAGAGCTTTATTTGAAAGATTGGGAGCCAAACTTTAACCCCATCATGCACAAAGTTGAAAAGACTCCCATGTGGGTTAGATTCTATAACCTGCCCTTTGAATATTGGGATTCAAGGATCTTAAGCAAAATAGGAAACCAATTGGAGACCTTCCTCAAATTGGATGAGTAGATGGAAGAAGGAGATTTTGGTATGTATGCTAGGATTTGTATAAACATAGACCTCGACTCTCCTCCCCCAAGGAAATTGAATTAAGATTACAAGCTAGGATATGGAGGCAAAAAGTGGAAATCAAAAGATTCCCCCCAAAATACAAAACCCTATATGTTTGAATCAAGCCTAAATGACATGCATGCCAACAAGGTGTAACAAGTAGGATCCTAAAAATTTGGCTCAAAAGGTGGGAAAAGATAATTTAAAATTGAGGGTCAAGGCCACACATGTAGTCTTGAACCAGGTTAGGGTCGTAAATGTGGTCTCGACCTGGAAAGGAAAACACTACAAAAATGGGTTGACCTAGATTCTATGGCTCAAGAAAAGTGGTCTACGATGGTAGAAATTGGGTTGGGGTCAACATAGGCATAAATGGATCCAAATTGAGCATTAGAATACAATACTTAGGAGAGTGCCCAAAGTGAGTCCACAAGGAGTGGGGAAAAAGGGCAAGGATGTGCTTTTCACCTCTACATTTTACCTCCACTTTTGTCATGCTTGTGAATTACCATGAATATGCATGCTAAAATAAACAAGCAAAATGTAGGAATGTAAATAACAAGCATATTTTATAAAAGGGATATAGATATGGATGATGTCCTATATGCTCTTCAATAAATCTATGCTTGTATTAAAAAATGTGTTAGTCATACCTACAAAACTAGTATTAGCATGGGATAGAATTATGATCATCAAAATCTTCGTAATGATCATCATGTCACCAATCAAACAAATTAAAAATAAAAAGGTGGTGTAGGATCTCTGAAAGGACCACTATAATCAGAGAGAGAGATCCTTCAATGGATCATTGTAACCAACAAAGGAGGATGTGTAATACATCTTAATGGACCTTTGTTATCGTGTTCCAAAATGAGAAAAGAGGTGTAGAATCCATGAATATATACCACTATAACCAACAAAGGAGGTAATGCATAATCACTTAGTTGACCATTGTAACCATGCTCCAACTAATGAAAGATAATGTAGGACTTCTCACAAGCCATTATAACCATACAATATTGATGTAGGACCTATTGGGTCCCAAAATTGTGGCTTCATAATCCTAGAGTATTATCCTATCCTCAAGGCCAGGGACTTTTCTTCAAGACGATAGGACATGGACTCTTCAATATATTATGGATGATTAAAAGCCAATTTTGAGAGTGGGTATTCTCTCCCTCACTTTGAGTTTAGCTAGACCTAGGATGGTATTCCTAGAGTTGTCCTTAATAAGGCATCTAACTGATTAATAGAATCATGATTAAAATAACAAGTATACCTAATGCATGCTTAACCCCAATATTTATAAATAGGCCAAAGACTAACTAGCTACTTGTAAAACCTCTTATTAAGTTGATAACTACAGCTTTGCATATGCACCTATAGATGATAGTAGCATTATATCTCCACAAGTGAATCCACTTAACATTTCATACATGAGTGCAAGGTGTAGGCATGCATGACATGAGTCTCTAACAATCTAGATGTTTGAGGTCCCTTATGATGTTCCTTGAGTTATAATATTGAATCATGAAAGAATGTTGGAACCCTAATCGACTCCTACAAATAACAAGAGAGAAGGTTATAAAGTGAAAGATGTTTGATCTCTCACCAATTAGACCAATGCCTACTCCTAATCATGGAAGCATGTAGAACCCTAATCTACTCCTAATCTATTAAGGACAAAGGAATGATTAAATAAAGGGTCTTTGGCTCCTCACTAATCAGACCAGTGCCTACTCCATTGGGCAACAAAGTCATGACTTGCAAGGAAAGGGAAGGTATACCTACAAAATAGAAATGGAACCAGATGCACATATACATACAAATCATAGACGACACTTCATGCAAATGGATATTCTTAATAATCCCAATATTACAAGAAGCCACATGGAACAAAGGAGAGAACATCACAAAAGATTTGCAATGAATTAGAAGCTCACACATTAATCTAACCCTTGTTACATTCATACCAACAAATGTGGCAAGAGAGGATCCACAAATAGGTTCGAGCACCCGTTTGAGTAATTGCAAACTTCCATGAAGACATAACATTTACATGCCTTGTGTACATTGAATACCCTTCGTATGGTTTACAGAATGCATCCCATCCCCTTACAAACCATACTTGCATCACTTGATGCCCTAGAACCAACTTAAGACATTTACCATCAAGAAATTGGCTCAATGACCAGCCCTTGCAATATCTTGCAACCTTTTATTTATAAAATTTCAAATCCATGCCATCTTGCATCCCATTAGGATTTCATAAGATTTTATTCTAGTCAAGGCATTAAATATAAGAAAGTACACTAGATCCTTTAAAATCTACATTGAGATGAGTGCAAGGCAAGTTCTTAAAATAAAAACACTACATTGAGATGAGTGCAAGGCAAGTTCTTAAAATAAAAACACACTTCTTGCCCAAAATAGATAGCTTGGCACTTGTGCATAGCCTAACAACTGTTAATGTTTCAATTGCAACCTTAATGGTGATCAATTCATCTTCTTCATCCTCTTTTGAAATATGCATGTGGATCCATGTCCTTGAGATGAGCAATTGTATTTTGGTGGGAGAAGTGCATTTGTACACCTATAGAGGGTAAAATATAGTCATTAATGGCATCTTGGGGAGTTTAGGGAATGGGTGAAGTTCTTGGTAGGTTTGTGGTAACTCAATGTAGAACTAGAGGTCATACATAGACATGTTCATTGCAAGTTGGAAAGTCATCAAGGAGAAGTGTGGAGGGAAACAAGGAAATGTGGGGAATTAGGAATTGGAAGGATGTATGGAAGAGTGGAAGAAGTCCATGAGTCCATGGTAGGTCCCCAAACAAATGAACTTGAAGGGAAACAAGAAAATGATGGACATACAGAAGTGAAAGGTGTTTGGAAGTCAGGAAGAATCTTGCAAGGGTGAAAATGGAAGAATATGAATTATTTGGGATATGAGAAAAGTGCAGAAATGTAGGGGTGATTGAGACTTTTGGAACTTTGGAAAAGTGGAATAAGTCCCCATGAAACTTGCAATTCCACTAGGATTAGTGATTTAGGTGAAATAGGTTTGTGGAAGTTTGAGTCATAAGAGGAAGTCAAACTAAAAATTTGGAAGATGGAAGATGGGCAACATGATCTTCCAAAACACAAACTATTTGAATGTTCTAGGAAATTTGGGATCCAATCAGACATCCAAACTTTAGACTAAAAGGTTAGAAATATAAAGTATGAGATAATCTCACAAATGACCACATTTGCAAGAGTCTTCAATATTTACAAACAATGTAGGGATTACCTAGATATCCAGACTTCAGACCAAAATAGAAAAGTGGAAGAATCCCATAGGAAATTTGCAAGTCCACAAGAAGTGCAAAAAGAGAAAAAAGTAGGAGAAATAAGTTTGCAGGATCGGGAGGGAAGTCTAGACAATAGAAGAAGTCCACAACAAATCTACAAGTCTATAGGAAGTGCAAAAAGGGAAAGAAGTGGGAGAAAGAAGTTTGTGGGATTGGAAGGGAAATCCATAAAATGGAAGAAGTCCACAAGTTTGTGGAAAGTTTGCAAAAACAAAAAGCTACAAAGGTGCATAAAGCAAAAGGAAAAAGAGGAAATGTGGAAGATGGTCGAAGTCCATGGAAGTTCCATAATCTTGAAAAACTATAGAAAATTAAAAATACTCCCCAAAATTAGAAATTTTTGGATTTTTACAATTGGGCAAATGACTAAAGTATAAGGGGAGAAAAGGAACTACACCAAGAACATAATTTGACTAAGGGGGCACATTAAGGGAATTCCTAGATTGGTAATCAATGATGATGCAAAAGCATCATTTAATTCTTGTTCTAGGTTTGCATTAAATGTTATGCTAGATGTTAAATTACATGTTAGGAGGTATCTAGTTAGTTTTGAATAAATAAGAAGTCATAAATTTCAAATTTTGGTGTGTAACTCAACCCCAAGCACCTAATCAGGGGTTTTAATGCATAGTTAGTGAACTATGGTTTGTAAGGGCATGGTGTAGGTAGTTAGGGATGATATAGCATATTCAAAAACATTGGAAAATTTTATTTTATTCATCCTTTGGAAGAGAAATTTCAATTTTTTTGTTGCAGGTATGTTGGCAGGGTGTGAACAGGGGTTGTAGACACCTAAAATTGTCCATGTCTTACAACATCACCTTGTCGACACATTACTTGAGACATCTTATGACATTTTGTCCTAGGACCCTCGCATATCCCCTCCATCACCTAATTAGTTAAATAACCCTTATTTAGTTAACTAATCCCATTTTAATCCAATTTATCCCACTAGCCAATTATTTAAATAAATCCTATTTATTTAATTAATTTCCCACCTTTCCTCTAATTTAAATAAATAAAATATTTATTTAAATTAGTGCTCTCCCATTTTCCAACTAATTTAAATAAAATATTTAAGTTAGTCCTCACCTTTATCCTCATAACAACACATGTCCCTCTCTCATAATTTAAGTAAATTTTTATTTGAATTATGTGTCATACTACAACTTTCATTAAATGCCTTGTCACACTACCAACTAATTTAAATAATTTTATTGTTTAAATTAGGTCACCTCTATTCTTATCCACACACTTGTCATTCCACTTCCTTTTTTAAATGAAGGGATCCAAAGTCAAATCATCTTTTAATCTTAGCCGTCCACATCACACAATTCACCTCTCAATCCTAGCCATCAATCCTTATCACTCCTCTCCTATAAATCAAGCCTCAACCAAGCCATTTGCATGCATCCATCTTCAAACAACACCATACTGTCAAAATCATTCTAGAGCTCCATTCTCATTATCTTCTATCTATCGTTATGCTACAGAAATCATGAGTAATCAACATATTCATCATCCATCTCTCTTCATCTAGAACATAGCTAGTAGATTAGGGTGCATGTACTCCGTTCTCTCGAGTGTTGAAGACTTGGTTTGAAGGTAAAAGGTATTGGGTACTTGTATTATCTTTCATATTAACCTTTTCACCAATTTTCATTCACATTTTGGCATGCCCGTAGCTCTAACCCTCGCCTTTTGCAGGTTTATGTGTTTAAATTTGCAAATCTAACATGTTTTTTGACAAGTTTTAGTGATCAAGTTTTGTAAGTGATCTCCTAACCCAAATTCAACCTCACCATTGTGTCTAGGATGCCTTGCGGGTGAAGATTGACATAAAACTTGCCATATTTCGCTCACAAATTTTTTTAAAATTTTTTGAAATCTTTTTAACTCGGTAGATCCATACCGTACGGATATGTACCATACGAACCCACAGTATGGTCTACACATATTCTTGCATCTATCGCCATCATCTATTATGTTATCATTTGTAAACAGTCTATTGGGGGTCATTTTCTAAGTTTCTTTATGGGCACATGTTAGCTTAATCCCGTGTCGACCTGTTAAAATTTCTTGCCGACCCCCTTAGATTCCCTGTCAGCCATTTTAGTGCAGTCAAAAACCTGCCGACTGTTCATTTCTCCCTCCATTTTCTCCCCTCCACTGACTGTGTTAATCCCCACTTCCATTTTCCCGTCGCCACTGTTTCCCATCATCCGGTCGCCGCTACAAACCCTCTGTCCGCTGTCAACCTCCCCCAAAACTTCCTATCAAACCCACCTGATCTCCACCCCATCGTCACCTTAGTCCTCCCTCTCCAAGCTAGCCGCCTGCAAAAACCCTCACGTTGACCACCACCTTAAACCCTAGCCTCCACGCCAAAACTCCCTCGTCGACACCCTTCTCTCCCATCCCCCTCGCATAGTCACCACCTTACATCCCAATCTCTGCCTGATTACCACCTCTGCACTACTTCTGTGGTAGCCTGTCGACAACTCCCATTCACAGTCAATTTGTTTGGCGACTATCACCACTTTCATAGTCAGTCTGTCTGCCCCCTCCCTTTGCTTTTTATTTTTTATTTTTTTATTTTTTTGTTTTGTCTTCGCCCTTGGTCATATGACAGACCAAGGGCTCTGCTAGAGTCCATAACCCCCAAACAGACTTAACTACCAAGATAATCGTTAGCTATAATAGCGCAAGTGACCAGAAACAACCCTAACCGCTAGCAGTCATGCCTACCATCATCCTCCCAAAGCCCTAGAGGGGCTCTTTTTTTCTTTTCATCATAACTTTTGCATAACAAGTTGGATTTTCGTGAAACTTGTGATGTCAGAAAGCTGGTTCACCCAACTTTGCTATGGCAAAAGAATTTGCAAGTAACTCTATCAGGTTTGCAAGTTTTATTTAGTCAAAGTCAACTCTTTTTTGCAACTTCAAATGCTCATATCTTATGCAAATTTCATCTATTTTTTGCAATTTTTTTTGAAACATAGAATTTTGTGTAGATTCTGATCATGTCATCCATTTTGTTGTTACTATTTATCTAAATCAGAGTTTTATTAGATTCCTCATTTTTAACCTCACATATTGGCTTTCAAGTGTTGTTCTTTCTTTGTTTTTGTGGAATCTAGGAGCACACAAGGCACTGTAACAACATCAACATTAGCTTCAACATCAGATCTGAAGACAAATTTTCTAGGTGCACTCAGTCCATCTCTTGTTTTTCATTTGATCAAATAAACTTGTTTGCACTCACATTTGAATTTGGGCCTAAAATGAACTATTGTTTGCAATCACATTTCAATTTGGGCTTTAAAATGAACCGTTGTTTGCAATCATACTTTGGAATTGGGCTTAAAATACACTTGTGTCTTTATCATCACATTCAGCTTTGGGTCTAAAATGAACTTGTGCTTTCATTGTTTTGTGGATTTGAGTGTGATTAAGGGTGTGTATGCTCTTCTCATGCACTTTGTGTGATCTTGAGAATCAAAAACACCTTTCATCCATTCACTTTCACAACACACATTTCAATTTCTAAGTGGAAATTAACATTGTGAGTGTGAATCTAGTGTGTGTATGCTCTCTCCTCATACCGCAAGGTGATCTTGGAGATCAAAAGCACCCACTCTATTTGCTTTTGTCACCCTTCCTAGGAGGCCTTCTTGGAGACACACCACTCAAAGGGATGACCTCAATTCTAGTGTTTTGGTGGAGTCTAAAAAGTGAGGAGTGAATAGAAAGACACCCTCTTGGAAGTTGAAATCTCATCATTTGGGCTAAACCCCCAAGAACTTTATACCTTGGGGAAGTGAAGGTGAAGGGTGGGTTACCCCTTTCTCCCAGCCGTGTGGCATTATTTCATTTTTATTTCATGGAATTGGGCCCCCCGTACCTCGTCATGTATATTGGGGACATCTTTAGATCACTTGTTCATCCTAGATTAAGACCTATTTGGCCACACCCACTTGATTAATATTGGGCTTGTTGATGTGCCTTCAAGTGTCTTCATAATCACAATAATAGATCTCAAAAGTCAAACTTTCTATTGTGTCTTGTGTGTGTGATTCATGCATGTACATGTGATATCTTTTGTCTAAAAATTTCCAAAGTCAAGCTATCAACATCAACACATTCTACATCATTCTAGGTATCCTTTCCATCACATCCATCCTAAGCCAAGTCATCCTCATCGAAATCCAAACCCTAATCATCCTACTTGTCATATCCACATCACCATAATCATTATCTACCTCCATTCATTTCGAGAGTCTACCCGTGTCTTTCTTCCCCACCTATCCTCTTAAGGGGGTATCATTCCACATTATCCAATTTAATCCAATCACCACCATCCTAATCATCCTAATCACCCTTCTTAACCACCTCATCCCTAATCATTTTAAGCCTTCCTCATAATCTAATCAATTCCACTTCCAATCACATTATCCACCTCATATCTTAATGATTCCACATCATCATTCTAGCTCTAATCCTATCAATTTCATCTATCTCATATCTTAATCATATTCTAGTCCTAATCCATCACTTGTCAAAATGGTTGTGATCATTAACAAGCCTAGGTCAAATCCAAAACCCAAAATCATAATTTGAGGAGGCCCTCCTTCTAGTTCCAATGATGATGATAATCTTGTAGATTATGATGCATATCTTGAGGAACAAGCTAAAATACAAAAATGTAAACATGTATGCAAATCCATGCCAACACTAGAGAACAAGATCCTAGCACCACAACTACAAGACATCATTCAAACACTCCACCAACTAGAACAAACCCTAGACAAACAAACCATACAATGACTACAAGTCATTGTCCAACAACTTCAACAAAACCATTCACCTCTAATACAACAACCCCTAGTCAAAATCCAACAATTCATAGCAAAATATCAATTCCAAACCCAACAAACACATCCCCTATCCATTCAATGATCACAACCTCAACATCAACAAATTTCATTTCAATCCTATGTGTCACCTCCATCATCATATCAACCTAATCCATCAACATATCAAATCCATCCTACATCAACCTATCCCACTTCTTCTAATGTTAACCAACATCCATATCAATTCACTTCACAACAAGAACATGTGAGCCTAAGTCACCCCTTGCAACAAGATCAAGTGTCTTTAAGTCCTTATGCTACCTTTGACAAGGGAAACACCACTCTAACTTATGCATCCTATAGGTATCTTCCATTACCATCCAATCAAATGCATATCCTAAAGCCTACTAGTCCTATACCAACACCACCATGTACTCCTAGTCTTAATTCATTGGTCCCTCCACCTTCCAATCCATTCAATCCCTTTGACCCTCCATCTAATCAAAATCAAAATCCTAAGCCTACGGCACCTTCCATCCATTTTATTCCTCCACCATGGGATCTATCCACTCCTAATCCTAATGTATCCAATACCCTTATTATCCATCCACCAAATCCTAATCATAAGCCTACAACTTCCACCCTCATTATCCATCCATTATATTGTCCATCTACCCATACACTTATGAAGGATGCGATCCATTGGCTACTAGCAAGGAATCAACCATGTCATCAAACACCTATATTTAATCCTAACAAAGAGCCTTCAAATACCATGTCTAATCCTTCAACTCCATCATGTAGTCCACAACCCATTGAGCCTATTGAAGAGTCTTCTCCCATGAGTCCAAGTTGTTGGGGTTAGCTTGGAGAAGATATCAATTAAATGTAAATAAATATTAAATAGAGAATGAAAAATACACAGAAATAATAACAGCTAGAGACAATTTTAACGTGGTTCACCCCAACTCGGGCTACATCCACCAGCAGAGAGTCCAATATTATTATCCAGTAAATCAAATTGATTACAACCAGCAATCCCTGCAACTCAATACCATTGGAAAATGCTACAATACATCAATGGAAACCCTAACCCTTAGCCGCTTTTATCAAGCCTTATGTCAATTACAAAAATAAGGTTTTTTATGTCGGCCAATAGAAAAATAACTCCTAACACCTTTATAAAATAATAAAAAATCATGTGAGGTTTCGGGGGTGCTGCCCTTGGACCTTGCAAGGGGTGCTACCTTTTGACCTCGTAGGAATTTGGGGGGAAACCACGCCAATAAAAGTGGGGTAAATTTAACCTCCAAGTCTGATTAGGCTCCATATAACAACAATCTCCCACTTGGAGATTGATCAGAGTACTCCACACCATATCATCTCCCATTTGGAGACTGATCATAACACCACTGACCCTGTAGCTCCCACTGGAAATAAGCACCTTGGACTCTGTTGTTCTAATTTTTGTTTTCAATCTTGAAGACCAACTTAAGCTAAAGAGGAGCTTAGCTTCTCCCTTGTCATTGCCTTCATAAACATATCCGCTAGATTTTCATTTGTATGTATATTTTCCATCCGTAACTATCCATCATCCAACACCGACTGGATGAAGTGATACCTGAGCTGTATGTGTTTGGTCTTTGAATGCAAGGCAAAATTCTTTGCAAGATGTATGGCACTCTGACTATTTATATACAAAGAACTGTTAGCTTGTTGTTTGCCCAATTCTTCCATGAAAGATTGCAACCATATCATCTCCTTGCTTACCTCTGTTGCAGCTACATACTCTACCTCTGTGGTGGATAAATCAAACACCTTTTGCAACTTGGAGATCCAACTCACTGCTGTCCCACCTACAATAAAGACATAACCTGTAGTACTCTGCCTGGTATCAATATCCCCTACCAAATCTGAGTCTATATAACCTGCTAAATCTATATTAGAGCCCCCAAAACATAAGTGTTTATTAGATGTACCTCTCAAATATATGAGAATCTATTTTACCGCATTCCAATGCTCCAATCTGAGATGACTCATATACCTACTTACAACTCCTACAACCTGTGTAATATTTGGTCTCATGCATACCATGGCATACATTAAACTTCATATAGCTGAAGCATATGGTACCTTGGACATTTTTTCTTCCTCCTCTTGTGTCTTTGGACACATCTCCTTAGTTAATTTCAAATGACTAGGCAAAGGTGTGCTGACAACTTTTGCATTCTCCATATGGAATCTCTACAACACCTTTTCAACATAATCAACCTGAAATAGAGTCAATTTTTTGTTCTTCCTATCTCTGCAAATTTTCATACCAAGGATTTGTTTTGCTACCCCCAAATCCTTCATAGCAAATGACTGTGCTAACTGTTGTTTTAACTCTCTTATGTGATCCATGTTAGACCCAGCTACAAGCATGTCATCAACATATAAACATAAAATAATGTAGCTGTCATTATCCAACCTCTTAAAATAAACACAATGCTCAGAATTACACCGACTGTAGCCTTGCTCAGCCATAAAATTATCAAATTTCAAATACCATTGCTGAGGTGCTTATTTCAAGCCATATAAACTCTTCTTCAATCTGCACACCAGTTTCTCCTTACCATTGACCTCAAATCCTTGGGGTTGTTCCATATATATCTCCTCCAAATCACCATGGAGAAAATCAGTTTTCACATCTAGTTGTTCCAAATGCAAATCTTCAGCAGCCACAATACTTAAAACAGTACGAATAGAAGTCATCTTAACAACAAGAGAAAAAATCTCATCAAAATCAATGCCCTTTTTTTGAGCAAATCCTTTTACAACTAACCTGGCTTTAAATATTTTCTTACCTCCATCTTCCTCTTTCAGCCTATAAACCCATTTGTTTGGTAAAGCCTTTTACCTACAGGCAACTTACATAATTCCCAAGTCTAATTTTTCAGCAAGGAGTCCATTTCTTCTTTCATTGCAAGCTCTCACTGAACCTTTGTATCCACCTGCATAGCTTCATCATACCCTTCTAGTTCACCAGCATCTATTAACAAAATAGAATATAAAGAGAGAGAAAACTTTTCAGGATGTCTACTTAGCCTTGTTGACCATCTAACATTCACTGGAGTTTGTGGTATTTCTTGTTGTTGTTGTGGAGCATGAGGAACCACTAGAACATCATTATCTGGAGTATCATCTAGCACCACATAATCCTTTTCTTTCTTCTCATGCTGCTACAACTGATCTTTGTACAACACCTTCTCATTGAATACAACATCCCTGCTTCTCACAATTTTTTGATTTTTAAAATCCCAAAGCCTATAACCAAATTCATCAATGCCATATCCAATGAAGGTACACTTTTTTAATTTTGCATCCATCTTGGTTCTATTTTCAGAATCTACATGTGCAAATGCTTCACATCCAAAGGTTTTGAGAAAAGAATAACTCACCTTCTTACCTTCCTCTGGAATACCACAACCCAAAGGAACTGAAGGACCTCTATTAATTAAATATACAATAGTGTTAATAGCCTTTGCCCACATGTTTAAAGGCAGCCCAGCATGCAATCTCATGGTCCTTGCATGGTCCATTATTGTCCTATTCATGCGCTCAGCCACTCCATTCTTCTGTGGACTCCCTAGAACCATTTTTTGCCTACGAATTCCATTAAAGGAACAATAATCCTCAAATTCTTTGCTGCAATACTCACCACCATTATCAGATCTGAGACATTTTAATCTTTTACCCATCTCATTCTCAACCAAGCTTCTCCATTTCTGAAATGTTTGAAATACATCAGATTTCTGCCTAAGGAAATAAATCCAAACCTTCCTAGTTGCATCATCTATGAATGTAACATAATACCGAGAGCCATCGAGAGAAGATACCTGAGATGGTCCCCATACATCTATATGCACAAGCTCCAACTTTTCATCTTTCTTTTACTTCCTATCCTTGAGAAAACTAACTCTCTTTTGTTTGCCATACACACAACTTTCACATAAATTCATATTAATACATTTCAGACCTGGTAAAACTTTCTTAGAATGAAGTACCTTCATACCTTTTTCACTCATATGCCCAAGTCTGTTATGCCACAATGTTGTCTTAGAACTTGTAGCAACTATTTCAGTCTCTTCCTGTGAACTTGCAGCAACTGTTCCTGAACCTGTTTGTTTTTTCTTTGTAACAGCTAAAGTAGAAGGAACAGTATGACCTGTACAAAGATATAAGGTGCCTACTTTCACACCTTTTGCTACTATTAAGGTACCTTTTGAAACATTCCAATTTTTATCAGTACATGTAACAATGCAACCTTCATCAGCTAGCTGCCCTGCTAAAATTAAATTCCTACTCAGCCTTGGAACGTGCCTTACCTCTTGTAGTAGCCAATGATTCCCATTCTGCAACTTAATCTTGATTCTTCCCTTTCCAACAATCTGACATGGTTTGTTATCTCCCAAATAAACCAGCCCAAAATCTCCTTGGACATAATCAAGAAAATAACTTATATGGGGCGTAGCATGAAATGAGGCCCCTGAATCTAAAACCCATGAATCATCAACATTATCTAGGGAAAGAATCAAAGCATCATCTTCAGATTTATTACTTACCACATTTGCCTCCTTATTGCCTTCTTGTTTGTCTCCTTTATTCTTTCGAGACCAACAATCTTTCTTCAAATGACCTAGTTTCCCACAGTACTAGGAATCCTTTTGTCCTCTAGTTTGGGACCTTTTGTCTTTTGATTTTTCTCGTGACTTCCCATGACCTCTAGATCCTTTTCCTCTCTCCTTTGATCTACCCGTACTTTCTGCATTCAAAACACTACCTAATGTGGACCCTCCTGAGCTTTTCCATCACATTTCCTCACAAAGGATAACACCAACAACATCATCAAATTTTAAAGTGTTTGAACCAGAGACAGAGTTACTTACAACCATTACCAAGCTATTCCAGCTTTCTAGCAAAGAACATAAAACCAAGAGAGCCCTCACCTCTTCATCAAATTTCACTTTTACAGAAGTTAACTGACTGGTAATCATATTAAACTCATTTAAATGATCTGTCACAGATCCACCTTCAATCATTTTTAGATTAAACAAACGCTTCATGAGAAATACCTTATTTGAGGCTGAGGGTTTTTCGTACAATTTAGCCAAAGCTTTCATCAATTCACTTGTTGTTTTCACTTCTGTTATATTGAATGCCACAGATGGTGCCAGGCACAATTGAATGGTTCTTAGTGCCTTTCTGTCCAGAAGTTCCCAATCCCCATTAGTCATTATTGCCAGTTTCTTAGTTACTCCTTCCAATGGCCTCCATAAATCCTTCTGATAGAGATAATCCTCCATCCGCATCTTCCATAACTGATAGTTCTACCCATTGAATTTATCTACCTTCAATTTACCCTCACTCACCATTGCTTCCACTCAACCATGAGACTCCCACTCAATCGTGAGACCTTCCTGCAGACGATAGTCAAACACAACCCGCTCTAATACCACTTGTTGGGGTTAGCCGGTAGAATATATTATTATCTAGTAAATCAAACCGATTACAACTAGCAATCCTTGCAACTTAATACTGCTACAAAATGCTACAATACATCAATCAAAACCCTAACCCTTAGCTACTTTTATCAAGCCTTATGTCAGTTACAAAATAGGATTTTTTTATGTCAGCCAATAAGAAAATAACTCTCAACGCCTTTATAAAATAATAAAAAATGTTTGATGTTTCGCAACAGGGAGCGTGCCAGGGGCGCTGCCCTTGGACCCCGCAAGGGGCGCTGCCCCTCGACCCCGCCCTATATCGCAACAGGGAGCATGCCAAGGGCGCTGCCCCTTGACCCCGTAGGAATTTGGGGGGAAACCGCGCCGATAAAAGTGGGGTAAATTTAACTTTCGAGTCTGATTAGGCTCCATATAACAACACAAATAAAGTTCCATCATACCCTCATGTTGGTGATTTCCAAGAACTTATCAAGCCTCTCCAAGAGTCTCCCACTTCCACTTCCATCCAAGATCAAGAGCTATGTCAAAAGTATAATCTAAAGCATGTGGAAACATCAGCCCCTATTACAAATCAAGATCAAAACTCTTCCTTCAACCCATCCCTAACCTATATCTTTTTCATGATCAAGCTCCCATCTATGATCAGGATCCTATCTATGATCAAGAAAGCCATGATGATCCTCTTAGTCAACTTTATGCATTCCATGGTCAAGAGATTTTCACTCCATCTATCCATAATCCCATAAATATCCATGATCAAGATATCCAAACTACTTCTATCCATCTTCCATCTAGCCCTACCCATGATCTAAAAACATTCACTTCCCTTGATGAGACACTTGGCTCCCAAGTAACCATAGATGATCAAACAAATAGCTTGGATCTTAGTGAGCATAACGATAATCAAGATCCTAATGATCCTTTGTCATCCAATATCGATCATGTTGCAAATCCATCATATCCCCTTAGTATTACTACCTTCATTCATGAATGTTCTTCCTTAGGAGAGAAACAACCAATGTCTACAACTTCACCTTCTCCATCAAATAATGAGCTCGCATCTAGTGTCTAAAACACCAATAATCCCATTGTCCATCGTATACTCCAAAAAATGACCTATCAAGGTAAAGGGATAGGCCTTCATGAACAAGGTATTTTGGAGCCTATCCATGTCAAAGTCCCTACACGATCATATGGCCTTGGATATATACCCCAAGGAAAACAATCTCAAGATGTTGGCACTTCCTTCATTCCTCCTAAATCTACTCCTTTCCATCACAAATCCTATCATACCCCCAAGACATATGTTTCCATTCCACCTCCATCATTCTACAACTCCCAAAAGCATGTGACCATACACTTTCCACCATCCACTTTACCTCCACTACTTCCAACTCCTAATATCCCACCATCCACTTTACCTCCACTTCTCCTAATGCCTAATATCCCTATCATCCAATCCCCTCATCTATTTATCCAAAAATCTACTTTTAATCCCTCCATCCATAAGTCCTCTAAAAATCCCAATCATGATCAACAAATGCACACATCATCTAAACAAGAAGCTTCTACCAACACCAAGGGATTCAAACATAAAAATTTCGATGCCTCTACCCATAAAGCAACAAATCATAAAGATCCTAATGCCTTAGGGCATCAATACAATGAATTAAAGACACATATATCCAAAAGGCTACCTAAGCCCATACCTCCAAAAGAAAAGGCCAAAACTAAAATGGTTTGGGTACCTAAGCAAAAAGAAATCAAGTCAAATGAAGCATCCACATCTCAAAAATCCGAACAATCCTCTTCCACTCAAAAATTCCCAAAATCCCATTCCATTTATGAAATATCAAATTCCTTCATCCCACAAGAAAAGCAAAAATCTTAAAAATCCTAATTCTATGTGGGCACCTAAATTCTGACATCTACCATCTCCTAAGAAAATATGTCTATTGCTTCCTACACCTCCTCTAAATCAAAAGCTTCAATATTTATCATGGTGTGTGCAGCCATTGGTCTTGGTTCCCTTCCATTCCACAACATTCCCACATACCTCCATCTCCCCATCTTCCATCCATTATCCTACATATTTCAGCCATCCTATCCCTATGGTCCATGCTTTTGCATAAGCCTTCCATTCATCTTTTTTCATAAGTCCTACATAATCCACTATCTTCCCTACATAATCCACATCATAATCCACTATCCTTCTCTCCATAATCCACTCTATACATACTCCATCTCCCTCTCATGCAATCTCCTACCAACATCTATGAGCACAATGACAATTGACATGGTCCATTTGCGATGACATCCATTTCTAATGGGACAATATCACCCTTCATGGAACTAGATGCTTGAGTCCCTCTTATCCATATCCTGTTGGCAACATCATGGATGAAGAGGTTGTCAGTATGCAGAAGATAAGGCAGAGCAGGATGTTGAGTAGTGTTATCATTGATGGTAACAATAGTTGTATTTTGGTCTGCATTCTTCTGATATATAATATTTATCTATGCAGATGTAAGGTGTTGTAAACACATGTTCAGATGTTATAAATCTGAAGTTTCAAGTTTTGAAATCCTCTGGAAGGTAAGATAGAGTTGGTAGAGTATCACACTCTGTATTGACAATGTTTTGACTGTGCCAAAGACAAAGTTGAGATACTCCGCATTTCACCACAATTGAATATTTTGCTATGTAGATTTGAGGATAAGTTTATGGATATTTGGAAAGTGTATATTCCAAGTTTGAGGCAATTTGGAGTTTTGGATACCGATTTGTGGTTTGATAGTTAGTTCATATTATTGTTACTTTGCCAGTGGAGCCGACCTGAAGGTGTTGATGTTATGCGGAGGGTAAATATGTTTTGTGGTATTAAGTGGGAGCTATTTTAGGTCCATGCCAACCTATCTCAAAGTTTGAATCTTGGCGCGACGTGTGTGTGTGAAGTTTTGGGGCCGATAGATTGTGTATGGTATGTTTTACACGTTACATCCAATTAGGCCGACTTAATTGATGGTGTGAAAGAAGCGGATATATATGAAGGTTTGATTTTGTTGTTTTGATATAGAGAGAGATAGAGATGTAATCTGAGTAATGCGATAAGTACCCTTGGATGCGAATTGAATGAATGTAGAGCAGTGCAGTTTGATATTTGAGAATAATGTGATAAGTATTGTGTTGTACTTTGAGCCTCATTGGAACTGTACTTCATGCATATGTCAGATGCAATTGTGAACAGTTCAATCTTGGCAGTGAGCAACCCATTCTCTTTTATCTCTTTCTTTGAGGACAATAAGTCCTTTGGCAGTGAGCCACCTCCAGTGAGAATTCGTGTACAGTGAGTCCACTATTTGTATCAACCTTAACCGGTTGCTTTATCATAATATATTGTGAGCTAACCCTCACCGTGGTTTTTTCCTTTTTGGGTTTTCCACGTAAAAATCTTGGTGTTTATGTGTTATGAATTATGGTTGCATGTTTTATGCTTGATTTCCTTCATTGCAATTGAATATGCTAAATGATTTAAAATGTTTGATGTGTAAATGGTTTAAGAGAATACTAATTCACGCCCCCTATCAGTATTCTGGGTGTTCAACATATCCACCTATCCCAATCAAATATCCCCCATAAATTTAAAAAAAAGAAAAAAAATCAAAATAGTAAATAGAAATCCCTTCGTCCAATGGTGAAAACAACCCTTGGTGGTGCCATGGATAAGTACCATGATGAAAACCTGACAAACAGGCATCATGTGTAGGTTGATCTTCTATGTCACTTACACTTGGGGGAACGTCTCATCCAAACTATCTATCCCATCATACCATTTCCATACCATTTCCTATCCTACCTACTATACTTAGCCATTATACACATATACCTATCATATTGAGTCCATCCATCCTCCCTTCGTCGTTTTGATCTTAATAAAGATATGGGGGCAAAATGTTGAACAATGTTTTGGATATCTCTTGATATACCTCTCTAAATGATCCTATCATCATCCTACTGTCATCATCCTATTGTTGAATCCTAAAGCATTACACCTAGAATGGGGCATGCTATTCCTATGCGACATAGTCTTTGGAGATCACATCCTTGCTCTCTTACACATACGTCCATTCCATCCATTATTGTCTATCCTTTTATCCATCTATTTATCATGAGCTTTCCATTCCATGGCCTATCCTTTTTATCCATCCATATATCATGAGCCTCCCATCCACTATAGCCTATCCTTTTATCCATCCATCTATCATGAGTTTTCTATCCCATTTACTATCACCCATCCTTTTTTCCATCCAATCCTACCTTAATCCTTGCATCTAGATTTGGTTTTCCCTTGTCATTGGTATCTAACACAAAGGCTATCAAAATTGTCATCCAATGCCATCCCAAAACATTAAAAAAAGGTAAAAAAAATCAAAACATGTCAAAAATCCAAAAAAATCAAAACATTCAAAAACACAAAAAATCAAATATTCCCAAAAATACAAAAAATAAAAACATTTTCAAAATATACAAAAAAAATAAAAACATTTCAAAAATTAAAAAAAATTTAAAAAATACAAAAATACAAAAAACAAATATCCAATCAATCAAATCCATCAAATCAATCCAATCAATAAAATCAATCAATCCAACATCATCAATCCAATCCAATAAAATCAAATGCTAATCCATCCTTAATTCATACCAATCAAGTTACTCAATCTTGTCAAATTATCCAATCACATCCTTTGGTCTTGATCCTAGCCTTGTTGTAAACCAAATCAATCAATTGATCGATCAATTAATCATTGCACTATCATTAGTCTTATACAGGTTGTCGCACTCTCGAAACCAGACTAGGCGTCTTATACGAGGTGTCTCATTCTTGAAACCAGACACTATCATAATCAATCAATCATTGGTTTACAACTTGACAGGGGCAATACCTTGCTTGTTTTTGAATCATTTGTGCATGCTTTCTTTCTTTCTTGTGTGTGTTATCATTTTATCTTACATTTGTACCAAATCCGTATCATTCTAGCTATTATTCATAGCTTGTGTATGTTGGAATAGCTTTTTGCACTATTATTTGCATCTAAGGTCATATCATACCTTTTGTGCATTAGGACTTTAATGCTCTAAGTTTTCTTCCTCATACATTTAGACAAGGTTGTATTATACTAGGTGCAAAAGACACATCGTCACCTTGGTCCTTATACCTTGGTGCATAATGTCTAGTGCTATATCAAACTATATGATTGCTCACTTCATGGTAGCATAATGCACGTCATTCATCTCTTTCATCCATCCCTTATCTTAAATCCTCCATTTTCTTATTCATCCTTTATTGTTTCATTTCATTTTGAGAGCATACCCATGTTGTTCCAACCTACCTATCCTCCTGAGGGGGCATCATCCCATCATCATATCCTTACAACATTATCCAATCCTTACATCATTATCCCATTTCTTCATCCATTCCTTCTTGTCACTCTTTCAAGTGGTTGGGGAATCCTCTTCTTCTATCCACACCTTATCTTCTTTAAAATGATGTTACTTCTCTTAGTCACAACATCATCTCAAAGAGGGGCAAAATGTAGACACTTAAAATTGTCCATGTCTTACAACATCACCTTGTCGACACATTACTTGAGACATCTTATGACATTTTGTCCTGGACCCTCACATATCCTTTCTATCACTTAATTAGTTAAATAAACCTTATTTATTTAACTAATCCCTATTGGAAACAAGGCAGATAACTAAGAGGGGGGTGAATCAGTTATCTCAAATATCTTAACTTTCTTTTCTCCTTTAATAATTAGTGCAACATCAAAACATATAAGCATATATGATCATAAGAACATAAATAAAATCATCACACATAATACAAGGATTTTTACGTGGAAAACCGTGTTAAGGGAAAAACCACGGGGTGACTAACCCAAGATTGTATTCTCTGTTAAAAGAATAAGAAGTACAAAATGGCACTTGCCAATTAGGGCTCACTGCCCGAGCACACTACTCACAAGAGGCACACTACCTACAAGAGACTCACTGTCTACAGAACTTACATAAGGTAACTAGGTGTTTGAACTTATGAGAGGCATCTACAAATGCTAGAGTTCAGTTTCGATTAGGCACAATATACTGATCTGATGTACTTCATTCTTCCTCTGCTCTAGTGTTGTTGCTCTGTCATATACCAGACTTGTATTGCTGCTTCCACACTTGTCTCTATTTTTCTTCACACTTTATTTCATCACATCTATACTCACACTCTTCTACATCTAGAATTCATCTGGTATATATATCTGCATCAAGGATTTCAACAACTTTCTAGTCGACAACCAGAATACTCAAGATATTTACAAGTTATTGCTCTATTGGCTGAATTCATGCATGATTTGTGATGTGCATCAAAAAATAGACATAGAAGTCATCAATCATGTCGACCAACCATGTATGATCCCTCAAATAGCTTGATCAACATCAATTACTCGTTCGGATTGAAGTCTGATACTCTACCGGTCAGTTCTTTCTCAGTCTGCTATGCCTATCTGGAACCCAACACTCAGATGCTCATATCTTTTCCATGTTTTATCACCGGAGGCTCAATCTCTAGAATAAAGTAGTCATGATACTCCTCTTGACTTGTCCAAGTCTGTAACTTGCTGAGTTACACCATCTGAGATATCTGGACTTGATTGTCAGACCTTGCTACATGCTCTGTTCTTGTTCACTGAACCAAAACAATATTCAATATGACTTCTGATATAGGCATACTATGTGCTGTGGATGTGTGGGATAGACTTTGTTGCCATCAATGACAACACTCATGAAGCCACACAGTGTCTCTTGCCAACAATCTCCCCCGTTGGCATTGATGGCAACACTTAGTGAAAAATGACTAAGTGTCGCAACAAACTCCCCCTTGGATAATGCTCTGTCTTATGCACTGTTTTACTGGAGCTCCCCCTTAGCTAGATTCTACATTTTTCACTACTCCTCACTCCCCCTTTGATATCAATGGCAAAGGGCGGAATCCACACACCAAAATTTGCAAAAATTAACCTATACATAGCTGCATAATTATCTATACATGTTATACTTACATAAACTTAAGTATATCCAAAAAAGTGGCCTTCAACTGTACAAATTATGTTGCTCGGCTCTGCTTCATCCTGTCCAAAATGGAGATGTGACCACTCAAAAAAAATGGATATGCTTCTGCCCTTCTTAAGTCTGCCGGATCACTGGTCCGGGCTATGGTCTGAGCATCTGTTAAGGCCTCATGCATTGCCTCTAACATAGGGATAATTATCCCTTTGAGTTCACTCATCCTGTTTACTATATTCTTCTTTTCTTTGTCCAGCCTCTTTATTTCATTTATAATGACAATAGCCTAGCATTCTTGATTCATTATGGATGTAGTGAGGGGATCAAAATTTTGAGATAAACTTGACAATTTACCTTCTTGTTCTTTCACCTTCTTTTCAATATCCCCTGTCACTTTAGACCAAGATAGACAAAATTTGTACATGTCCCCACCACCTTTAAGAGCATTTTCAAGGCTCTTTATCCCAATATCTAGGGTCCTCCTATCATTAGAAATGAGTCCCTATACTTCAGTGAATCTTTTTTCCAAAAACTCTTTCCGAACCTTTTCTTCTGTCGATTTCCCTAAAGAATCAAAATGAGTGCTAACAGAGTTTACCAGAGATTTCAAGTTACCGGATGGAGAGGCCGAAGGATCCGTTTGAAAGGATGGCATGATCGTCTCCAGCATCCCAGATGGAGAGGCCGAAGGATCCTTTTGAAAGGATGACATGATCTTCTCTAGCATCCCAGAGGCAATCTCTAACAGTTCACAGTCTTCCATGTGAGATTTGAGAAGTTTTTCTTTTGCTTTAGCTTGGGCAAAAGATGCTATTTTCATTGTCTAGACTGGAGAGAGAGAATCAAAATTTAGTGGTCTTTGGAATAGTTCTGGTTCATCTATCTCCCTCATTTCTTTATTCAAGAAGTTCTTTACTGCCTCTGCAGTGTCTCTTGCTGGTGACTGAGTCTTCTTTTATCTTGGGATCTCAGAACTGTCATCAGAGATCTTTTCTATTTGTTCTTCTTCTCTTTCCTTTACCTCCTCCTCTTGACTCACTTTCTCCTCTTTTCTTCCTTCTCCTTTAGTTCCTGAATCTGGAATGTTTGCAGTGGGATCTGGAGGAGAGATGTTAACTGCTTCATGAACTTCCTCTTCCAGAACAGAGGAATCCAAGTCCTTAGACTTCTCCTCATCTATCTCTTTTGATCCTTCTATATTTTTGTCAGAAGATTCTTCATTTGATGCATTTAATCCTTCAACATCCATGGTAGAAGGTTCTTCATCTATTTCCTCTATAATAGGAAGATTGAATCTTAGGCATTCCAGAGGATGTCTTTTGTTTCTCTTGCTACTTGATTAGTTTCTCCAAGCATAAGTTTGTTCATTCTTGCTTTTTCTCCAGAATTCATCCTTACAATCCTTAAAGATCATGTCCATTTTCTTTGGAGTAATAGAAGGATAGAGCTTAATTGCAATCTGTTCTCGGATCTCTAAGTCTTTTGCCTTTGCATTCTCTTTTCTAAGTTCAAGTACCTTCTCTAGACTTTTGGAAATCAATGAAATAATTTCAATGAATGCTTTATTGTAAATATTCAGATACCTGACTGTAGCTTCTTCCAAAATTCTTTTGTCAGTATCACTGTATTCATCATAGAATTATATTACTAGTTGCAGGTTCCCATCCAAAGTGACTGCCTTGATGATATCATCAATGGAAAGAGTGGGCTTTTCAAAAAATTCTTCTACCTTTTCTTCTTTGTTTTTACCGGCACAGGATTCCCTGGATGTTTTCTTCTTCTTCTTCTTCATTTTCTTAATTTCTTCATCAGACTCTGTTTCTTCATCATCCTTGTGACTTGTGTAAGACCTTGTGGCTTTTGTTTTCATTCTCTTTTCTCCCTTTCCGGATGTCTTAACTTCCAGTTTGGTGGCTCTTGAACTCTTAGGAGTGGCAGGTGCAGAGTTCTTGGAGGATCTAGTCCGGGAGGAGGCTTGTACCGAAACACTTCCTTTTTCTGCTTCTTGTTTCTCTTTCTCAACTCTTTCTATTTTCTCTTTGTTTGCATCTACTGCCTCTTTTGATATGCCATATCTTTTGGCAATTTCGTCTACTTCCCTTCTAACTTTCCTATTTATCTCCGGTTGTCTTAGCTCAACATGTATTTTTATGCTTAGTTCTTGAAAGGTTCCAAACCTTTCTCCCTCAGGGTCCTTGGGCTGGCTCAACATGTGTTGAATATGCAGCACCAAGATTTTCTCATCGACCTCATATCCCATTGGCATTATCCAAACTATTATGTGCTCAACTACCTCCATTAGGCATTGATCAGTATCTACCATAAAACACATTGTATCCTTGTATTTTTCTACTATGGATTGAGGTATCCTCTCTCTGGCTTGCATCATACTTTGGAAGTTCTTAAAGTAACCCCAGAGTGCTATGCTTTGAGCTTTAGCATCACCAAGTCCATACATATAGTTCCTAATCTGTATTGCAATCGGTTTGTCATTTTACCAAACCTAACCACTTGATCTGGGTAGCTCATTCATGTAGTAGAAAAATAGACACAATATTAAACAACCATACTTGAATGAGTTCTTCTTATCCTTCTTGATCTTCTGCAGGTTTTCTAATAGTTGGTTTAAAAGAAGATCACATAGGTCATAATCTGCATTTTTCCTTAACATCTGATATGTTGTATATATTGCAGTCCTAAACATAGAATTCTCCCTGCTGGAATGATAGATCTTATACCCAATTATCATAGAGGCAAATTTGACATCTGGATCTATGATGTCTTCTATGGTCATTGCTCTCTTGTCAAACTTAGATCCGGTAGCTTCACTTACTGTCTGTTTCTTGACAGATTTGAGTGCAGGTAACCCACCGGATGAGTGCAGTCTAGTTATTGCCCTAATGTCATCTTTTGTTATCTTGAAAGGATTCATTAACCACATGAAATTATCATGCATTCTGCTAAGGACATACCGAACCCAATCATCTTCTACAAAACAAGGAAAGTGGATGCAATGTCTGAAGTGCTTATCCTAGAGAGCCTTGTATTGAGGTTTGAGTTCAAAACTTTCATCTATTAACTGTTTATGATAGATGTCCATCAAATTAGATTCTCCAAATTCCTCAATGTTGGCATGGATGTAGACCCTAACATCTTCTACGTGCAATACCCCATGCGGAATGCTAGAAAAAGCACCTAATGGATCAACTTCTAGGGATTTATAGGGGTGTTTCTTGAATTTTGGGCATGGCCTATTAGTGATCTTAACAACCATTGGAGTGGCCATTTTGCAAAAGATTCAGAGAGAGATTTTCAGAATGGAAGTACCTTTTGACGCTTCAGGGTTCAAAATAAGAGCCGGAACAAATCGCTGGTTGAATTGGATTTTGTAGTTGATCTTTGAGAGAGTTGTAGACACTTTGATGCAGAGCTCTATTTTTCTTCTTCTCGAAAGAAAATATGCAAATAATACGTGAATGAACCCTTTTATCTCTGTGCAAACCCTAATTTCCTTTTGCAATAAATGCACAACTTAAGTTATTCGGTTGCCTTGTTCTAAGAGAGATCTTTTCGAATCACTGTGATGCACTTAGAATCATTTTCAGTGATAATTGACAATGTATCTTCTTTCCTCCAATCATGTCATGGATCCACAGATCAAGATATTTCAATTTTGAATCATACTGGATCTATCTATGAAGATCCTGCTTTACCGGATGGCTATCATACCGGATCAATCTTGGATGATTAAACTCTTGCAAAACTCCATGCGGATCTTTCATATTTTTACCGAGGGTTATTTGGATATTTCTTTGAGAACCCTTTAATCTACAACATTCCATGTGCCAAATTTAGGCACCAATTGACTGGCTGGGGGAATTTATTTTTCTTTGTGACTCCCCCTGAGCTAGAGCTCATCTGTTTAGTTTCTAGAAGAAATATCAGCACCAGATTCTGGTGCGGATCCATCCCCAACATTTTTTGTACTCTTATTTACCCAAATCTTGCTCATCTCCCTTTGAACTTCATCCGCATTCACTTTGCCTTTTCCCTTATCTTGTTTTTTATTATGATGCACCAGACTCTTTTTATCCTAATTTTTACTTCTGTAGAATTTGGCAATATGACCGGATCTATTGCAATTGTAACAAACAACATTTCTTTACATATTTGACTAATATCCTCCTGATCTGCATTGATTGGCCATATGTTCCATTCTATTGCATGCAAAGCATCTACCATTGAATGAATTGTTTATTTGCATATTTCTACATTCATGAGATTTGTGGCCATACCTTTTACAGTTGAAACATTGTCCGGAGAAGGATGGATTAGTCTGATTCATTCTCCTTCTGCACTGAGTTGCTTTATGATTGAAGTTGTTGCAATAGAAGTAGTATCCATTGAAGGATGGATATCTTTGAGCATTTGGTTGCCTTACCAGAGGTCTTCTAGGCTTGTTTCTTTGATTTCCTGATCTAAAATTCTTCTGACCGGATTCAAAGGTTTCACCTTCTCATATCCCAAACCATGCTTATCATCTACCCTCTTTTGGCTTTCAAGAAGAACTTCAAGTTGGGCTGAGCTTATCTTGAATTTCTCTTTGTATTTATTTGTTGTTTGAAGATCTTGTTGAAGAGTGTCTATCTAATTCTCAAATTGTTCTTCATTGTCTCTAGCTTCTTCAAGATCAGATTCAAGATGCCTGATTATTCTATACATTTTGTGGCAATCCTTTGTCTTCTCCTTGAGGGATTATTTTAGATTATCTTCAATTTTCCTTTTCTCTTCAATTTCTTAGGTGAATCTCATAACCCCTAATTCCATCTCATGTCTTACCATAATGACCTTTTTTGATAGCTTCTCACATAGCTTGTTTTTCTCATCCAGATCTTCATTAGTATCAATGGATTCACTTTGACTTGCTAATTTTTGAAGAAGTTCCTTTCTTTTTTTCACAGAGATACTCAGTTTTTCTTTTAGCTCATTTATGAAATCATCAGCTTATTAGAGTCTTTCTCTCGAGTTATTGACTTTAGAGTGGGACTGTTCAAGATCATCTAGGGCAGACTGAAGTTGTTCCTTCATACCATACATATCCATTGAGATTCCCAGATCTTCCTGAAGTTGTTAGGCTCTGTTTAGAGGAACTTGTCTCTGATACCAATTGTTGGAAACAAGACAAATAATTGAGAGGGGGGGTGAATCAGTTATCTCAAATATCTTAACTTTCTTTTCTCCTTTAATAATTAGTGCAGCATCAAAACATATAAGAATATATGATCATAAGAACATAAATAAAATCATCACACATAACCCAAGGATTTTTACGTGGAAAACCCTGTTAAGGGAAAAACCACGGGGTGACTAACCCAAGATTGTATTATCTATTAAAAGAATAAGTACAAAATGGCACTTGCCAATTAGGGCTCACTGCCCTAGCACACTACTCATAAGAGGCACATTGCCTATAAGAGACTCACTATCTATAGAACTTACAGAAGGTAACTAGGTGTTTGAACTGATGAGAGGCATCTACAAATGCTAGAGTTCAGTTCCGATTAGGAACAATATACTAATCTAATGTACTTCATTCTTCCTCTGCTCTAGTGTTGTTGCTCTCACATACCGGACTTGTATTGCTGCTTCCACACTTGTCTCTGCTTTTCTTCGCACTTTATTTCATCACATCTGTACTCACACTCTTCTACATACTGGAATTCATCTGGTATATATATCTGCATCAAGGATTTCAACAACTTTCTAGTCGACAACCAGAATACTTAAGATATTTACAAGTTACTGCTCTGTTAGCTGAATTCATGCATGATTTATGATGCATATCAAAACATAGACATAGAAGTCATCAATCATGTTGGCCAACCATGTATGATCCCTCACATAGCTTGATCAACATCAATTACTCATCCGAATTGAAGTCTGATACTCTATCGGTCAATTCTTTCTCAGTCTGCTCTACCTATCTGGAACCCAACACTCAGATGCTCATATATTTTCCATGTTTTATCACCAGACGCTCAATCTATGGAATATAGTAGTCATGATACTCCTCTTGACTTGTCCAAGTCCGCAACTTGTTGAGTTACACCATCTGAGAGATCCGGACCTGATTGTCAGACCTTGCTGCATGCTCTATTCTTGTTCACCGGACCAAAACAATCTTTAATCTGACTTCCGGTATAGGCATACTATGTGCTACGGATGTGTGGGATAGACTTTGTTGCCATCAATGACAACACTCATGAAGCCACACAATGTCTCTTGCCAACAATCCCATCCTAATCCCATTTTAATCCAATTTATCCCACTAGCCAATTAATTAAATAAATCCTATTTATTTAATGAATTTCCCACCTTTCCTCTAATTTAAATAAATAAAATATTTATTTAAATTAGCCCTCTCCCATTTTCCAACTAATTTAAATAAAATATTTAAATTAGTCCTCACCTTTATTCTCATTACAACACATGTCCCTCTCTCATAAATTAAGTAATTTTTTATTTGAATTATGTGTCATACTACAACTTTCATTAAATGCCTTGTCACATTACCAACTAATTTTATAATTTATTATTTAAATTAGGTCACCTCTATTCTTATCCTCACACTTGTCATTCCACTTCCTTTTTTAAATGAAGGGATCCAAAGTCAAATCATCTTTTAATCTTAGCCATCCACATCACACAATTCACCTCTCAATCCTAGCCATATTCAATCCTTATCACTCCTCTTCTATAAATCAAGCCTCAACTATGCCATTTGCATGCATCCATCTTCAAGCAACACCATGCTGTCGAAATCATTCTAGAGCTCCATTCTCATTATCTTCTATCTATCGTTATGTTGTAGAAATCATGAGCAATCAACATATTCATCATCCATCTCTCTTCATCTAAAACATAGCTAGTAGATTAGGGTACATCTACTCCATTCTCTCGAGTGTTGAATACTTGGTTTGAAGGTAAAAGGTATTGGGTATTTGCATTATCTTTCATATTGACCTTTTCGCCAATTTTTCATTCACAGAAGTTTTAGACCTTCATTTTTGTAAAATAAATGAGATTTGAAGCATTACTATCTAACTTTCTTGTGTATGGAGCATTATCATTTATTTTTTCATCATTCTCCAGGTGGAATTAATTAATTTTAATCATTAAATTAGAGGATTTCAGTCATTCTTTCAAAACTGGGTTGTACAAGTGCATTTTTTGGTACTTTTTGATTGATAAACTGTACATTTCAAGTGTTGTACATAATTTTAAGAACTCAAATTGGTACTTGGAGATGACAAGGATAAATAAAGACCTAATTCACTTGGTTATAGGCCTTGAAACTAAAAATTAACTTTGAAATCAAAATTTTTACCTTCACTGCCCTGTTAAAACCCTACATAGGGAAAAGGAGGTATTTTGGAGTTTTGTGGGTTAAACACCTCCCCAACTGATGAAATTGGGTTTGTAGGTCTATGTCAACCTACTCCACTTGTTCAAGTAGTTTTTATACCATTTTGGTACTTGTGAGGGTGCTATCTCTCAAAAACTCAATTTTGGAGACCTACAGGGCCAATTAGGACTGATATTTGTCCATTTTGAAGGGTTTAAATTTTAGATTGGAGGTTTCCATTGTAGGAGTTGTATCTCCATAAAGGGTATTTGAAAGTGTGTTTATATTCCTAAGAACCTCCATAAAAATTCATGTCCCATCTAATTTGTCTTAAAATAGGGCTACTAGGAAGAGACAATTTGTCAAACAAGTCATTGATTATTGTACTTTTGGCTGCAAATTCCTTTCCCTCTGATTTAATTTGGTACCAAAGCAGGTTTGGTACCTGAAAGAGATGAAAAATTTGACTGTGTGTTGGTAAGTTGCATTGAGAAGTCAAAATGCCACTTAGAAGAGGAATGAGAAGAGGTGGAAAAGGAGGTGCCCAGTTGAGGGATGCCATTCTAGAGGAGATAAGGAATCTGAGAGTGAGTTTGGATGATAGACTCACAACATCAGAGGTAAATCAGAGAAGAGGAGTCATCACAGGGGATGTGGGTGACAAAGAGGAAGAACCACAAGCACTTGGAGAAGAAGAAGAAGACATTGAAGAGCCTGAGGATGGAGGAATAGACAGATTGCTCAAGGTAATCATGGGACAAGGGTCCATACCAAAGGTAGATATCCCTATCTATCCATGTAGTTTAGATGGAGAAACACATATTGATTGGGTTACAAAATTGGACAGATACTTCGATTGTGAGAATGTTCCTAATGAAAACAAGGTGATGTTTGCTTGTACCGGATTGAAAGACCATGCAACTCTTTGGTGGGATTTCATACAAGATGAGAGGAGAAAGAAAGGTAAGCATAAAATTAAATCTTGGGATAGGATGGTAGCAAAAATCAAGGCAAAATTCTTTTCTAGTGACTATCAAACTAGCCTCTTCAAGAAATTGTAAAATCTGAAACAAAAGGATATGAGTGTCAAAGAGTATATAAAGGAGTTTTATAGATCAACCATCAAATATGATGAGACCATAAAGTGTCTCATCTTTAGTCAAATAAAAGCATATATTTTCTCTTTATTAAATTAGTTTTTGAAGTGGACTTGAGTATGGGTCTGAAGATTTTTAGCTAAATATCAAATAAACTTGTCTAAATACAACGTTCAATGCCATGCATGAGTTTATCTTAATATTACATGTTCACCTCGAGATCAGCAATTATTTTATCAATAAAGTGAAGAGAAAGTCTATTTTATGTCAAGTTGCAGAGCTCCGGAGATGCACAGAGCTCTAGATATTCACAAAGCTCCAAAGATGCATAGAGCACTGGAGATGCACAGAGCACCAGAGACACACAGAGCTCCAGAGATGCACAGAGCTCCGGAGATACACAGAGCGCTGGAGATGCACAGAGCGTCGGAGATGCACAGAGCACCGGAGATGCAGAAGTCAAAAATGTAGTTTCAGTAAAACTGCAATATCTCACTCATTTCTTAATGAAAATTAGAATTTCAAAATGATCCACAAATATTAAAGAGAGAGGAACAAATCCATGAAGGTGCTTTTAGGGAGATGCACAAAGCTCCAGAGATGCATAGAGCACTGGAGATGCACAGAGCACCGGAGATGCATAGAGCACCGGAGATGCACAGAGCTCTAGAGATACAGAGAGTGTCAGAGATGCACAGAGCACCAGAGATGCACAGAGCACCGGAGATGCAGAAGTCAAAAATGCAGTTTTAGTAAAACTGCAATATCTCACTCATTTCTTAATGAAAATTAGAATTTCAAAATGATCCAGAAATCTTAAAGAGAGAGGAACAAATCCATGAAGGTGCTTTTAGGAGATTCATTAAAATGAATAAATGGTTAATGACAGAAGTTGACTATTATAGAGCGTCAAAGATGCAGAACAGAAAAAGTCAAAAACCCAGTCTCAGTAAAACAACAAGATCTCCCTCATTTCTCAATAAAATTTAGAATTTCAAAATGATTTGGAAAGATAGAAATGAGGTACACAAAACCCAGAAGGCATTTAAGACAAATCATCAAAAAATTTCAACAGTTTGTGACAAAAGTTGACTGTTATAAAATTTTGGAGATGCAGAACAGAAAACATCAAGAAAAATAGTTTCAATAAAACCATGATATCTCTCTTATTTCTGAACAAAATTCATAAATTCAAAATGATCTAGAAAGATGAAAGTTAGGGGAACAAAACCCAGAAAGAATTCGAGGAGATCTAGTAAAACAAATAAGTAGTTTATGACAGAAGTTGACTGTTCTACAAGCTCCGGAGATGTTCCAAAAATACTTTATGAAGTTGCTACGGATTCTTCCAATCTACCAACACACACTTCAAGAGTAATTATTCCATGCAAAGAATACACATTTAGTGTTGCATGTCTTTTTAAAAGATATTGCATGTCTTCCTTGTAATCAGCAATTGTATAATCAGTTAACTAAATGATTAAGTTTAGTTAACTAGATAACTAAATTAGTTATCTGCATGAATAAGTTATCTACTCTAGAGAGACTCTCAATTAGAATTTAATAACCATAGTTATATATAGAGAACTATGGCATAGAATAGAAAAAGGGAAGTTGTAAAAGAATTAATTAAAGAAAAGAAGAACTCTATTTTTTTACAGCAGCATATAATTTGGATCTTGAAGGTTTTTGAATAAAGAATTTGTTCTACCTATTGGTTAATTTCTGGAATTGATTAGTCTCTCCGGAGGAAGGAGCAAGGGCCCACTCCAACCGAAGGGTAGAGACTACATTTCTTAGTTTGTTTAGTTGCTATGTTGTTATGCAATTCCTTTATTTAGAATTCCTTTAGTTGTTCCAATTTTTTTTTATTCCAAAATTAGATCAGCTATTCAAGTTATTGCTTTCCTTAAATTAGGTTGTCTTTTTCAGCAAATTTTAAACCCAGTTTGTTTCATGCAATTGTTGTTAATTCCCTTTTGTAGAAAGGACTGCCATGCAAGTTATTCCTCTTCCCTTTTGCATACAACCATGGACACCGCCTTGGATTGATATTTATTAAAATTAAATGATGAGGATTGCAATGACCCTCGTCAAGATCTAGACATGTGGAAGAAGACATGAAGAAGATAGCCAAGTATCTCAATGGGTTAAGATACAATATTCAAGATGAACTTAGCCTAATCAACCCAAGGACAATAGAAGAGTGTTACCAATTTGCTCTAAAAGCAGAGGATAAGTTGAATAGAAAACAAAATAAAAAAAATAGAGGTAGAGGTAGAAATTTTAGAGGTAGAGGACAAAAAGGAGGAAGAAATTGAGTCCAAAAAAAAATTCAAAACCAAGTACTTCCCAAGAATAATCACATAATCCAAGAGGTGGATTCAAAGGAAGAAGACCTTATTCTAGGGGTGGAAACAGACAAAGAGGTAGTGGATTCACTGGTAAATATTTCAAATGCAATAAGTTTGCATGTCATAGGTTTTGGGAATGTTTAGAAGACCCTCATGTAAGCAGCTCAAGGACTGAGGGTAGAAATCGAGTAGTCCAAGTAGAGGAAGAAAGCGTAGAATCTCCATCCCACATAGAAGAACCTGAAGTTGGAGAGTATTTGTTGATGAGAAGAGTGCTAATCAAACCACCCAAGGAGAAAGAACCTACCCAAAGAAAGACTTTGTTGAAGACATCATGCAAATCCCAAGGTAAATGTTGCAAAATGGTTATTGATTTAGGTAGCACTGATAATTAGTTTCAGTAGAAATGGTAGAGAAGCTTGGGTTGAAAATAATTCCACATCAAACTCCATATAAGGTTTCATGGCTCAAGAAAGGACAAGTGTTAGTGAATGAACAATGTTGGGTAAACTTTCAGATTGGAAGCTATAAAGATAAGGTTCTTTGTGATGTAACACTAATGGATGTGTGCTATGTGCTATTGGGAAGGCATTGGCAATATGATAGAAGAACTATTCATGATACGAGACAATTACTTCTAACTTTGAAAAAGATGGTAGAAAGAATATCTTGCTGCCTTTGAAAGAAGGAGATGGATATGTGACTAGTCCTAGTGTCTTGATGGTGAGTGAGAAGGAATTCTTGAATGCAATGAAAGAGGAAAAGATGGGTTTTGGACTAGTAATCAAACCTAGAACTGTTATGACAACAACCAAGTTGAATGAGTTGCCTCAAGAGATACAAACCATGTCAAAAGAGTATGTTGATATAGTGGTGAATGAGCTATCCAATGAGATGCCACCTAATAGGAGTATTAGTCATCATATTGACTTCATACCTGGTGCAAGTTTGCCAAACAAAGCTACCTACAAGATGACTCCACAAGAAAATGCAGAGATCAAGAAGCAAGTGCAAGAACTATTGGACAAAGGTTTGATAAAATAAATTCTCAACCCATGTGCAATGCCAGTTGTATTGGTGCCAAAGAAAGAAGGAGATTGGAGGATGCACACAGATTCAAGAGCAATTAACAAGATTACAATCCGATATAGGTTCCCTCTTCTAAGAATAGATGATTTGATGGATTGTTTGTGTGGACCTAAGTACTTTTCTAAGATTGATCTCAAGAGTGGTTATAATAAAATAAGGATAAGGGAAAGAGATGAATGTAAAAGTACCTTTAAGACTAATGTGGGGTTATATGAGTGGCTTGTTATGCCTTTTGGTCTTACCAATGCTCCAAGTACATTTATGAGACTAATGAATGAAGTTATAAATCCCTTCATAGGTAAATTTGTGATTGTTTATTAGGATAAAAAACTCTTCAATATGTTGATTGATTTGGATGTTGCATGTTACGATGGACTTATCAATGGCCTTGTAGATTTTCTCTACACTATTGGAAAATTAAGAATAGCCATAGAAGTCAATTTTCTAAACTAGTATGCAAACAAATGTTAGGCCTTGTTCTAATTAGTGATGGTGAATTTAGAAGTTACACAAGGACACAACTGTATTTTATGATACAAGTATATTGATATAGAGCTAAAGTTGCTGGGTCATTCTTGACATGTATTAACCAGATATTTTCTTATGTTTTTATGCTATTAGATATTCTCTTCTATAATTGTTTGACAAAATATATTCTCTTTTTACTTGGTTAGTTAAATGTTATATCTTTTTTTTGTGTAGGATACAGAGAGGCCTCAAAGATACAAGTTCTTGGTGAAATTTGAACATGCTGGTTTAAATGATCGATGACCATACAAATTATTCAGTCTCGAGAACAATCTCATATCACAAGCATCCCACCTCTTCAAAATGTCAAGGTATATAGAGATTATGTATTATTTTGGACTTATCAGTGGCCTTTGAAAATATTTGTACACCATTCAAAAGCATGTAATAGTCATATAAGTTAATTCTGAACTTGTATACAAATAGATGTTAGGCCTTTGTCCAATTCGTGATGGTGATTTGTAAAAGTTGCATGAAGATGCAACTATTTTGTATCATTCCTACTTTGATATAGAGTTAAAACTTATGGTCAATCACCAATATGATTTGAATAGATTGGAGGAAGCTATGATATCATTGTCACTTTGATAACATTTTATATTTGTAAGTAAAACCTTTTTTCTATATGTGAGCTATGCACACTAGAACGTTATAAATCATAAACAAATTAGTTACCAAATGCATAAGGCCTATTAAGAGATAATTTTCTTAGGAGGTACAGATAGAACTACTAAACAAAAATGTTGTGCCCCTCATATCAAACATCCTTCCTCATCCACAAAAATTTGTGCCCCTCATATTTTTGCAATGGTTAAGATTAGAAAGGAGGGTGAATGCCTCAGTAGGTTATCCTAGTGAGTATAATGATTGATCTCAAAGAAAGTGGTTGTACCTAAAATCTACAATGTTTGTTGTAGCTAAATATGATTCTCTCTCCACTACGGGCTACCATTGAACAATATTGACAAATAGTCATTCATGTTCAATCTATCTTTGGGCAAGTGTGGGATACTTACAACTTTCTCCTTAGCAACCCTTTCAATTCCACCCTTGTGGATGATCACATACATCTCTACATAGAAACAAAACAAGACAATAGTGAATAATCCATAAATGCTTCAAAGTAAATTGTCTTGATGAAAAAAATCATTTACATTGCATGTTATTGGATAAGAATTGAGTGTGCTTGATGCAGCCTTCTTTTGAGCCTTCCTCATTGATGCCTATATACATCTTTGTAAAAAGATAAAAATATTAAAATGTGCATGCAAATTGATAATTCTAGAAATAGATATAATCTTTATCCAAAAAACATTCAATTATGTAGCATAAGGGTGGTGGACACATACTTGAGGCTCTAATGATGGGGTGACTAGAAGTTAGCTCTAGTGAGTAGCCTCCATGCTAGCATTGTTCTTATCTTTATTTAGAAACCATGAAAGGGGAATGCCATCGTTCATGTCTTATTCAACAATTATGGAGCAAAAAATTAGGAGAGATATTTCTTGCTCATAATTAGCAAAAAATCATATGCAATAGTGGCAAAGTTAGAAGGGAAATGTGAATATGATCAACAATATTCATTTACAACATTGCCAAAACTAAAGGGTCTTACCTAACCCCCCTTTACTTGTGATACTCATGCCTCCCACCTCTTGTGAGTGGCCTTCCTCATCTTCTCGAGTGATCCCACAATAGTGTGTTGTAATTGTGGGACAAGGCAAAAAATGAACCCAGGGTGCCAAAAATTGGAAAACTCCTTTGAATTGAGGTATTTTTTAATTTTTAAATGTTTCATGACCTTTGAATGAAGATGGGTACCTTCAAATAAAGGCCCTTTTTTCATTTTTTAATGTTCCATGTTCAAAATCCTTCATGGAATGGACCTTCGAATGAAGGTCTTAAGGATGACATCCCATTGTTTCTTATAGAGTTTTTAGAGAAAATTTTTATTTCGAAGTAGTGGTTGGGCCATCAAATGGAGTCACCATGACATGGAATTTTGCAGAATTGTAGGCCTCAAAGTAAGCTTTTTGAAAAGCATAATTTATAATAATAATTTTGCAAGATTGTTGGCCTCAAACTAAGCTTTCCAAAAAGTAAAACTTGTAATAGAATTTATTTAATTACAATATTTTTTCTATTTTTTAGTGAACATAGGTTTTTACCAAACATGTAAGGGTCTCTTTTCAACACATGCAGAAAAATTTAAAAAAGATTTTTTTTGAAAAATGTCTGCGCACTCCATATCAATGTCCTTGTTTAAAAAAAAATTGATATATACAAAAAAAAGTTATGAGTTATAGAATAAAATCACTATAAATTATAATTAATGTGAATTAAAAAATTAATAATAAATAAAATATGCAACAAAAAATTACGGAAAAATATGCATGCACAAGATATTAGTGTTAGTGATCCGTGTTTAAGAAATTATGATTTTATCTTATTTCTAATAGAAGTTATGTGTTATGGAATACATGTCACTCATTGAAAATACTATAAAGTATAAAAAACAAGTTATTAAAAAATGACACAAATTATTTTTTAAATTAAAAAATATATATTTAGAATCTACACAAAAAATCTAAAAAATTACTAGTTCACATTATCTTCAAATTCTTAATGGTTTGGTTGTTGTAAGTGACATAATGTGAAAATTTAGTTATAACTATTGATTTCAATGTCCCACTTAGGCCAAAAATTGGGGCACACTATTGTAGGATCACCCTCTCCATGTTCTTCTCACTATAGAAATTTGAGATGACTATTGATAGCTTGGAGCGCATCCTCACTTAGGTTAGAAACAAAACTATTTGGCCATATATTTCCTATAGAGCCGACTTCCTTTGTCCAAGCTTTGGTTCTTGAGAAAGCACTCTACATGTTGATGCTCAATGTCTTGGTACATGAATTCCTTGCTTCTTAGTTTTATTTTGCTACTTCTAACATAGTTAGGTTTCCTTCGTGGTATGAGAGGCCCCCTATAGATGTTGGCCCAATGTTTGTTTAATTGGTCAAATACCCAAAATGGTTGACCCCCTCTTCTAAGTCTATCTCACAAGGGAAAGAAAATAGTACTGCCATTCCTTTTTGTCCACATGGGGGTAAGTAGTTATGTACTTGCCTTCAAACTACATGCAAATGTGAAATCAATCTTAGTTGATATCATTCCAAAGTCATAAACAATGAACAACAAAATGCCACTTGATATGGAAAGGCAAGACTTCTTATGAGATTGACTTCTTCTATCACACCTACATGTAGTGAGGATGGAGAGAACTCTTGGACACCCTCACTAGTATAATTTGAGTGTATCCTACAATAAAGTACGTATTGTTATGAACAATATTAAATTGTTAAAATGAAGCATTAAATAGATTAAGAAGTAAATACATTGCAATTAGATGTTGTGGTTGATGGTTATGAGACCATAGAGCTATAGTATCTATTCTCACATCTAGCATTGAATAGTATCCCCCTGTAAGAAAAATATTAGCACACTTCATGTTGAATATTATTGGTGTAAAATTATACTCACTTTAATGAAACCAAACATTGGTACACTAACTTACTTAAACAATAGACCACTAACTAAAATATGTTCAGTAGTAGTGTCATCTATTCAAGGATATGAAACATTAGGAGATAGTGTCTATTGCCACAATGGGAATTAATTGGTCCATGTCCTACATGGAAGACCAAGCACACAACATGTTCAATACTATTGCATTTTAGTGAGAACGAATTGAACAAAATGTAAAGTAAGCTAACATTTATTGAGTAACATATATCTTGGCTAGAATGTCAAAATGTAGAGACAGATGGAATGGACTCATATTGACCAATAGATGATGCATTGTCATTCATATTGGCATTGAAGGTCTTCTTAGCTATAGAATAGAAGAAAGTGCATGATTAATTTAAGATATATGAGTTAAGAAGAAATTTTAAATCTAAATTTGATATTTGTTCCTCTTAGCTTTTCTGAATAGTGAGTATGTTACTTCTAATCAATCACAATCAATAATGCCAACTAGGTATATGTGTCCAAGGCATGGAGGACTATCTAGGATAGGTGTATATTCTGGAAACTTTGGGTTTTATTGTCAAAATGGTCAATATAAAAAATATTCCAACTGAAGATACAAATCTAATGTTATCATCACTACTTACTATCATCATGCTTGTACCCTCCACATAATCTCTTGGGGGTGAGTGTACCATTGAGTTGTGTGCCTTGTGAGAAAATAGAAAGTGTATTCAATTAGTTGTCCATTTATACATACTAAGAAATTATTTTATACAAAAAAAAAAGTTAAATTAAAGACATAGAATTTGTGAGGCCTCATCAACCATTTTATTGAGGTAGGAGAGTGCATTGATTATTCTCATAATCTATTACATATCCTATATCAAAAATATCTAAGGAAAGGACAAAAATATCAAACATCTTGCTTTAAGTTGCTCATAGTTCAAACTAAGTTGACAACACTAATAATAAGAGCATATGTGAAAAAAACATCTTAATGAAATACCATGATCTTAAACTTTAACTAAGCAATAAAACACATGGAAGTAATAACAAATCACGATAAACATTAGAATTTTTTAAGGGGAAAGGTTAAAAATATAGCTCTAGTGATTATGACAATACAAAACAAATCATGTGTAATTTAATGATAATTTGATGATCATGCTTACAAGTAAACCATCACATCATCATGTTTTCATTTCAGTATCCACAATTGTTTCATATCTATATCATTCATTTTTACATGTTTCCACAATGATAAAAACATAAAACTAAGGTGTTTAAATGTTCCAAGGTGATGTAATATGATGAGCCTTAAGGTTGTACAATTTTAGCACATTCCTTTTATTTATTTCCCCCTTCTTTTTTCCAAATTTCTATCCTAAAATTCTTATTTTTTCTAGTATTGTTTTCAAGAGAACAATTAACACTACTTTGGTTTTTACGGAAAATAAATATAAATAGGTGTTATTAGATTAAGTTTAACCAAGTTACTATCTTGCTCTATTTTTTACTCTAGCAAAAAATCTTGAAAATGAATTTGAAGACTTGTGTTTTGGTGATTAAGGGATCCAAAAGGATTGGAATAGATGTGTATTTTGTTTCAATAGTGTTTTTGGGTCTTTTCATAGCTTGTTAAACAATTCTAGAGCTAATGATGAACTTTGACAACCACTATACATGTACTTCAACAACCACCTTGGCAACCACCATGTATGCACCTCGGCAACCACCAACTTTGCACTTTGATAACCGCTATGTGTGCACTTTGGTAGCAACTACTATGCTCTTCAACAACAACATGATATGATAGCTAGCGATTGACAATATTCTATGATGTGGATCCAAGAATACAATAGGTTGTATTTTTTAACTAAGTTGATTCCAAGTTTAAAAAATCGGTTTAGCATTTTGAGGGGGGAAATAAATATGAATGTGGTTGCATCTTTTATTATTAGCAAAGACATCTTTTTAAAATTAAGTTTTATCTTCAATCTAAAGGGGTTGATAAGATTGCTAATCTAAAGGGGTTGATAAGATTGCTCCATGTGCTATTATTACTTAATACTTTTATTATAATTACAACCTCATATCCATGTAAGAGATATAGTGTGATAGTCATAATAACATAGTTTTGAATATTGGTTTATGTGGAATACTTCTTATTCTTGTTCATTGTTGGTGAATTGTGCTTGGGTGATTAAGTAGTAGTAGCTAAGGAACATGAGAGGTAGTTTTGTTGGAGAGAAAGGGTCTGCTCAACAACAGAGCCAACTCCTCTAGTTCCTCTTAGTTTATTTGTTTATGTTTTATGTTTATCTCTATTATGCAATGTGGTTTGTTTAATTGTTAGTTATATTTAATCTATTGAATTGGTTTGAAATATTTCTAGACTATTAAGTGGTTTGGAAAATAGAAAGAGTATTCTTTGTTGGATATTCCATGTGGTTCTTCCATCAACATTTCTTCACTAACTTGTAGGCATCTTAGATGATGTGAATGAATAGGTGAAATTATGATAAGGGAGAATATGGTGGTTGTGGTGGAGAAATTGAAGGCGTCCATAACAACTTTGGTTTGGGCACTAGAAATATTGTCGAGTGGTGATGTCATCACACTAATTCATGTATCTCCTTCCTTTTAAACACCCCTAGGTCTATGTGTTTAATTTGAAATTACAATTAATGTTAACTAGTAACATTTGGGTGATTGAAAAAATGGCATAGTTTTTCCAATTTAGATTGTTAAGTTTACCAATAAACTTTGATTTTCAATTTTTTTGTTTGCTTATTGGTTTTCAAAATTTTCTTCTTTTTTGTGTTTAATGTTTTCAATTTTTGGTTTTTTTAGTGTGTGTTTAATGTTCTCAAATCATGATGGTGTGTTTGACGATTAAGAATCATTATCAAATATCAGGTGATCAAGAAATTAGTTCATTATGGTGTATGGTGTATTGGGCCATTAAGAAATTAGCTCTCATGGTGTTTTAGGTGATTGATATGTTAACTTTAATGATGTTTTGGGTGATTAAAAATTAGCTTTCATAATATTTTAGTGATTAAGAATTTAGCACATTATGGTGTATTGGGTTATTAAGAAGTTAGCTTGGTAAATGTATTGGGTGATTAAGAAATTAACTCAATATGGTGTATTGAATAAGTAAGAAATTATATGTATTGTATTAAGTAATAAATTATATATATTAGGTGATTCAATTCATTATGGTGTATTGAGTGAGAAGGAAATTAACTCATTATAGTGTATTAGGTGATTTATTTATTTTTGTGGGTACCCAAAACATTTATGAATCCTAAATACACGTTTGAAAAAACCAATTTGAACTCAAAAACTTAACAGTGTAGTCAATGGAAACATGATGGTTTGCATTTTGAACATTGCAGTTACCTCGCCATACAATAAATTAACAAACATATATTTGATTGACAGCATTGCATCGTGAGCCCTCACCTCCATGTCACTGGCACATAGGAAACTATGTGCCATAAGAACAGTTGTATTTGTTGACTGCTTACACCATATTTAAGATTGCATCGTTGTCCGAAAAAGAGGACAACAGTATTGTCTGAAAGAGAAGATGTTGTCGTGAATTACTACACAGGTATAATTACACAAGTAATCTGCTTGCCAATTTTCTTTACTTGTGTAGAAATTAGATTACTTGTGTAGTTATACAAGTAATCATCTATTTCTTGTGGTCAACATGATCAGACAACTTTTGAATGGTATAGTTTGATGATAATTGCTTGCAGAGTGGTTAAGAGTTAAAAGGGTTTGTTGTGAGGGCAAGGCCCATCTCTCCTCTTTCTTCTTTCTTAAGGAAATTTTGATGTGCAGGTTTTTGTATTTTGTCGCTATATTTTCATAGTCGATCTCTTACACAGCACAAAAATTCTTACATAAGAAGCAACTCAAAGCAATGGTATATGTGAAATGTTTGTGCAAAGTTGACTTATTAGGGATAAATAGGAGAAATTTTGAGGTGGAAAATAGTGGTTTGGGGTGACAAAGGCCCTTGAACAAATTATAACAGTTCATGGGTGTATTAGAGATATATCCTTTTATTTTTTAGTTTCCCTTCTCCATTTAAAAAAGTCACTTTAAGCTCTTTGATCTATTTCGGTATTTCTAGTTCCTGTTGTCTTTTTTTTAGTGATCATTTAGAAACATTCAGCACTTTTTTCTGGTTTTATTTGTGGGCTTATGTTGCTAAGATTTGGATACATAATTTTTTAAAGATGTTTTAGACTTAAAGTTTTTTCTTGGTACATAATTTTTTGGGGTGATTGGCCATAAATGTCAAAGAAGTTCACCCAACTTTGACATGCTTTTAGAGTAAAGATTTTGTTCAATTATTGAAAAGATAGAAAATTAGCTTTGTTTTAAGAAACTTCTATTGATTTACACTTTTCCTTATATACTAAATCTATGATTTGTTCTAATACTCTTTTGCAGATTTAGGTGTAAGGTAATAAAGTTGCCTTGGAATTTACCCATTTGCAGACTCTCATCGAGCATTGGGCCAATACACCTTCTATTATTGCTATTATGCCACCTTCCCTTTCTAGTATGGACCCTTCCCCTCCTTGAGGGCATAGACATTGTAGTAGGCACAATGATCATACTAGACACAATTCACCTATCTCCCATGGTTCTCCTTACCACCGAGGAGATGGATGGTCTCAACAAACATGTGTTCCATTTGTCACTTCTAATTCATGTGACTGGGATACCTTTGGCTGGCCTAATAGTGGAAAGGTTCCTCAATTGATTTTGGCTCTCTTTCCTATGTGAGCTACTCCTCAACATAAAGAAGAAAAGGAAGAAGGTGTCATTACAGGGTGTCAGCCAATCCCTAATGATCAAGACCTCTAAGATGACTAGAGAAAACCCTCTAATCATGACTTGCTACCTCATCCTTTGGGTCTATAGCTCTTGCAACTAAGCAATTTGACCATATTTATATCTTTTTGTTTATGTTTAAGGCTTCACCTTGCCTAGACATTTTGGGGTGTGATCTCATTCCACCCACATTTTTTTTAAATTAGTGTAATATATATTTTAAAGTAATATAATAGACACTTATTCAAAAACTATATATATGGTGCATAGCTGGAGTGGTTACAAGGTGTTTTAATAGAAGGTTGATCACAATTTCAAAATCTATAAAGCTAAAATTTATTTTTAAAACACGCCTTGTTTTTAAATTACACCATTCAAACCTATAAGCATCATAAAATAGTAGTTTTAGAAATTTTAAGGCAAACATAGGCATATGAGCAGTCAAACTATAGGTTTTGACATCTTTTGGATCTATTAGTAGTATTAGTTTTTAGTTTTGGAGCCTCCTTGACATATTGTTGAAAAAAATAATTTTTGTAATGGGTACATTTTCCATCGAAACCCACACCCTACTTTATGCACATGGGCACTTACATATATTGCATTCATTACTTGTTCTTTCAAGGCTATGTGGAGATATTTTAGTGACTTTCATGTTGCATATGATAAATAAAGTTTAAGTGGGTCAAAGAGAGGGATAGAGGACTAACTAGGAGGATGGAGGCTCATTCTCATCTCTAACTAGATTCTAACCTGAATATTGGGTATACTCCTTGAGAGGTAGTTTTGGTAGGACTAGATGGTTTTTTATTCAACGTATTTATAGTTTTGTGGTTTAGTTTAGTGTGGTGTTCAGTATCTATATTGTGTTGCATTTTGGTTTCCAAAATTTTAAACATTGATGTAAAGTAGGATTTTGGTGAGATGAAAAGTCATTTTGTTTCCCATTTCTTGACTAATAAGGGAAGGTACAAGTCTTCATTATCAATCTTGTTAATGTGTGTTTTGACACACGAACACATTAGAATGACAAAGGTTCCCCTACTTGGAAGGTGGCTAGCCTAAAGAGTCTTCATTTAATTGTCATTTGTGAGGTTGAGCAAAATATCTTAGTAGGAGAGTACTTTGGTTGATATGTTCAAGGGGCTCCAATGGAATACCAAAAGTCATTCACATAAATTAGTGGTTTAACATAGTGAAATCAATCACTAACAACTAATGTAAGCCTCTAATTGAATGTAAATCAAGCATGTGATTCCCATTAGAATTTAATTTACTATTTTTGGACTTCCAACCAATACTTTCAACATAAATTTAAATGGTAAAAACAATTTAAATCCATCAGATAGCCTTATCATTTTTAAAATCAAAATTTATATTACATGGAATTCAAAAAGCCATTCACGTTATTTATTGCAATCTCAAAAGAATACAATTCTAACTTTTATGACAATAAAGAATATGTTTAAGGTACAATTTTACCATGTGGAAGTTGAAAGGACAAGTAATTTTTTTTGCCCCGTATGTAAAGAAAATTATCATAAACCCTAATACTAATCCTAATCTAACAGTGGTATAAAATGCAAAAAGGAAAGGGGAGAAAGAGAAATGTTAGAGAATCTAAACTTATCTTTGAACATCCCATACACCATTTGGAAAATGGATGAATCTAATAAAAACCATTCCTCACCTGACCTATTTCTCGCAACCGAAATGCGAGAAGGTGCAATCTCCAAAGGACTTCAAAACCAAATATGAAATTTCTATAACAACCATTGATCTCACCACATAGATTTTAGGAAGCAGTCCCATAGTAAATGTACACAAAAAATGTAAAATTTTGAACCATTGAATGTGTTTAGGTTGACCATGTAAAACATCTCAACATTGGCAAGATGTCAGTGATGTGAAACACATTTCAAATCCATCAAATATTTATTAAATTAAATGTATGGAAAGATAATAAAATATGTTTAGAGATTGAAAACCATCATAAAAATGAAAACTAAGAGAAAAAGGAGAAAATTTGGTATATTATATTCAAATTAGGTTTCCAACCCTTTAAAATTGCATTTATATAGGTTTGTTGGATGAGGAAGGTGAAAAACCATTCCCTCTAAAAACCACAAAGAGACAAAATACATGGAAGACCACAAGACATTTGTCTTTTTCTCTTTTTTCTTTTATTCCTTCATTACATGTTATCTAAAATTTGATTTCAAAATGAGTGTCACAAAGCTTGTGTATACTCCTAGCCGTCCCAAGTATCTTTCTGTAACTTCTCCTATAAGTACACCACAAATTTGTCCACCATGATCTTCACAACATTTGGATATGATCCATCTGAGTGCACACATTTAACATTAGACTCAATGAAGGTATCTAGTGACTTATTATGCACTTGCTTGTATTTAGTGGATTTATTCTCAAATTCTTCACAAGCCATCCATATCCTCATGAGTCTAATGATAGTAAATGAATCAAAATTACCTCATTTTGGAGACTCCTTTTGAATCACATCATCAAATTGTTATTTTAGAACTTGTACTAAATTGAATGTGTTTGTTATCATATAAACAATACCCAATTTCCCCACAAAATTTTGTATGTCACCTAAGATATTTTGTATCATATCAAATGATGTTTCAAAATTTTCCTTGCAACTTCTCAAAATATTCCTCCTGAACTTGTATGCTTCCTTCCATTTTATATGCACATGAGGTTTTGTTCCAGCAAACACTCCATCCACCAAAGCCTAAAAATATTCCTTTGCTAGCTCCACAACATGAGGGAAATCATTTTTAATGGATGTCAACTCTTTGTCAATATTCTTCTCAAGCATTTTCATTGCATCCTCCTCTACAATCCTATCACAAAGAGTCGCAACTTCATCCATTACTTTGTGTCCAAATGATAGTAACTCTACATTCTAAGTTTTGTATCTAGATGATAATATATTTTAATTAAACCACATTAGATATCTCTCTTTGTAGCTGAGATGAAAAGTGGAGTAGTAGCCACAACTAAACAATTAATGGGCCCAATTAGGTGTTCAATATAGGCATTGACGTAAACCACTTTATCTTTCAACTTTGCTTTAGTTGCTTCGTCTTTGTCAATTTTTTGAATCATTAAGTCAGTTGATGACTTGGTAGGTTTTTTGACATCTTTCATGGACTACTTCCTAAGAGACATAGTAGTTACTATAACATTTTCTAGCTACAATTTTGCTTTAGGTAGATTTGATAATGAAGTTATGATTTGAGATTTCTTGATCCCTTATGCATTTGTGGTAATAGTTGACCTTACCCTAGCTCTCTTTAGGGGATGAGGCTTTGGAAACATCAATGTTAGTTAAGTAAAGTCATCAAAAGGAGGCTTCATTACTCTTTTTCTCTTCTGAATAATTTTGTCAAACCATTTCAATGTACTTTGTGTTGTTGACCCTTTCTGTTGAGTGTTATCCTTTGGCTGTGGTTGTTCACTTTGGTATTTTGGAGGACTTAGAGGAGGTGGAGTAGGTGATTTATTAGGTGATAGAGTTGGAGTTTTCCTACGAGACTATGCAAGTTCTCTCATATGAGAGTTTATTGAAGGACTTACAGGTGGAGACTTTGGAGGAGAAGAGGACGAGACTTTTAAGATTGAGGAGTAGAGGTAGGTTCTTCTTGGGCATCTATGGAATCCTCAAAAGAAGTAGGAGACTTATCTACCTAACCATACCCTACTTGGGTTTGTGTAATTTGTGTCTTAGGAGGTGGAGGTGAAGTAGAAGAAATTGTAGGAACTTGTAGATAACCCTCTCCTTTATGCATAATTGTAATTTTGGGTTTCTTCTTTATTTCTAGTTTTTTACCTTCCTCTTCTTTTTTCCATTCCCCAAATACATTTTTTTCTTTTCCTTCTTTCTCTTTTGAAGATTCCCCCATTGGAAAATTATGTTTCCTTTTCATTTCATCCATCCATTTCTAGCACCTCTAGACCACCTTCTTGGTTATCTTAATATATTTAATCTCCTTTACACTCCAATCTATTCTTGGAAGGTGTTTATCTAGATTAGAGGAGGGATCCAAAACTTTGCCATCATCTTTTATTTCATGTGGTACTATTTCAATTTGATATATTTTCATTTTATGCACATCTAGGCACAAGTGGCTCCTCTTGTGGACTTCATGTTCATCTGCATGGTTCACCCATTAATCCTCTAGCTTATGAGTGTGTTTATATGCATATCCTAACACTTCTATGCAAGAAATAGTGTTGAATGAATATTTGGCATCAAATACACATAAGGTTACTTATGTCATTTTTGTTTTAGTGACCTTGGCCAGCTTGGATAGTTAGGCAAGTATACCTGCCAAAACAAAAAGGAAAGATGACCCCTTTGACCTTCCTCTTTGAGCACACCTTCTAAACTAATGGCAATTGTTTGCACAATTCTAGAAAAATCAATTTATCACTAAAATAAGCTAGCAACTTGATTGGTGCTTGTGAGAATACTTCGGATCCGATATAAGTGAATGTAGGAAATATAATCTACTAGCTACCCCATTTTTAATTTCTTCTTTTGCCTCAAAGAAAATCCTTTTGGTAAAGTCATTCTCTAACATTCTGACGATGTAGAAGATGAATGCATATTTAACCCTCTTTAATGAATTGGTGTGTTTTTGAAACTCTAAGTGAGGGTAGTACTCATACACCTTTTGCTGACCACATCTCGTGACTCCCTCAATTTTAAGTCTAGAAAACTGGCACATTCTAGCCAAGGTATATACCAAGTATGAGGTCATATAGATGACTTTTGATTGAATCACATTTCTCAAGTGTTTTGTGTACCCTGTCACTGATCAGGGTGGCCCAACCCATGATTTTCTTTCCAACAAGAATTTTAGCAATGTATTGATACATCCATGTTTAGAACTCTCTTTCCATCTCTTGCCATATGACCTTACTCAATAGTGTGATTATATAATTAACTTCCTCATAAAATTCACTTCTAAATAATTTGTGTAAGCCTAGTGGATGATGACTTTGGATTAATGAACCGACTTTTATTAATAAATTCCAAATATATAGCCACATGACTGTCGTGGTACTTCCTGGAGGAGTCCGTGGTAATTTTGACATATTCCTTCCTAATTGGGAGATCTAACATTTCTTAAATGTATTGTGATTGAATCATTAATACTACATTACCATCTACATTTTGATATCCCTTGAGTCTTTATTATAATATTTGTCATATTCCATCACCAAATTTATAGACTAAATAGTTATTGAGAAGGCTGCAACTTGGACTAGACCACTTGACTTTAAGTCTTGTGCCCTTTGATTTACCCCATTGGCTTAATTCCTCCACTTGTGAAACTCCTCTAATCCCACATGTCCCAAATCCATGTCAAAGATGCTAGCAAATTTTGTAACTATTTAAGATGGTGAGATGATACCCTTGAACTCGTACTTTATTTTTGCACGTGATGATATGCTCCTTTAGAGTGTCATGTCAATAATGGGTCAAGATTACCACTAAAGCTCTAAGAACATGATTTAAGCTTATTGAAATTTAATATTTGATTATTAAAGACATTTCATAGCTTTATTTTGAGTTTTTGGGTTTAAAGCATTCATTTCTAAACAATTTTAGGCTTTACATGTGAAAATACAACTATTTTAGGCTTTATGTGTTGTTTTGTAAAGTGAAATTTAGAGCTCGAAATCTGAAACACATACTCAAAGTTTAGACTCTGATTTACTTTCCATGGGTTTAAAAAACTAAGCCTAAAGGATCCATTTGGTAAGAACCTTGAAGGTTTGGCATCCTGACCTCAAATTGCATGGCTTATGGTTTTTAAGAGGTTCAAGGTTTGGCATCTTGTTCATAATTTGCATATTAGGGTTTCAGAGTTCAGACCCAAAATATTAACTCTCAAACATCTAAATTTTAATTTCTCAAGTCCAAGATGTGTAAAGCCAAGTTCAAACTCCAAAGGTTATGTTACATGAATTTGACTTTAATGTGGTTATATGCAATTTGAGTCTACAAATATGAGCTCATTTGATCTCAAAGTTCAAGATTTTATTTGTATTCTGCACAATTTGTAAATCTTATTTGAAAGTCCAAAGTTGTGTAAATTAGGGTTTAGAGTCCTAATACCCACTTGCACATTACATAAAATGGACATGTAAGTTTGCTACAAAATGAATTTGGTGTTTGGGTTTCATTTGACACTTAGTATAAGCGTAGTTTTGGTTCGAAGGTATGAATTAATTGGATCTAGGGGTTCAGGCTTAATCTACATTTTTCCATGAATGTACATGTTTGCATTTTGGGATTCGAAGTTTGATTTTCATGTTTTTTAAACTTAGAGTTTATTTCTCTATTTTCACATTTAATATTTGGACTCGAAAGTTTGAGGAAGCAAATCTTTAGGGTTTAATGACAAACCTTCACACTTATAATCAATTACAAAAACTAAGATTTTGAGATCAATTAATTTTGCACTCACATAACCAAGATTACAACTCTAACAATCTAAAAAAATCCAAGGAAACCAAAAATGAATTATCAATAGAAAAAGGAATCATGGATTTGCATATATATTTGAAATAATTATAGGATTGGTCATCCAATCAAATTAACATAATTTTCATCTAAAAAACTCAAACCCTAGAGTTTTATATCATCCAGGGCATAAAAGTTGGGATTAACCCTTAATTCATGCAACCCAGGGCTTACAATCTAGTTGAATTCCAAAAAACTAAACCAAAATGTGAGAAAACAAGATTTTGTAAACCCTAAGCACCAAGGAATGAAGTGAAAGATTGAAGATGACACAAAGGATAACCTAAAAATAATATGGAGTGAGATCCACAAATGTCCAAACCAAACAAGTCAACTTTGTAGTGTCGTAAAATGTGTACACTAGCATTTTACAGCTAGTTTAGCTCCTAGGTTAGACCTCTTTTGTTGCCTTTGCTAATTAATATCTATTTTAACACCTTTTTGAGCTCTAAATGATAAATATCTCTATCTCGACAAATAAAACCAACATAATCAATTTAGAACTAGACTAAGCCCTTGTTAAAAGACAATTTGATGTGGAGTTTGTGGGCTAAATGTCCCCAACTACCCTAGTCCCACTTGGGATTTTTAGCCCCAACTTGTGGTGTCATCTTGGAACACTCCTCTAGTTTGCATTTGTCGGCCTAAAGTTGTTTTATTTACTGAAGGTGAGCAGGAGTGCATATTTAAGAGTGTGTTGTAGTTCATTTTACACCTAACAGAATGAATGCGAATTTGCTCTCATGTTATGTTATATGCTTAAGGTTTCTTCATGTGTGGATTGTCTTCTACTAGTGAATTCTATTGAAGTTGTTTGTGGGCTTTCAAAGAAGTTTGAAGCCCTCTTCATCACTCTCCTTTGTTGGTGCTAAGTATTCATCAACTAAGGTTGGATATCTTGTTGTTATTATCATCATTATCTATCATATTGTTACAGATCTGGCCTCTGCCTTGCTAGGGCACACACTCTTGGATCTTATCAATCATTGTTGTGGAGGTGGGAACACCAACACAGGGTTTGACTAAGGCAAACCCTTAAAACAACACAACATTTTCCCTCTTTTAGTGTGTACAGGTGAGGAGAACAAGTTTCAGAGGTTGATTTCTGGAGAGAAGACAGTGCAGACGAATACAAATCTGACAAAGTTTGAAGTTTTACCTAACCCTAAAAAGGGTCCAGGGTGCCCAAGCACCCCTGTCCTGGACATTTCTACTAAACTTTTCAGGTTATGAATTACTTCTTTACCTCTATTGTACTTGTAGATCTCTGTGGTTAGTTTCTTGTAGTCTGCATTAGCTTGTTATTCATCATTTTATGGTTTAATCACAGTCTTTGCATGCTTGTTTGTCTTTGGTTGAACTTGGTTGGTCCTTCTATATACAACAAAAGGGCAGAATCCCTGTAGTTTTGGCTGTCCTCCTTGGGTAGAAGCCATGCTCAGTTTGTGCCCCAATGTTTTGTAGAAGAGGGATGAACTAGTTTAACTCTTTAGGCTTGTGCTCTCTTTTCTACATTACAAACTCTAAATTATTAGCAATCAAAGAGATGCTCAAATGTTGATGCTTCAAATTTCTTAAAAATATAGAAGAACTTGGACAAATAGATGTAAATTAATGACCATGGGTTTATATCTCTAATTCACATATGAGCCATTAATTACCTACCAACCTCAACATTCAAAGCCTTGATGCAAGCTTACATGCTTTTATAAATTCTAAGGATAATTCCAAAAGGTAGGTGGCTCAGGGTTTAGGGTCCCAAGAGGATTTGACATATATTGTAAGTTAAATCTGAAAGTCTAATATAGATTGATCCCTAAGTTTAGGGTCTTGGTGGCCATGTACTTTAAGGTTTAGAGTCCAAACGTGAACTTGAAAGTGACTGTAAAAAGGCCAAATAAGTCCATTATACTTGTTCCTTCAGGTTTAGACTCTAAACTCCAACCTGCAAACTATAGAAACATAACTAATGTCTAAAATTTTAATGGAAATAAATCTACATTCTAGGAATTGGAGAAATTTAAATTTCTAGTTCTTCAATAAGGCTATTTAGAAACCATTTTGGAGACCCCTCAACTCAAAGCAATTGAAACAAGATGTTAGATTCCAAGATCATCTATAGTATTTCTTCTATAAGAGAGAGCTACTTCAAAAAGTAGAAGCCAAAAATAAGAGGATCAATATGCAATCAATGCATTCATACATGAATTAAATTTTTCACAAAGGAATAATGTATAGATATACATTTGCATTTGTTAAGAATAAATAAAGCGGAAAAGAAAGAAAAAAAGTTCTTATCTTGTGATACAAGTCACAAGGATAAGAAGATCATAAAAGGAAATATTATCCTAATTAATTACTCCCTAATAAACGTATTATAATTTGTAAATATAATTTTACACCAGCAACCCCTATAAGTGCAACTTCGAGAGGTTACACACAAACTAAAAAGAAAGATAAAGATGAGGAGGGGTCTCGATAGCAAGGCTTGATCAAGTACCCATTTACAAACAAATAACCTCTCATAATAGGAGAAACTTGGAGAAAATCCAATGGGACAAAACTCCTCTCCAAAAGAGAGAAAACTAAAAATATGTACAACCCCCATATGAGAGGATGTAGAGAGAAGGTCTAGCAACCCCCCAGAAGTGAGAAGGATGGAACCCCATGTGAGAAAATGCTCCCTCCCAAAATATAAATGAGAAGATAGACCATGTAACCGCTCCTCAAAATGACTCCTACAGTACTGATAGATGCTGGACAAAGGATAAGAATGAAGATCCAAGAACATTGAACAACATTCCTCTCGTTGGGAAGAAATAATACTACAGATGTGTGCAAAATATCTTCCCATTCTAGATAGGAATATATTGGAAGAAGGATGAATGTCTTTGAACTCTACACATAATCCAAAGATAACAATGATTTCTCTGAATTCTACTCAAAGGTAGATCCAATCCACTGTCAAACTCTAACTAAATAGGAGGTTACAGAATAATCTTTGAAGAAGAAGATGGTGATGATGCAACTCTATCTGGAATGGCATCAAATAGAAGAAAAATGTCCTCGATGTGGTCCTCTAAATTCGCAATGCGGGACTCTACAAATAATGATGATATGTTTGATAGATATGTGTCCCAATATGTCAGATATGGAAAACTAAAATAGTCCTATTGTAAGGAATCACTAGAAGCCTTCAGTGAAGCAACACTGAACTCAAATGAAGCAATAGGAGATGGAGTAATGTTTGCACATGTTAGGTTTGAAGAATTTGACAAATTGATGCCATTGACAATGCAAATCTATTTTAACTGATGATGCTCATAGAGTTGCTTTAATTCATCAAGTTGTTTTAGCATGCAATCATCTATTGTATTCATTTTCTTCCCACAATAATCACATTTTAATTTCCACAAATTTGGAGACATGATTAACCAACAAAATTAAATGCAGAAATGAAGAAGTAGAGATGAAGCCCACCCAAAAAATAAACTTCTCCAAGTGTTAATATGTCCAAGTTATCAAATAGAAAGTGTAAAATTGACAAACTACATAAAATAAACTTAGGGCTAAATCTGGAAAAATTAAATTAGTGACTATGTAGATCTCCTCAATATATTTCCAATGCCTATTTGATCTCAAAAACTAGAGATTCTGGGTGGAAGATATGATCTTGGAAGCCAGAAAAGAAGCTTGGACTTCAACCTGCAATATAATTAACTAGTAGCATGATTTGGAAAAATAACTAGCACCATTGGATAGAGCTCAAAAGCAGCTTTATGACACCTATTTGTTTGCAAATTTTTGATATCGTGTCGAAAAGCTATGGCCTTTGGAAAAATAACTCCTTTCTGCACAAAAAAATGATAAGGGGGCCCTAGCAGGGGGTTTCTAGGTGGCAGATGAGTGGCTCAGCCAGGCTGAGCAGTGGTGATAGTGGTTTGATGGCTGAGGGCCGCTAGTTGGCAATGGGATGACAACTTGAGAACCACTAGCAATGGTGGAGGGAGCTTTAGTCCCCTAGGCTAGAGATGACTAAAGGATTTAGTCTCAATGTGACCTGGAAACCCCCCAAAATTTTAACTATAAATTTCCCTTTTGTCCGCCATGTAAAATTAAATATTTGCCATTTTTTTAAATTGTTGGACTGAGAAATTTAAACCACTGAATATTTCAAAGAACTCTTGATTAATACAATTAATCCCAGGATATTTCTCAAAGCACATAATGATGTAGGATAGAGCCAAGTAGGTAGAGATGGTGTACAATAATGTACAGATTGGTGTGGATTTTAATGATGTACATATCCATACATTGTACAAAATTTCCACTACGATGAAAGTCAAAACCCACCAAAAGATCGCCTAAAATTTTCTAGACTCCAATTTTGGTATTTGGATAGGTGATCCTTAGGTTTTGACACCTTTTGGACTCATCTATGAGGTCCATTTCACACCAAGAAGTACCATTTATGACCTCATGGCTAAAAACTGCTTAAATTCAAGAAAAAGTTGATATATTAGGGGCTCTGATACCATGTTATATTCCAAGATCATCTACAGTATTTCTTTTACAAGAGAGAACTACTTCAAAAAGAAAAAATGTTTCAAAAAGAAGAAGCCAGAAATAAGAGGATCAATATGCAATCAATACATCCATGTGCATTAAATTATTCACAAAGGAATAATGCATAGATATACATTCACATTTGTCAAGAATAGACAAAACTTGGAAAAGTAGAAAAGCATTCTTATCTTGTGATACAAGTCACAAGGATAAGAAGATCATAAAAAAAAATTATTCTCATTAGTTACTCCCTAATAAACTTATGCTAATGTGTAAATATAATTTTACACCAACAAAAGACCTTGTCAAATCAAAATACTAGGTTTAAAATGAAGATTGAAACCAAAAAATAACAAAATGAGGGTCCCCAATTTTAAAAAAGTAAGGGATTGTTGTGGAGGCCACATAAAAATATATGAGTGACATTCTCTTAACATTATGTGTTATTTTTACAATATGATCTGAATAATCGACCAAGAATGTTGGTCATCTAGTTGGACAATGGCATATTTCTAACACTATGGTATGGTCAAAGCCATGCTAACTAAATTACTTCAATATGATCATCTCAAAAGGGCATTGGATACATAGGATTGATAGGGTTTTCTGACCACAAAGTGTAGAGAAAAGAGTCAGGAATCAAGAGGATTCATAAAAGTGTCAACACAAGTTGATCAGTACTAGGAGATAGAGGACCAACTTGTAGAGTGGCAGGGTTGGGTGGTTGACTAGATTCATAGATGTTCTAGATCATCAAGATTTACCCATTTTGGATCAAGGAGGTTTGTTGGATTCTATGGTCAATGTGATAAAAAAAACATGTATTTTTGTTACACGTTGTGATAGAACTTTAGATTAAACTTTAAATTTTCTTTACAACCTAAGTATGTACTTTTGTTATTATTATATGTTAGAATTAATATTATTAGGACTTTAATTAGTTTTGTTAATAAGTGGTTGGGTAGTTTTAGAAAAGATTGTTTCATACCAGAAAATGAAAGGACTTATAAAAGTCAATATAACCTTTGTAGAACTTATTCAAGCATATTTGATAATATATCAATATTATCCAGGCTCATGTTTCATTATCTCTACATTTTGTTTGACATCAAATTCCAGTAATAATGATGATAAAAATAACATGTTTTATATTAAATGAATTAAATTAAATCTTTTTTACAATATATTATAATAAATAACATTATTTTTCATAAATTTTGAGCACTTTATAACTAAAATTTATTAAAACTATAACAAATTAAAATAATAAATAATTTTTTGTAGGTAAAACAAGGGATAACATAAGACCTTTAAAAAAGGATTAAAATTGATTAAATCAATTTTTTTGGAATTAGATGAACCAATCTACATACAAAATAGCTTTTACATTATTTAACAAAAATTACATACAACCTTTTAAAAAAAATGTATCAAATAAATCTCATAGTTTAAAATTCAAATCAATTTAAAAGTAATGCACCCACAAAATTTAAATTATCCTTTAAAATCCAAATTTTACTCCTCCAACTAAAACAAACTTCATCATTCTAATATAATCTAATAAATAGAGTCATCAATAAGTACATACATGATGCAGATATCTAGCCAAAACTAACTCATCCTGTATGTTCATTCTCAAACCAGCTAAATATCTAGCAACTTTTTCAACCTCATTCTCATGATGACTAGATCTCATACTCAATTTATAAAACTCCTCAGTATACGCCAACACATCCATTTCCTTTTGCCTTAAAAATTGCAGCTTTTTGAACATTTGAATTTCATAATCCTTAGGCAAGAATTTACCTTTGATCCTTGCTACCATCTTATCCCATGAAGAAATTTTTGACTTACCTTGCTTTCTTCTCTCGGATTGTACATAATCCCACCATACCAAAGCATGACCTCCCAACTTGGTCTTTGCAATCTTTACCTTCTGCTCCTCAGGAACATCCTCACATTCGAAATGATTGTCTAATGCAGCAATCCAATCAAGTAACTCATCTTCATCCAAACTTCCATTATACTTTGAAACATCAACCTTTACCTTAGGTTTCTCACTCTGCACTGCTTTTAACAGTTTTGCAAATCTCTGATCTTCAGCATTCAGATCTTCAGCTACCTCTTCATACTCTTCAGCATCATCTTCCTCTTCTTCTGATTCACTATCTTCCACTTCCCTCTTTTTGTTCTTCTCCAAGGCTACAAGTGTAGTGCCCCTCGTCTCATCGTCCATCAGATTGATGTTTGCTTAAACTTTATAGTGTCCTAGACCGTAGAAGATGGATTTCTTGTTATCTTGTTACTTCATTGTGAACTTAATTGTTAAGATAACAGATGTTGATGTTGGATTATGCCATTTTATGCTTTACAATTTGATAAATGAACTGATGTTTTAGATGCTTTGATGTTATTCATTATATGGATTGGAAGTTAGTTGATCATTTTATGTCGTAGATTAGTAATCTGATACTCTGTTCAATATAGTTGATTGTTATTTATAAGCGTGAATGGAACAGTGTTGTATTACTCGTTCTCGAGTACCCTACCTCACTGCGATTTCCATTCACGATAGGACTGCTTGTGATGTATATGTATATCTTGTTATGGTTAACGTGCGTTGCTGCAGGATGCAGGTACTAGGCATCGACTCCACCTGATTACAGGTCTGAGCGTGCCTTCGCCAATGGATTAGTTGGTTGGAGTTAACGTGAGGTCCCTAGTCAGTGTTCCTTCGTCGTCAGTTTACCCTTGTGGTTAGTGGTGGTTATTCGCCCATGTCTTACGGTCAGGTAATGCCGTATCTTGGAGTCTAATGAGTTCTGCAGGTGTCTAAGTATGTGTGGCAATGTTGTGCTTTAATTAGAATTATTCTACGGAAGAGTATAAGTGTTGTTATCTGGGCATAAAGTCGTTAGTTGTCGACTGTCGTTATAAATAAATTACTATTTAAATAGAAGTGTTGTTGATAAATAAAGTTGTAAGAAGTTTGTATTATTCAATATAATATTAATTATAATAAATATTTAAATAAATAAATAGATGTAATCATGTTGTAAATTGTGATTTACAACTTGATTAATAAGATAAATTAAGTATAGTACAAAATTATAATTGTCGATATAGTACTATTCTATTTATAACAATATTTTGGGGTCGGCTATAAAGAAAAATAATAATAAAATAAAATATCTAATAATTGGGATCTTTAAATTAAATAAAAATACATATTCTTTAATGAATGGTGCTCGGGATCGCGTGCCAAGCCCTTGGAGAGGAGAGAGGCTGAGTTATAAAAGAGCGGGGAGGGGCTTCAAGGGATCATGACAGGGAAAAGGAAAGAAGCAGCGTGGGACTGCAACGATTGGAGCAGAGTCGTCGAGTTGATTGCGAAACCAGGTTCCGTCGAATGCTTTATCTCTGAATTTTCTTTCTAAATCTGCAAATGTTGTTGTAGTTTGATTGTTCCCAAATAGTTCGATCCGAAATTAGTTTGCTCTCTGTATTTAAACAGCATTTTGTCTTAGGGTTTAAATACTTCGTTTCTGCCCGAAGATTCCGTAAGTCAACTGTCTTCCTTCCACTGTTTGCCGAATCATTCCGTATGCACTCTCAGACCGGCGAAACCTTGCTAGGGTTTGAAGATGTAACGGACACCTCGATAGGGTCGCCGTAGATCGCTGTTGGTTTTAGCTAGTCGTCCCTGTAAGATCAGATTAATGTTGTTATTGTTTTCTTCTCTGTGTTTAAGCCGGAAACTGGTCTGGAAACTCGCTGTATATCAATTTTTACTTGAGGTTTAGTTGTATTCTGTTGGTATCCCTTAGAAATATTTATAACTGGAATAATAACATAGGAAGCGCTGCTATTGCATTATCATTATTTGATTTGGTTGAAAGTCCCGGGAGCCTCATTTTCTCACCATTTCATGTTATTGTTTTGCTGTGATGGTTTTAGTTCTTGTATGGGCCGATAATGCTAGATAGTCCGCTAACTGGTTTCCATTCGTTTTGAATGGAGGACTCCGAACCCTTTTCCTTAGGCCATTGGACCACAGCAATACAGGTTTATCTGATACAAATATAGTTCATACTCTTTGATTTCTTTCATCTTCTGAGAAGGAACCAGCCTTTCGAGCCACGGTTTTAGCATTCTCTCTGACGTATTCCTTTTGTTTTATGTACCCTTATGTCGATCTTCTATCTTGAGGTGCCATACATGGTCATATTGAGGGAATACTTCGTAGTTACACCATGATTCCACAGAAATGAAAGGTAGCTCTTTTACTTCCTACATTTCCTTCATCTGTTCTTTTCTCTACACACTTTGTTCTCTAGCCGTGACTATTACTGCATATATGCGCATTATTGAGCGTGTATATTGTTTGGGAGTCATGGTTGTTTGCATACAATTTTATCCCTGTCCTGAGCATCTCAAAACCCTTATGCTTTACTTCTCACGGCTTCAAAGGCACTGTACTGGGTACGCTGCATTACAGATCATGAACCTTCACTGGGCCGTGGCTCTGTAGCTTTTATTTCATTTTAATAGCCAGAACAAAACTCATTTTCTCTTCATGATGGGTTCTCCTGCGAGGCCATGGCTTTGTTGATTTATATGACTCGAAACCACTCATCATAAATCTGTATCTTGTTTGGTTTTCCGGAGGTTAGTATAAGGGTTGCACCTATGATGCAAGTGCAAAACAGAAATAGACAGGCGATACCATCATATGTCAGGCGTGGGACTAATGAGAAGTAGTTTGAATTTAACGCATAGGTTAGGGATAACCTGTCAGCCACTGTCCATAGGGTTATGTCTGCAACTTGAAGCTCTTTTGTTTAATAAGATCTGGTTGACGAGTTTTGCCTGATATGTTAATCATCCTTTTGTTCCTTGGTATTATTTATGATGGAAGGATGATTTTGTGTACCGCTGTAAGTGGCAACGCCAGGGTGTGATAGGGAGGTAATGCTCTTAGTTAGTTTCGCTGCCTTATTATCATTTGTGTTAAATGAATGTTTTGAATCCTTTTCATTCACCTTTCCTACATAAGATCAATACGATGATTTCCCATTTTGAACAGCACTCTTGGTGACTGTTTTACGTCCGTGGACTGTTATTACAAGACAAAAGGACCATGTCAATGTTAACTCGTGCCAAGAATATGCAACGGATTCTAGATGTTCTGTTTTCAAAACTATAGCCTTATAATAAAGGTTTGCCATTAAAAAGGCTGAAAGCTTGCACCTGTTTTCGTCCATCGCTCTGGAGCATGCTCGGTGAGTAGGATAGCGGGGTTTAGCTTTAATATTGATGACAGAAATATAATGGCGATGCTTTGTTAATTTGATTTGCCATTGTCAAAATATATTTGCCTGGGTAGAATGATTATCTAAGATTCTGATTTAGCCCAGAAAACTTTGCAGATCGATTTGAGCATCGTGGGCTTATCACAAATGTTTTAATTAATTGGTCATGCTGTATCTAGCTGACGGCTTTTGGAGATGTGCTGAACTCTGTTCTTAGCGCACAGACAATGATCCATATAAATAAAGTTAAACATCAATAATAAGATATTCGGTGGTTTTAGAATGGTTGTCCTCTAGTGCTATCTCTAAGTCCACCCTTCTGATCCATGATACTGTATTCTATCAACTATTACTAATAGTGATAATGCTTCCATAACGCCATTCTCCAGAATACATCTTACTCGATGGATAAAGTTATGCAACAGCTAGGAAGGCCAATGTAAACAAGCACCACAGGAAAATGGTATTAAAAACACAATAGGTGCCATGTGATTATGTGGACACTAGATGTTCCATGTAAACATATTTAATGCAGAGATTCATTCAGAAAGTTGTTAGTAACCTATAACGAGCAGCTTCTTGACACCTAAATGGATTCTTCTCCACCACTGAACAGCTGTCACTTAAATAGAATCAATGCTTCATAGCATTTACACACTTGCATTTGTAGAATTGAATTTTGCAAAGATCGGAGAGCGAAATGAATATCTACTTAAGATGTGTCATCAGATATACAATTACCACCACCACTAAGATCAGTAAATCTGCGTCACTCAACCAACCTGCTGTAAAAGTTGTCGAAGTTTGCTCTCACCCGTAACTGGTATCTAATAATTGGTTCCAGCCGTATTATAATCTGTTTTAACAATGTCATTTGAGAACTTATCAAACTGTCTTCCTTATAATTTGCTTGTATTAATAAATTAGGTTTCCTGCATTGCAAAACTGGAGTCATGCTGACCTGCAAACAGCTGATTACTATCAGTTTGAGCGAATTATAATCATCCGGGAAAGATTGCCCTTGCTTTGAACGGATTCATTGGCTAAGTGTTGTCTATTTTGTCTTGCATCGATTACTACTGCTTTCACAGCGAATCTGGAGGAGTATTGCCTGAAATGCATTATGTTATGTATTTGCTAGATCGCTGTTACCAGCCATTCGCTACCTTGGGTATATTTGCAGCCACTGCAATCATAACCCTTCCAATCGCTGCAGATTTAACTGTGATCTCAATATTAAAGTTTAAGGTATACATTTAACTCGAGGAGATGAATAATGCAGCCTCCGCATTTGTCTTATCCAAACATCCAATGACACTACAATTATTAACAGTTTGAAACTTTAAAATCTGAAAGTTAGTCGAGTTATGATGTAGATCGCCCTTGTCTTGGCTGGGCGCTCTTTTGAAGGAATTCAACTCTGTAGAACGCTGCCCATAGAAGCTAACCTACATCTCATACCTTCTACAATCAGGTCAATGCACATAGAACGCTGTTTCTGTCAACTAGATGCATCGTATACCATAGTTCAACCTCTTTTAACAGCAATTTTGGTTTATAACTAGAATATCACCGTGGTTTGTTTTCACATTGCTGAGACGTCTGAGAGGTTCCTTCCTCCAGATTACACCTTCACACCAGTGCACAGACTTCAATCAGACCACACAACCAACACAAACTTAGCAGTTATCTCGAAGATGTAGAGTGGCGCTCCTCCGAAGGCCAGTGCAGCGAGGGAATTCAACCGAGTACATACAGAAATCAACTGTCGAATCCTACAGAATGATTGAGATGTCAATGTCTGTCCGAAATGACTAGTTAAGGTCTGATGCTATCCACTTCTCTGGAAAAACAGTCAATAGCAATTTTACATCTCAGTAGTAAAGTATCTCAAACTATTCGCATAGGGCACTTTTACGACCATTCTCCCTAAGGAATTAAATCACTATGGATAAGATCAGTTTCAGATCATCATAAAGGAATCTATTTGGTTGAGCTCGTTAGAATGTCTGCAAGACCGTGTGAAGGATAACAAACATTTCGTGATTGAACTCTCCTCGTGTAGTTATCGTTCAGCCGTAAGATATCTCTCCTAGCGTTATTATCCTTTATAGAATAAAGTTAATTGGACAAGATTGAAGGAAAGTATATAAAGATCGTATCGTTATGAAAGTGTCGAATGGTAAACAGAAGTTAAGTGGTTCTTTCTTATTATTGTAATGTTTTAGTTAATCAATTTATTTATCTTTTGAATCAAAATAAAGATTAGTTAGAGATTTTGTTGCAAGGTATTAATTTAAATGTTGTAATATAATGTTGATTTTATTTCAGAAGTTGTTTGCATTGAACTGAGAATGAATGATAGTATTTCATCTCTTGAATTTTGAATTGAATTGATTGAGTGTTGTAATGAGTCGATTTGAGGTTGTTTAAACCCGAATTCCAGAGGCTAAGTCGTCAATGTTGAGTAATTGCAGCTTGTGTATTGTTGATGTTGTAATTACGATGTAATAGTGTTTATGTGTATCAAACAAAGTATGAAGTATAATGAGGTCCTGTCAAGGTTGAATGATGTGTTTGGTAAAGTATTAAGCTCTAGATGAGATATCAGACCTCTTGTGATCTTATTGCATTGTTTTGTCGTAAGGAGAGATCTGAAATCTGTAAAAGAATAAAGTCTTGCAATGTTAAAAGTGTTGGATAACAATTGATGTTATGATTCTATTTTGATGCAAGAGGGTTTATGCCTTGCAGTGTTCATTTACGTGTATTGTTATAAGTCTTGCATGATGTTTTGAGGATTACTAGGTGTTAGGAAGGAGAGTGGCTTTCAACGTGGGGCCGGCGCCAGAGTGGCAGTCAGGATAACCCGTTGGAAGTAGATTAATCAAGTGATAACCTAAAAATGAATTAGGGGGTTAAGGGTAGATTTCACACTAATAAGATTAATGGATTCCTCTCCCATGGCCTGTAGTGCTTGTATAGACTAAGGATGGGTAGAGAAGGCCTGGTCGGCATGATTGACTTCCTTGTCCTCATGAAAGGAAGGTTGATTCCGCATGTGTCACCCTATGGGGCCGGCGCCTAGTGAGAGGCTGTCAGGATAACCATAGATGGGGGCCGGCGCCTAGTGAGAGGCTGTCAGGATAACCCATGTTAGGACCATGCGATGACACTCTCCCTACTACAACCTAGCATTCCTTGTTCGGTCTCTCCTCGTTTGTTTGGTGTCGCCTCTAGAAGTAAAGTGAAAGTTAAGTTAAGTTATGCGGTGTTGTATTGATATTGCCATGTGTTGTATTGGCGTTGGTCGTCCTTTGTTCTTGTTTGTCCTTCGTCTACCTGACTGTCAGTGTTTGGGACCTCATGTTAACTCCTAGCTCGGGGGGTGGACCTTAGGGTTCCACATGGTCGGGTGGAAGAGCTATTTTATCCATTGGTTCTCTTGTCAGGATCTTATGCAGAAAAAGATTTGTTTCAGTTGTGCTTGTACCAGTTGATGAAGATGTACGTGTATAACCTTGTACCAGATTTGTGTAACAGAACATTTAGTGTGTAAGTAATTCTGATGTAGTCTACAAATGGTGATATCATGATGTACTCATGTGTAAGGAAAGCATATCTGTTGTGTACTTAATTATGTAGATGGTATTACATTATTTGTCGACATGCAATGAATATGAATCAGTTGTTCAATTATGCATTGGATTGGATCAGTTACTGATGTATGTTAAATTATGTTAGTTGATTTGTTAAGTGATGCAGCCTTGGACCCTTAGAGAATATGTTGTAATTAGTTGTGTTAACGTTACTTAATCTTTTAAAAAAAAAAATTTCCTGTTTCATATTGCAAAAGTGTGTATTCTTTAAGGCGTTCAAGGCGGGCGTTACATCAAGCCTGGCTTGAAGTGCTTCAGCAAGCTCCTTCATCTTCCTCATCTCTCTGGCATGTTTTTCCTTCATCTCCTGCAACTCCCGTGCAGTACCATTACCTTTAGGAGGCATCTTGTCAACCTCTCAATCCTCTACTTCTGCCTTCTCAGTGACAGAATCAACACACAACAGCCCAGACCTTTTGCTGAGCTCTGATACCACTATGATGTAGAGCTTCCACCACCAATAAAACCCTAACATACAATTATCAATGTATGTCTATGCATTTCCAAATATGCACACAAACTTTAATTTATAAAGTCCCCTTTTTGTTTGCCATCGGTAAAACATCCTCCATTGGCCGGATAAAATAACCATGCCCCGATCACCTATGTTTCACCGATGAAGCATTTACACTATTTGTCAGCCAGACCAACCATCATCGGTGAAACAAAACCATTTACCACTGAAGCCCTTTCTCTCACCGATGGATACTCAACTTTTTGCTATCGGCTGGAGCTTCGCTATCGGCAAACACCTTAAACCTCCTGTCGATCTCCTTTGTCACTCCAACGTATCAGCCACATACATACAAATTTCAACCTGCCAAACCGGTTCCCCTTACCTCCTACCACCGGTGGTGTATTGTACCTATAGACAAAAGAACCTTCCAACATACCTTCAGGCTACCGTCCTAACCAGTCACCTTTTGAATCAACCTGATGCATCTATTTCGTTGTATCTTTACCGCATACAAACCAAAATATACATTTGCCGAATATTCCTTCGAATATGCCTTCGATGTATGTTTGACCCACTGACTGCCTTTGTATATTTTCAATGTACATGTCTGATGTACATTTAACACATACAATCTGCCCGATACAATTGACAGATACACAGGAACTGTATCCAACATACAAAAGATAGATACTCACAAGTTGCATAACCTGTATACATTTGCAGTATATACAATAATTGTATATTCAAACTTGTATCTCCTTAACATGCATTTTCAAATGTATCTTTGACCAACCCTTGACTTCTTTGTATGCCGATAGGGATCTTGACCTTTCTCTCTCCTATGTATATGCGATAGACTTGTATATCCTCATGTATGTTTCGACATACAATAGCGATGAAACAAAAGTGATATACCCACGATATACGAAAGCGATATACACACAGATTGTATATCTCGCATACAAAAGTGATATATACACAATTTGTATATTTTTGAGAACTTCACAGATTTTCATAGTTTGATCCACACAATCTCCAGTGATGGCCCGATCCGTTTCCTGGGTGGTTTCTCAGACCGTTTTTGATCTACACGACCTAGCACATACCCATGCTAGGGTTTCAACACCTCTCAACCACGAACCTATAAACATGCATGCGAACAAATAGAAAATGCAAACTAAACCCTAAACTATTGTACATAGCCATTCCTCCAATTCACAGAATCAACCGGGGGAATGGATAATCGAATCCATCCGGCCTTAGTACAGGTAAACAATTTCACAGGGAATTCAAATGCAACAGGATCTTATTAATTGATAAATCAGAACTGCAACTACACAGATGTTTTCAATAGAATTCCAAACAACTACAACTGTTCCTTATCATCCCCTATGACCATCATAATCAATCTGCTCAGGGGTATTTATCTACCTACCCACGGTAGTACAGACTTGGATTCCCAGTGGCTGGGAAATCTCTCCAAACGGCTGGGAGATACAATTGTCTTAACAACTAACAAACTTCCTATCAAACTATCTAATAATAGCATAAGTTGGTCAAATAGACCTTATTACATTTAATTTTCAATTAGGACCTTATTGAAAACATAAAACTAAGCATAAAACAACTAAATGCCTCGTGGAGGCCACTGTGGGTTAGGTGCACCTGCACCAATACAATTGAACACATAACATAAAAAAATAAACTAAACAACACTTTTTATTGATATAAACTTAATCCCTTCAACTTATGATCATAGACCAATGTCTTCATTCAATGTGAATGAAAGCAATATTCTATCAAGTTATTAGTTCCTACCGTGGAACTATAGCAGAGGGCAGTCCCTTAACAAGTGATTAAACTCACCACAATGCATGAATTAGGGATCATCTTTTCATGGTGCTAATTTGCAATGCAAGATTCAAAGTAGAAACATGCTCGAAAGTTAACTAGATGCAGATTTTATTAACTCTTATTCGTCTAGGTTTAGGTTGCAGGATGTCAGAATAGCCCTTGGATTTTTATGAGGCAAGAGAAGGCATGATTTTCAAACTAGATGTGAATTTTGAACCAGGCGTGAATTTTGAGCTCTGAATTAATGCCGCCTGCTATTCCATTGGGCTGGCACGTTTAGGGTTTTATATGTTGTGCCTTCAGTTTTACATGTTGGCTAAGGTTTATGTTTTGGCTTTTACATTTGCCACTACTTCCCTAGGTTAATATCTCTTGTGGTTTCAATCAAATAGATCAATAGTCCCTATTTTGAGGTGTGAGGTAATCTTGGGGATTCATTATTGGGTAGCTTGTAGGTCACATCTGCATTGCCTTTCCTATTTGCAGACCCATTTACACCGTTCTCACATCCTTCATCTCGCCCAACCTCATATGCCTATGGTAATGATGGGCGTTAGAAAAGAATGCAACCATGGTAGCCTGATATATGATCCATTACAAATGTCAAAAGCCCAACAGAAATGGGCAGTGGAATTTGGAATATTGATTTAGAAATTCAAACGGGGATTTGAACTCCCGATCTCGATGAAAAATGTAGTCCAAGTTTAGCGAAACCCTTCTTTATCTGTAATTTTGGAGACTTTTTAGTGTTTTGTAGTTTTTCGCTCCAAATTTAGCAGACTTTTGGCTATTTAGGGTTTTTTAATGCACTCCCATGGCCTCTGAGCTGCTACTGTGGCTTGTTGCAGGTTTACCAGGTAGTAGATTTTATTTTATTTTATTTTATTTTATAAGTGATTTACTTGCAAAATATATTCAAAACGTCACGATAGTTGTGAATACATTTATTCTTTGTGAATTAAAGCCATGATCACTTGTTTGGGAAAAACAAAAAATGTAGAAAAGCCTAGCGGACCCTAAAAGATATAATTTTAGGGGCAAAAAAATCCAAAATCACTGATCTATTACACACTTTCGAACATCTCCTTTATACATATACTGGGCCTTTCAACATTTACCTAATTCTTAAATGCAAATGTGTGTTTTGGGCTAGAATATTACTGCACAGGAGCTTGTGGAAGGACTGTTTGTGGCAATTGTAGCTCCAATACTGCTCTTGGATTAAGCCTAAGTTGCCACCCATAGCTTCTTAGGAAAGTATTGTTAGTGTAGGTTTTTTATTTTCCTTAGGGATATTTCTTTGTCCTACACATTATTAAGCTTGCTTAGGTTTATTATATGTGGTTAATATGAGGACACGTGGCGAAATACATCAGCTACATGTGTAACTCTCTCCCACACATGGGTAGTTGAGTTACACATCATTTTTTGGCTTTTTGTGCCACCTCTCATAACCACTATTCTGTCCTTACCTAAGTAGGTTATGGGGTAGTTAGAGTTCTCAGACTCTTTTGTCTTTATGTGCCACCTCTTATAACTCCTTTTTTGTTTTCATGTAAGGAGGTTATGCCACATGTTTTGGCATTTACCAAGTAGGTAAAACCTCCCACCTTTTATGGGATATGGGATTTAATGCACCTCTTGGATGTATATGCCCCATTTTTGCTATATATACAGCACTCTCCTCTCACCTTCACTAGCTCGAATATCAGTTCAGTGATAGCTCAGTGAAAGTATTGAGATCTTCTCAAAATCCTCTGTCTTTGTCTCTATTTTTCTCTCATTTTAGATATCTCTTCATTCTGCTATTTTGATCTTTGATCATCTGTCGAGTGGAGGCGCATATGATCTACAACCGACATCAGATCTTGGCTTGATTCTTGCTTCTCGCAGAATCTAACATGGTATAATAGCCGTGTTGTCTAGTATAGCTCATTGTTTTTCTGATTCATTTGAGAGATTTGAGATTGTTAGATAGCTAATATTTTTTCTTAAAAACTAAGTATGCTCTTCTCCTGCATCCTTGAATGAACTGGAGAATCAGAACAATTTAAAGGAAAATAGGCATCTGGTTAATCTGGTTTACATATATGTGAATCTGTGAGATCTGGGTGATTGCAACTTTGTGGTAATATTGGAGGCATATTTCAGTACTTCCAGAGTGTCCAAAAGGCTTGAGAAAGTAAAAAGTGACTTTCACTTCACCAAAATCAGATATTGGAGGACACGGTAACAAATCAGGGTTATTTTTTTGAAATTTTTACTCAAGCCGTTTTCATTTTTGCTTCAGAAATCTAGATTTAGCTCATTTTTAGAAAAAAAGGTTTCTGGGTTTTGTTCCTAGGGTCGAGAAACTATCTGAGTATCTATTAGTTTTTGGAATTAGTTGATCAATTGTGTAAAAATTGAGTCAAAACCAAGCGTGAGCCATTTTTTAAAGGCAAATTCAGCAGCATTTCTTAAAATTTGTATAACTTTTGCCTTAGGTGTTGGATTTTCACAAATGAGTACTTGATGGACATCTGAAGATGAGAACTTTCCATCCACATAGGTCTCATTAAAAAATTCTATCATTTTCCATCAGACATTGCAATTTGAAGTTGCTGCACTTTTTCTCTTCAACAGGTCTTTTCTTTTGCCTCAGATCTCCGTTTTTCAAAAATGAATAGGTGTTGGAAAGGTATTGAAGAGCATTACACAACTATAAGGCTATTTTTCTTAGATTTTGTATTAGTTTTATTTGTATCAAAATTTTAAATTCTAGCCATTGGAGGCGAAATCTGATAAAAGGCCTTGTAATTGCACTAATTATAAAGTGCCAACCTTGTAATATTTGGGGGGGTGATTTTTGAGACTAGTGGAAAGGGGGGTGTCTCGTGTGTCTTCTTTCTTTGCACTTTTCCTTCTTCTTTGCAATCTTCTTTTCTGCTCTCATGGATGCATCTACAGTTCTAGTTTTAACTCCATATAATTATTTTGAATGGAAATCTAAGATGGTAACATATCTGAAAAGACATGGATATCATTGTGTAACAATGGGACTTGAAACTCAACCACAAGATGTTGCAGAAAAGACAAAATGGTTTAATAAATGTGATGAAGCATTTGGTACTCTGTGTATGTCAGTCTCTCCTGACCTTCTTTTTCACATTGAATCTTGCACTACACCAAATAATGTGTGGACCACATTGGAAAAACTCTTTGGTAAGCAGGATGAGTTAAGAGGTCATCAATTAGAGAATGAACTCATAGGGTTGAGTCCAAACAATTTTGATACCATACAAGACTTCTTCACAAAGTTGAAAGCCATTAGATTGCAGTTGAAACAATGTGGAATAGAAAAACAAGACAAACAACTGATCTTAAGCATTCTTTCTAAGCTTGGTCTGAACTATTATGTCTTTGTTTCTACCTTTTATGCCACAAAAAGTGCCCTAGGTACAAATTACAAAATGCCTTCTCTAGATGAGTTTGTTGTAGAACTCACCCAGGAGTAGGATAAACTGGTTCACATGGGTACAATTAAACCCTCGAAGTCACATGCCTTGGCTGCAAATTAAGGCACAAAAGAATAGAAGGGGTCTAGCAAACAGGAAAAGAAACAAAAGAACCAAGGAGAGAAGCAGAAAGATCAAAAACTTGTTGCTCCCAATGCAGCTAATCAGACCTCTTCATCAAAAGGTGATCAACCTAAGAAGGAGGTCAAGTGTTCTTACTATAAAAGACCAGGACATGATGAGCACAAGTGTCTAAAGACGCAGATTGATCCTGTCACATCTTCTTGAGAAGAACAATATCAAGGTGCCTGATTTTGTCAAGCAAAGTGCAGCAGAAGGGTCTTCAAAGGACACAGAAAAGAGTAAGGGGAAAGGAAAGGGCAAGGCCCTAGTTGCAATTGCTTCACAACCTGATACCCGGTACATTGACTCAGGTGCTTCACACCACATGGCTTCTTCTCAGGAAAAGTTTGTCTCCTTAGAGCCATGTACTATGCCTGCCATACTCATGGGTGATGACACTCCTATTGAAGTGCATAGGAGAGGGTCTGTTGACGTGGGTGAAGGAACATTTCAGGATGTTCTTTGTGTTCCATCTTTATCAACTAATCTCTTATCTATTTATTAGATCACTCACACTGGCTCTGGCAAGCGGGTTGAGTTCACACCAGATAGTGTGGTAATTAGTGAGTTGCATGATGGGTCTACAGTTGTTGTGGGAAAAGTAGATCATCAGTCGAGACTATCAGTTTTCTCACTTTGTTCCTGACTCTCCTTCAACCATTTTACTCACTCATTTAGATGAGGTGAGTCATTTGTGGCATCAGCGGTTTGGCCACTTGAATTACCGCTACTTGCAACAGCTCAGTCAATAGGACATGGTTTTAGGGTTGCCTTCAATTTAATTCTCTGATGGAGTTTGCCAGGGATGCATTCTTGGTAAGCATCCTGAGGAGAAGTATGATAAAGGCAAAGCTTGGAGGGCCACACAACTTATGGAGTTGGCACACAGTGACTTGGCAGGACTATTTCCACATCCTTCTTTCAACAGGGCTAGATATGTTCTGACATTCATTGATGATCTTTCTAGATATACTTGGGTATATTTTCTCAAGTAGAAGTCTGAGGTCTTTGAGTCTTTTCAGGACTTCAAAGCTTTTGCAGAGAAACAGTCTGGAAGGCCATCAAGATTCTGTGTACAAATAATGGGGGGGAATATGTCAACCACAGGTTTGAGTAGTTTTGTGCCTCAGAGGGCATTGATCTTCAGCACACAGTTCCCTATAGTCCACAACAGAATGGTGTCGCAGAACGCAAGAATAGGTCTTTGAAAGAGATGGCCAATTGTATGATTCACTCCAGATCTATGGTACCTTAGTACTGGGCAAAGGCCATCAATTGTGCGTGTTACATCTAGAACTGCATTCCTCACAAAGTTGTGAAGGGGGTAACTCATTTCCAAGCTTGGACTGGTCGAAAACCCATAGTTAAGCACTTCCGAGTGTTTGGTTCTCCTGCATGGGCCCACATTCTAGCAGAGAAACACAAGGCCATGGATCCGTAGAGCAAGCCTTGCATATTTGTTGGATACCCAGACAATGTCAAGGGCTACAGGCTTCTTCACCCCACAACTCATGAGTTGTTCATTGCGAGGAGTGTTCGTTTTGAGGAGGAATCTTCCAGTTCTTCTCCTACCACTTCTCCATCCACCATTACATTGGAGAAATTGCATCATGATGACAGTACTTCAGAGGATCTTAATCCTCCTAATCCACATGAGGAGTCTTTTTCCTCCACTTCAGATGGCAACAGTGATGACAAGGATCCACCCTCTTCTCCTAGTCATCATTTAGAGGTTGATAATTCTCCTCCAGATTCTCCTACCGCCTCTTTGGGCTCATCAAACTTTGCAGTTAGCAGGTGATTGGGTTGGTGATCCTTTAGATACAAGAAGAATAAGGTCACAATTTCAGCAAGCTCTGCATCTCTTCATTTCTTCAGCTTCTGATCCACAGACTTTTCGGGAAGCTTCTGGTGTCCCTGAGTGGGATGTAGCAATGCAGGAAGAGATCAGTTCCTTAGAAAGGAATCACACATGGGATTTAGTCCCTCTTCCTAAGGGAAGAAAACTTGTTCGATGCAAGTGGATCTATCGAACAAAATTTGCAGCAGATGGGTTGGTTGACAAGCATAAGGCTCACTTGGTCACTAAAGGATTCTCCCAAGTACCTGGGATTGACTACTCTAAGACTTTTGTGCCAATAGCCAAAATGAATTCCATCTGACTTGTACTTGCTATAGCTGCAGCCCATCGTTGGGAAGTTCATCAGATGGATGTGAAGAGTGCTTTTCTTCATGGTGACCTTGTTGGTGCCTGCATGAGCAGTCAGTTTTCAAGCATATAAACATGCAGGCACCTTCCCAAAAAATCCAAAAAGTTCTAAGTTTTGGGCCCCCTCAGTGTTTTTCAGTGTCTGCATCTTAGTTCTTGAGGAGGGGTCTTCATGTTTTGTCCATCGGCATGAGTTTGCATATGTCTTGGCGATCATTTCGGTAGCATGGTGTTTTCTTTGTATATCGCCGTGACTTTGTGCTATCGGCGAAGGAGTTTCATGTTGGGCCAATGGCATTTGTCTGGCCGATGGTGAGGTTGGTGCTCGACACTTGGTTGCATGTGGAGATACTAAGGAAAAATGTATAAGGGCGGCGAACATGTTTCTGCTACAGTGCGATGTGCAAGTGGTCTTGTATATCGAGCTACATACAAAGCCGCCAGCATGCATTTCAAACATACAAAGAAAAGATACATTGCAGGTATATTCCTAGGAATATTCCCGCTTTGTATATCGGGTCATGCACAAGCGAAATATACAAAGGAGGTGCACATATACAATTGCTACAGTGGCGAGCGGAAGATACATTCATCGAATATTCTGTTGAAGATGCCGCAGTTGTATATTGGAGGTTCGTATATTCGCGGATATGCAAAGGAACAAAATATACAATGGCCAATATGCAAGTGATGGGGCCCACCAGTTGTATATACAAGCAAAGATACATAGGTCGAGATACAAGCCGGACCCGAATAAGTTTCCAATCTGCTTCATAAAGGTTTAGGGTCCGCCTTGTATATCAAATAGTTGTATATGCATATGCAGGGGATTTCTCAGTTGGGCCGACAGTGGGTGTTTGGCCGATGGGGTGTCATCGGCGTAGGTCTGACCGATGGAGGAGCAGTGTGTAGCTGGCAAAGATGTCGTCGGCGTGATCTTTGAGATCGGCAGGAAACTTTTTGGATGCTCCGATGGTGTGTGTTACACCGACGGAAGGGAGGAAGCCAGGGTCTATCAGCGTGAGTTGTATTGTCGGGTGAACTGTGGAATGGTTGGCCGATAGACTAATCTCTGGCCGATGAAGGGGAGTGTAGTGTGATTGTGTCGGCGAGACAACTGAGGTCGGCGAGAGTTTTTTTGGGGTGAGCCGATGGTAGAAGTTTGGCCGATGGGCTTTTGGAGAGAAAGGCATGTGTCGAGCGTGGCAAAAGCGCTCGACGCTTATTATGCATGTGGCCATGTTTTTGAACTACTGAAGGAGTCTCCGCACCATGCATGTGGGATTAATGTTCCTGCATAACTTGAACCTTCAGTAAAATGCGTTTTGGCGGGAAATTCCTTTTTGAGTGCTGCGATGGTTTCCAGGTAGGCCGCGGGTGGTTGGGCCATCAATGGCGACAGTACAGGGGTATGGATGATGGGACAAATGATCAGGCTGCCCTATTTTTAGCATGAAGACTTCCAGATGGCGGCGCAAGGCTCGAGGCCTCCCCTGTCTGCTTTATTGATGACTTCTGAGCGCCATTCTTTCTGATGGATGTATCTGGCGGATTTTTGAATTTTGGTCATGCAATTAATGCTGAGTACGCTTCCCTCTGGCTGTTTTTAAACTGGAAGTGTTACTCATTTTAGGTTGTTGAAAGTTGAACATTTTTGGCTCTGTAATACAATACAGCTGATTTGGTTGCTTTGTGCAGCAAAACTTGTGAGTTTATGTATCTCCTGTTGTATGTTTTCGCATGGATCCACTGATTTCATGGTTAATCTTATATGAATAATGCTATGTTTGCATGTGTTATGCTAATTTTGTCTCCAGTTTTGCATGTATCGTTCTTCTGAGTCTAGGTATTCAAGGAATGTCTAAGATTCTAGAACATAGAATTCCTGTGTTGAATGTTTAATCTTTTAACTTCTGCTCAAGGGGTAGATTAAACTATTTTCAGATTGAATATTGGGAAGGGTATACTGTAGTAGGGATGCCATAAGTATAGACAGCTTAACACTCTGTATTGGGAGATATCTATAAGGCAGGTATCATGTGTATCCCCCTGAAATCCAATTTTAGTTGTTCATACTGATCATTCACAGGTGTATGTCTACTGACTCCAGGCCCTGGATAGGCACCGATCTAGCTTTGTGTTTGTGTTATAACCATGTCCAGCTTCGCATCCAAAAATCAAATCAATTCACTTCATCCTTTCACCTGTTAGTTGTAGGATTAGGAGTAGGAAAACCCCTGCATGCTCTCATACCTAACCAGCCATTATGTCCAAGAATATTGCCAACCTTGTGATTTGTTACACAAATCTTGGTCCATACATGAGAGTATTCTGCCTGTTGCTGTCAAGTTAAATCCTTTTGTCATTGAGCTAGTCAAGGTCATACTTTTATTAAATAGGGACACCCCCCTTAGTGCGGTAGAACCAGAAGAGAAGGGGAGGAGCTCACGCAACCTCCTGTATTTAGTTGGCTGAATCTGCCTGTGCATTAGAACTGGCAAACCCTAATGCTGATTCAGAAGAAAAACCAACAAAATGGTGACTCTACTGGGGATGTGATTGATCAAAATTAATATCTAGTCATCCTTGGTGATATATTTGTGACCCATCCGAGTCACCAACAAAATGGCGACTCCGCTGGGAATGGACTAAAAAAAAAATAATACTTGTGACCCATCCGAGTCACCAACAAAATGGCGACTCTGCTGGGGAGAGAGAGAGTCAAGTAATCTGAGGGCTAGAAAATCTAGTTTCCAGTGAAGTTGTTGCAGCACAAAGGAACCATGTGGTGCTCTACTGGGGTGATGAATCCAGAAAATAAAAGTGCCTTGCTGACATTCTGTCCTCTCTCTGAGAGGTGGCGACTCTGTTGAAAGAACCTATCAGTGCTGTAATATATATCCAGGTATTCATCTTTGATTCAAAATGTTGAGTTTAGAATAGCAAGCCTGGTTGTGCTCTCAGAGAAGACCATTCTTTATTGAAAGATATAAAGCCCTAAATTTCACAGGGATATATGGTTACCCAAATATTATTCCCAATAAAATTAGAAGATGTTTGCCAAAATATAGTGGATCAGATTCTGAATCGGCAAACAAACATCTGCAAAGATTTTGTAATTTAATAGAAGATTATGAGGTAGAAGATGAAGATGTAGTAATGAGACTCTTTGTTCAGTCATTGGAAGATGATGCTAGGATATGGTTTTCAGACCTGCCTGTTTGTTCAGTTTCTTCATGGATAGATTTAGAAGTTGCATTCCTAGGGCAGTTTGGTGAAAGGTTTGATGTGGCCTCATTAATCATACATTTTATGAATATCCAAAGGGAAGATGAGGAGCTGGTTCCAGCCTTTAATCTTAGGTTTATTAAATTGCTCAGGCAGATCCTTGAATATATGAGACCTAATAATGCATTGTGCTTGACAATTTATTTGGCTGCATTTGATGAAGAAATGAGTTATCTGTTGAGAGATAAAGAACCAGTCACACTTCACCAGGCTTTCCAATTTGCTATGGACATAGAAAACAATGAGAAATATGGAATGCCAGTAGGTTTCATGGCTGCAAGTTGTCAAAGCAGTTATCAAAGTGAATATATTTCAGCTCTCCCAGTATGTGCATTGAGAAATGATTGTATAGAGGGAAATATATTTCAGAATAATGTGTGCAGCCATGATGTGAGGCATGAAGAAAATGTTGTAGAAAATGCAAGCACATCTTGTAATAATGAAAACAAAGATTGTTATTAGCCTTTAGAAGACAAGCCTGCAGACACAAGGTGCCCTCCAATTGATCAAGTGAGAGACATACATGAAGTTGTGTCTTGTAGCAGTGTGCATATCTCAGTTATGCCTGATTATTTATATGAAGTGGATATGTAGAGCTTCACTCTGAATATAGAAAACATTGATTCAAGGGATGGCAGTGAATATGCTAGTAATTGCCAGCATTCAGATGCATATATGAGCCTTTCAGATGATGAAATATATTTGGATGCTGATTATGAGTGTTTCCTTGAAGATTTTGGCCACCTTCATAGTGCAGAGGTTGAAAACTTTGCTTTTGATTATCAGGGCACTGGTGAAGATAAAAAACAAGGTCACTGTTCAGAGGTGGATGGGAAAATTACAGATGTGTGTGCTCATACAGTTGGGGATAGTGTTGACTGCAGGGGTGACTATGAAGCTTTCGGTGTAGGGCTGCATTCTGAGTTATTTCTGCCTTCTCTTGAGACATTTTAGGTGGATATTAATGACAAAACTACCGTGCATGATGATGATGGATATCTGTATGTTCATCAAGATAAATTTGATTATGAGATGTTGCTTGTGCCTGAATATTGCATGTTTGATACAGAGGAGCTCTTATTTTTTGAGGAAGGGCAAAATTCTGATGTGGATTTATTTGTTTCATGTGAGTCTGTTATTTTTCCAAGCAACATCAGTGACTCATATGATGATGACATTCTACAACTGATAATAATATATGCTGATGAAGCTAGTTGTAGATTTGTTGAAGAAAAAGAAATGAGCAGCAGCACAAATAATTGCCAAGGGGCTTGCTACAGACAGTTAAATGCTTTTAGGCTTCATTTGAAGAAATCAAAAGAAAATCAGGTGTTTGACAAAGGAAAAGTCTGGTTTTTCCTTTTTGGTGGCCCTGGGCCACCATGTTTATTTTGAAATAATGTGTTTGGTGATGCAGATCATTGTAATTTCATGACTCTATGCCCAATGCATAAGGGACTGGTCTACATCCCAGAGATCTGGGGTTCTCGCTGCAGTCTTGCACCTGCACGTCCCCAGACAGAGCCACTGTTGGTGCCTGCATGAGCAGTCAGTTTTCAAGCATATAAACATGTAGGCACCTTCCCAAAAAATCCAAAAAGTTCTAAGTTTTGGGCCCCCTCAGTGTTTTTCAGCGTCTGCATCTTAGTTCTTGAGGAGGGGTCTTCATGTTTTGTCCATCGGCATGAGTTTGCATATGTCTTGGCGATCATTTCGGTAGCATGGTGTTTTCTTTGTATATCGCTGTGACTTTGTGCTATCGGCGAAGGAGTTTCATGTTGGGCCGATGGCATTTGTCTGGCCGATGGTGAGGTTGGTGCTCGACACTTGGTTGCATTTGGAGATACTAAGGAAAAATGTATAAGGGCAGCGAACATGTTTCTGCTACAGTGCGATGTGCAAGTGGTGTTGTATATCGAGCTACATACAAAGCCGCCAGCATGCATTTCAAACATACAAAGAAAAGATACATTGTAGGTATATTCCCAGGAATATTCCCACTTTGTATATCGGGTCATGCACAAGCGAAATATACAAAGGAGGTGTGCATATACAATTGCTACAGTGGCGAGCGGAAGATACATTCATCGAATATTCTGTTGAAGATGCCGCAGTTGTATATTGGAGGTTTGTATATTCGCAGATATGCAAAGGAACAAAATATACAATGGCCAATATGCAAGTGATGGGGCCCACTAGTTGTATATACAAGCAAAGATACATAGGTCGAGATACAAGCCGGACCTGAATAAGTTTCCAATCTGCTTCATAAAGGTTTGGGGTCCGCCTTGTATATCAAATAGTTGTATATGCATATGCAGGGGATTTCTCAGTTGGGCTGACAGTGGGTGTTTGGCCGATGGGGTGTCATCGGCGTAGGTCTGACCGATGGAGGAGCAGTGTGTAGCTGGCGAAGATGTCGTCGGCGTGATCTTTGAGATCGGCAGGAAACTTTTTGGATGCTCCGATGGTGTGTGTTACACCGACGGAAGGGAGGAAGCCAGGGTCTATCGGCGTGAGTTGTATTGTCGGGTGAACTGTGGAATGGTTGGCCGATAAACTAATCTCTGGCCGATGAAGGGGAGTGTAGTGTGATTGTGTCGGCGAGACAACTGAGGTCGGCGAGAGTTTTTTTGGGGTGAGCCGATGGTAGAAGTTTGGCCGATGGGCTTTTGGAGAGAAAGGCATGTGTCGAGCGTGGCAAAAGCGCTCGACGCTTATTATGCATGTGGCCATGTTTTTGAACTACTGAAGGAGTCTCCGCACCGTGCATGTGGGATTAATGTTCCTGCATAACTTGAACCTTCAGTAAAATGCGTTTTGGCGGGAAATTCCTTTTTGAGTGCTGCGATGGTTTCCAGGTAGGCCGCAGGTGGTTGGGCCATCAATGGCAACAGTACAGGGGTATGGACGATGGGACAAATGATCAGGCTGCCCTATTTTTAGCATGAAGACTTCCAGATGGTGGCGCAAGGCTCGAGGCCTCCCTTGTCTGCTGCATTGATGACTTCTGAGCGCCATTCTTTCTGATGGATGTATCTGGCAGATTTTTGAATTTTGGTCATGCAATTAATGCTGAGTACACTTCCCTCTGGCTATTTTTAAGCTGGAAGTGTTACTCATTTTAGGTTGTTGAAAGTTGAACATTTTTGGCTCTATAATACAATACAGCTGATTTGGTTGCTCTGTGCAGCAAAACTTGTGAGTTTATGTATCTCCTGTTGTATGTTTTCGCATGGATCCACTGATTTCATGGTCAATCTTATATGAATAATGCTATGTTTGCATGTGTTATGCTAATTTTGTCTCCAGTTTTGCATGTATCTTTCTTCTGAGTCTAGGTATTCAAGGAATGTTTAAGATTCTAGAACATAGAATTCCTGTGTTGAATGTTTAATCTTTTAACTTCTGCTCAAGGGGTAGATTAAACTATTTTCAAATTGAATATTGGGAAGGGTATACTATAGTAGGGATGCCATAAGTATAGACAGCTTAACACTCTGTATTGGGAGATATCTGTAAGGCAGGTATCATGTGTATCCCCCTAAAATCCAGTTTTAGTTGTTCATGCTGATCATTCACAGGTGTATGTCTACTGACTCCAGGCCCTAGATAGGTACCGATCTAGCTTTGTGTTTGTGTTATAACCATGTCCAGCTTCGCATCCAAAAATCAAATCAATTCATTTCATCCTTTCACTTGTTAGTTGTAGGATTAGGAGTAGGAAAACCCCTGCATGCTCTCATACCTAACCAGACATTATGTCCAAGAATGTTGCCAACCTTGTGATTTGTTATACAAATCTTGGTCCATACATGAGAGTATTCTGCCTGTTGCTGTCAAGTTAAATCCTTTTGTCATTGAGCTAGTCAAGGTCATACTTTTATTAAATAGGGACACTCCCCTTGGTGCGGCAGAACCAGAAGAGAAGGGGAGGAGCTCACGCAACCTCCTGTATTTAGTTGGCTGAATCTGCCTGTGCATTAGAACTGGCAAACCCTAATGCTGATTCAGAAGAAAAACCAACAGACCTTCAGGAGGAAATCTACATGGAGTAGCCACAAGGGTTCGTTAGGATCCTTCATTGGTTTGTCGACTTCGGAAGTCTCTCTATGGCCTCAAACAAGCTCCTCAGGCCTGGTATGCCAAGATGGATTCCTTCCTTCTGTCTGTTGGGTTCACTCGATGCCATTCTGATCCAAACATCTACATTTTGCAGTAGGATGATACTCTGACATTTCTAGTTCTCTACGTCGATGACTTGTTGATCACAGGGAGTCACTCATCCACCATCAAAGCAGTGAAAATTGCACTTCATGATCGATTTCTGATGTCAGACTTGGGTCTTTTGCACTACTTTTTAGGGATTGAGATTACTCAATCATCTTCATGTATCTTCATGGCACAACTCAAGTATGCACTTGACATGCTCTCCAAATTTTGCATGGCTGACTATAAGCCTACACCGACTCCATTTCTGTCAGGGGTCAAACTTGAGGCTAAGTGCTCTTCACCCTTGATTGATGGCACTTTATACTGACAACTTGTTGGGAGTCTCATCTATTTGACTCACATGAGGCCTGACATTTCATATGTCATGGGCATGGTCTCTCAGTTTATGCAGGAGCCACATGAGTTGCATTGGAAAGCAGCTAAGAGGATTCTCCACTATGTTCAAGGAACTCACAGCTATGGGATTCACTATGTAGCAGGCGTGGAATTTGACTTGGTGGGATACACAGATTCAAATTAGGCAAGCAATTCTTAGGATCGCAAGTCTACTTTAGGATATTGCTTCTCACTTGGTTCTGGTCCAGTTTGTTGGTTGAGCAAGAAGCAGTCTGCAATTGCTCTTTCATCTATAGAGGCTTAGTATTGAGGGGCAGTTAATGCCACCACTGAGGCCATCTGGCTTCAGAATATTCTCACTGAGTTTGGCATTTCATTCAGAAAGCCCATAATCATCTTTTGTGATAATCAGAGTGCAATACAGATCTTAAGGAATCCATTCCATCACCAGAGGACCAAACACATTGAGATACATATGCACTACATTCGGGAGTTGATTCATGCAAACATCATTGATCTCAAGTACATTCAGACATTAGAGCAAATCACAAACATCTTCACCAAACCCTTCACTGAGAGCAAGTTCCTTCATCTGCGAGCTTTGCTAGGGGTGTCTACTTTAGGAGGGGCTTCTTAGTCCTTCACTTCACTCTCTCTACTCTGGGGGTTGTTTTCTTTTCTCTCTTTTGGGGAGGAGTTTTTCCCCACTGGGTTTTCTCCTTTTCTCCGTTTGTGAGAGATTTTTCTTTATACATGGGTACCTCATCAAGCTTCACTTGCCGAGACCCATATCTTTTCACCCACCTAAGCTACACTTAAGGGGGGGTGTTAGTGTAGGTTTTTTATTTTCCTTAGGGATATTTCTTTTTCCTACACATTATTAAGCTTGCTTAGGTTTATTATATGTGGTTAATGTGAGGACACATGGTGAAATACATCAGCTACATGTGTAACTCTCTCCCACACATGGGTAGTTGAGTTACACATCCTTTTTTGGCTTTTTGTGCCACCTCTCATAACCACTATTCTATCCTTACCTAAGTAGGTTATGGGGTAGTTAGAGTTCTCACACTCTTTTGTCTTTATGTGCCACCTCTTATAACTCACTTTTTGTTTTCATGTAAGGAGGTTATGCCACATGTTTTGGCATTTACCATGTAGATAAAACCTCCCACCTTTTATGGGATATGGGAGTTAATGCACCTCTTGGATGTATATGCCCCATTTTTTCTATATATACAACACTCTCCTCTCACCTTCACTAGCTTGAATATCAATTCAGTGATAGCTCGGTGAGAGTATTGAGAGTCTTCTCAAAATCCTCTTTTTTTGTCTCTATTTTTCTCTCATTTTAGATATCTCTTCATTCTGCTATTTTGATCTTTGATCAGCTGTCAAGTGGAGGCGCATATGATCTACGACTGACATCAAATCTTGGCTCGATTCTCACTTCTCACAGAATCTAACAAGTATCTTTTCAGTGCATGTACTACCTAGAAATTTTATTTCAAATCATATTAACTTAATTCTATTTGAGTTTTTCATATCTATTGTTTACTTTCTGAAATTTCAAAGTTTAGATATTTGTGTAACAAATAAAAAAGAAGATTACAAACTTGTATTTCAGATATATTCATTTTTACCACATTTCTTCTATTTATTATCTGCTTCCAAGATTTAGGATCATAACAACAAATTAACAATTCCTCCAGATGGTTCTATATATATGGAGAAGTGATTAGAAATTTGATCAGAGAAAACTAAACATACAGATTCAGGAAGAAGCTAACCACTAATGGCTTGTAGCCTAAGAAATAGACAAAACAAATAAAATTAATATGTAGTAGCTTCATCTATGTGCATTGACTCCACTCCATGAATGTTGGCGCAACAAGGAATCAAATCTATGTTTCTAATTTAGCAATCAGCTTCTTTTGATTTTCTTTAACACCTCTTAACTTCAAAGGTAGTTCACCAATCTATTCAAGCATGAGATTGCCTTTGGTGTCCACACAATACTTTGTTGAAGAGGTTCAAACTTCAAAGTAACAATAATTACCACTATTGTACGTTTCAAGTTCACCCACTAAATGTGTTGCTGTTTTGAAGCCATTTTGCCTAGATTGAGTACTGGCAGTATCCAAACATACGTTTTCCAGGTCTACTAGCCGCTCTATAGGTACCATCACCACCACCTTTCAACTGAAGGCTTCTGCCATAACCCTTAATGGAATCAATCCAATTAACTATGCTGGAACTGTAACCTTATTTTTTATTTCTCTCTGTACCCCCTTTCCTGATAAGCTGTAGCTGAGTGCCACCTTGCCCATTCTTCACGTCTAGCTTGATATCTCCATGGAGGGAATCATTGTGGCCCATGAGACTTAATTTCTTCAAGTCATTCTTGATTGCAGCCCATGATATTTAATTTCTTCAAGTCATTCTATCAAACAATTTGTGTGCCATGGGCAGATAGGTTTTTGTAGGTCTAGGATTGTCTCAGACATATAACCAGATGCTAAAACTTGCTTTGTATTTCCTTGAGGCTTTGCTAACCTACATGCTTCTTGCAGGCCACAAACAACAATTGTAACTACAATTGTGCTTTGCCATCATTTTTTCTGTTGGCGATCACATGCTTCATAGGATAGATTTCTAAGTAATATTTTGATGTAGATCATTTTTTTTGTTTTCCCTACAATCATTTGGCTAGACATACTTTGGAGACAATATTGTCATGAACTATTGCAAAGGACAAAGCCGGCCTGCCAGCATTTGGCAAGAACTTCACTGCAATGCAGCCTTGTTAAATTTGGACACCTAAGATATTATATTCAATTCTCTTAAAAATAAGGATGAAATTGTTGATAATGGTAAGGTTAATCACAGTTTTGTACTTAATATTAAGTAGTAACAACACCTCAAGGCATTTTTGAATGAGTGAAAGGTAAAAAAAAGTACACATCTTTTATTTATTTTTATCAAAATTAGATATGAAAAAAAAACTTGTATATAATAAAAATGAAATATTTAATTATTTTAAAATTCAAAATGTTCATTTAGATCAATTTATCTACAATAATGAAGAACAAGTTAGCCAAACTTTTAGGAGATCTTTCAAAATAATTGTTAAAATTGATAATATTCAAGAATCATTTAAATTTTATCACATTAATGTGAAGTTTCCTTGAAGTTTATCTATAGCAGTAACATTTAAAGATTTAAAATATTTTGAGCAATTTGTAATAGATGATTTGAATAAAAATTCTTAAATTTTCATTAGCAAAATCTATTAGAAACAATAAGAATTTTTTTAAAGCATTTGCTTTGATTTTGTTGTTCTAAGCTAAGATTTTGATGGAAACTTCTTTTATAGAATAAATGTTTAAAGATTGATTTGATGAAAACTTCTTTTCTAGAACAAATGATTAAAGATAGATGATGATATTGACATGAAACTTCCTAGAAGTAGGAACATTCAAATTATTTGTAATTTATGGTGTTGTGAAGGAAATTACCTTTAAAATCTCAATTTTTGGTGGAGAAATAAACATTTTTCTTGGATTTCTTGTAGCAAATAATAATTTATAGATCAAAAATATTGAAACTCTTACTAATTGCAATCAATATTTAACATACTTACATCTTTCTCTATGAGATCCAAGACTATTTCCATGCTATAATTACCACATCCAACAACCAAAACCTTCTTATCATTAAAATCCTTGTCATTTTTATATTCACTTGAATGAACACCTCTCCATGGAACATATAACAATAATGTGTTATTACCCCAACATTTCCTAATAGAAGCATGCAGACTCAACATAGTGACTTGAAGGGGTTGGATACTAAATCTTCTAGCATATTATTTCAAATACTCAACAAATTAATCTCTACTAACAAAAGTAAGAAACTCTAATGGAAATGACATCAACAAAAACTTATAGAACTTATTTCCAATGTGCAATTTAAGCCTATTGTGGGTCCTCTACTTCCAAGGAGATGCCACACAAGTTTCTCTTTCTAAAATAATACAATGAATATCAAGCTTCCAAAGGCATGATTCAACCACCATCAAGAGGGCCCTATAACAACTATAGCTCTATCTATCTCAATTTTACACAAAATTTTATCATATTTCATTCTTTGTAAATTGCTCAAAAAGTTCTCCACAATATGCCATTGAAACCACAATTTATGAGGTACATATTGAGCCACTAGTACCAAAACTATTTCGCATTTAATGATCTACTTTATAAGGATGTGGAATGATATACTCAACAATATATAGTAGAAACTCAAGTTAGATCCACTATAATTTTGTTTAACTCTCTTTCTCTTACCATAATTTTTCATTTTAATTAGCCCTAATTCTTATTTTAATAACTTGGACATGTGAATGTAATAGACATCAAATATTCCTCCTAGGCTATATGGTTTTCCAAGGACACTCTTGTTGCAAGATCAAATCAAAGGAAAAATGAATAAAGTCAGAGGCTAGAAAATAGTTCCAATATGACAATATTTTTTATTAAATAAAGTACCCATCTCTACAATATGTTAGCTTTAGTAAGCATGAAAGGGACATATCAATATTCTTGCCAAAAATACATAAAAATCATAAACAATCCCTCTCTCAACATTCATCAAAAAGTTAAAACCAATAATTCTAACTCAAAATAGAGCTCAAAAAATTTATAAAAGTAAATGTATATGATAAATCTAGATTTTAAAAAAATAGAAAGCAAACAAATACAATATATTTAACCTACACTAAATCATAACCTCCAATTGAGCTAAAGAGAGCTTAAAACAAAACAACAATGAACAAATTTTACGAATGCAAAACCTCTTTGTTGAGGTAGATTTGCTCATTGATTTAATGGATGTGGTTGCTCACAAGTTTGTGCAAGATTTTAGCGGTGTGTACATGTGCTCTTCATCAATTGTCAATTTATTTTATAGAGGATGAGGATGAATTTATAGATTTTTTTATTGTGGATGGGTTGATAAAGATAATATTTGAAGATAGATAAGAATAAGATTTTTAAAAAATATATGATAAGCATGAGGATAAATTATGAAGAAGATATGATAAAATATGAGTGACTACTTAATGAATTTATTTATTTATTTTAGTTAAATTTATTTACTTATTTTGGAATAAATGAGTGGATACTAGTCTAATTAACTAAATAATATGAATTATTTAATTAAGTAGTAATAATAAGTGATAATGGTATTAGAATAATACTAATATGTAATGTTTAAGTATGATATTAGTAGGTAGTGTAATTTAGGTGTCTATAACAACATCTAAAATGCATGTAGATACACAATACAACAATAGAAAATCTCAAAATAATCAAGAGTCATGTTGAATAATAAACATATTGATAATTGACTCCATGAATCAAAATTCATCCTAAGAAATAAAATGTGGTTACATACAAAGTCAGTTTTCTTTGATTTAAGGTCAACCAATAAAAGTAAAGAGGTATTATATAGTTTAAAGACTTTACTTTTATGAAATCTTTTTAATTAAATATATACATTAATACACATATATAACTTTATTTTCATGATTAATCATAAAGGACCCACAAGACACACAAAACATTCATTTTTGTATAGTTTTCTAAATAAATAAATTATTCTCATTTTATAATAATACCTTTTAAAAAAATTACTTTGAAACCATTCTTCTAATTCTTTGAACTTATCATTGCATATTGTCATTCCAACTTTGGAGAAGTTGGATACATCTAATAAAGCCTCCCAAAAAGGCCTTATGGATTTAAAGAAAATTAACTCATTCCATTTAAGCGAACACCAATTATAGCTCCACTCCTCATCCTTAACAAGTCTCCATATGTTTAGCTAGGAGAAGCTTAGAAACTACTATCTTAATTCTATCCCATAAAAGCATAGTAGGTTGTGATTAATCTTTGAATAATATTTAATTCCTTTCATTCCATAAATTCCATGTGATAATCAAAAGTAGGATATTCTAAATGATAACTAATGCTTTATTTCTTATGTTTAAAGCACAACTTTGTAAGATAATATTTCATAGTCTCATGTAACACCTATGCTACATATCACTTTTGATATGCTTGACACCAAATAGCTTGAAGTGTAATTTTGTAAACTTGGTGAAGATTGTGCATCACCAATCTCATCACTCTCTAAACATTTCTTCCTCCTTGGAACATCAACCCTAGTTGCTTCTCCAAAAATCTCCTTGTTTCATCATCATCAACATTTGGTAAGGCCAACAACATCTCAACTATTTTGCTTATATATCCACTAGATATACCTTTTTTTATTGTGACAGGTTTGAAATTTATTAGCTATGACTGTAGCAATCATTTTCTTGTCCATTCCAAGAATTACATTGATTTTAGAGTTACTAAAACTAAAGTGCAACCAAAAATATACATTTTCTTATATGTGGTGCTTTTACACTAATGAAAATGAAGGAGCTAGGAAGCTCTATAATTTAATGGTTCATAAATGCAACAATTGTTGAAGGATTTTGTAAATGAAGAAGAAATCCAGATGGACTTGATTGTAAAAGAAACTCCACATTTAAAAGCACATGAGCTAGAGTAGTATTAGGATAGGCAACCCTCTAATAATTTCCTAATGCTTAACCTGTGAACATCACCTATATGCAATGAGTGCTAAGTAGACTATTCGCGATCATGAGAGATGGGCTCTTGCAGACCACTACTCATGAAATATAGGTTGATGAGAAACTACATAGTTGAATTCCATTAAATCATCACATGAAGAGATACATTGTCATTCTAACCTGCTTTTAAGAAGTATCAATTTTACTTCACAATAGGGTCACTAAAAATAACAACTTGTAAAAATGTTTTAAATTGCTTATTTTGTACTAGAAACTTTCTGGTAGTTACAAAAAAAGTTTAGTATATATTAGTCTATTGACCAAATAAATGAACTACTTTTTGTTACTATATTTTTCAACTATTGTAGGATAATTGCCTATCCCATAGAAAAATCATACTAGATCAAGGATATTAATTAAATTAAAATTGAGGCTCACAAAATACATACTATTACCTACTATTACTAATCAATGTACTTTAGGAATAAAAAATAAAATCAATGTCTTGCACATTTCCCTTCACACCCAAAATGTCAATTGGCCCAAAAATGGGCTTAATCTTTTGTGAATGTGGATTTATGATACTCTATGAATCCTCTTTAAAAAAGGTATCAATCTTGGATATTTAAGTATGAAATCCCTATCCCAAGTTTTAATTAAGAGAACATGAATCAATTTACTTCCACATGTAAATCCACAACAAAATAACCACTTGTGAGTAGCCTTTACATATAAATCTTGCCTTATTTCTTACCACTTCCCCATTCTCATTCAATTTGTCCTGGAATACCCACTTAGTTCCAATCACATTTTTGTTCTCTGGTCTTGGGACAAGTTCCCAGGTCTGATTTTTCTCAATCTGCATTAGTTCTTCCATAGCCTTGATCCAATTCTCATCTTTGCATGCCTCAACCACTGTTTTAGGTTCAACTTTAGAAAGTAAACACAAATTTACCCATTCTTCAATAGCTCTGCTTCTTGTCAATACACCTTTGTTCTTATCACCAATGATTTGATCTTCAGTGTGATGCTTCAATACATACTTGGGGGTTTTGGGAGACTTCATCGGAGCTTCTTCCTCTTCAATTTGTGCTTCCTTTTCTTTAGCTTCTTCTTCACTGGAAGAAGACTCGTCTGACTCATAATCATTAATCTCTAAAATCTTCTATATGTCTTCATCAACCTTAACATTCACACTCTCAACAATCCTTCTTAGCCTCTTGTTGTAGCATCGGTAATATTTGCTTTTGTTAGAGTACCCAAGGAAAATAGCTTCATCACACCTTGCATCAAACTTTCCTAGTTCTTCATCTCTTCTAATATAACATTTGCTTCCAAAAACTTTAAAATATTTAATAGTAGGAATCCTTCCATACCATAGCTTAAAGGGAGTCTTTGTGTCATTTGCTCGTACTTATACTCTATTCTGTATGTAGACAACAGTATGAGTTACTTCTCTCCAGTAGACTTCCGGTAGGTCTGCTTCTCTGATCATTGTCCTTGCAGCTTCTTAAATAGTCTTGTTCTTCCTTTCAACCACTCCATTATGCTGAGGAGTCCTAGGGGCAGATAAATGCCTCTTTATCCCATGATTCTCACAAAACATGTTAAACTCATTAGATGTAAATTCTCCACCTATGTCAAACCTCATACATTTGATCTTCATATCTATTTAATTTTCAACCATTGATTTAAAGGATTTAAACTTATCTAGGGCTTTTGATTTTTCCTTAAGAAAAGTGACCCATGTCATTGTAGAGCAATCATCAATAAATAACATAAAATACCTATCACCTTGAAAACTCCTTACTCTAGTAGGACTACAAAGATATGTATGTACCAATTCCAATAGTCCAGTAGATGACTGATCCTTGACTTTGAAGCTTCTTCTTGTTTGCTTTCCAATTTGACATTCCTTACAGATACCACTGATGGGCTTTGTGATCTTTGGCAAATCTCTCACATCTTGAACTAGACTTATCCTTACTGGGCTATCAAAATTGATGTGACACAATCTCCTATGACATAGCCAACTCTCACTAATCTGAGTCATAAGGAAATAACTAGAACCACCTTTGAGACGATAAACATTTCCACATGTCCTCTTTCTAGTAGCAATTAATTTTCTAGATCTTTTTCTGATCTCACAGCCATCATACTGAAACATAAGATTGTAACCCTTGCTACACATTTATCCAACACTCAAGAGATTATGCTTTAAACCTTTGACATAAAGAACATCATCAGTGTTATGCTTTCCATCAAAACTAATTGAACCTTTTCCATAAATCTTAGCAGCTTCATCACCACCAAACCTAATTGATCCACCATCATATTTCTCAAGTTTAACAAACTTACTCTTATCACTTGTCATATGATTTGAGCATCCACTATCAATGATCTAGTCATCTTTTTCTTTTCTGGCATGAAAAGCAGACATTACAGTGCCTTCAGGGTTAGTGCTTGCTTCCAAACCCTTTTCCTTCAAATAGTTTCCAAAGTTAGTAGAAACAGTTTCATCTCTTGGGGCTATGAATAAGCATTCATTATCATTATCATCCTCATAATTAGATTCATCATCAGATATACTTGCATCTTCTCTAACATAGTAACTTTTTTAACAATCTTACCTCTGTTTTCCTTATTCTAAATTCTTAGAGCTCTGCCTAGACACCTTGAATCATAATGAGCTATTTTTCCACAACTAAAACATTTAAAAGGTAACTTACCACTAAACTTCCCAGTACCCTTTTTCATCCTTATCACAAAGTTAGCTTCTACTTCATCAAAGTCTTCCAGATCTGATTCCACAATCTTCTCTAATTTGTTGGCCTTAAAAGCAATCTCATCCTTTGTAGTTCCACTAGTTGTGCTAAACTCTCTTATTTCAAAAGCAGTTAGGGTGCCAAGAAACTGATATTTGGTAAAATGATTCAAATTTTGTAATTCTTTAATAGCATAAAAATTATGATTGTAAGCTTTAGGAAGAGTTTTGAGTACCTTCAATATCACTTATTTATCATCTATACTTCTGCCAAGTCCTTTGATGCCATTGACAACTTCATCCACCTTCTGTAGGTAGCTTGTAATGTTTTCATCTTCAGACATTCACATGGTCTCAAAAGTGAGTTTCAAATTTTGCATTTTAGCTTGTTTGACTTTATCATCTCCTTCATAAACACTTTCCAACTTTTTCCAAATCGCATTAGTAGTCTTCAAATTCACAACTTTCACCAACTCAAAATTAGTAAGTCCACTTAAGAGAGCATGTTTTGCCTTACCATCTATTTCAATAGCTTTGATATCATCTTCAATATTTATACCATTCTAAGGTATAGAGTAATTAGAATTGATCGATTTCCAAACATCATAACCAAGAGCAATTAGAAAGGCTTCCATCCTTACCTTCCAGAGTGCATAGTCTGATCCATCAGACAAGGGAATTTGTTTCTTGTGTGCCATCCCGAATCTACCTCAAGCTGTTAAGATTTCTTCAAAGGAACCTTGATCTGATACCAATTGTTGAATGCACAAGACACCTGAGAGGGGGGTGAATTAGTTGTAACATAAACTTCAAACCCTTACAAACATTCAGATCCACATTAACCTTTCAACATGTTATGATGTTTAAGCATGAAAAGCAAATAACTACAACTGAATCATAACAACACCACACACAAGAGAACACCAAATTTTATGTGGAAAACTTTAAAAGGGAAAAAACACGGTGAGGATTAGCTCACAATATAATGTAGTAGCAATACCGAATTACAAAGACTCACTTCCAGAGGGCTCATTGCACAAAAGAGAGAATGCTCACTACAGGTGGACTCACTGTCCAAGTGGACTCACTGCCCACTGAGAAAGAAAGAAAGAAGAAAAGAATGGCTCACTACCAGGCTTTGAACTGATATAGTTGCATCTAACCTATACATGGAGTTCAGTTCCAATGAAGCTCAATATCCATCACAACATAAACAACATATTCATAGCATCACTGAAAATAGTAGACACCTTCTACTCACTGCATCCAATAGCCTAACACATGAAATCTCTCACTGCCCTGATCAAATTTACATTATAAACATCATATCCCTCACGCACACCAACATCCATGACTCCTTGACACTTATTTATACAATCACCAATCATGAAAATATTCTCCAAGGTCAGAAACATGATTTAACCCATAAAATTCAAATTAGGTCTGGACCTAAACATTCCCATGGAGGAAAGGAATGAATGCAGACCACATCATGTCTTAGCATGGACCTAAATCCACTCTTACATGCTTCATCATGCTTTCACTTTCACCAAAGCACAACCGCAAATAGTGTAAACAACCAAGTCGGTCATCCTTGTGTTTACACCATGAACTTTTAAATGCATGCTTCCTCAAAATCACATAATGACATGTAGACCATGCACCAAGCTCGAACATGATCTAGAAACATCCACAAGAACCTAAAAACCAACAAATTCCTTTACAACATCTTTCACCTGAAGAAACATCACACCAGAGTACTTAACCATCTATACCATACTCTGTCACCATCTACAACTTGAGAAATGTACTTGCAGAGCACCAAACCATGAACCACTTGAAGTAAAGAAAGATATAGACCTTATAAAAATAAATCCAAAACCGCAATACCTAAAACCATTCTGCGGAGAAATGAGGAGCAAAATACTTTCTCCTAGACACACTGCAAACATTGTCAAACACTGTTCTCAAATTGGTGAACACAACTTTTACTGCACAATGATCTGGAGCACGAAATTCAGGATTTAGCACCTTCAAACACTTCTAAATCACATATCCAAACTGCACACTCAGATATTCAATTAGGAAGAAATGCAGAGAAAAAATCGGTCATAACTCTGTTAAGCCAGAACACATCTTCACCACACTGTTTCCTTTGTTAATCAAATTTTCTCAAAAGAACTTAGAAATCCAACAACAGAAGCATATCCTCAACATCTTCAGCACCTATACAAAGCAACCAAATCACTTTTAGAAAGACAGCTTAATCAAACAACAACCACCCCATCAGAAGACACGATTGACACCAATGACAACACAAGCTTGTTAACATCAATGACAACACCAAGTAGCACATACTTGCAACAAGGTATACATGGATGATTGGTAGAACATTTGATGAAGCTTTAAATAGCCTCAAAAAATTGCTTGAATGATGCAAGGAAAACCAATTTTATCCTTAAACCACAAAAAATGCCTTCTTATGATGACTGAGGGAATAGTTTTGGGGCACCATATCTCCCAGGAGGGTATTAAAGTAGATCCTAAGAAGATTAAGATCATTGTATAGATTCATGCACCTTAGACTCAAATTGAGGTAAGAAGCTTCTTAAGACATGATGGCTACTATAGATGGTTTATTGAGAATTTCAATTGAATGGTGGATATAATGTTTACCCTTCTAAAGAAAGACTTTGAATTTAATTAGACTACCCAATGTCAAGAGGTGTTCAAATATATAAAAAAAAATCATTGATCACAACACGGTTATTAAAGGACCTAATTGGGGAGATCATTTCCATATCCATATAGATGCTTCCAATTAGGCAATCAGAGTTGTCATGGGACAAACAAGTGATTCCAAGAGTATGCATGCCATCTATTACATTAGTAAAAATTTAAACCCTACAAAAAAGAACTATACAACCATAGAAAAATAATTCCTAGCAGTAATGTATTCCATTAACAAATTTCACCATTACATTATAGGATACAATATATTCATGCATATAGACCATGTAGCCATTAGGTACTTCATGAACAAAATTGTAGTTGGTGGAAGAATCATTTGATGGTTGCTTTTATTGTAGGAATTTTACATAACCATAATCGACAAACCAATGAAAGATAATGTAGTTGCTGACTTTTTGTTAAGACTTATTGTGCATGGAGATAATGAGCTAGTTGATGATGCATTCTTGGATGAACACTTGTTTTCAATTTCAATCCACTCACCATGGTTCATTGATTTTGCTAACTACTTAGCCACAAGGAAGTGTCCACTACACTTTGCTCCAAAAGAAACAAAACAACTAATCAGGAACAACTCTAGATATAAATGGTTAAATGGTATTTTATTTAAATGCTACCCTAATCATGTGTTGCAAAGATTTGTGTAGGTAACTAAAATTTATGATGTTATTCATGCATGCCATGATGAACCATCTGGGGGCATTTTTAGCTCTTTGGACTAGACATAAGATTATTGGAGCTAGGTACTTTTGGCCCATCATAGCAAAGGATATTTAGCAATATGTCAAGCAATGTGACCAGTGCCAAAGAATGGGACGATCTACATTGTCCGATGAGATGCCTTTACAACCTCAAGTGGTTCTTGAACCATTTGAAAAGTGGGGCATAGATTTTGTGATCCACCTTCCAAGGGTTGTCACTACATCTTAGTTTGCACTAATTATGCTACCAAATGGGTTGAAGTAAAGGCCCTATCACCTACAAGAGAAGAAAAGGTAGCAAATTTCCTATATAAACACATTCTAAAAAGATTTTATGCTCCAAGGGTCCTTGTCTCTAACCAAGGGCCACAATTTATGTCTAATTTAATTAAGACATTTCTAAATAGGTACCAAATCAGTCATAGAAAATCTTCTCCACACCACCCTCAGACCAATAGAAAAGTGAAAGAAACTAATAGGGAATTAGAGAATATTCTGACAAAGATAATCTTAGCTAGAAGAATAGATTGGGAAGACATCTTCTATAGAAGTCATTTGGGTTTATAACATTACATGGAGGACTACCACAAATTTCACTCCCTACGAACTAGTTTATGGAAAGAAACCAGTAGTCCCTATTGAGTATGAATTGGAAATATTGAAAACAACATTGGAAGTAGAGATTGATTTGAAAGAAGTCCAACAAAACCAGATTATGTAACTAAACAAAGTCAAATAAATGAGGTTAGAGGCCCTATATCACATAGAATTGATCCAGCAACAAAGGAAAGAATGGCATGACAGACACATCCGCAACAAATACTTCAAAGAAGGGGATTGGGCCCTACTATATCACTCAAAATATTAGGATTTCAAAGGAAAATTACACACTAGGTGATTGGGACCATATATAATAGATGAAGTTTTCAGCAATGGTGCGGTACAATTATTGTCAATTAATGGAGATCGTCAGACTCTTCTAGTTAATGGGTACAGGTTGAAGATATATCATAAACCAACATCCAAAGAAGAATTCTCTGCTGAGTTGCAATCTAGGATTGAGCACCTTGGAAGATCTTTCTTCCATGGGTTTGGTGCCCTAATCCCTTAATAAGGTCATGATCCAAAATAAAATGGGAAGGTTGAAAACTAGAAATGGTAGCCTCTCCTGTCAAAAAAAGGGTGGTAAGGTTGAAAACTAGAGATGGCAGCCTTACCTAATATAAAGGTTGAAAACTAGCAATGGTGGCCTCTCTTAAAATAATTTCCTCTTTATTGAACTATATCAGCTTGCCTTGAAGCATTTTGCATAAATTAACAAGTGAACTTTTCAAAGCTCTAGACGGCTCTAGATGGCTCCAGATGAATCCAGATGGCTCCAGATGGCACCAGACGTAATTACCACAATACCCAAGCTCAAAAATCTGAATCGTGATCCCTATCAATCTTTTAAGTATGGTAATGGTCAATAAGGTCATGCCTAGGAAGTAAGTACCTTGCACATGTTTCATTTATTAGAATAGTTGTAGTTATTTAAGAAGTATATTTGGATGCCAAAGGTCTTTTCACAAGCACGCCATGTGTGGGAATTTTTCCACTCGGCCATATGGCGGTGTCATACTACAGTCGGGTAGGAAATAAATAGTTGACACAAAAGGGTAACACCTCAAGTCATCATGACAAGTCAATGAAATCCTAATTGCAAAATTAAAGAAATTAATGTACAAGAGGTATAATGATTACAAGGTAATTATGGAATTAATGTTGCATATCTTGCGAATAGCTATTGAAATAAGTTCATAACAAAGGTCTCCCATCAACAATATACTTACATGATACTCATCAATGGCAGTGGTTGAAAGATGGAATGGCTCACATGAAGGAATTAATAAAGAAATGTAGTGGCTCTGCATGTAAGTTATGCCCCAATTTTTGTGCATTAACTCAAGAAATTATGGCCAGTTCATTAATTTTGTACTCACACATTCTAGATATCAATGACATGACAATTAAGAAGCAACAGATAGGTGACTTGCTATTTTCACTTTCAAAATTGCAAAAATTCCTCTCATCAGTCTCTGAAGTTGTCTTCCCCTACAAAAATGTCATTTTCAAAATTCCACAAAGTTATTACAACGGAAATGGGGCAAAAGTGGAAAGTTGAACAAGAGAATGCAGTTTTTGACCCACCTAGTGTAGCAATTTTTGAGTAGGTTGGTTGGTTGGAATTCCTAAAGAAATTTGAAGGATATGAGGTAGAATTGGCTAAGGAGTTTGTGACAAATTATCATCTTACATTTTCAATTGTCAAGGGAGTCTAGATTCCTGTGAGCCCTACAATCATCAACCAGATGTTACGTATCCCTAAGGTAGGTCAAGATCTCTCCTAGTCTAAACCCTCATATGAGGAGATTATTTAGAATTTTCATGTTGCTCCAGAGCCTTTTCCTCATTATATTGTTAACAAGGGGCTTCAAAAGGGATAGATAGAAACAACCTCCAAGAGCCTTGGGGAACTGTAGTTTTCCTGGCCATGAAATTTTTAACATGTGAAGGGCAATATGGTATTATTTTTGGCCTTGGGATGTGCATGCTAAATCATTTGAGGCATGGGGCCAATCGGTCTAAATGTCTCATCAAATGTCCGCCAACATGTACAATTGCTTACAAATTATGATCAACAAAGTGAGTAAAAAACAATGGCAAGATCAATCATCATGGTCTAATTCATTTGATTATTAAGCACCATTTCCTATAGCAGGAGAATGGCTAGGATAGATGGGAAGCATTCCTTTCACTTAAGACAAAGAAAAAGAAACTAAAGAAAGCTAAATCCCCTATTATCTCCATCTCTGTAGTCCCAGTTGCTCAATCTCCCAAAAGAATCTGGAGGGTGACCGAGTAGCCTCATGATAAGGAGGCAAAGGAGGACACTACTGCTTCAGGCTTGGGACCTAAGAGACCCCACAGAACATTTGTTGTTCAAATAGATGATGAAGAGGAGGTTGAGGTAGAAAAGGGGGCAGCCAAAATCTTGGGGAGCACATCTACTTCATCTACACATGAGGAAGAAGCCTCTAGAGCTCTCTGGAGAGAGGGAAAATAGCCCCAAATTGACATTGCAATAGACAAAGAGGAGGAGACACATACCCTTAAAGCCCTAGCTCTCTCAAAGTTTGAAAGTGATATGTGGGAATGTAGAAGGAAAATTGAGGAGATTCAACAACTTCTTGAAAAAAGAGCTACAAAAATAAAGGACAGCCAGCAAAAAGTTGTGTAGGATAGAGAAGAGAATAACAAAGTGATCTCTAAACTACAACAAAATCTTGAGCAGGAATGAGCCAATGTCATAAGAAGAAATGCCCAATTAGTTTCCCTACCTCAAAGACAGGCACAACCTGCCTCTACACCTATCACACTTCAACTCTATGAGGACAATGCTAGGCTCCATGCAAATAATGCCAAGATCCAAAAGGAAATTACCAAGCTTTAGAGATATTCAGAAAACCTACAGAAAGAAAAAGTAGTAGTTGAGGAGCAAGTTGTCCTAGCATGTCAAATAGGAGAAGTCCTCCTTGCCCAATGACAACCTGTAGGTGTGTATGCTTTGTTTTTAAGAGAAAAGTTTTTAAGATGGAAACTTTTGAGGATAAGTTACAATTTATCTGTTGATTTTGAGGATGATAATGAATTTATGGAAAATTACCTTCAAAATCCTAAGGAACAACAAGACATGCTTTGTAAATTCTTTCAACGTGGATTTTTGATGGGGTACCTAAATACTTTAATGCTAAACATGTATGTGGGAGAACTTCATTTGTGAATTTTGTCTCACTTTTAAGACATAATGTTGAATGGGAAATTCAGATGGAGGAATATAATGTTGTTGCTGCCAATATTGGTCTTACCATGCACCATGAATGCCCTAAGTCCATTTGTTTTACCAAAGCCTTCAAAGCACAAGCTTATAGGCAGGGCATCAGGGACCAATATGTTGAAAATCTACAGTTTGGCATTACTACAATGCAAGACCATGAGGATTATCTTCAATTTGTTGTTGTTAGAGCATGTCTTGGTCAATGGGAGGATCTACCACCATGTTTATGCCAACGAGAGCCCATTTCTCCATTGAATATATGGTGGATGCTTTCCAAGGCACGAAGAATCATCACACTTATTCAAGAGTGCCAACAGGACTAGATTGGGATGAGGTTCGGCCTTCCCTGATTCTTAGACCAGCCCCATGGTTGAATGCAGAGGGGCTTATGCCACAAAAGAAAGTTGATAAATGGTATACCAGGGTGTCTGAGAATGACGGATTTGCAGCCAGGGGAATAAACTTCATCATGTACAAGTAGGAGGACTATGATTGCAACAAGATAATAGAAGAAAAGAATGTGGAGGATGATCATGTAGTACAACTTTTACCATGAGGGTATGGTGTAATTCTAGTTGGGGGAGATGATGAGCTAGAATAAATATATTTTTAATTTCTATCTAAGACATTGTAGTACCTTTCACTTCTATGGATTGGCATCCCTAATACATTATTAATGGCTATAACTATTTTGATTAAATGGATAAATGTTGTGTTTGTGTTTTGGTATTTAATTTCTTTAGGTAGAATCTTGTGATTATTAGTATGATTTCTCTTATATACACATGTATATTAATGGTTTTGTGGAAATTTAGTTGTTAAACTTGTGAACTAAGTAGCACAGATCTCTCTGAAGCCACTGGAGCTCTTCAGAGCCATCTTTTGAAAGAAGACTATTAGCTCCAGACAACTTTAGATTACAATACATAACCATCCTCTCCTTGAGTCAATGGTTAGTTGGCAAGATTCATGCTAGTTTCCAACTTAGCACATGCCACATAGGAAATCAGGCAATGCTAACTTGCACTACAGCCACCACAAGTTCTCTTTGCACCTTATAATGTCAGTTAAATGAATGATCAGTCTAAATAAATGAAGCTTTGCTTCAGCCTAAGTTCTATGATTCAAGCTTCACCTTCCTTGTCTCATGCTTTCACTCACATATTTCTTTGGTTGAGTCGTTGGCATCTTCAGTTCTTTAATAAGAGACTCTTAGTCTAAAATAGAAAGAGCCAAGTTGTCGTAATCTTTTAGTTCAATTTAGCTTAGTTCAAGTTTAGTTATGCAAATAAAGCTCATTTGTATAAAAGAGAGCCTAAGAGGTAGTTAGAGTAGTCCTTTTTTACTAAGAACTTATTGTTTTTTAGGTAGCAAGCTCTTTTCCATTTTTATCTTGTAAGCATGCCCATCTGGGCTTTCATTTTATAAAAATAAAGAGGAAATTCTACTAAATTTTTATTAGCATAGGAGGATCCTTCCAGGTGGGGAGTAGGGTCCACTCACCCAATGAAGGAGATCTCTCAGTATTATTTTTTTGGTTTTTATTGCATTTTTTCTTTATGTTAGAATTTAGATCATGTGTTTAGAGTAAATTATGTGTTATCCCTGGTTGTTGTTCACGTGCAGGTTATTCCTTGGATAAGAAAAATATAAAAATAATTAAATGGTTCTACTTTGGTTTAGATTAATTTCATTCTTGTCGATTATTTTGGTTGTGTTTTTCCATTCAGCAAATAGAGTAAACTGTAATTGCCTTCATTAGTTTAGTTTTGATTATGCAACTTCTTTCTGCAAATAGTATAGTTGTTTCATTTCACTTCAATTCTGCAAGTGTGTTTCTTTCAGCAAGTAGTATAATTTGAATTTCAGCATTGTCTTTATCTTCCTTTATAAATAGGACCATCACTCAAGCACACCAAAACAAAAGTGAACCTTACCATAGGTATCTCTAGACACCACCAGATTGATAAAATTAAATGATGGGAAATTAAAATGACTACAATGACCTCATCAATCATCTTAATAAAAGAAGAAAATCTACTAGAAAAATGAAACAATTTTCTAAATACTAGAACAAGATAAATAAGGGTAAGAAGATGGATTAGGCTAGAAATCTGCTAAAAACATCCTACAAATGGAAGAAAAGAGCTATATTGCTAGATAGAGAACTGAACAAAAAAATATTAAAGATGCATTGTTAGATCTTGGAACCAATATACATATCATTTACAAGCACATTTGGGTACTATTAGGGAGACCACGACTTAAAGATACACCCTTCAATATCACCCTAGTAGATGGCACTCTTAGGTGCTAATAAAGGGGTCATAATTGAAAGGGCTTGAAGATGGTTACAAAATTATTTACTCCTAATTGAAGTGGTCATGATCACATAGAAAGATTTGGCTAATGCCTTTTGACTTCCAGTCATCCTTTTCTCTCTTCTTAATGATGGTTTACATCATTTTCAAGCATGGGGATTCCCACTTCTTTGAGATACTTCCTGGCCTTGAATCCATGTTTCTCTCCATTGTTGTTGGGTGTACAGAAATGAAACATAAAATCAAAAAGTAGTCACAAGAGGAAGAAAAATAGAGAAGAGTTGAAATGGGTGGCGACTACAATAGAATTGAGGCTCTCTCTTTCAAGGCAGTAAAAAGAACATAAGAACTTGGAAAATCCTCCAAAAGGGTGTCACTGTGCCATATGTGGAGGTGTTGAATGGATGTGATAGCATGTTGTCGATTGAATTTATGGAGAAGTGGAACTCAAGAGTGGTGAATGTGAGAGGTGTAGAGCTTCACATTTTAGAGGAACTTTTGACCACTGTCACTGGCTTATCCACAAAAGGAAGAAAAATGTTTAAGGATAGACATAACAATGAGTAAGCAATCAAAAACTTCCTTAGGGATTGAGAGATAGTCAACAAGGTTTAGGTTGATTATGCGATGGTCACCCTCCCTAGGAAATCCAAAGGTCATGCTTGAAATCAAGTGCTATATAACCCTAGAAGGTAGGTATAATGTCATTTATACTTACAAATTTTCTTCTATAATCTCTGGAGTATTTTGTGTTGGAGGTGAAGAGAATTATTGGAAGCCCCCTTCATCAATCCCTCATTATGTTTCTCTATAGACATGCCTTCAACCTAAAACCTAAGCCTATGGTCACCACCCGCTTTGGTAAGTGTCCCCTACAAACCTAAAAGAAAAGCCCCTTCCCCCTTCCCTACCCCCTCCTCACCTTCCACTAACTACATTAGTCTCTCTTTTGATAGCCTCTATGGCTTATAACCAAAAATAGGTTAAAGGGATCCCTAAAGGGAAAACTAGTCATGGCAGGGGAATGAAAACTAACAATAATGATGCCAATGGGAAAAAGAAGATTTATGAACATGATGATATTGATGTGGAAAATAGAATCCCAGATGTGGAGGGTCTATGTTTGAGTTGCAAAGACTTGTCTGATGCCACACATTTCCCCTTTTCCACCTTGATTGATGTCACCTCTGTGATTGACACCCTGGCGAACAAAACTAATGACTTACATAGGAAATTGGACAACCACCATAAAATTTTGAAGTGGTTTTTATTGAGATAAATATAAATAGAATCCAATCCACTCTCTGTGAGGAATGGAACAATGAAGAGGAAATTATGTGCATGAAAGAGTAGATGATTGTGAGGGAAGAGAGACTAAGCAAGCTAGAAAAGGACATCTAGGAAATAAAAGAAAACATTCAAAAATTGTGAATTTTAGTAAGGCCACCATCACCAACTCACTGAACAACATAAAAGCACTGAATGATAGAGTCAAAAATTACCAAGGGGAACATCTTCTAAGGGGCCTTCAGTGTACACCAAGGGTGGAAAGAAAGTCACAAAATTTCTTATTAGCAATGAAGACATCAATTCTTGTCTACAGGCCCTACAAGATGGATGGGAAGTTGTCATTACTTTAAATGGCCTTTAGTGTGTTGTTTTAGCTCTCTCTTGTTGTTTTTTCTAAGTTGTATGTTTCTAGTTTATCTCTATTGTAGTGTTGTTGTTGCTTTGTTGATGCAAAGCCACCTTTGCTCCTTTTTGTCTTCTTGTTGTAAAAGGTTGGGGCCCTTTCAAAAACACCTTTTACCCTTAATAAAAAAACAAGTTGTGTGTGAGAGAGATTTATTTAACATAAAAAGTTTTTATCATTTCAAAATACCTTTGACTAATTTTTATTTGAGGATAACTCTCTAAAAATTTAGAAAAAAATTGTGTTTGATTCATATCAAAAAAATGCTTTGGATGTGGCTCACGTTTTGAGAACCAATTCTTCTTTTTACAACATATTTTTGATAAATTGATACTCTTGTGTTATTTTTTAAAAATTCTTCAATTAGGGATTTTAAGGCTTCAACTACTAAAGAATGCCCATGGTTCATATTCAGATCCTCAACTCTTTCATGCCTCCCAATGGCTTTCATTAATGTTTTTCTACTTATTTTTAGTGCTTTACTTGTTTTCCTTATTAAGAAAGATTTATATGTTTGATTACTTACTATAGTTGATGTAATTACATGTCATGTAGCACTACTATCTTTGGTGTGTGATGTTAAACCCATTGCTTGATATGCGTTGATTAAATTTTTATAATAGATTTTTTATTAGTATTTAATGTTCTTAGACCAAAAATCTTCATGTTGGGTCTAAACTTAAGATTACTCATCATTTTAATAAACAATTGACATCTTCCCAATTCGTTTAAGTTTTCAAAAAACATTATCCATATTTATTAACATTTCTTTTACAAGTACATTTGAGAATCTTATAAGTGATTGGTTTTAGAATGTTCTCATCAATTTTAATTAAAAACTTGGATTTTTTATGCAAAATTCTAGGAGATATTCTCAATGGTAAACTTGATTCATTATATAAATTTTATTCATTGCATTAAATTTTGTTCATCTTTAAAATTTGGTAAATTTTGTGTGTTTTCAATAGGTTGATTAATTGGTGTAACATCTAAATTTATATTTGAAATTGCATCACCATTGATTGTTTCATTTGTATTAATTCAATCAGTGTTTTAGGATTTTCTACAATATCAAATTAAGATGGCAAAGATGAGGTACCTTCAAATTTAGGCTTCAATTTCTTAATTGCACGAAGTCTTTGCATTTGTTGCCTTTGTTTCTCTAATTTCTTCTCTTTCATGGCTCCAATGGATGCTTCATGATCTAAATGAATTGGAAAAGATGGTATATCTTCATCTATGGAGTTCAATTTCTTTTTTTCACGAAGTTGTATCATATGTTCTCTTTTATTCACATTCTCAACTTCACGCTCCTCGGGTGTTTGAGTTTTTGGTTGTTTCCTTGGCATGATGTTGAATTCTATATCAATCTAACATAATTGGTCAAAATAATAAAATAATGATTGAAAATTTATCAAATTCAAATATAAAACATACAATTAGAATGTTTTATGTCAATGCAAGACAAAAAATTAGTTAGTTTCATCAAACAATGGTTTGAATTCCTCAAAACATGAAAATAATGATTGATAGTATCAAATTCAATTTAAAAACATGCAATTAGAATCTTTTATGTCAATACAAGAAGAAAAAGTGAGACAGTTTAGTCAAACAATGATTTTAATTCCTCAAAAGCATGAAAAGTTTGATTTTATGTTGTAAAACATGGAGTGTATATAAATAGAGCATGTGGATCCAAAATCATGGGTTTTACCTTTTTGCAAATAACTGCTCTATTTTTTTATGTAAACAAAAATGTGTACATGCTATATAGGCAATTTATAATTCATATGTGTTATAACTTGCTTTGGGAAATTCCAACCCTTATGGTTGGAGTTTCCTTGTACATCCAACCCAAAGAGTTGGACCTCAATGTCACATGCCCAAATACATGTTTTGTAGAAAACATAGAAAAATAACTAAATGTCAAGTGTGCTCTCTATCAGGTTTACACATTTTTTGATGTTGATGTGAAAAATGCCATGATGACTTCAAGCTCTCTATTACCTTTCTAACCATGTATTTTTTCTAAAATCCAAAAATATTAAGGTTTTCATATTCAATTTCTTTTGCTAGTGTCTTCCTTTTTTTTCGAAAACCTATGTATAGTATTTTTGGTGTCATTTTTATTCGCTCATCCAAATTTGAAACATACTATATTTTTAGATTATAGACTTTGTTCCATACACATTCAAAAAAATTGATTTCGATTTGTTTTCAAAAAATTAAGGGAGCAACATGCTCAACTTTTTATTTTTCAAGATGTGTCCTATTTGAAAATTAGAAAAAAAAATCATATATTCATTAAAAAATTACCATAAAAATTAGGTATAAACTATGTGATGTTAGCTAAATTTTCACTAAAAAAATTATGAAATACTTTTAAAAAGTCAATATTTTAGGGGGAGCACACTAAATGCAATGTTATATTATTTTGACAAAAACAAGAGACTTTGTGTTCTCCCCATATTTGACCCTCTTAATCTCCACCATTTTTTAAAAAATAGTTGTTTAGAAACTAGATTTTGACTACTACTAATCTTGTCCTTGTCACATCTTCAAATTTTGAGTGTGTTTATCTTGAATTCTTGCCCAAGATTAGTTTTTACCGATTTTAGAAAAAAGTGGCCACTTTTGACCCCTTTTGGTCCCCCATTTCCATGCACATACTCATTTATGGTATTATGGTTCTATTTGAGCATATGTGATGTTTTATTATATTTTAAGGATGCACTTATTACATATTCATGATAAATGCTAGACAATTTGTTTCACATTAAGAAAAAACTAACGTGTACTTTGAGATTACATTGTGGTTTTTCTAATGAAAAAGTAGAGGGGTCATTACATGTAGTATCAAAGTCTATATTCATAAACTAGGTCTTCTATGTCTTCTACAACTCACACTAACATAGAATATGAACACGTGCATTTACTTTGTAGTAATAAATTTTGGAACTTCTTTGATCATATGTATAAATAATTATTTTCTACCAAGATAGTGATGACTAGAACTAGGTCAAGGGATAGGAGAGTTGAAATTGACACAAATAGCAAATAATTTGAATCTAATATAGATTAATATCAAATGGACGAAATTATAAAAATGTTAAATGAGAAAAAGATAGGATGATAACTGTGGAATTAACACAAATGGAAATGATGGTTGTCATATTTTGAAAGAATTTTGTACACAACATGAGAATAATGTGTTAGTGTAGGTTTCTTCTTTCCATTATGTTAGGGGATATTTCTTTTTCCCTTCACATTATTAAGCTTGCTTAGGTTATATTAGACTTGGTTATTATGAGGCCATATCACTAAATCCATCAGTTACATGTGTCACTCTCACCCACACATGGGTAGTTGAGTTTCACACCTTCTTTTGAATTTTTATGTCACCTCTCATAACCATTTGTTTATTTTTATCTAAGCAGGTATAACCATGTATTTTGGCTTTTTATCAAGTAGGTAAGACTCTCGTCTATTTTGGGTAGTTGGAGTTATTACACCTCTTGGATGTAATTGCCCATTATTTGCTATATATACAGCTCTCCTCTCCCCTCTCGGGTAGTTACTGAGAGTAATGTGAGTATTCTCAAAATTCTCTTGCAGTTGTCTCTTGTTTTCTCTCTTTCACAATATACTCTTGAGTCTGCTATTTTGATGTTTGATCATATGTCGATTGGAGTGTGTTTGATCTACAACAAACAATAGATCTTGGCTTTGATTCTTGCTTCTCGTAGAATCTAACATAATGATGAAAATCAAGAGATACCACACCTCAAGAACATGAGGAAGAAATATCTCATATGGAATCTAGGTTAGCCTTAAATAGTGCAAGGGTAAATAAATCTAATTAAACAACCCATGAGCTTAATTAGGATTTGAAAAAGGTAACACCTTTAAAATTTAATGATACATAATTGGGAGATAAGGCCAAGTAATGGCTTATAAAAATGGAAAAGTAGTTTGAGCTTGGAGATTATTCTAAATTAATTAATGCATTGTGGGGAGCCTACCAATTCATACAAGAAGTTGTTTCTATTGATGAAAGCTTTGACACACTAACACAATTATATGAGGATGCTCTCTTGAAAGGAAATGAATTTCTACAAGGCTTTCATTCCCTAGTATATGAGCTACATATTTTTCACTCAGATGTAATCTGAAAGCTTCACAAGAGGATAGTGGTGACTAAGGACTAAATCTAAAGATACTCAATTTTATAAAATCTAGCTTTTTCAGAATTTAATTCCAATGCTCATTAGAAAATATGATATTTTTATATCTAAAATACATATAATAAGCAAACACTTCAATCAATTTTCAATGTGCTCAAAATAACTTTGACACAAAAGAAATATCTAAATCTGTTGCTAATCTAATCTTAAACTAAGTAGTTTAAAAAAGATCAAATATTCAAAGAGATAGAGAAAGAGATGAGAGATGAGCTTGTTTATCTAAAGTTCAAACATTGGTTTCCAAGTTTCCTAAATGTATTAAGCAATCAATAAAAACTATTAAAGCAACAATTAGTAATTCATAACTTGATTACTCCAATAATGTGATCTTCCAAGAAATAAAATCAAGCGATACACATGCAGCAAGATGAACATCATAAACCATGTACAGATCATCAATGACATACCTTACCCTCATAATACTTAAGATAAAAATTTGATTTGACTCAAATATTCACTAACTAAGATAAACTCATATAAAATATAGTATAGCAACTCCTAAATTCATAAAGCTCAAATTCAAAATAGAAAAAGGGATAAACTAATATTGTTATGATCAAAGATAAAAAAAATCTACAATATTTTACAATATAAATTATCTAGGTATATATAGTTTCTTGGTTCCAATTGATAACAGGGATTTGATATTGAGGTTTCAAACCAACTTTTCCAAGTTGTTACAATAATTCAATTCATTGCATTTCCAAAGTAAAAAATATTAAAAAATTTACAGTTCCCTAGAATAGACTCTATTTAATCAATGGTTGATAATCTAGTTTCATTTAGGGATAAGTGCCATCAACAAGAAAATTATTCTGAAGTGACATCCAGCTCAATCTACTAGCAATAGTCTTGCAATGAATGAACAAGTAACTTATCAAATTCCAAAAAGAAAAGATTAAACAATAATTTATTTTTGTTTCCCATGGTATCTTTTAAAGATCAAAATTATTAAATAAAATATAGCTGATCATACATGAATTTATTTCAAATGATTTTAATACCACTTGCAATTTGATTAGTAATCATATAGATACATCAAGTCCACTCATTGTTGTATACTTCTCTTTGATTTAGTCAAAAAATGGTAATTTGGATGTTAATTTGTCTCTCAAGTAGATTCTCCTATATTAGGTTCACTTATTGAGTTTCTTAATGAAAATAGGTGTTCTAATCTTGCTTTGGGGTGATCTTATATGTCAAGATAATCTTTAGGATCAAATTTAATTTCAAGTTATATACTTTAGTCTAACAAGAAAAAGAGTGGCACTTCACAATCCACGCTCATAATGTCATAGAGTAAAATCCTCTGATGTTAATATTGGCATTGAATTTATCTTGCAAATGATATTATGTGTAAGTTCAATGAAATAACAAGTGACAACAGACCTATCATATTTAGGATAACATTAAATGTTTATAATTAGGAGATTTCAATTGGGTAGGATCTAAAAAAAATCAATCGCCATTAATGGATCTATAAAATTAAAGTTGTGTACTTCTTGTTCAATATCTCCCAAAGAGACTGACTTGTTGCTTAAGTACTTTTAAAACTGAATGCCACCCACTAGCAAGTTCGCTTCTAATTGGCTAGTTGGGATGACATATCTAAACAATAGGATTTACTTTATCTCAAAATCATACGTCACGTGAGCAGATAGGCCAAATATGGCACAAGGACTTAGGGACATGAGAAAATATAAGTCACATAAGTGCGGGGAAATAAAGGATGTATCAACAAATGAACACCCCACTAACTACCAAATTTCCAAATTTTCATCATAGTGGGATGTGGGAAATCTTGAATATTCATTTCTTGGTGACGAATAGTTAAATGACATTTGTCATTCATCTACACATCAACTTCCCAAGTTTCTTAAGAATGACTTTTGAGCAAATATGTTAAGTGAGATTATGCAATTAGAAGAACAATTATCCATAAGAAAAACTAGGCTATGTGGCATTATCTTAGGGACAAAAACTAAACAAATGCAAAACATTAAAATAGGTTAAAATCCATTTCAACTTCGGGATAGCATGTAACAAACTCACTAGGAGAAAGGCATGATGAGTAAAGAAAATAAACTAATTTTGGGTCTAGATAAGCTCAAGAGAGAAAAAGTAGAAAATATTCTTAGAAAACTCTTCTAAGAAATGGAGTCCATGAATTACGTAACCGAGTCAAACGAACTTGAAGATTGAGGCTTAAAGAAACTAGACTCAAAAGGAATTTAAAAGTCAAACTAATTTTGGGTTCACAAAGGAGAAAGGTTAAGAAATATTCTCAAAAAAATTCATGTAAAGCATAAGCGGATGTGAAAAACTGAAGTCACACACAAATCAAAATTTAGATTGAGAAGATTCTAGATAAACAAAGACAAATGGAGAGAAATAAATAAAGTAGGAGATAAAATCAAACATGCCAAAGCTAGAAATCTATTTCAAAAGGGTGTTAATGTTTTGAAATGAAATGGGGTGTTTTTAGTTGTACAATAGCTTCTTAGTGGCATAATCAAAAAGTAGAATAGAGAATAATTAAGAATAATATTTTTGGGGATTTATTTATTTCATTATTTCACAAGAGGTGGCTACTTCAATTGTATTTTGATGAGAAAATGGTATAATTTTATGATTTGAAACTGTAGCATAGAAAATTGCATACCTTTGCAATTTCACATTATATTTTGGGTTTGCTTGAATGTCATGTTTTAGGGATTATTTTAGCCTAGCCTTAGCCTTTTCCTTCACCAAGTTGCCAAATTTTCTATCAAATTCTAATTCTTCTCATTGTGTTGGGAACACGTGTTGAATTTTGTGCAATTTCTATAGGACACTAGCGCTATGCGCAGATGTCTGCGTGATGCGCTAGCGTCCTGAGAATCCCAAAATTTAAAAATGTTGATTTCCCGTTCATCCACCTGTTGTCCCCTGCTGTAACACTTGGTCATCAGACAAATGCTTCCAACATTTGAATCTGACCCTTCATCTTCCCTCAAACCCTTATGCAAAACTAATTTTTGGATAAATCTCTCATGCTCTCCCAATCTATCCCTCTTGGCTATGCTTGGTTGCACTTACCTCCATTATTGAGCTTGTTGAAGCTACATGTTGTTGAAACAACACTATTAGTGGAAGCGCCCTCAAGGATTCACGTTGCTACACTTTGGTTGACTCCTCCAAAGAGCTCACTTTCCTTCTACATTATGCTGGTAACATTGTTTTTGTTCTTGTCTTAAATAATATTGTTGCAACTTCCTTATCATATTTCTTGTTTATCTACATTGGCAAATCTTGGTATAGACCATCACCTTACTTGTCTTTCGTACACTAGGGTGTTTCCCTGTAGACCAAGGATAATGCTCTTAGTTTTATTTTGTTGTCACTACTCTTAATTCTTAGATGCACATAGGATAGGAGCACACACTACTTTCTATTTTTTTCTATCAATTGGTTGATGTGGAGGTTGAAAGACCAAAACAAGGGTTTGACTAAGGCAAGCCCCCAAACAACCCCAAACATTTTTCTCATTTAGTGTTGTGTAGGTTGTGGAGAAAGAATCAATTGCACGGAGGTTTTCTAGTATTCTTCCCTTATCTTATCCACTATTTTATTTCATTTGATTTATTGAGTTTATCTTTGTCATTTCCATTTCGGTATTATCTAGTACCTTTTTGTTGTTTTCCTGTGTTCTGGTTTTGCTGACTAGGTAAGTTGTTGGGTGGATTTTTGTGTATTCTAGAAGCATTTTACATTTTTGGGTCGTATAGATGATAGTGCTTAGCACGAATGTCCATGCGATGCACTGGCGTCCTTGATAGTGAGCTTCTCCTTTCGGTGCCAGGTTCCTCTCTTCACCCTCTTTTCAACTCTAAATTTCATTTTTGAAAATTAGTTTCCAGTTTCTATAAATTTGCAATTTCTATTTGAGCACCTTGTAATGCAATGCAAAAAGTGATTTTATCACTTTTTCATTATTACAAAAAGTGATTTTATCACTTTTTCATTATTACAAAAACAAGGCTCCTTAATAATACAATTGTTAGGATAGTGTGATATTTAATTGCAATCCTAATGTATTATTTTATTCATCTCCAAAAATATTGGAATGGGTCCCATGTTGTTGAGATATTATTGTTTTATTATTCTCCATGCTTGGAATATCAGTTGTAATGGCATTCATGAAGGAGCTGGAGATGGCAATGATGGTTACAATTGTCATTTTTAAGTTATTCCTCAACTTAGGTGCTAGAATGGAGTTATGGAGCATCTTGCATTATTAGTTGGATCCACATGCATGCATGCAGGTGAATTTAGATGCCTACCTTGTGATGTATGCCATTATGGAGGAGTTACAACTCAAAGATGCCATCTATTATTATCTAGGAGTTAAATATTTACTATATTTGACATGTTGGGAGTTACATTTACTAATCTTGGAAGATCCTCTTCATTTTGGCATGGAATTTTTTGCATTTTACCATGGGTTTGATGGTAATTTTTTTGGGAAACCATTTGTGCTATTCCTCTCCCATTTCTTTATAAATTAGAGGCATGAGATAGTGGTTTATGAGTTATTTTTATTACATAGGTGTTGTCAGAATGTTGTTAGATTGAAGGGATTTAGAGTGTTGCATATGTGTTCTACTTGAAGATTAATGCATTCTTGAGCCTCTTTGATGGAAGATTTTCCAAAAGGGTTTCTCCATGTGCATTCGGTGTTATGTATTACAACTTTATGGTTTGCTATTTTTTCTACTTGCTAATTTTATGCTTACACTTAATCTTTTATGGGTAATCCAATGTTGCATAACTAAAATCAAATTTGCATACTTTGGAAAATTTTCATTGTAATCTTTCTTCACATTGTTAATAACATCTTGTATCAAAGCTTGGTTCTATGTAGAGGGGGATGTCTTTCTAGAAGTGTTGAAGATTCATTGGTTGCAATGGGAGCTTTTGTTTTAAGTGATTTTATAGATTTGTGAAAGATTAGAAACCATAGCCTCTACCTCTCGTTCAAAAATTAAAAAATTTAGTGCCACTAGGTACAAGTTATAGAAGCTCAAGATGGAAGATCTCCTTGAAGAAAGAGATCAATGGAAAGCTATTGAAAAAGATACAAAGCTGTCTAAAATATCTAATGAAGATTGATTAAAGTTGGACAAAAAGGCATCAGGAACCATTTGGTTATGTCTTGTGGATTCCATTCTCTTGAATGTCTCTAAGAAGACTATTAAATACAAGTTATAGAAGAGGATAGGTGATATTTATCAAACTAAAATTATAACAAATAAATTGCATCTCAAAACATGGTTACTGTTGATGATTGTTTTTACACATTCATAACAAAAGTTAAAATTGACAAAATGAACCTAAACTGTCTTGAAAGATATGAAGAAATCACTTAAGAGTTCTTAATCCCAAGTTTCTGTATGGTCAAGACTTGACCTTGTGGACAATTTAGCAGGTTGATGTGAAACTGTAATATTGAAGGTGCCTTACTTGATTTAAGATAATCTGCAACTTACTGGACTCAAATTATTCGAATTGTTACAAACATAGACAAATTATTCATTCCTTTGCATGAACTTACTACTGTATCACAAAGCCTTGTATGATTTATAGTGAAACAAGCTTTGCCTTTCAATTTAATATGAAAATTGTTAGATATTAACATAATTCTTCCTACTTCTTTCAAATGTAAGACAATTTTCTTTAAGATTTCTGCGTTTAAGCTAATTATTTCAAATGTTTGGGGAAAAGTTAGAGAAAATCATTTCACTATAGGATCTAAATGTTCTGTTACTCACGTCTTTAAGAGATACAGCAAATTAATCAAATCAACACTAAATCTTTAAATGCAAAGTTCTGAGTATTTTCACGAACACACATCAAAGATTGCAAGCTCTCAAAGGATAATACTTCAAATACCAATAAGAGTTAGAAAACACTCTATAGTAGACGCAGAATTCCAAGTTTACTTGTATTTAAAGCACACAGTCATATAAAATTTACAATGTATGAATGACCTTTTGTTTCATTAATCAAATTGCCAAAGAACTTACAGACATTTTTACAGAGATAGTAAGGAAACCAGACATTCTGTGCATTCCTTAGTGTAGACATAGGCGAACTCCTCCTCTAAACTAAAGAAATACTTCTCTACTCAAATGTTCAAACAAATTACAAGTGAAAGCTACAACTCAAAATCCATGTGTAAATAATATACAAGTAGCAGAGCTTCTTATATAGAATTTGAAGCTTCATACTGCTACGGCTACAAAACCCAATCTACGGTCAGTATTCATACTTTCTTAATCAAGGGTGTACATTTGTTCCTAACCGTTTCTCAAAATATCTTTATGGTATCTTTTCTGCCTCAAAGGATGCCATTAGAATCTTTTCAAAATAGGATTCCCCTCCTTTGACTTCTTTTCTGTTGACCTTGCTCGATGATACCCTTCAACTGACTATTTTATTAGTATTGTTGTCCCTTTTATATTTTCCTACTCCTTCAGATATGTTTTGAAATTATTTGTTACACCTTCTATGAAGGTGCGACTTCCCCCTAGACTCCTTGTCCATATATATTCTTGCATTGTGACCCCTTCTTTCAATTTCTTTTCTTCTTTACCTAAACCTTCACTCTTCTTCTTATATTTCCTCATCTTGGCACTTGCCTCCATTATTGAATCAATCATTTGTTTACTTAAATACGCCTCTAGATTTTCCATACATGGTGAAAAGATGGCCCTGAATTCTTTTAATGCCCTTTGGAGTTCATATGTTGGTATATCCATACACTCATGGTCTATGAGCCTTTCAACAATCCTCTTGTGCAACCTGATCATGATGTCTGCTTTTTCCTCCAAACCCTGAGTGGCTATGATGCACCTTCTGAGATTATCATCTTCAAATCTTAACTCCAACCTGGCATGTGGCAATTGATTTGCCATCGAAGGAGTAATGACTCCTTCATTTACTAATTCATCTACTCTCTCTTTAATTTCTTCCAGCTGTTCTAATTCAAACTTGCACTCTTCTTTCTAAACTAACCATTATATATAAGTACATTGCATTTATTCTTTTCTGTTGCAGCCAACTCCCATCCTGTCACTACTTGTTTGATCACTTCTTCTCCTTCTTGTATGAATGCCCTGAACCACTCCTCAAAAATATTGGCCTTAAGCCTCTTATTTTCCATATCTTTCACTTCATCATTTGACAATACTGCTATTTCACTGGGCAACTCGGGTATTGTAGTATTGGGATCAAATATCCCTCTAATGAATTGCTATAACTGGACAATGTGTCCTTTCAGATATTCATGTTTATCCTTGTCTCTCTTTAACATCTCTGTTGTAACTTGGTGCATATCTTCCACCTCACTTATGTGTTGCTCCCTTGTTGTGTGTCCTAGGTCAAAATTAAGTATCTTATAGTCATCTACTGTTATTTCTCCTTTATCTTTTTCTTTCTGTGGTATGGCCAAGTTCAGTGTTCTGGATCCATCTGGACCCCTTTGTATTGCTGACATGGTTCTGGCCTTCCTCTTTTCTTTTCTTGGTGTTGCATTGCCTAATAGACTTTTGATATCTATAGATACTAACTGTACCTCCACCTTTTCTCTCCTTATTTCTGCACCCAACCAGGCCGGAGCCTCTTTTGTGCTTTTAGTAGCCTTTTCTTCATTGATTACCTCTTCTTGAGGCCTTTCTACTTCTCCTTGTTCTTGTTGCTGTTGTTGTTGTTCTTGTTGCTATGGAGGTTCTTGTTGCTGTGGAGGAGGCTGATGTTGAAGGGGTGGCTCCTGTACCATTGGATCATTTTGCCATTTAGATTCGCCCTCATTATCCTCTTCTTCAATTTCGGTATCTCCTCCATCTTCATCTTCTTCTTCTGGACCTTCTTTTCTTGATGAGTCCTTTTCTTGATCTTCCTCTTTATTTTCTTGTTCCTTATTTGCCATGTCTTTATCCTCTGTTTGCTTTTCAAATTTATCTACATCAATATTCTCTGTATGCTCTTGGCTTTTAGGTTTATTTGTTGTTTCCTCTACTATTTCACCTTCCTTTTGTACCTTTTCAGGCATGTCAACTTGCTCTGCATGTGAAGGTGAACCTACTATCTTATCAGATTCTTTTGTCTCTTTTCCCTATTCATCTTTGCTTTCTACATTCCTTTCTTCTTCACTTTGTTCCCCATACATGTTCAGAATATTCAACACATCCACAGCAGAAGTACCAGCTCTTGTTTCTTCTTTAGTTTGAGCAGGTGTTTCTTTCATTGTTCCTTCAGGTGCATCCTCTTTTTTAGATTCTTCTATTTGATGTGCTATATCTTGCACATCCCTTATTATTTCTGGAGATACCAATGTACCAAATGGATCTACTGCCCCTGATTCTTCTTGTATATTTTCTTGTTTAGACACTGGACCTTGTTCAACTTTCATATCATCTTGAGTGTCTTGCTCTTCTTCTTCACTTAAATATTCACTGGATTCTTCTTCTTCCATGCCAACTTCTTTTCTTGTCCCTAAATCCATTTCTCTGACTTCACTTCTACTGCTGTCATCTTCAATGTTGACAGTCTCAGTAGCTTGTTTGGCTTCATGCATTTTTGACCCATGCAGCATTTCTTCAGCCAATTTTGTTTTTACCTTAGCATATGCTTGTCTTTTCTCTGCTGAGGTAGATGCACCAGATATGCTACTTAATTTAGCACCTACCTGTTGTGCTCCTATAACTTCACTCTATTTTGAAGTTTCCCCTTTGGATATGTCTATTAGTATTGCCTTCATAACCTTCTGCCCTGTTGACTCTTTAGCAGCCTGTGCTTGCTCTATACTGGTATCATGACTCAATGACTTTGCTTCTACAAATGTGCCTGATGATATTGCTATTGTCACCCCTATTGCATAAGGATCTATTAATGTATCATTTTTGTCTTTCTCAACAATCTTTGCTTCTACAATCTTCCTTTTCTTTTCATAAAAGCACTGGAGATCATCTTGATGCTCCCTCACTCTCTTTTTGCCTTTCTTTGGATATGTAAGCTCAATTCCCTTAGCCTTAAGCTCCTCACTTCTATCCTTCAACCATGTCTTGGAGAATAAAATAACAAGTGTGGACAATGTGTCCAAAGATGTAATCCATGGTTGCGACCAATCAGGCTCTCCAATGGGAGCAAGCCTGGCACTTTCATAACTATGATGTAACAATTTGCCATCATCCTCAACTTCTAGGGGGACATAAATGTCTCTCATGGACCTCATTTGCTCCACTGTCAGTCTTTTGTGAGCTCTTTTTCTTACTTCTCTATCATTCTCACAATCTAACCAGAAATCCTCAATGTGTACTTGATGTTTAAATTTAGAATCGATAGTATATTGGATCCTATGAAAAGGATCAAATCTTCTTGCTAACTCAAATTCTTGAAACCCATAAAACCTTAACTCCCTCTCTGAGTAACCAACCACTTCTTCGCTGGAATAGGTATATCTACTAATTGACCAAGGGAGCTTAAGATTTCCCCTACTATACTTCTTTTTGTACATTCTGAAGGCATTCAAGTTTTGTCTTGAGAACTCTAGAACAATCAACTTGTTAGAAGGATACCTAGGTAGCATGAAAGGTCTTCCTTCAAAGCCCTCAGTTCTGATATAAGTAAAGTTCTAGAATTGAATGTACCATGAACTGTGCAAACCAATTGTATCCTCTGCATCTTTAGACAATCTCTTATCTGGCTCTTCTCTTAAAATTCTGACCATGTATGTATAAAATACATCATTCACTAAAGCATACTTTCTTAATGCATTTTCCTCTTGTAAATCAGGATAATGTTCATATACAAGCTTTTGATCTAGGTCATTTCCTAGGGTTCCAACTCTGTCAATCCCATGTATGTATGGTTGAACCATTGCTGCACATGAATATAATACATACGAGGACAAATAGAAAGGCATCAGTTTTTATTTTCTTGACATTGCCTGCCTCCATATGGCTGTGCTAATAGCCTTAGCCCAGTGATTTTGTCCTTGTTCCTTCTTTGCCTCCCTCATGAATTGTATAACAGTGAACATACAAGGCTCACACTTAGTGCCATCCCTCAATCCCACCAATCTGCTTAACATTGTAATCATCAAATATATCTCTTCCTTAAAGTATATTCTTTGCAGAACCTTATGTACTCTTGCCATAGCCTTGGGCTTATTTTCTGCACTATACCAACTATAGAAGATCTTGCTTCTACAATCCTTCTCATTATCAATGAAATCTTCATTGTACTGGTCAATATCTATATCTACCATTTTTTCATGTATCTCTAGACCAAATGTTCTTGCAATCCCCTCTATAGATAAGTCTGCAATGACCCTATCATGGAACATTACTTTTCTGGTAACTAGATCATATAAATATATGCAATCCAGACATAGGTCCTTAGCTTCCATAGATAACAGGAAACCTGCGGGTCTGTATAATAAACTTTCCCATATACACCTCATGTCAAGTGTAGCATCGGCTATTGTGATCTTTTGCAAAACATCATCCACGTCATAATTCCCTCTATTGGTGTCCGTCCCCACTCTGCTTGTGCCAAGCAATGAGTGGTACCCTCTGTATATTGGCAACTCCTTTTCAGTTTCTTTACGGGGTTTTCTTTCCCTTTTAATCTTTTCTTCACCCCCTGTATCCACCTTTTTCTGCTTTGGGGCCATCCTGTAAAAAATGCATTCTTTAACTTGTTGTTTTACTTTCTTACCTAGGGTTTTACTATGAATTTTCTTTTTTTTTACATTTACCCTAACCCCCCGTTTGTCTTTTCCAATTTTTTTTTTCGCATTATTTAACCCAAACCAGCTAACTAACAATCAAACACAGTAATTTAACGCTTGCTTATATTTCAAAATGAAATTACTGAAATTCACTTTGCATTTTAATTAACTGAACTGTAATGGCATTTAAGATAAATACCTGTATCTTTTGACAGCTCAACCTTACAACGTTGACTTACTTTACCGTTTTCTACTCTATTCCAGCTTTTGGAATTCTGTCCCGCGATGAATTTTCGTTCAATTTTCGCAGCAATTCCTCTTTCTGTAATTTTAATCTTAACAATGCAAATCTGAAAGAAAAACAACTTTTAATTTACCCTAACCCGTTAAATTTTACCATTTTCAGTGTTAGTTGAACAGCATTAATTGCAGCAATTAATGCACCTACGGCTTCGGCTTCGACTTCTTATTTCAACGTTTTATTTTAAACCTTCTATCCGTTAGTTTACTTTATGCATGCATCGCATTTTCTTGTATCTCTCCTTGTATATTATTTCTTGTATGTCCATTTGCATCTTTCAATATACAAGCCTACATCCAACGTGTTATAAACAATGTTATCCCTTTTCCTTTATATCCGCCCTTGTATCTTTTGTTTGTATATCGTAATGTATGTAAAATAGATACAAGCGCACATACATGCAACCCATACAACCCCTTTTTACCTTTTATCTCTCCGGTGATGTTCTTCATTTCTTTGTATATCAGGATTGTATATCGTTAACATACAATCGCCCAAACATACAAAGCCTTATCTTTATTTAACTTCTTTTTGAAATCCGTCTTGTATTGCGGCTCCTTGCATCTTTGCTTGTATATCCGTCTGTTTGTGCAATATACAACACCGAGATACCACCTGTGGGACCCACTTTACCTTCCCACTTGTATCTCGACGAAACAACAACACTTGTATCTACTCTTAGATACAAGCCTCCATACATGCAAATTCTTTTGTATAATCATCACGGACTCTTCATCTTTTCTTAACCATATTGCATAACCCTTCGGATCCACACATGTATATAAAGTGAATGCATCTTTTCAATATACATTAAGGTACGATGCATCATTTACATCTGATTTAATTACGTTTTGACATCCGCATTGTATGTATACCGAAATTGGCAAACCCGAAGTATGCAATATACAAACAATGAAACATACCTTAATAAAACCAAATTTCATTTCTCGCTTTGGGTCCACAATATGTATATCACATTGTATATTGCCTTGTATCTTTCTTTTCAACAATCATACAACTCAAGATACAATGCGGACTTAACTAATTATCCACTCTACTTCCAAATCACATCAAGTCTGACTTGTATGCAAAGAATAAAACACTAACCACATGCATACAAAATACCACGATTGATGAACCCGACCACTCCATGTGACTAATACAACGACTCCACATACAAACGACCTTGTTCATGCAACATACAAAACCCTTCTATAATGCATTTTACCAAAAACATGCATATCTTGCAGAATATTGGGAATTTTAAGATGTTTCAAAAAGCAACCCTTATTCATTTTTGACAAAGAATTTGCCTCTATTCTACTCTGGTATTTAATGCTAATTTTTTCAATTTTTAACACGATTTGTAACCTTTACCTCTTTTCCCTTTACCACCAAGCAGACCCACACACAAGCAAAACCACAGCCACAGTAGGGGTCCTCATTTTTCTAAGAAGTAAAATGGAGTGTGTTGTGAGCATCACAACAGTTACATTCTTTGAAAATGAAAGATGGTGATTCAATTGCAAATCATTTAAATACTTTTAACTTAATTTTGAGTCAACTAGTTTTTTGTAGATGTTAATATGGAAGAAGAAGATAAATGTATTTTACTACTTTGTTCTTTACATGAACCTTGGGAAATTTTAATTATTTTCATTAGTGGTGGTGGTACAGAGTGAAAGATAGATGGTCTCACTACTACTTTGCTTTCAGAGGATATGAGAATAAAATTTGTGAATGATGGCTTGAAGGATTGCTTGCATGTTTTGGGAAGGCCCAAGGCTAAATGTGGGTCTAATGCAAATAGGAAGAAATCAAAAGATAGATCCAAATCAAGAGGTTGATCCAAAAATTAGGGAAGAGCAAAGCAAAGCACGTTGGAACTATGGGAAAAGAGGGCATGTAAATAAGGAATACAAAAACAAAAAGAAATCTTTTGATTCCTCCATAGAAAAATATTCTAATGACAGTGATAGTGGTGCATTATTTATTTTTACTAACACTATTAGTGATGATGCTTGGCACATTGATTCAAGTTTCTCCTAACATATGACTCCCCATAAGGAGTGATTTTCATCTTACAAGGTTTATGAAGGAGGAGAATCTTTCCTTAGTGACAACACTACCCATCAAATTATTGATAAGGGAAAGGTACAGTTATGTTTCAATGATGAGGATTAAATCTCTTGATATTTTTTTGCACATTCCAAGACTTGAGAAACTTTTTGTATCCAAGATGAATAATTCTAAAATGTAAATGACATTTAACAAGTTTGGTTATAGGTTGGTGAGAGTAAGTTTGGTGGTAGCTAAAGGATGTCACATTGGGACTTAATGTTCCTTGCATACATGCCCCATTTTGATTCAAAATGTGGACCCCTCCTTTTGTCTTTCCTATCTAACTTGAGTCTAAATTCTGGCCTCTCAGCTCAAGGAGTGATCTCATCAAGTACTTTGAATGGTTATTATCATGTTTTCCTGATTATGGACCTTTTGGAATGAATTTTGGGTTAGTTTGCCTCTAGAAATAATCTCATTTGATCTCTCTAAGAAGTTGTAGAGTTTTCATAGGGTCCTAGATGTGGAGTTCCAAGCCAAGTTTGGATATTCTAGCTACGGTGTATTTTGGTCCTTCTAGACCTTTCCCCACAAAACAAATTGAAGTCCTTTAGTACAAATTGTAAAATTATATGAAGTTGAAGCATTTGCAGGCTTTCGTAGTATATCCAGACCTATACCCAACTCTCGATTATCCTATCCGAACTCAAAGTCCCACAAACACAATATTCCTTGTCAAATGCAGTGCTTTGTTGATATCCCGAAGGGTTGTCTTTTCCTGCAATATTTCAAATTATTGGTATGATGGGTAAAATGGATAATCAAACTGAATAATAAAAACCCAAAAACATCAATGAAATGTGCAAGTAAAGAAGATTTTAAAATAAGAAGAAATGATACTCACAACCTTTTTACCTTGCGATTTCCATTGTTCGCCTATTCCCGTTTGATCTTCAGTGATGAATGTGGCCCTCAGGAAGCTTGCTTCCTTGCTTCAATTCCTCGAGATGGCAAAAGAGAAATGGCTTGGATATTTATTGTGTAGAAGATAAGCTTCAAACACAATGTGAAATGGATGATAGATGGTATGAGAGTGGGGGTGCCAATGACGCGCTATGGATTCTGCAGCATAAGTTTACTTGAAAGCTTAATATCTGAAATGGAAGGATAGAGGAGTATTTATAGGATTGTGTGAGAGAAGATCAATGGTGTAGATGAAATTAGAAGATCAATGGTAGAGGATGTTCGAGAGAACGTGCGCGAATTGAAGAAGGACATGTGTCATTCAAAAAGATGTTTTGTTGAGTTAATTGCTTTCTTGATGAAGATGATTTTTTATTTCTTAAATTAGAATATATTTTTCTAATTTAAGAGTTTTATTGATAGCTTTAAGTCAGTTAACTCAGCTTTTGCTTTTACATGACAAGAAGAATTTATTTTTAGAAGATTTTGAAGATTTTTTAGAAGATAAGAAAGCGTAATTAAATAAATAAATTTATTTAATTATTTGCACATGATTTGGAAGAATAAATAAAATATTTAATTATATTTTATTTTTTGGAGATTTAAAATTTAAATAAATTTGCGATTTATTTAAATTTGGAAGAATGAATGATTTAATTAAATAATTAAAATTATTTAATTATTAGAAGAATAAAGTTGATACTGATGGAATTAATTAAATAAATGTAACTTATTCAATTAATGGGAGAAAATGAATCAAATAAATAAATTGATTTATTTATTTATTGATAGAGGAATATTGAGATGAAATAAATATTTAAAATATTTATTTAGGTAGAGTCATGTCATTTTTAGGTGTATACATTTTGCCCCTCTTTGATGCAATGTGTTTTATCACGTTGTTTCAAAGAATAAGAATTTTTGACAATGATACATGCTCCAGCTTGGCCTAGGTACAAGTTTAACGACAGGATGCCCCCTCGGGAGATTGGATGGGAAGAAGGCAAAAGGCGTGAGATGGACAATCTCATGAAGAAGAAGGTGGAAAGTGGGTTAGGATGGAGAAAAATAGGACATGGTTCGGAGGAACAGATATGGGAAGTGGTCACAGTTGTCACACAGTCAGCTATGGTTCACTTGCTATATATAGGAGCTGGGTCCATAAGTTCTATTCATTTGCACACTTGTCCTTAGTTAATTGGTCTTGGAGAGCTTAGGAGTGTAGAGGAGCTAGAGTAGTCGTCAAAGATATGGATATTCTGCGCAAGGAGCACCAGTTTGAGCAATTTTGACAGTTCGATCGGCCACCCGAGGCAGGACCACTGGTATGTAGTTCGTCAAATCTCACTAAAAGTCATTTATTAGGCCAATAAATGCTTAGGAAAAAAAGCTAAGACAGATACATCAAACTGCAGTTCGGCACATATGTGCTCTAAAATGGCGCATATGCTATGAGGTTGTGCATCTAAGTGATCTTATGGCGCATATGATAATGTGTGCATATGATATATGTGCGCATATGGGATAGGAGTTAGCGCATCCATTGTGGAACTGCGCATGTGACACAATAAGCGGTGCATGTGCTAGAACGGTGCATACACGTCAAGGAGTGGCACATTCACGGTGAAGCGGCGCATCTGATATGAGTCGGCACATTTGCCACCTAGTTTGGCACATTTGCACTACAATAGTCAGTTGACTTAACGAAATTAACCCAATTGGCACCTTGATTGATGCATCAATTGATAAGCAATCTCCGAGATTGCCAAGAATCTAGTCAAGAGATGATATGTTGTTTTTGATTAATTTAATATGTTAAGTCAATGATAGGATAGTTTGATTGCTTTGAGTAGGTTTTCTTGGATATGGATTTATTTGACGCTATGCTTTGTCTGATTGGAGGAGGATATCTGGGATACCCTGATGTCACGAGAGCAGTTCCCTTTGCCGCTGTTGCAGCAGTATATGTTGACAGAGATGGACCGCGAGGCTCTTGGTGCCATGGGTCTGCATTATATTTATTTCATGCCTGAGGTTCGCGCGAACCGTGATTTGCTGATTATAGTGGTGGAGCGATTCCACAGTAAGGATGGGACTTTCCATCTACCGACCGGGGAGATGACGATCACTCTGGAGGACGTGTACAGGATTCTGCACCTCCCTATTCAGGGAGAGTTGGTAGAGTATGATCCACAGCATGACGTTGGATTGGCTGAGTGCATATGGGTGTTTGATGACCCAGAGTTGGTTGAGCAGGTGATTTTGTGGCAGGACATTCATGACTGCTATGACTACTTCCTGAGTATAGTGGCGGGACTGATCGGTGGCGTAGTATGCCCCGATAGGAGGTCACACGGGTTCCCGATTGGATGGGGGAGGGTGTTGGAGAGCATGATTACTGATGGGACTCAGTATGCATGGGGTGTGTGCATGCTAGCACACTTGTACAGGGATATGCACCAGGTTGTGTACCATAGACGGCCCAGTTTGTCAGCAGGTGTGTCTCTTTTGCATTTTTGGTTATGGGAGCACATAGCTATCACGTAGCCGATATGTCTTTTTCACAGGTAGAGAGGTGAACCCTACAGCTATGGATATGCAAGCGTGATTTCCCAGCACAAGCTGGGAAAGCTCGAGTATTGGAGACATGTGTTGGATAATGTGGATCTAGTTATCTGGCGCCCATACCTAGACTGCAAGGTATGGGAGGATGAGGCTAACGAGTTGCCATATTATTTCCAGACTCAATGGCCCATTGGCAGGATGAGGTACATATTAGAGTGGCAGATTGTCAGTAGAGTATAGAGGCAGTTTGGCAGAGTGCAAGGCAGGCCACAGGGGCAGGCGCGATTCGCGAGGACCCATGCAGAGAGATTTAGGTGGGGTCCCGTGGCATCGTATGAGGAGGCCTTGGTAGACTTTTGTCAGATCCCCTATGCAGCTTGGCCTATGAGGAGGGAGATAGTGGATGTGGGCATGACGCCAAATTATGAGGAGTGGTTCACGGCTCATCCCTTTCCCAGATATTCAGGACCTAGAGAGTAGGCTCCTCGTATAGACGAGGAGGATTCAGATGATGAGGTGGAGCTGGCATGATGAGGAGACAGAGGAGGGGGAGAGGAGGTCAAGGAGATGATGGTGGAGATGGAGGAGGAGGAGGAGATGGAGGAGATGGAGGAGGAGGTGGTAGACTAAGACATAGGAGGAGGTTCGGGGAGGGACCTTTGGGTCAGCAGGAGGTTGCGCAGCCACAAGCTACAGGGCAGGTGCAGGTGCTGGTACAACAGCAGGCACGACAGAGACAGATGTCGCCACCTCAGCAAGTGGCACAGCAGCAGGTGCAGGGGCAGGGACAGGGACAGGGATAGGCTCCACAGCCTGACTTACAGTAGCAGGCTATGGTTGTGTTATAGGGTCAGGTTAGGTAGTTGAGAGCCCACCTGAGAGCAGCAGAGTCTCGGAGAGAGACAGACACAGGACGAATAGCAGAGATTTCCAGAGAGCGAGATGCAGCCCTAGCGAGTGTGCGGGTGATCAGAGCGGAGAGAGATGTAGCAGTGGTAGCCCTGGGTACAGATAGTACTTTAAGCTTTTTGGTTGCATAGGTGCAACAGGCACAAACACAACTAGCCCAAGTATAGGGTGAGCTTGCTAGAGCGCAAGCTCAGACTCAGTACTATAGAGGATTATATCACGGGGTAGTGTCGGCGGACCAGCATGCACCTAGCTACAGGAGTTAGTCTGGGGCATCACAGAGGGCAGGTGGATCCTGATCTGTAGCATTAGTGAGATGCCCCTAGCAGTCAGGGGGTTACAGAGGAGAGGGCAGTGTAGGGAGCAGTGCTCCACATCAGCAGGGTTAGCGAGATTTGGACACTTGTACCGATTTTGACTTGATGTACACACTTTTGATGGCTGAGATAGCCTATTATGTATTATTTTGCCTCGAGACATGCATCACTATCTTGTTGTACTTTGTATACATTTCATGATATGACTCTGAGAGATAGACAGATATGTTTTGATATATTGTACATTTGGACATGTTTTTATGTTTATATGATGATGCAGTTATTGATGTTCTACATGCACAAGTTCTATGTTTATATGTTATGGATGCAATATATCTTATGATGCTTTGTATATGTGATGCATAATAGATGGATTGTGATGATTTGATATGAAAATGCAAATGTGAAATGTTATTGATATGATTATGCAATTCTATATGCTTTTGTCTATGTTTTCCATTTTCGAGATGATATATAAATGCAAATGTATGTGGATGATCTAATGCACTTATTATGGATGCAAATGATTTAATCATGTGAATGACTATCTCATGTGATATGATATGCAATATGTGCTATGTTTTTTATATGTCCAAATGTACTCAATCGACACAGAGATGATATAGATAGGCGGAAGAAAAGAAATGAAAGAAATATGGGCTTTCATATGATACTCTGCAGGATTTTCTTATTGCATGGTTGATATGGATTTTGAGATATGGGATGGATGTGGATACTTTGCCATCATTAGAGCACAAGTACTTTGCTTTCATCATTGGGCACTTTTTTGTTTCTTCTCTTTTTGAAATGTTGTAAGAAAATACAAGCATCTAGGTATAATTAAACAGAGATGACCTGAGTATTCCTTACATGGATTTTGATATAGCAAGTTGATGCAAGCATCTAGTCAAACTAGAATCTAGATGACCTGAGCACTTCTTGCGTTTCAACAGACAAGGATGCCCTTTTTCATGTTCATACCTCCGAAGTCCTTGATGATCTTTTACCGATCATGTCGTTAGACAAAAGTCATCACATTACTAAAGATTAATCCACAAACAACAGACAAAGAAAAAAATTATGCCCCCATCATAGCATCTCTAGCTTTTGGCATCCTTGAGTAGCATAGGAAGACATAATGACAAAAATCCAAGACTTTGTAAGTTAACCTATTTCACAAAACATTCTTGCATTAGATGTGTCTTTTTGCCATAATTGATATAAAGTTAGTCTGAGTGTTTTCGGTATATGTTTGTGTTTGGACAGGTTGATGTTTTCATGCCAAGATTTTTGTTGTTTTGGGAAGCTTGCTTTGCTGCGCGCGCTTGTCTAGTGAAAGGTATCATAATCCTTTATTGGTATCCTCTTTTAGAAAAAGTGACATTCAAGAATCCAAATCTGCAACCAGGTCGAGGAGTTGCCCCCAGTTTAGACAAAGGAAATGACTTATTATGGGTGATATGATAAATAGACATGGAGAGATGAACCCTAAGGGACTGACCTAGTGCCTTGGGGGCTCATTGCTAAATGGCCTTGCCTACATGACAACATAGAGGCAACATAGTTCGGGGTGAACTTGATGGACCTAAGACCTAGGTGATGGCATAGATGCAGAATGGCATGGACAGCAGGACATACAACACTCAAAGGAATGGACAGAAAAGAAGTGGAGTGGAGTGGAGCCTTGGGGGCGCATTGAGAATGGCCTTGTCTACGTGATAGCTCAGAGGTGACGTAGTTTGACAACCGTTTAAAGGACTGGTTCACGATGAACGATGTGATGGACACAAGAGACATGAGGTCACCACAGATGGAGGAAGTGGTTTGTCATAGATAGCGCCTATTTACCAGGTTTTCACCACTTGCTTTTATTTGCACAAAAGCTAAAAAGTACACATGACACCTATTTGCCAGGTTTTCACCAGAGGATGATTTTTTTGTTATTTTTCTATTTTTTTGATTTTTTGTTTGTTTTTTTTATCACTTTTCTATTTTTTTTTATTTTTTTGAGGACTCCCTTGCATTGGGGTTTTAGGTATAGAAATTGTGAAGATGCATGTTGTTGATAAGATCATCGAACAATTCGCCTTTAGATGTAGCCAATTGATATGCTCCTGACCCATAGGTTGCAATGATGACATAGGGACCCAGCCAGTTGGGTTCGAACTTGCCTTTCTTTTCTCGATCTTGTTGATTTCTGGGATTTTCTCTGAGGACTAGATCACTAACTTGGACTACTCAGGGTTTTACCCTGTGATTATAGCTTCAGGACATACGTTGTTGATAAGATTTTAGGTGATTAAAGGCTTGTTGCCTTCTCTCTTCGAGTAGCTCTAACTCTTGAAGTCTAGACACTCTGTATTCTTCATCAAATATGAGGCCTTTTAATGAAACTCGCAAGGATGGGATCTAGACTTCAATGGGCAAGATGGCTTCAGATCCATAGACCAGGGAGTATGGTGTTGCACCTGTGGGTGTGCGGATGCTTGTACGATAGGCTCACAGTGCGGGATTTAATTGGACATGTCAATCACGGCTAGCATCATTGACAGTCTTCTTTTGGATTTTTAAAATGGTTTTATTTGATGCCTCGGCCTAGCCATTACCTTGGGGGTAGTAGGGGGTAGAAAAGCGGTGCTGGATATGGAATTTGTCACATAGTTCCTTGACATCTTGATTTTTGAAAGGCCATCCATTATCTGTGACAATGGACGAAGGGATACCATAGCGACAAATGATGTAGTGCAAGATAAAGGAGGCAATCTGCTTGCCTATGATATTGGCTAAGGGCATGGCTTCAATACACTTTGTGAAGTACTTAGTGGCGGTGATTATGAATTTATGGCCGCGGATGAAGGAAGGTGAATCTTGCCCACTAAGTTGAGTCCCCATTGACAGAAAGGCCAGGGAGTCATTAATGGCTGCAGCTCCTATGCTGGTGCATGTATCAGGTTCCCATGGATTTGGCACTTTTTGCACTTCTTTACAAAATGATAGGAATCTTGTTCCATAGTTGGCCAGTAGTATCCCATGCATATGAGTTTCTTGGCTAGGGTAGGGCCACTAGAGTGGGTCCCGCATATACCATCGTGCACTTCGTTTAGGGTGGTTTGATATTCCTCACTATCGAGACATCTAAGGAGAGTACCATTGAGACCTCTACGATATAGGTTATTGGCGACAATGGCATACTGGGATGCCTGATGGATGAAGGTTTGTTTTTGGTTACTAGAGAGATCAAGTGGGAGGGTATTCTCTTTAAGATAGGAAAATATTTTTCCATAGAGGGGGGAATCAACTCCAACAATGTGACAAATGATATGGGATTTAGGGGTGTCATATGCAGGATAGACCACTGGCTCTACCAAGAACTCATAATGTGATTGATTATTTGGAATATCGATGAGAGATGCAATCATTGCCATGGTGTCTGCAGCTTTGTTCTCAATCCTTGGTATCTATTCAAAAGAGATCTTGACAAAGTATTCTTTGAAGTCATCTACCATTCTTTTGTAAGGGATTAATTTCTCATCTTTTGTTTGGTAGTCATCATTTACTTGATTTATGACCAGCTGTTAGTCACCATACACCTGAAGTTCTTGGATATTCCATTCAACTACCAGCTCGATGCCAATGACTAGGGCCTCATATTCTGCCACGTTGTTAGTGCAGGGAAATAGTAATCTATATGATTTAGGAATGGTGTCGCCACTAGGGGTGATCAACAAGATACCTGCTCCCAATCCATGCTGAGTATATGATCCATCGAAATACATTTTCCAAGTCCCTATGGTTATGTGAAAGATAGACTTGTCTAGAAATTCAAAGCTCAAAGGGGTATCATCTGTTAGAGGTGCATCTGCCAGTTGATCTGCAAGTACTTGGCCTTTTATTGCTTTCCTGTCTACATATTCAATGTCGAACTCGCTGAGAAGCATGACCCATTTGGACAATCTACCTGTTAGGGCTGCTTTGTTGAGTATGAATTTTTGCTACCAGTTTGACCGAATGTGATAACATGTAATGTCTCCACTTTTGTGAGGTGAAGACCACAGCGAGACATGCTCTTTCAATTGGCATGTATTGCAGTTCATATCCAACAAGTGTTCGACTGATATAGTATATAGCTTGTTCTTTTCCTTCATAATTTTGTTGTGCGAGGAGAGCTCCCAGAGCTGTTGGTGTGGCCGAGATATATAGTAGCAGAGGTTTTCCCTGAATTGGTGGAATCAATACAGGTGGTTTCATGAGATATTCTTTTAATTGTTGAAATGCTTGTTCACATGAATCGTTCCATTTGAAAGGGACATTCTTATGTAGGAGGTGGGAAAATGGGTGGCACTTGTCTGCCAATTGAGAAATGAACCTTATGATAGATTGTAGTTTTCCCTGTAAGGACCTTAGCTGAGTGAGATTATTAGGAGGCGGCATTTCCATGATGGCCTTCACTTTAGCTGGGTCGACTTTGATTCCATTGGCAGACACTATGTATCCAAGTAGCTTACCTGAGGTAACTCCAAACATGCACTTCTTTGGATTGAGGCGCACATTAAACTGTTCCAGTCTTTTGAAAATTTTGTCCAGTACTACCAAGTGTCCTTCTCTTGTGAGTGATTTTTCCATAATGTCATCAACATAATCTTCCATTATAGTGTGCATCATGTCGTGGAAGATTATTGTCATAGCTCTCTGATATGTTGTGCTGGCATTTTTCAAACCAAATGGCATGACACACCAACAATAGGTGCCCCAAGGAAATGTGAATGCAGTCTTGTGTTGGTCTTCAGGTGCAATCTTTATCTGGTTGTATCTAGAGAAACCATCCATTAGTGATAGCATGGTATGCCCTGCCGTGAGATCTACAATAATGTCAATGTTTGGCAGGGGGATATCATCTTTCAGACAAGCTTTGTTCAAGTCCCTGAAGTCATTACTTATTCAGACTCTGCCATCTAGTTTGGCAACTAGTACTATGTTTGAAATCCATTCAGGATAGTCTATTGGTCTGATGAATCTGACATCTAACAGTTTCTTCAGCTCTTCTTTCACCATGAGGGCCACATGGGGGTGCATCTTTTTGAGTTTTTGCTTTACTGGCTTAGCTCCTGGAGCTAAAGATAGGTGATGCATTATGAGATTTGGATCTAGCCCTGGCATATCCGCATATGTCCACGCAAAGTTGATTTGTTTTCTCTTGAAGAATTAAGTGAATGCTAGCTTTTCTTGTGTGGTTAAAGACTGTGGCATGTGGATCATTCTAGGATTATCACCTATGCTGACATTGATCGGCTCTGTTGGTTCTATCAAGATTGAAGATCTCTCCTGATGTGTAAGATTGGGTAGAGGGTCAAGACTTCCATCCTTCGGCACCTCAGAGAGGTTTTCACCATTGGATATGTCTATATTTTTACTTTTTTCATGATCTAACACTGCCGTAGAGTAGTTTTCATCATTAGATCTTTCTTTCATTTTGACATTTTTGAGACTAAAAGGCTTGGCACTCTCTCCAAAATAGGCCTTGTCATTGAGTTCTATGGCATAGCCAGCTTTGTGGTCCCCTGTGGGTATATGATCTCTAAGATCAAGATAGTCTATGATGGCTTCATCATTCTGAAAGGTATCGAGCTCAGGGGTAGTATCTTGTAAGTCCTAATCTATGAGTTCGGGGTGCACCAATGGTAAGGGGTCATTGGGTTGGTCTTGTTCGATGGTATTGATGGTTAAGATAGAGGTGTTGTGGAGGTCATTATGAGCACGAACAAAGTTTGTGATGGTACTCTCTATTAGCGGATCTATCAAGGGGGTATCATTCTTTCCTCACGACTTTCACTATCGTTATTATGCAGGTTGGACTCTAGTGGTTTAGCCCTTGGACCTTGTCTCTCATTTGCATGGGTTGAGTCATACTCATGGACAACATTGATGCCTTTTTCATCACAAGATATCTCCGAGAGACTATCCAACTCATATTCATTAGGATCAGTCTCACTCCCCAGTTGTAGTTGTTGAATTTGATCAACCAGATTACTAGCAGATGTTTCTGGTTGTTTGCCTTTATTCTTATTTGCTCTGTTGGTTCTTGATGTGCCAATGTAACCTAGCCCTGTAGTGTCTCGGGCTGTCAAGATATGGGGTTGGATGGGTTTAGTGATACCATCCTTTCTTGAACCGAGTGGACCGTGTCCTTCATACCCCATTCTTTGTAGCATTTGGAATCCTTGACCATATTGTTTAGTTTGTATAGTGGTGTGATGGTCTTGTTGTGTTGATGAACTGTCTTCATCCTTATATAACCATTGTAGGATATCTTTTTCATCCCTCTTATCTTCGAGGCTTCCCCATTTGATAAATGGACCTTTGGTTGTTTTGCCTGCTTTGGATTTGTTTAGGGTAGGTCTTCCATAAGATCTGGGAGATAGGGGGAGTTGTGCCAAATAGAGGGATTGGGAGATTGTGTACTCACCCAGGCCCTTATCTTTGAGTCTAAGATCAGGTTGGGATGCCTTTGAAGTGGAAGTAAGTGAAGTTGGGTCAACACGAGATGAAGATGAAGCAAAGGCACGGTTGTTAGGAATCACAACTTCAGGTTTAGATTGAATGGAGTTGCAATACTGAAATGGATTGGAATCACCTTGGATGGTGATCTCTTGGCCTTCATAGGGGAATTTGATACACTGGTGGTATGTTGACAGCACTGCTTTCAGAGCATGTATCCATGGTCTCCTAAGAAGAATGTTATATGCTAGCTCCATATTGAGGACTTGGCAAGCCACATCTTTTACTATAGGTCCCACTCTGATTGGTAAAATAATAGTTCCTTTGGAAGTTCTCTCCTCCTCATCATAGGCTTTGATAGTGATTTACTTTTTTGGATCTATATCTTTCTCCAGAAACCCCAATGCAAGGATTAGCTTCAAGGTGCAAATATGCAAACCAGCTCCTCCATCGATTAGAACCCTTTTTATCTTGTGCTTGTGGATGAAGGCTTCGATATGAAGAGAGGCGTTATGAGGTTGGGTGATTGACATATCATCCTTTTCAGTGAATGATAGGGAGTGAGGTGAGGTGATGTGACCCATCATGGTCTGAAACTGTTCTTTGGCGAGGTTCATTGGAATGGAGGCTTCAGAAAGAGCTTTGTCAAGTATGGCCCTATGGGATGGGGATAAATGCAGAAGTTCCAGGATGGAGATATGTGCTGGTGTCCTATGGAGTTGATCCAGGATACTGTATTGATTAGCCGGAGTGGCGGGGGCCCCTCTAAGAGTAACTCTATTACTGCAGGTGGTAACGTTACAATCTGAATCTTTGTTTATAGTGATCACATTGATGCGTGAATCACTTTCTGAGATGTGGTTAACAACATAGTCAAAGGAGACGTTTGTGTAATTCGCATTGTTAGTTCCACTGTTGTTTTGGTTGGAAGATCCTCCCTGCTCATAGTTGGGAAGAGGATCCTTGAATACCCAGTGATCATTATTAGAGGTATGTCCATCAAGTGAAACTTTGTTTTACTCTATCAAATCTTGGATAGTGTGCTTGAGCGCAATGCAGTCGTTGGTTTTGTGCCCCCTATTTTGGTGGTACCCACAGAAATCGTTGTCATTCCACCAAAGAGGTTTGAATTTTGGTTCATATTCCTGCGCCGATGGAAGTGTTATGATCTTACTTGTGATTAACTTCTGTAGGGCGGTTTCCAATGATTCTCCCAAAGGTGTAAATTTTCTCCTAGGTTGAAAATTTGTAAACCATGATTTAGTGTTTCTTGGTTTGCTTTTTGGGGGTTATTTTGAGGATTTGATAAGTTGAAGATTGGTTGTTTTGGCGCCGCATTCTTGGCATCTACCACCCCATCGTTCACAATGTTCTTGTTCTTTGTCCAAAATCTTGGTTTATCTATGTTGGTGTTGGTACTAGGAGTGTCCTTATACAGCTTTATTTGACCCTTTGCGATTAAAGCCTTTTCGATGATTAAGCCCATCTCAATGACCTTACTAAAGGAAGTAGGACATTGGATTTGTATCTGATAGCTTAGGTCGGTTTGTAGGTTATGGACAAACATTTTTAGCATTTGTTTTTCAGGCATTTGGTGTGGGCACTTACTTGCCAACTGTCTCCATCTTTGTAGAAAGGCAGCGAAAGATTCTCCACCTTTTTGCTTGGTGTTACAAAGTTCTAAGATTGAGGTGTCATGCTCAATATTATAGGAGAAGTGTGTGACAAATTTATCCACAAGTTCGTTAAAGGTTCTAATGTCGAGTGGTAGTCTAGAAAACCACTCCATGGCTTGTCCTCCTAAGCTTCTTGGAAATAGTCACATAAGATAAGTATCATTGTGGGCGACTTCAAGACATGCAACGTTAAATTCCCTCATGTGGTCCCTTGGATCACCCTTTCCTCGATATTCATCAAATTTTGGCACCTCAAACTTAGAGGGGAAAGGTATCATGATCAAGGTTCTATCAAAATGATATGGTAAAATATCCTCTAGGGAATAATGCTTAGTTGAGGCTCCTATTTGCATGTCTGTGAATTGTTGTTGTAAAGCTTGGATCTGTTGTGTCATTAAGCTTAAGGCATCTATAGAATCAATGGTTGCTTTGCTTTTGTCTGTAGCTATTTCCTCATGTGTGCTTCCCTCAGGGTTTATTTCTTCCTTAGGTTCTTTTAGAGCTTCTATGTCAAAATCTTTAGGGAGCTTGACTCCTTGTTGTGCTAAGTGGAGAAAGAATTTAGTAGGGTCTTGGGTGAGTAGCTTATCCATTATGCGTTGAAATCTTCGGTCTTGTTGTGTTTGGAGGACCTCTTCCATAGAAATTTCTTCATCACTATCATGAGAGGTTGGAATAGTTTTCTCAACCGTTTCAATCTGTTTTGCTTTTGGGACCTCATTAAGACCATGCAAGGTGACTAGAGATGGGATGGAGTGAGTTTGAAAGTTTTTGAACAAGAGGTGCTAGAATGTGTCAAGATTTGAGTAAGGTTCTCCTTAGATCTAATTGGTGTCAAACAAGTTGGGTGTACAAACGATAGTCAAAGTAAGGATGATATAAATCCATTTACTTGATGTAGACTAGTTTTGCACAATCCACTAGTGGAGTTCCGAGAGAAAAGGATGATCAATCCTTGATAGTGGAGACTCGCTAGTTTTGTTTGAGGTTTTGATGTGATCAAGAATAGTTTGGTTCTCACCTTGTTGGATTTTGGAAGAATTTTTGCAAAGTTTTTGGATGATGCAATGTGGGAAAAGTAGCTATGGTGTGGAAGAAGAGAGAAATGGTTGACTTGCACGATTCTAATCAGTTCTTGGAAAAACTGAGACAAGTTTGAAATGGGTTTCTGAAAAGTTAACAGTTTTTCTCCTAGGAAGTACAGAATAGCTCTATGGATTGGATGCACAACAATAAATCGCAGAACAGAATGCAAAAGTGCCACAGGTCGAAGCAAATGCGCAAATCTGGCAATTTTTATATGTGCCGCATCAAGGATCAAATGCGCAGCAGGTCTAAGCATATGCGCTGCAGGTCGCAGTAGATGCACCATTTTGGTTTTGCAGAGTTTTGGTACGTTTTTCAAAAATTTTAATTATGGCAAAAGACACAACAAGCGCATAGAAGTTTTCATGATTTTTATCTTTTTTTTTTTAATATTTTGTGGACTTTTTGACACAAGAACAATTACAACCTAGGCTGGAAAGGACAGTATTTGTTGAGTCCCCTAGCTGTGCATATTCAAAGCATGTAGCTCCAGGATCTGGTAGCACCGGCTCCTCTCCACAGCACTCACTTCTCACGCATACCAGATCTGGGTTTCCTTAGGCTCGTACCCCCACTGAACCATAGGATTGTCCCTACTACCTCTACTATGAATCACATGAATCAGGGCCACTTCAAAGGTCCCACCTTTTGTGCCAACAAATAGGGGTTTTTGATATACTAAACAAATGGCTAAGTAGTCAAGGCAATTATTCGAGTGGTTACACGTGTGGTAGTGCTACACTTTGTTATGGAGTCCCCCAGCCTCCAAGGGTTACGCCTTGGAGGGTTTTGGGGTAGGTTGGCTGTCGGTGTAACACAGCGGCACTCGTTGCAAGAAGCTTTTGCCTCAAGCATAATTTATTTAAAGTGGATCAGTAGGGCTTGGCTTTAGCCTGTTTCCACTCAGGGTCATTCCCACTTGGATAGGCGGGCATCCAAGGGCAGGCCCCTTTAAAGGTTATACAGAAGGAATAACAAGTCTGGCGTTCTGGTCACCCAGTAAAGGGGAGAGCATAAGCCTATTGTCATCCAACAGTCACAGAAAATAGTGGTTAATCCAAATCCTATTTAAAAGGAAAAAACTAAATGTGTTATCTACTTGGGCACTCACACATTTGTTAACTTTAAAGTGGTTAAAGATAGCAATGGTTCATTTCCCTTTGTGAGATAGCAATGTTTTGAACTAAGAAAGATAGCAATAAAGCAAAGATAGAAGTGATTGTTCATTACTATCCTCCTAGTTAAGGACTACGTGAGATTTGCATGCATGCATTTTTTTTACTTTTTCCCCTAATTAATCTAAGATGAGTTAATAAGTGCAGCTAAATGATCTATCCAGCTCCTAATCTTGCAATACAAACGTTAGCGTTAATCCAAAAAAACACGAGAAATCCTAAAATCACAATGCAGAACAGATGCGCCACTTAATAGTCTATATGCGCAGAAATAGAGACTGTAAGCACAGCGTTACAAATGCGCTAAGATAGATGTCAAAAGCACAGGAATAAGAGGCAAATGAGCCAATTTTACGTATGCACCATTAAACAGAAAGTAAGCGCCATGTCCTAAAGTGTATGCGCCAGAATACTGCAAGTGCCAGAATAGGTTGTATATGCGTTGACTCAGAGAATGTATGCGCCGGAACAAGTTGTAGATGTGCCAGCTGGAAGGATATATGCACTGAAAGTTTGTATGCACCGAAACAGTGCTCAGATGCACCGAGGGATCGATTAGATGCACCGACTGAACCTGTTTGAAGCCTGTATGGAATCTGTACGGAACTTGTCACTCAGAAACTCAATTTTGGTTAGATTTGGGGCAAAGGCCCCACGGTGGGTGCCAGAAATGTTATGGGTAAAATGGATAATCAAAATGAATTATAAAAACCCAAAAACATCAATGGAATGTGCAAGTAAAGAAGATTTTAAAATAAGAAGAAATGATACTCACAACCTTTTTACCTTGCGATTTCCATTGTTTGCCTATTCTCGTTTGATCTTCAATGATGAATGTGGCCCTCAGGAAGCTTGCTTCCTTGCTTCAATTCCTCAAGATGGCAAAAGAGAAATGGCTTGGATATTTATTGTGTAGAAGATGAGCTTCAAACACAATGTGAAATGGATGATAGATGGTATGAGAGTGGGGGTGCCAATGACGCGCTATGGATTCTGTAGGAGAAGTTTACTTGAAAGCTTGATATCTAAAATGGAAGGATAGAGGGGTATTTATAGGATTGTGTGAGAGAAGATCAATGGTGTAGAAGAAATTAGAAGATCAATGGTAAAGGATGTTCGAGAGAATGTGTGCGAATTGAAGGACATGTGTCATTCAAAAAGATGTTTTGTTGAGTTAACTACTTTCTTGATGAAGATGAGTTTTTATTTCTTAAATTAGAATATATTTTTCTAATTTAAGAGTTTTATTGATAGCTTTAAGTTAGTTAACTCAGCTTTTGCTTTTGCGTGACAAGAAAAATTTATTTTTAGAAGATTTAGAAGATAAGAAAGCGTAATTACTTGCACATGATTTGGAAGAATAAATAAAATATTTAATTATATTTTATTTTTTGGAGATTTAAAATTTAAATAAATTTGCGATTTATTTAAATTTGGAAGAATGAATGATTTAATTAAATAATTAAAATTATTTAATTATTAGAAGAATAAAGTTGATATTGATGGAATTAGTTAAATAAATGTAATTTATTCAATTAATGGGAGAAAGTGAATCAAATAAATAAATTGATTTATTTATTTATTGATAGAGGAATATTGAGATGAGATAAATATTTAAAATATTTATTTAGGTAGAGTCATGTCATTTTTAGGTGTATACAATTGGATTCTATGCACTCCTATTCCATGCACAAACCTGCATTAATGGCGGTCTATTAGGGGAATGAGGGAGTATTTAATGTATTTTCATGATCATCTTAACACTTTTTGCCTTTGAATTCTCATCTATAAACCCTCGAAAGCACTCTCGCAAGCATCTTGTTGCTGCTCTTCACAAATCATCTATAAATCTACCCAACATTCACCATGACAAACTTGTTGCAACTACATCAATCCAAATCAATTGTCAAAATCAAGTAGAGTTTTAAACCATTCTCCAATCTTGTGAAAACTATGTTCGACTATAAACTCACGAAGAGGGAAGAAATCCATTTGATTTACAATCATAATGTTTGAAAGGTTAAAATAGGACTAAAATGAAATGTACTAGGGTTTTACCACTAAAGATTAAATGGTGTGCCTTAGGAACTATAGCAATTTAAAATGCACCCTAATTTTGAACTAGACCTTCCAAACCTCCATGAAATACCCTTTACAAAGCATATAAACTAACTTCCAATTTCACAGAGTTCTTCAGGGCTAGAGGACAATTTCAAAATTATAGTTGTTTATTCAAACAATAGTATTCTTTTCATCTGACTAGAATCTCGTTAGCCATACAACCATTTGTGAAGGTTCGTCCATAAAATTGCCCTAAAGATCGTTGTGAAAACATATGACCATATTGGATATATCCTACCCTTAGTTGATCTCCCTTAAAATCATGCTTTAGCATATTTTCTTGCAAAACATCTTTGACAATTATCACGCAGAATCCTATAGTGGGTTCAGACATATCTACTTTACACTAATTTCCCCACAAGTCACGTTCAATTGTCTTTCCCCACAAGAACCCTCCTACTTAGCATATTGTTGAATCCTGCTATAGACATGAACATGTCTACCTTAACCCCAAAATCCCATAAATCTAAGTCTAGTCTCGATTCCCACAAAATCCTTTCATCTATTTCTTTGTGGAAACCTATGAGGAATGAGGATATATCCTTTCCCCCTCCATTTTCTCCCAAATATGAACCCAATTTGAAATCTTGAAAATCCTTCACACTACAGAAATCTATCATGGACAAGGATACATCCTTTTTCACTTCATTTTTCTGCAATATCTAGTCCATGCCTCTAGCCCTGCAAACTTTTCCTTATGGAATAGTTTATGGAATTTCATTGATGATTTGGACATGTTCAACTTCACATCATTTTCCTGCAAAATCCAAAGCCCCACAAAATTCTTGCAAATCATTATTAGGGTCTTATTGAGGAGTTTTAACCAAGAAGTGGATATATCCTAGTGACCTAATTTTGCCTGCATCCTCTTCTCTCCCAAGATCCCGCATTTTAATAGATAAAACTTTAAGGAGTCTTGAACCTTATGAAGGTAAACCACACTTGTTTTACATCCTCCTAACCACTTTTTCTCGCTAATATTTGAATTTTGGGTATGTACAAGATTGTGGAAATCCTAGACACCTATGAATGTGTTGAAATCCCCCTATTATGTCCTTAATGAAGTAAAAGTTCTGCATGTGCTTGTGAATTCTATTTTCTTAAGGTGGACTAATCACTACATTTATGTTTAAATTAGAATTACTAGGATAAATTGCATCTATAATTTTTTTAAGTTCTTGACATCCTTCTAGTTAGTAAATCTTCACATAAATAACTAAGTAGAATGAGTTCAACAAAGAACATTTATTGTGACCTTCTATTTTGTAGGGTAAATATCCAGAGTGAAAGATATGAAGTATGAGTTCAAAGGGGTCCTCTTGGCCTCTAAAATCACTTCAATTTGGAATAATGTAGCAGACATAGACTTAGGTCACATGGACATTGAAGAATTCAAAGAAAGAATGTATGGGGCCAACCCTATAGAGAGAGCCAAGAAGTTAGTTGATAATGACATAGCCCAAGCTATAGGATTTCCTACTTCCGCTCAGTGCCCTGATCTAATAATGAAGTGTGAGCATCATTACCACAAAGGATCAAGAAGGATTGTTATTAATGATGGAAGAGTAATAGTTGACCTCTCCATCTAGGCCATCTTTGAGGCCTTTGACATCCCAATATGCCTAGTTATGGTGGATTTGACTAAGGAGGATGGGCTAATAGTCTATAACCAGGGCCCAAATGAATGCATAAGGGTTATAAACTCAATATGGATGAAGACTCCCAAACCTACACTCTCCAAACTACCAAATACCCTTTATAGGAGTGATTTCAAGATTGAAATCAACGACCTTGTAAATTTTTTAAGTAGGGTAACGGGTATATCTTATATCTCCACCTTCTGTGAATAGATGTTCAAGTTCATAGAGGAAGTGTTGAATGGGACTGAGAAGATCTACAAGGATAAGATTATAAATGATAACTTGCATGCCCAATTCACTCAATTGGCAATTTCAAGGGAATTCTACATGAACTCCTATGTAGCCTACATGTTGGCAAGGAACTTTCACTATCATGTGATACTTAGGAATGGCACTATCGGTAATGCAGTAGGTCAGGTGAAGGTTTATGATTGCTACCCCCAACTCCAACTAGAGAACTCTTTGACCCATTACAAGAGAGTAAATGATGCCTTTACTATGTACATATAAAAGATCATCAGTCCTAGCAATGGAGTTGGTGAGGAAGTATGGATGTTGGTTCATCCAATTCCTAAAATTTTCCTATCTTAAAATAAAGGGATTCATTGGCTCAGCTTACAAACTACCTAAATATCTAACCAACAAGATATTATTGTTAGAACTCATGAGGTTGATTTGTCAGTCTCACCAACTCCTGGTGGGGAAGCATTACACTATAGTTCCTTTCCCTCTTATTGTTTGGATTAGTTTGTTCTCATCCCCTTCTTTCCTTTCTATACAAGACTCAGATGTGGAGAATCAAAACTACCACCTCCATTTCTATAATGTCAGATAGAATTTTGATCCTAATAAAAAAATGTAGTTGGTAGGAAAAGACTATCACCATGTGCCGCATCTAGAGGACTTCTAGTCTAATTGCCCAGTTAAGCATGAGCTAAATAAAAGGAGATACTCTTGATTGTTGGCTTACTACATCAAATTGTTTAACATACATCCAGTTCCAAACTAGCTCTTAGACAATGGGTAGATATTGTAGAATAGAGAATATGATGCAGTCTTTAATGATCCCATCCCTCCACCAAATTGGGTCAAGGAAGAGGTAAGATCCTTGAAAGAATTGATGAAAAAGATATCAGGTATAGTAAGAGATGGGTTGATTCTAAAGTCACAAAGTTGGTAGCTCAAGGCATAGAGCTAACCTACATAAAAAAGCCCAAAAGGAAAAGAATACCTAAAGTACCATCCATACAAGGACCCTCTGAGATCGATAAAGATTATATTGCAAAAGGAAAGGAGGTTGATAAAGATAGTGAGGATACTAAAGAAGAGGAGTAGATCCCTCTCCTAAAGAGAAAAATTAAAGGCAAAGAGAAGAGAGCTCCTCCTGCTACTCAAACCAAAATGACGAGTAGTTAGAAGCCTCCTCCTCCTCAAACTCAAGTGTACAAGAGGAAGCAAGACCAATTAGGAGAATCTAAGGAGAAACATATCTAGAGGATCAATTGGTTAGGAGGCCAAAGAAGAAGAAGAATGATATTCCCCAAGATACTGCTACCATCACCATCCCACCTCCTACTTCTTACATTAATATTCCCCTTACCGCTTCCCTTCCTATCCCATATGCTCCCAGACCTCCTATGCCTTCCATCCAATCAACCACACCCATCTCTATGATTCATCCCACTTCATCCATCCCTATGGCAACTTCACTCTCACTTCCACTTTCTTCTTCCATCCCACTTCCATCTTCTTTAGTTCTACTACCATCTCCATCTTTGTAGCAAGTTCAATTTCCCTTTCCCACTTTTGCACCTACCATGTCTCCCACTTCTCCCTCTATCTCATACATTCCCATTGTTACCACTATTCCCTCTGTCTCTCCATCTAGTCCTTCTCTTGCCTCTCAGTCCTTGGACAAAGAACCCCTCCCTATAGATTCCATTTCTAATATAATCTAGTTTGTTCTCTCTAGTGTGAAAAATATTGTGTTGGATCAGGGAAGTATTGATTTGGACACCCCTCCTAACTCACCACCAAAGTAATTAGAGCCTCCTTATATAGAGAATATCTATAAGGTAAGTTAGGAACTAGAGGCACAAGAAGTTGCTATGAAAAAAAACCTACTAAGCTAGTTAAGGATATAATTTATGAGGTAATTATTGATACTTCTAATGAGGCATAAAAGGTGATAGTTAGGCATCTATAAGAGGTAGCTTGTGAGCAACAATTGAGTCCATAGAAAGAGGTTGGACAAGAAGAGATGTAAGTAGAGGTGTCATTTATTGAGCAAGTATCCACACAAGAACCACCTTTATCCCCTCCCAATAAAAAACATGATCCTAAGGATCAACAAATAGAGGAAGAGGAGATAAATAAAATTCAAGGATAGTAGAAGACCCCAGTTCCCCCTCCACAACAATAAATAGTAAACATAATTGATTACAATTGTTTGGTGCCTCAATGGTTGTAAATAAGTCTTGATTAGAGACAACCAGTAATAAAGCCAGCATCATTACATTTTTCCAACTTGACCAATAAATTGGATAAACCCAAAGGTAAGAAGAAAGTCAGGGTTTTATCTATTATTTTAAGGGATGCTTAAGGGTCTAGGGTTGCATGTATTGCAACACCTATTGTAGACAAAGATGACAAATATTTGAAGGTGGAAGATTACCAAATTTCCACTATCAACCTTGGCTACTCAACAAGAGCCCAAGAAATAGAAGATGTACAAAATGTTGTGACCATTTTGGTCAAGAGGATACATAAAGATGAAATCACAAAGAGGGAGCTAAAATAACAAGTTGTAGAGCTGAAAGCATATGTGAAACATGTAGTAGCTCCTCTACAACAATATGATGGTAGCATAGCCCCTCCAATGGTCTTATCAAAACAAGAAGTGGATGAGCTGGAGAAAATGAAATGCACGGCAAAGACCACTCAAAGTTGGCTAGATGAAATATATGATCAAGGTTTCCAAGCCATAGATGAAGCCATCCAGGCCACGAAAGATTTTTCTTCACTCAAGGATGACATGAATGTCATCCTATAAGAATGTAAAGAGAATGAGGAAGACCACTCTCAAATTTTCCCCAGGGTAGAGATGCTATGTAAATTATCCCCAAATATATTACTCAAGGAGATTCTAACCAAAGAAAGATTGGAGCTTCCTCATTTTTAGGTTGAATCAATGAAATTTAGGCTGGAAACTGTGGACAAAGTTGAGCAGGAGATAGAGCTCATTAAGGCACAAATTTTGTGTATTTTGAATAACTATTTTGAAATGATACATGATATAACTGAGCAATATTTTGGGGAGCAAATAGAGTTGAATGCGGGATTATTCAAACAACAATTGAAACAAGTTCTTTAGGAGGGTTTGCAAACACTTCCTTACTCTTTTGATATATCTAGGATGAATAAGATTACAAATATCATAAGGAATATTAAGACATTATTTAGGGGAGCACATCACATAAATATCTCTTTCAATATTTTCTCAAGGATATACAACACTTAGAAATTTAGGATAGAATATTCTAAGGATCCATGCTTGCAGAAGCCTTGAATCCATCTCTTAATGCCTTGATGGAGTATAAGAGAAGAGAAAGAGAAAAATATTAGATTATTGTGGAAGATGATGTCCCCTCTCCCTAAGCCCTGTTCAGATCAGTTGCTGCCAACAAACATGTTCAAAAGTCACCTACCTGACGTTGCCGCTAGGAAAACGTGCCATTTTGTTCTTTTGTGACCATTGGATTTAAAGACAGTTGGAGAAGGATGATGAATATTCTTCGGCCACAAATATTTAATGTTGATTAGATATGTACCATTGGTGAAGGATTAATCCTAATCATTCATTTTACACTAAGTGCTCTTGCCTCCTCTTTAAATAGGCAATCACTCTCTTTCATAAAGGATGATTAAGAATTGTTGAGACTTAGCTTATTTTGAAATCAATACAAACAAAATCATTTTGATGGTGTCATTGCAATTCAGAAATTTGTCAAGGCATACTGAGTATGATTGTTTCATTGATGAAATTTTCTTGCATGATTCCTCTTCATTATTAGTTGAGTTAATTTCCAATTGTGGACAATTATCTCACATATTTTGATGGATTTCACGTTAATACCATTAGTTATTTGTTGAACTTGTAAGTTACCATGTGTGGTTAGTCTAATTTTTTTTGCTAAGTTCGAGTGTGGAAATTTGATTAAGCTACGACATGTAATGAATGGGTGTTTAATGGAATTATTTCATGATTTGAAAATCATTTATTTCCTTTAAAGATTGCATTGTCTCTGTGGCAATGTGGATTACCTAATTAAGTAGAGATTTAATATATTTGAGACCTGTATATTTGAATAAAAAGTTCATCTCTATGATTGTCCCTAGTTTTCTAATAATCTTTTCTATCTCACCCAGCTTTTGAAGTTTTTTGAAATCAGTGAAGTTTAGATTAGGACAAAGCATCGAACACATTATTTATCTGATGATAAGGTTAGTTTCAGACCCTTTGTCTGAAGATCATTTAGGGTTCTATAAAATTATGAATTGCATTACCTTAGAACTTGAATTTTCTAGATCCATAAGTGGAAGGCCCCTTGATTGGAACACAAAGAACATCAAACTATTGATTTTCTCACAAGGACAAGACCTAGTTGGTATAGACATTGGGGTAGTCATTTTCCATTTATTTGGGATTTGATTTCTTTTAGGAGAGGTAAGATACTTGGTATTTTATCTAAGTTGTGTGCAAAAACACACATCAAAAAATTGGTTCTAGAAGGAGGGCCTAAAATGGAAACCAAAAGAATTATTACCGGATTTAGTTCAACTGGCAAAAAGTTAGATCAATATAGAAGAACTAGGAAAGATAAAGGATAGCCTAGGACTAGTCATCCTCAGTCTATACCTAGAAGTTTCACTTTCTCCCAAAGGAACCCTTAGACCATGGCTTGGTTTGATGCAAACCCATCCCTAATATTGTTCCCTGACTACCATGATATGCCCAAGAATGCGCATGAAGTTTGTTCCAAATTTTAGGTTAATGACCCAAATCAAACTGTTGAGGAGCACATTAAGATCTTCCTTGATGCCTGTGGGAGATTAAGAATTCAGCATGAAGATGTTGGATGTTGGTTGTTCCCTTATTCCCTTGGTGATGAGGCATATTACTAGTTCATTCACCTCCCTGTAGGATTCATCACCTCATGGTAGTTTATGCAAGATGTGTTTCTAAATAAGTTCAGAGTCCCAGTCGAGCCTGCTAATTTTTATACAAGCAGTTTACAAAAAATTAAAAGGCGTGATAATGAGCTGAATAATTCCTTTAATGATAGATTTCATAAATCCTACACTCATCTCCGGGCACCTTATAACATAAATGAACTAGCTACTTTGCAAGTGTATTTCTCAGCCTTAGACAACTTGACTTCTATCTTTGTCAAGAGAACACACCTTGCTATAACCACCTTGGCTGGGGCATATGCTAAATTTGTTAAGGTCAACTTAGATATGGGACAGTCTAGATCTGGCCCCCTCAATTCTTTAGAAACTCTTGGGATGCCCAACCAAAATTATAGAAATAATAATGTGTTGGCAAATGATGCAAGAGCATCCAGAGGTATAAGGGCAATCTTGCATCACCCAAAAACAATGTTGATTCAAAATTGATGACTTTGTTTTCATTTCTTTTAAAAATTAGTATTTTTGGTTCCATAATCACTTGAATATAATGATGTAGAACCTTCAGTTTTTCCAGACTGCTATTTTTGGAAAGTTTGCATTTGGGCACGTATGGAAGTGAAAATTTATAGGAAGCTTTGTAAATGAAAAATAAGACCTTTGGTGAAGAAATCAGGCAAAGATCATTTGTGGGATGAAAGATATTAAAGTTTTTGTTTCCTGAAAAACCCCTGAAAATTATTCAAAGTCAGGTTTGAGGCACTAAACAGCCTTGTACGACCCCAAAAATGGGTAGAATCAACAAAGCAAATTCTTAGCACATAGAACACTCTGCGAGCTTTCCAGTGCTTCAAACGGTACATCAATCGGACACCCAGATCAAAAGTTATGGCTCCCGGAAGTTGATCTATTTTTGGAGAGATGCAAAATTCAAAATTTGGATGGAGGCTGCCAAAAAGGGCTATTTATAACCATTTTTGGGAACCCTTGGCAGCAGTAGAGATAAGGGGGAAAGTGTAGAGTCAAAAAAAGGTAGGAAAATAGAAACCCTAGCAGATTTGGGGATACAAAAGGTGGAAGGTTCTAGAGTATGGAGATAGGAAGCTGTAATGTGTTGCAACCTGTGGAGGATTCATCCTCTGATTGTATTTGAGCTTTTGTAATGTAATGTGTTGTCCAAATCAATAAAAGAACATTCTTATTTTTTGTGTGCAATTTTTGTTGTTGTGTGTTTTATGATTTACACTCTTCATCAAGTGGTATTGGAGCAAGGGTTCCTGAGTGTGTAGACAGATCACTGACCGTGAGGTAGTTTGCACTAGGACCTGAGGTTGTGGGTTTGTAGCAGAGATCAATATGCCTCCACAAAGAAACTGTGGTGGGAGAACTGCTTTGACAGAAAAGGGTTTTAGATCCCTGCAAAGGCAAATCTATGTATTGCAAGAGGAGCTACGAAGTGGGTTTGACCCAAGAACAAGAGAAGAAAGCGAGGATGAAGTTGAAGAAGAGCTATCTGAAGAAGAACAAGAAGTTGCAGGAGATCCTACAGAAGTTAGGTTGTTGAGGGCCATTTCAAAGATTGGAAAGAGACCAAGGATTAAAGTCTCTACCTATTCTAGGAATCTAAACCCAGAAGAGATTATTGATTGGATCAATGATATGGAAGAATATTTTGAGTATGAAGATGTGGAAGATCCAAAATGGGTCAAGTTTGCAAAAACAAAGTTGAAGGGTCATGCCCGTATTTGGTGGAAGGAGGTCCAGTTAGAGAGAAATAGAAGATGAAAAGGAAAGATTACCTAATGGGATCAGATGGTGGAGAAACTAAAGAAGTACTTCATTCCTGTGGACTATGAGTTGGAGTTGTTAAAGAAGCTGCAAGGATTGAAGCAAGGTAACAAGTCTGTTAAGGAATATACAAAAGATTTTTATAAGATTACTATCAGGATAGGCCATGTAGAGGCCAATAAGGAGAAGGTAGCCAGTTACATTAATGGGCTGAGGCCAAGTATTCAAGAGGAGCTGAGCCTAGTCAGGATGACCACCATAGAAGATGCGTACTAGTTTTCCCTGAAGGTGGAAGAGAAGATGAATAAAAGATTTGAAAGCAAGCAAAGGGGAAGAGGTCAAGGTGGAAGGATTGGTGGAAGATCCTAGGGAGGCTAAAATGAAGATCCAAAGAAAAGTGAAGAAGCTGGCACTAGTCAAAATTAGAGAGGAGATAATGCCTACCGCCCTCATGACCAAAATAATGGTGAGCAAAGAGGAAGAGGAAGAGGCCAACCTAGGCAAGGACCTGGAAGAGGAGGTTTCAGAGGAACTTGTTTTCAATGTGGAGAAGAAGGACATCGAGCATACGAGTGTCCACAACATCAAGGAAGGACAAACAGAAGACCTAAAGGTAATGCATGAGTTGCCCATGTAGATGAAGATGCACAGTCTGAGCATTCTGAAGATGCTAAAAGGGGAGAAACCCTAGTTGTCAGAAGAACCTTGTTGAATGAAGAGAAAGAACCATATCAGAGGAAGAGTTTATTTCATACAAGGTGCAAGTGTGAAGGTAAGTGTTGTGATATTATTATTAATAGTGGAAGAATTGACAATCTTGTTTCAGAGAAGATGGTTAACAATTTGAAGTTGACACGAAGAAGGCATCCACATCCATATTGGGTTGCATGGTTGCAGAAGGACCATAGAGCTTTAGTCAATGAGCAGTGTTTGGTCAAGTTCAAGATTGGAGACTACCATGATGAGGCATTGTGTGACATCATACTGATGGATGCATGTCATATGCTATTGGGGAGGTTGTGGTAGTATGATAGTTGTGCTATCCATGATAACCATGCAAACACATATTCCCTAACAAAGGATGGAGTTTGTCATAAATTGAAGACCTTGAAGGAGGTGGAAGAAAATGTATGTAGTACTGCCAGAAGTTTCTTGGTAGATGGTAGGAAATTTTTGGAGGGTATGAAGCACGAGCATCATTGCTTTGCATTGATTCCTAAGATCAGCTAGGAGAAATCTGAAGATGTACCAATAGAAGTCTCAGATCTATTGGAAGAATTTCAGGATATTGTCTCTGATAATGTACCAGAAGGGTTACCACCAGTGAAGAAGATAAGTCACCAAATAGATTTGAAACTAGGAGCTAGTTTGTTGAATAAGGCAGCCCATAGAATGACTCTTGTAGAGAATGAAGAGCTAAATAGACAAGTTCATGAGCTGTTAAGGAAGGGATTGATAAGGGAGAGCCTAAGTCCATGTGTGGTACCTGCAGTACTAGCACCGAAGAAAAATGGAGAGTGAAGAATGTGTACAGATTCTTGAGCCATCACTAAGATCATGATCAAGTACAGCTTTCCATTGCCTAGAATGTATGACATAATGGATTGTTTGAGTGGAGCCAAGTACTTCACAAAGATTTGACCTGAAGAGTGGGTATCACCAAATCCGAATCAGAGAAGGAGATAAATGGAAGACAGCCTTCAAGACAAAGGAAGGTTTGTATGAATGGTTAGTCATGCCATTTGGGCTAACCAATGCACCGACCACATTCATGCAACTCATGAACGAGGTATTGAAAGAATTTTTGGGAAATTTTGTTATTAGTTTATTTAGATGATATTTTGATTTTCAGCAAGACTTGGGATGAGCATCTGATGCATATTAGAAGAGTTTGAGAGAAGTTGTTGATTAATCTGAAGAAATGTAGTTTTGCAAAGAAGGAGTTGGTATACCTAGGAGTTGTTATCTCAGAGGAAGGTCTTAAGATGGACCCATAGAAGGTGAGGGTTGTCATTGAATGGCCTACGCCAAGGAGTGCTACAGAGGTACGATCTTTCCATGGTCTGGTAAGTTTTTATAGAAAATTTATCAGGAATTTTAGTAGCATTTGTGCACCCCTAACCGAGACAATGAGAGGGGATAGGAAAGAGTTTAAATGGACTACAGGAGCAGCCAAGAGTTTTTATACATTGAAATAGAAAGTCACAGAGTAACCTATTTTGGCACTTCCAGATTTCAATAAGGTATTTTAGGTAGATTGCGATGCTAGTGGCAGTGCTATAGGAGCTATTTTGAGTCAAGAAGGTAAGTCCATTGTCTATTTCAGTGAGAAGATTAATGATGCCAAGAAAAAGTATTTTGTTTATGATCAGGAGTTTTATGCTATAGTTCAAGCTTTGAAGAAATGGAGACATTATTTGTTGCCGAAAGAGTTTGTTTTATATACTGATCATCAAACTTTGCAATATCTTAATAGTCAAGGAAAGTTAAATCAAAGGCACTTAAAATGGGTTGAGTTTTTGCAGAGTTATACTTTTGTTTTGAAGCACAGGAGTGGGAAGTCCAACAGAGTTGCAGATGCCTTGAGCAGAAGGTAAAATTTGTTGACAAAAATGAAGATAGAGGTTGTTAGCTTCGATGAGCTCAAAAGTTTGTATCCCGAAGATCCAGATTTTGTAGAGGCTTGGAAATCTTGTTTGGAACATGTTACGTTGGATAGGACAAAATGGTTGGATGTTATAATCCAAGATGGCATGTTGTTTAGAGGAAGCTAGTTGTGCATTTCGAGGAGTTCCATGAGAGAGAACTTGATTAAGGAGAAACATAGTGGGGGATTAACTGGACACTTTGGTCAAGATAAGACTATTGTTATTATTAGTGAACATTATTATTGGCCACAATTGCAGCAAGATGTGAGGAAATTTTTTTAGAGTTGCAGAGTGTGTTAGATGGCAAAAGGAACAAGTAAGAATGTGGGGCTATATCAGTCATTGCCTGTACCAGAGAGGCCATGGGATGATATTAGTATGGATTTTGTTCTTGGTTTACTAAGGACATAGAGAGGACATGACTCCATTTTTGTGGTGATAGACATATTCTCAAATATGGCACATTTTATTCCTTGTAAGAAAACCAATGATGTTGTTCATATTGCAGAGTTATTTTTCAGAGAGGTGGTGAGACTACATGGTCTACCTAAGAGCATAGTTTCAGATTGAGATACCAAGTTTGTTAGTTATTTCTAGAGGACATTGTGGAAGAAGTTGAAGATAGATTTGAAGTTCAATTCTGCACACCACCCACAAACTCATGGACAGATAGAAGTGGTGGATAGGAGTTTAGGTAAATTGCTATGGTGCTTAGTAGGAGATAAGCCCAAGGGATGCGATTTGATTTTACCACAGGCAGAATTTGCTTACAAAAATTTTGTCAATAGGAGTACAGGTAAATCACCATTCCAGATTGTTTATGGGAGTAGTCCAAGAAATGCTTCAAAGTTAAGGAAGTTGGACAAGGGAGAAAAGACAAGTGCCAAAGCCAAAGACTTTGCAGAACACTTGAAGAATTTGCATGAAGAGGTGAGACAACACATTAATAAGATGAACATTCAATACAAGGCTAGGGCAAACCAGAAGAGGAGATATAAGGAATTCCAGGTAGGAGATGAAGTCATGGTTCAATTAAGAAAAGAAAGGTTTCCAATTGGAACATATAAGAAGTTGAAAATGAAAAAATTTGGACCATGCAGAATCCTGAAGAACCATGATTCAGAAAATGCATATGAGGTAGAGCTGCCGAGTGGGATCAATATTTCCCCTATGTTCAACATTGTTGATTTAATAGAATATCATGAAGGTGGAACAGAGGATGGACCAATAGAAGAATAGTGGAGTATTCTGGCATCTACTTCAAGGGAGGAGATAGAAGAGATATTGGATAGCCATGTGGGAAGAAGTACTTGAAACAGGCAATATGAGGAATATCTGGTGAAGTGGAAAGGAAGGTTTGTTGATGACTCTTCCTAGTTGTCTAAGGCATAGGTTGATCATTTGGGGTTTTCCTTAAACACCTGAGATGTGACAAGGTCACTTCTCAAAATTACCCTGGGTGCCTAATGCAGGAGCATCTAGAGGTGTAGGGGTAATCTTGCATCACTTAAAAACAATGTTTATTCAAAATTGATGACTTTATTTTCATTTATTTTCACAATTAGTATTTCTGGTTCTATAATCACTTGAATAATGATGTAGAACCTTCGGTTTTTCCAAACTGCTATTTTTGGAAAGTTTACATTTGAGCACATACGGAAGTGAAAATTTACAGGAAACTTCGTAAATGAAAAATAAGACCTTTGGTAAAGGAATCAGGCAAAGATCATTTGTGGGCTGAAAGATATTAAAGTTTTTGTTTCCCAAAAACCCTTGAAAATTATTCAAAGTTAGGTTTGAGGCACTAAATGGCCTCGTACGACCCCGTACGAGGGAGGAATCGGTGGAGTGGATTCTTAGCGTGTATTGCACTCTGCGAGCTTTTTGGTGCTTCAAACAATTCGTTAATCAGACACCCGGATTAAAAGTTATGGCTCCCGGAAGTTGACCAATTTTTGGAGGGAGATGCAAAATTCAAAATTTGGCTGGAGGCCACCAAAAAGGGCTATTTATAACCATTTGTGGGAACCCTTGGCAGCAATAGAGATAAGGGGGAAAGTGTAGAGTCATGAAAAGCTAAGAAAACAGAAACCCTAGCAGATTTGGGGCTACATAAGGCAGAAGGTTTCTGAGTCTGGAGATAGGAAGTTGTAATGTGTTGCAACCTGTGGAGGATTCGTCCTCTGATTGTATTTGAGCTTCTGTAATGTAATGTGTTATCCAAATCACTAAAAGAACATACCTATTTTATGTGTACAATTTTTTTTGTTGTGTGTTTTATGATTTACCCCCTTCATCAGCAAATCACACTCCAATCTTGAATCCAGTCCCCATTTCAACTCAAGCTATGGTTTTGCATCTTGGAGTGGCTATCTCAGAAGCTCCACCTTCAAGCTAGCCTTTATTCATATCATCCATATATATTGCACTTTTGAAATCTCATGAAGAAAAAGATGACATCAAAGAGTTGGCTGAACAAATGAAGAAGTTAACTATAGAGGTCACCCGCCTCTAAAATCAAAATGCCTATCTGTAGAATTCATAGAGGAATTAGAATAAAAATTTAGAAGCCCAATAGGACTTGGAACACTAGACCTAGTAATGGTGGAGTCCCATCTCCTCTAGAAGCATAAAATTCAATAGAGAACCAGTCCTTAGGGAGATTCCTCTTAGCACAAGTAGCCATGTCCAATTGATGCAGGTTGCATAACACTAACAAACTCTGAACTAGATTGTCATGAATTCTAGATAGCTTCAAATATTTTTCAAAGAGAATTCTAGAATGTTGAAGCACCAGATATTGCTTCCTCCTTAGGATATGAATTGATGCCAACCACTAGCTATGATACTGCCATGGTGTTGGAGAGTTATGGATTCTCCAGGTAGGAAGATGATGAGCCAGACAATGAGTTTGATGAGGTAGAAGCTTACCAGTAGTATAAAAGGAATACTTACAACCTTAAAGTAATAAACCAAAGGGCCCATTCACCACATCCACCCCTCCTAACAATTATCAAGTTCCTCCATATCCAAAGGCCAACAACAATCCAAATCCCCCAAAGGTAACAATCCAATCCACTAGTGGAGATCCTTCAACTTGATCAAAAGTTGTCAAAATGGGTCAATATGCGGCAAATGAATTGAAGAAAATGAAGGCAAGCCTCTCTATCTTCGAATTGATGAAGATACATAAAGTAAAAGGAGCATTCTTATAATCCATTGAGGAACCTACAAATAAGGAGGGTACAATAAAAGAGACTCCACCAAAGGATATACCAAGAAGAGGAAAATATAAAACCCATATGCTAGAAGCAGATACCCATCTAGCCATCTATAAGGAGAAAAGGGAATTGTTGGGTTTAATTATGGACTTTCTTTTATAATGTTTTTATGTTTTTAAGACCTTTTCACATGATCTTGCAAGAACCTTACAGACATTACCTTTATTATATGTTGTTTCACATATACTTCTAAGAGACTTTAAACCTATGCTGTTATATGGAATATGGTGGTTATATTATCAAGTGGATGATTTAAATTATTGATATGCATGTAATATAGATAGGATTTCATAAGTTTAATATGAAAGGTTATTTTATGTACATATGTTGGATAATTAACCTTGTGCAACAAAGACATAGCATCCGGGAAGGAGTAATTGTAGCAGAGTGCAGAATAGGGGAATTGATTAAAGTGCAGTCTAAGTGCCAGAAGTGAAGATCGATGGAGATGAACGTGATCATCATGGAAGAATAAATGCAAGAGAAGAAGAAGACTTGTTCTAGAAGTCTAACCGCAACTTATGTGTTTTCATTCATGAGCCATTGTGTGGGATTTATGTTTGAATAGGACTCTACTTCCTTTGTTCTAGATAATTAATAAGTTGATCTCAAAACTATATCCTAATATCCAGGGATGAATTGATGATCACAGTTAGTTAGAAGATTACATAAAACTCTCCCACTTTTGTATAAGTTAGGGGTTGAGTTTGTTGATTAGTTAGTTGTTATTTTTACTTTCTATCTATACAGTCATTACTCTGTTCTTACAGTTATCAGTTATCTAGACATGTTTTGATATGAATTGAATTCAACTGCGTGTCATGGGAAATGTATGAAGATCTGAAGTAGATTTAGTTTCTAGAAGAAGTGAGATAGTTCCCTAAGCTAGCCTCTCAAGGTACTAACTCTCACGTCATACATTCGCTTATTTATTTATGCATTTCTAATTAAATTGTTTCATGTTACCTAATACGTTGCATTGTGAAATAAGTAAGAAATCATGATTGCTATTTCTGATAATTGTGATTCATGAATAGAATACATAATTAAATTCCTTTGGAGGTTAGTGTCAATTCTTTTATCATTCTGTGTATTTCAAGTTAATTATGTAATTCTCTGTTGAATATAGCCATCTTCAGCGCATGTTGAGGGTACTCGTAGCAACTAGGTTTTTAACTATTTTTGTTGTTCTTCATTTTTATGAACTTCAGTTAATTAAGTTGATTAGAATAAGTCTGTATGAATTAGTTTAGGATAGAAATGAGTCTTGAAGGCATATATAGTGCAAGCATCATCATAAGCTTACACTCCTTGGTCGATAATTCAATGTAGGAATGCAATGATAGAGTGGACTATTCAGTTAGGTTTAACCCTAGATTTTATTTTAGTCTACAACGCATTAGTTTTCCTCTACATTTTTGGTGTCATTGTCGGGGATGGTGCTATCTTCATAGCCTCATTAGTTTTATATGTTTTCATAGTTAAATCTTGGTTTCAACATTAGATTTAATACATTCATTTTTCAAGAAACACCAGGCATTCTACTAACACTGTGCAGGACTGCTGAAACATAAGGGTCAAATTACTATATGCGGAGGCAGAGAGATAACCGAGGTAGATTCCTCCCTTCAACTTCTCAGAATAATGAGGGCATAGCTGATTTTATCAACTACACAGTAGGAAGTACTGAAGGAGAGTTTCCTTTTACATCTTCATCAACACCCCCTACATCTCCATCAGCTTCCTCCACTGCTACAGAAGGGACTTTTAGAACCATGGGAGATGTTGCAGTAGATGGTCCTCCAGGACAAGCGACATTTGAATTCCCTATCCTAGACCAAGCATGAGCTGCTACTCTGAAAAGTATACCATCTTCTACATTGCGTGTTTTCTATGGCTTGGTGACCGAAGATCCTGACACTTTCCTGTTCGAGTTTGATGTCTTGTGTAGGAGTTATGACTACACCACTGATCCTTACAGACTCAAGTTGTTCCCTACCACACTAAAAGATGTTGCTTTAGGGTGGTTTATGGGGTTGGGGAAAGATGTCATTCCAGGCTGGGATACCATGAAGACAAAGTTCCTAGAAAAATATAAAGACTATTGCAGGGGACACGATAGGAGAAGAGATGACATTTTTAGGATGTCACAGAAAGAGGATGAACCACTAGAAGACTATGTGGAAAGATTCCAGTTTGCTGTGAAGAAAAACCCTTAGAATAGATTGTCTGAAGAATCATTGAAGCTAGTCTTTTTGAGAGGAGTTAATGATGATTGCATGGATGCCCTCAATCTCATTGGAATAGGGATATATCTCAACTTCCCTTTGAAGATATCTGCACAGCATGCAAAAATTATTCTAGAACATTTTCTAGAAAACCAAGGGGAGAAAGAGCAGCCATCACAGGCAAGGCAACTAATGGAGTTTCAAGGGTGGAGATTAGTAACCCACTGAACAACATGAAGGAGGACATTATTAGCCTTATGGCTACATAGATAGACACTCTCCATATCAAGAAGAAACAAGAAGAGTTAGATGCAATGCTTACTGAGTACTGCCCCAGCTGTAGACAGAGGAAGGCTAACTGTAAATGCAAAAGGGTGGCCAACATCTAGCAAGAAAAGATTGAGAGGCCAGAATTGCAACCATTTGAAGGAGAAGATAGGCAACTATTCTTTATAGCTCAAAGGAGACCTTGGCAGCAAAGGCAAGGTATGCCCTTTGATCCACTTAGTTTTAATTCTCCCTTTCCTGCTGCAAATCAGAACTTCTCTGCTTGGAATGCTCAACAATAGCCTGGTAACCCAAATGCATGGCAAAACCCCCAATGGCCTACTCCACAAGTTGGTTGGAACCAACAACAGCCTAACTCATGGCTGCAAGAAAATTTCCAAGGTCCCAACTATAACCCTCAGTGGCCTACTCAGCAGCAACAATGGCAACCTCAATGGAACAAGGGCCAACAATGGCAGCAAAATGCATAATTTCAGCAATCTATTATTCCATCTTAGCCACAGTAGCCAACCATAATGCCACCACCTCAAAATCCACCTCCTATATCTACCTAAATCCCTGCCCAACCTGCACCTAACCCTAACAACAAGCCTGTCCAGCAGGCTTATACTAATGAGGTAATGCAATATCCCACCTATGGGGTGGAAGTGAGTAATGTTCATCTTAGATTAAGGAAGCAACTTGCAGGGCCTTCATCTCCTCAAATTACCAAGCTTGAAGATGAAGAAGCCTCGGATAAGCCACCCTTGGATCCTGAATCAGCCCAAGATGCCCAAACTACCTTACAATAGAAGTCTCCTCCTTTCCCTGAGCGCTTGGCCATGCAAAAGCAAACAACCCAACCTGATACTATCCTTCTCAGTCAGCTAAAAGATATAGGCATCAAGATTCCCTTAATCCAAGCCATCAAGGATATTCCTATCTATACCAAAACTATTAGGGATCTTTGCATAAAGAAGCCAGGAAGGAAGAGAATAGACCCTCAGACAGTGCATGTTTTAGGTAACCTTGCTGACATCATGTTGGGTAATATAAGGGTTCCCAAATACATAGATCCAGGTAGTCCAGTGGTGGATGTAAAGATCAATGGGACTCTGATTAAGAATACTTTGCTAGATCTAGGAGTTGCAATTAATGTCATGACCAAGGAGACAATGCAAACACTCCAATTAAACAACCTTAGGCCTACTCAGACAGTCTTGCAATTAGCTAATAGGTCTATAGTCAAGCCTGAAGAAGTCATGGAAGATTTGGTCATTACATTAGATTCTTGGGAATACCCTGTTGATTTCGTAGTTTTGTAGCCTAAGGTTAATCTTGCTAGATATCCTCTTATGCTAGGGAGACCATGGCTTACCACTGCTGATGCATTTATAGGTTGCAAGTCTGGCAACATGATCATATCTAATGGGACAGTGACCAAGAAATTGGTTTTATATCCACCAACCTAGCCATACCATGAGCTTGAGCAAACCATTTGGCCTAGCTTGGAGGATGAGGACACCTATTCCTTGCAAACCCGAATGACTATAGAATGCAACCCTTTATTGAACATTCCAGATGAAGATGAATTAATTTCTCATGTTATACAAAATAATTGTGGGAGACACCCACAGTAGCAAGATTGCATATCTTGCTTACAAGACCCTTTGAGTAGCATAATACCCAATAGTTCATCAGAAGAGGTCTCCCAAATCTTCCATGCATTATTACCTCAGCAATGCTTACCTGTATTACCTAGCCTTGATTTGTCTTCCATTCAAGAACTGTCCAAACAAGTAGAAGTCAAACCAGGTAAGATGTTGAACATTAACAATACATTGACTGATGAACAACAACAATCCTTGCATGAAATATTACATACACACTCAGCAGCATTTGCTTGGGATTATAATGATATGAAAGGAATTAACCCTGCCTTGTGCATGCACAAGATATACAGAGATGATGGATATAGACCAATCAGGCAGCAGCAAAGGCGCATGAATCCAGCCCTCGGAGAAATTGTTAAAGCTAAGCTTTAGAAGCTTTTGGACGCAGGCTTTATATACCCCATTTCAGATAGTGAATGGGTTTCACAATTGGTTATAGTCCCCAAGAAAGGTGGCAAATGGAGGGTCTGTGTTGATTATGGAGAATTGAATACTGATACCAGGAAGGATCACTTTCCATTGCCTTTTATTGACCAAGTTCTTGACTCTTTAGCAGGCAAGAAATATTTTTCCTTTCTTGATGGTTTTAGTGGTTATAACCAAATTAAGATTGCTCCAGAGGTCAGGATAAGACAACGTTTACTTGCCCCTGGGGGACATATGCATACTCTGTCTTACCCTTTGGTTTGTACAACGCTCTAGCTACATTTCAAAGAGCAGTTCTTAGTATTTTCTCTGATTTTGCACATGATAGTATGGAGATTTATATGGATGACTTCACCATATATGGTGACACATATGATGAGGTGTTACACAACTTGGAGAAGGTATTGAAGAGATGTACAAAGCACAACCTCTCTTTGAGTAATGAAAAGTGTTTTTTGATGATGACACAGGGAATAGTCCTGGGACATTTCATCTCAAGTGCAGGCATCCAAGTTGACCCAAAGAAGATTGAGATCATATCTACACTACCTATTCCACAAAAATAGAAGGATGTAAGGAGCTTCCTAGGCCATGCATGATATTATAGGAGGTTCATTTAGGATTTTAGCAAGATTGTTGCCTCTCTGTTTACCCTACTAACCAAGGACAGTGAATTTGAATGGATATCAGATTGTCAGATCTCTTTTGAAAAGCTAAAAATATCCTTGACATAAGCCCCTGTCCTTAGAGGTCCGAATTGGTCGCTGCCTTTTCACATCCATATAGTTGCATATGATTTTGCCATTGGGGCAATCCTGGGTCAACAAGAAGGAAACAAGGAGTATGCCATATACTATGTAAGTAAGAATATGCAAGGAGCTAAGTTAAACTATACTGTGATAGAGCAAGAGATGTTGGCAGTTGTTTATGTAATTAATAAATTTAGGCACTACATAACTGGTTACAAGGTTTTCATTCATACATATCATGCATCCATCAGATATTTGATGAATAAACCCATATTAGGTGGCAGACTTGTAAGGTGGTTATTGTTGTTGCAGGAGTTTGATATTACAATTGTTGACAAATTAGGCAAGGCCAATGCTGTTGCTGATTTTCTGTCCAGACTACCTACACAATCTTCAGATGGAGTGGTTGATGATTCTTTTCCTTATGAGCATCTATTTTCTGTCACTATACACACTCCATGGTATGCAGATATAGCCAATTATTTGGTTACAGGGCAGATTCCAGGATACTTCTCTCTAAGGGAGAAGAGGCAGCTAGTTCATAAATGCTTCTCTTACTCTTGGATTTATGGATTTCCATTTTACACTGGGCCAAACAATATTATGTGAAGATGTATCAGGGAGGATGAAGTATTTGATATAATGAAGGCTTGTCATGATGAACCTTGTGGGGGACATTTTGCAGCTAAGAGGACAACCTTCAAGATACTAACAACAAGATCTTACTGGCCAACACTTCATAAAGATGTTGTCAAGTACACTAGGAATTGTGATAGATGCCAGAGGATGGGGAGGCCTACTAGAAGTGATGAGATGCCTTTGCAGCCACAAATCTCATTGGATCCTTTTGACAAGTGGGGTTTGGATTTTGTGGGTCTTATATCTCCTACATCAAATAATAAAGAGTATATCCTAGTATGTACTGACTACTTAACTAAATGGGTTGAAGTGAAGGCATTACAGTTTGCCAGAGATGAAAATGTGGCCAAATTCTTGTATGAAGACATCTTCACTAGGTATGGTGTTCCAAGAGAAATAGTAACTGACCAAGGACCACAGTTTACATCTGATTTAATAACTAAATTGGTTACAGAATATCAGATTAGGCATAGAAATCCACTCCATACCATCCTCAGGCTAATGGTTAGGTGGAAGTCACTACTAGAGAAATTGAGAACATCTTGACAAAGACAATGTAGCTTCATAAAAGAGATTGGGTTTCTAGGCTCCCTGAAACTATTTGGGCATATAGAACAACCTAGAAGACAACTACATGGTTTACATCTTATGAGTTGGTCTATGGAAAGACAGCAGTCCTACCTATTGAATTTGAACACAAAACCCTGAGGACAATGATGGACCTAGGAATGGATTTGACCATAGCACAATAAGAAAGGCTACAACATTTGAATGCTTTGGATGAAATCTGATTGGAGGCTATTCATCACACTGAGGTCATACAAAAACAAAGAGCAAAATGGCATGACAAGTACATAAAGACAAAGGAATTCATTGCAAGTGACTAGGCACTCCTTTATGATTCAAGGTATAAGGACTTCAAGGGCAAGCTTCAGTCCCGTTGGTTAGGCCCATATGAGATCCAACAAGTCTTTCCTAATGGTGCAGTTCAATTGCAGACTATTGATGAAGTTTAGTTTTCACTACTGGTAAATGGGCATAGGCTAAAATTGTATAAAAAGCCACTTCAGAAGGATGACTTTCTTATTTCTTTAGCTGCTCAGTATGATCCTCATGACACTCCTAATGATGATGATGTGACACCAATTGATACACCTTCCAATTTTGATCCACTAACACTGTCCATTGATGTGGAGGTTGAGTTACAATACTCAACCCCTGTTGCTGAAAATTAAATTTCTTTGTTTTAAAAATCACATGCATACACAACACAATTTCCATGGTTACAACAAGTTATTTCCACCAAGACCTATTTTTCACTCATTCAGTTGGGACACAACTCAGCTGGGACCTGATATATTGTGTTTACAATTAGACAGTCGCAACCTGTGCTGGAGGCACCCGTAGCAACATCTGTATGCATATCTCTTCCATCACTTGGTGAACAATACCTAAATTCTCCCGCCCATTCCACATGCCTATATCCATTTTAAACTACTTCATTCTATTGCTCCACGTATCAATTCCCATTTATGAGTTGGCACTTTTCTCCATCATCTTGAGCCATCACATTATATCTCTGTAGTTGTACCCACCACCTTCTATATCATTATATCTCATTTGCCACATGCATATCATCTCAAATCATTAGAGTTGTTCACAACTTCCAAGGTATGTTAATTATTCATTTCCACTTCATATGTACATTCAATAACTTTCAATTGTTACAATAGATTTCTTTTTATATTCATGATTAGTCATAGTTTATTTCATGCATGCGACGAATATTACCACCATTTCTTTTAATCACTGCTCCTCACTCCGTAATACCTGCCACATGAAGTGTGGTCACTTCACAATTAAGTTGGGGGGAGGGGTTATTTTCAATTTTTGCCATTTGAATATCATTTGCCTTTAAAAACCTTGCCTTTCAAGAAAACCAAACAAATATTCTGCGTCATGAACTTACCTTATTCTACCAATGAGTGAATTAGTACCCTAAGGAAGTTATAGTGAAAAGGAAAGAAGAGGCAGATTGTAAGATTGGTTCTTTTGGGGTGGCGAGCTGAAACAACAGGAACTGAGCAACAAAATTTGACATTGTGCATAAAATTGACACTGTAGAGTTTGCAATTCACAACGGTAATGGGAGGGGACCTAATCAGAAGAGAACCTTCAGCACATAGGGAAATACTAGAGGATGTGATGGTTCTCCCGCTCTTTACGAGAGTAGGATGGTTAGATTACTTCCTAAAATTGGCAAAGTATGATGATGATATGGTGAAAGAATTTGTATTTACTCTACCGTATGATGAAGCAATGGTGAAGGGGTTGACTATAGGTGCTTCTGAGTTAGCTATTGCTTAGGTCACAGGGTTGCCACGAATAGGGTCCGAGTACCCAGCTAGAGCTGATGCAGTCACGGCTAGGGAGGAGTTCTGTGAAAGAGGTGAACACCTAGATTCTACCACACAAGGTACCAAACGACTATCTCTTCCCTTCTTTTCGGGGAAATGTGCCTTTTATACTATCAAGTATATTACATGTGATGGGATGGTAGATACAATATGTTATATACTGCACATCTTAAATTGCTCAACCATTTATGACATGAAAAACTTGTCAATGTTACAAATTATCTGTATACTATATTGAAAAGGATGTCTTCATAATATCAGAGACAACAGGCAGACACCACTCTTTCCCACCATTGTTTAATAGCTCTACTAATAAAGAGGAGTTTAAGGATTCAATACCCACATATTGGGTGGGAAGCTTTTAAACAATGTGTAGACATTTCAACACTTTTAGAGGCACCAAAACCAGAAGATGAGAATCCATATGAGCATGAGCCTTCTTTTGAAACTGATCAGGAAGAGTCACAACATGAGAACCCTCTAGAATTTAGGTCTGTATCAGCTAAAGAACCCTCAACATCTGCCCCTAAAACTAAAAGAACCACTCCTTCAACATCTGGTAAGGAAAAAAAGAGTAGGAAGGGAGTGAGAAAACACAAGAGTGCAACAAAAGAAGGAAGTGCAGGGGAAAAGAGGAAGAAGGGGGACAATAAAAGGAGGAAAAAGGCAGATAAGTAGGAAACAGTCACTCCTAGACGCTCAGGTAGGTTAAGAAGGCAAGGTGCCAAAGAAAAAGTTGTTGAGAAACAGAGAGGAGAGGACAAAAATATAGGCCAGCAGGACAATGATCCAACTCCTCTAAATCTAGATTCAGATAGAGGAGAAAACCCTCTTGAGGATGTCTCTGCGGATGCCTGTGGAAATGTTGATATGCCTGCAAGGAAAATAAAGTATATTTCTTCTTCTGATTCTGAGTCAGAAGATTTGTTTACTGCAAGAAAGATGGGAAAATCTGTGCTTGATGATTCTACTAAAGAAGTTTTTGATGTTCCTAGAGAAATAAATGATGAAAATGTTGAAAAAGAAAGGGAATTATTAGAGGACGGAGATATTAGGAAGAAACTTCAAGAAGTCTTGGACAGAATAAGACAGCTGGAGGAACAGGTAAGGGGGTATGAAAAGAAAGAGAAAGAGAAAGAGAAAAGAATTCAAGAGTTGGAGGAGAAGATCCAGACTTATGGCCATGGTTCTAACTTAAATTTGTTGGCACAATTGGCTGAAAATAAAACAAAAATTAAGAAAGTACTTACTCTCCAACCTCCTGTGACAAAGACCCCAGAGTACCATACTACCCTATCTTTGGTTTTGAACTAATGAAATTGACTAAGAAGATTAAGCAAGAAAAAGAGAATTGGGAAAAAGAGAAACATAGTCTCAATGCATCAGTTGCAGAAAAGCATTTGATAATCAAAAGGTTGGAGGATTGTCTGACAGAGGTTATTGATAGATCCAAGCAAATCATTGGATGCAAACCTCCACCCAGGGTTTATGCATTGTTTCTAAAAGATAAATTCCTTAGTTTCCAGTTTAATAGATTTATCAATAATCAACCTGACTTGCATTCAAGGCACATTTTTTGCAAATATTTCAAAGAGGTCAGTCTAGAAGAACAAGACGAGTTGTGTGAATACTATCTGCATAATTACCTAATGGATGAGGACACAAAATGGAACCCCTGCATCTATGTTGGAGACCTACAGATTAGAGCACTAATGTCATACTTTAAAAATGAACAACTCAGGGGAGAATTGATGGACTAGTATGAGGAATAGGAAAAGAAGGAGCCAATGCCAATTAGGAAAGAAGCCTTAGAACCTGTAGTGATCCTGACCCAATGGCTAACATTACTTTCTCATAAAGGTCCAAGTAAGGTGATCATGGATTTAAGACTCAGGGATCACAGGAGGGTACAAAGATAAGCAGTGTCCATCATTCAAAATTGTCAAAGGTATGTACAAAATAGGTGGGATAGTCTAACTCCATAATTGTAAAAGAAGGAATCCCACTCTTTCCACAACTTCATGAATATGTTTGAGAGGTTATGCAGGTACATCCAGGTCTCAGAGCAAAAGGGAGTAGCATGGTTTCCTCTTACTTATCAGCCTCCTATCCTTCTCTACCCAGTGCCACACTGGACAGGAGGGAGAGGTGATAAGTGTAGGTGTGCTGAGCTAAACAGGATGGAGAGACTTACATGTTACAATGGATTTTATCTCAAACAAGGAGGAGTCAAAGAAAACATGGACCTCAGAAAAATCACTTTGCATTATAATCTTCTGCCCTAGATGTTAGTTCCTTGGTTTTGCTTAGGGACAAGCAAAAGTTTAAGTTGGGGGGAAATGTTGGGTTGAAATATTGACTTTATTTTATAATGTTTTAATATGTTTTAAAGACCTTTTTCACATGATCTTGCAAGAATCTTACAGACATTACCTTTATTATATGTTGTTTCACATATACTTCTAAGAGACTTTAAACCTATGTTGATAAATGGAATATGGTGGTTATATTATCAAGTGGATGATTTAAATTATTGATATGCATGTAATATAGATAGGATTTCATAAGTTTAATATGGAAGGTTATTTTGTGTATATATGTTGGATAACTAACCTTGTGCAGCAAAGACAACATCTGGGAAGGAGTAATTGCAGCAGAGTACAGAACAGGGGAATTGATTAAAGTGCAGTCCAAGTGCCATAAGTGAAGATCGATGGAGATGAACGTGGTCATCATGGAAGAATAAATGCAAGAGAAGAAGAAGACTTGTTCTAGAAGTCTAACCGCATCTTATGTGTTTTCATTCATGAGCCATTGTGTGGGATTTTTGTTTGAATAGGACTCTGCTTCCTTTGCTCTAGATAATTAATAAGTTGATCTCAAAACTATATCCTGATATCCAGGGATGAATTGATGATCACAGTTAGTTAGAAGATTGCATAAAACTCTCCCACTTTTGTATAAGTTAGGAGATGAGTTCGTTGATTAGTTAGTTGTTATTTTTACTTTCTATCTATACAGTTGTTACTCTATTCTTATAGTTATCAGTTATTCCAAACATGTTTTGATTTTGAATAAAATCTGAAGAAGATTATGTCTTTGATATGAATTGAATTCAACTAAGTGTCATGGGAAATGTGTGAAGATCTGAAGTAGATTTAGTTTCCAGAAGAAGTGAGATAGTTCCCTGAGCTGGCCACTCAAGGTACTAACTCTCACTTCATACATTCACTTATTTATTTATGCATTTCTAGTTAAACTGTTTCATGTTATTGTTACTAAATTTTATTCACACTAAATTTAGTTAGACCTAAGTGCAGTTGTTTCAGGAAGAATAAAAGAAAACTTTAAGTTATTGCATTCATTAAACAGTTGATCTCTTGACAAAGCAGAGATAGATCAGTTGTTAGGATAACCCATCAGTCCAATCAGGACTGATGAATCATCATAACAAGTGAATCAGAATGTCAAGAAATCAAAGTTTCAAGAAATACAGTTGATCTAACATAGTTTTATCTTTCATGAGTTATAAGACAAATTGATTATTCAGATTGATCATATTTGAAAGAAAGAAAGAAATATATTTATTTGAACTGTTATTTCATGTCATATTTGAAACATACATTCAACATCTGTTACTCTATCCTATGCATTGATTGAAAAGGAAACATACATACATCAAGTGCATAAGATAAATTAACTGATCATGTTTAAAAGAAGTGTTCACATGTGTCCCACACAAGTCGTGGGAGTAACTAAACTAAGCAATGCAGACATATGCAAGCTATACATTTGATGATAAAGAAATAATGAAGAACACATGATAAAACTAAATATCCATCATTGCCTGAGCAAGGAGGTTGATGAGCTAGTTGACAGTTGATCTCAATCCTCATCTTCAGCTCCAGTTGCATCAGTTGAACTTGTAAAAAATTGGGGAAAGTCTTGTAAGAGCTCCAGATATTTATTGTTATCATATGTTTTTATCAAGCAGACATATCAACTTGTCACATCATGCATTTCATATGAAATAGTGAAATCAGACATGTGCCAGTGATCAGAATCACCTAAGAGAATAAAAAAGTAATCAGATATGAGTATCAAAGTAGAAAAAGACAGCCAAGCAAGTGCCTTACATCATAAATCAAAGGTACATTTTTATGACTAACATGTGTGTTCCATGTGTAGGTACAGATAAACATTCATTTTTTGGATTCCTTTCATAACATGTGGAGAAAATGTGGCTCCCACAAGGGTTGAGCCCAGCATGTCTATTAGATAGCCATTAATGCCTTCAAATAGTATGAGAAAGAGATACAAGTACAGAAATGAAGTGCAAATGTTATCTTGTAGCTGCTCATGACGAACATAACCTACAGATACCAGGTATGATCAATGAAATTCACAATTGTTACATACTTTATTTATTGATTTGATAGAAGTGTTACAACTTGTTTCAATATATCAATTGGCCAACAAATGCCAAATTTCAACTATAAAAAGAGTCAGTGATATGCTGAAATCAACATTCAGCTAGTACAAATCCAATATAAACAATATGATGTTATTGCCAAAGCAACTAAAGATCAAAGACCAATCATGTATTGCAAGATTATACATCATAATGAGCAGCTATAGGATAAGCAAGTCATTTTTGCATTCATTTTTTTGAATCCAAATGTTCAAAAAGAGGAGCTCCATGCAAAGTTAAGTGATAAGTCAGCAGTGAGGGTACTGGCTCAGTCCATAGGTGAATGATAGTTGGAAAAGTACCACAAATATTTCAAATTACATGAAATGCAGACAAAGAAGTGCTTAAACAACATATAAATTAAGATCCTGTGTAGAGGATAGCAGTCTTGGTCATTAAAGACTCATGTTGATCAAGGCAAGCACAACCATGATCATTGAAGGCAGTCAAAAAATCAAGAAAGATAATGCCAAGGTATAGTGGTACAGTCAAGAGCATGCCCAAATTAAAGGAAATCTCATGAAAGGAAACACTCTTAAGGATGTCAGAGAAAGAGCCCATTTCAAGAGCATCATAAAAAAGGAACAGACTGGAACCCCACATGAACAGAGAAACAATTTATTTGTCTCTATTTCTCTTTATCATTTGTTCAGTCGTGGGAATAGGCATGAGACTGTGGCTAGCACATCATAAGGATGAACTAAGAACAAAAAGATGTATGACAATGTTTCCAAATCAAGGTTCCAATGCCGAGAGCTGAATATCAATGAAGACCTTGGACAAATAAAGTATGTTTTTTAGATAAGACAAGAACTCTGACAGAAAATAAGATGAAATTTCAAGATGCAAGTGTGTTTGGGAGAAATTATTGTATCTCAAAGACTTTGATGGAGTGTAATGACTAGAAGTCTTCTTTAGAGAAAGAAGAACAACAAGAGAGCAAGATACAGGAGAAGTCATCATACATCAAGGATGATCAATAAGGGAGAATACTTATGCCTGTCCCATAATGAATAAAAGTTAATGAACCTTGAAAGCATTCAATAGGAGCAGTCAAATCTGATCTTTTTTGAAACTCTTAATAGTATTTTGCATCTACAGAAAAAAAAAATGCATGAGAAAGAAAATAAGTGCATAAGAAGGTATTTTATAGCCATTGCTATAATAGAAAGGGCCATTCTTTCAAAAGAGTTTACAAACCCACTTTCACATTCCTTGAAACCCTTGTTTCATTGTTTGTGTACAGTCAAAGGAGAAGTACAGGATGTTATATAGTATAATGGCCATGGCTTAAAAATAGGTCATTCTATGCAAAGAAACCAAATACCCATTTATAAATTTAAAACTCTTGTCATTATGAGCATATACAATTGGGAGGTTACAATGAAACATGTTCTTTTTATGCATACCCATATGGGTCTTGTTAGGAACCCATAGTTTCAACATATACCAGTGAAGAAGCAAAAGGGTTGCAGAGTTCCTATTTACAAACCCTTGTCAAGATATCAAAAACCCTCTTTCTTTTGCAGTTACAGTAAGACAAAAATGGTATGAAGTATCAGAGGTATGGCCGTGGAGTAGAGAGGAGGTTCCTGTGCAAATTTAAATGAAACCCTTATATTATTTCCTTTCATACAATGTAAAAGAGTTATAGAGGTAGTATAATGCCATGGCCATGACAGGAAGAGGTTTTCGTTAAAAGAAATAAAATACCCAGTGCACAGCTTTCAAAACCCTTACCATTTCTCAAATTTACAGTGATGTAAAGAATATACAACAAGGAGAGAATGAGAGCTTACCTTTCATTTGCAGAGAGAAGTCACCATGGCTGTGACCTCTTTTGAGGTTTCTTACCATTTTCTTTATCACATTTGCAAATTTTTTACACAGGAAAATCAAAAAGATCAATGTCAAATATTGTTGCAGAGGAAAGTGGAGTTATGGCCATGGCCATTTGAGCAAAAAATGCTACAGGAAGAAACACAAATGCCGGTCAAAGATTAAAACACCATGCTTACCAGTCTCTGCTATCTTCTTCTCATTCAAGAAATGCAAAGAAATCAACCTCAGAGAACCAAGGAGAAGTCGAGAGAACCATCAAACTCTAATTACCATGGAAGAGTTGTAGAGCGGCCGACAAGAGGAAGACAAAATGAAAATGATTCAAAGTTTAGGGTTTCTTCACTCTTTTGATTGAAGGTTCTTTTCTTTCTTTTTGTTTTTGACTTGGCAGATAATTATCATTTCATTATCTAAAACCTGACGGGGTCAAAACCTTAAAAGATATGCTTCCTAATCATCACTTGAAGGGGAATGCTTGAAGATTTCCTTTTTCTTGCAAATATATGCCTTAGAAAAGATTCATCATAATGATATTTGTATCATGCAAAGTGACCGAATATGGTCAAAGGAGAATGCTTTTTTGCCTTGTGATCTTATCACCCAAAGTCAAAAACAAGAAATCATATGAAGACAAGATAGGGTTACAAGGTGGCAGGGATTTATCATTAGCTTTTATTTTTGCATGATGGAGGTTATATGGCAATGAGGCCAATTTTTGCATTGTAAATGGAGTAATAAGGTAGAGGGTGATATTATTTTCTCCTTAGTGCATGTGGAGTGATAAGGAGTATTTTTTATGCCTAGTTGTCTTGTAAGACATTTTGATATTGTAAATGGAGTGATAAGGGTAAAATTTTGCCTTAAATGCATATGTCATGCAAACTAGGGGTTCTTTCTCACATGGAGATATAAGGGGTTTTTATTTGCTTCTAAGTCCAATTTATGCTCAAATCATGCAAATTAGGCAATTGTAAATTGGACAGACAAGGAGTTTATTTTTCTTCTCATCATGCATGATTTTACAAAATAAACCAATGTAAATAAATAGTAAAGTAATATTCTTCAAATTACTTTATTATTTTTCACAAATTGTAAAATCAGAAATAGTACAAGTTGTAACTAGCAATAGAGTAATTATCCTAATTACATTATTATTCACTCACATCAATTTTGCAAAAGCAAAATCATGCAAAATGATGAGTTGAGTTAACTCATTATAGGTCACCCATAGCCTGAGTTTGTCCCCATGTTTTGAAGGATTGCAGAGTTTCATAGCTTTGCATAAGGGTGCAATCCTCATCGACAATAGTTACCTGATATGTTGCATTGTGAAATAAGTAAGAAATCGTGATTACTATTTCTGATAATTGTGATTCATGAATAAAATACATAATTGAAGTCCTCCAGAGGTTAGTGTCAATTCTTTTATCATTATGTGTATTTCAAGTTAATTCTATAATTCTCTATTGAATATAGCCATCTTTAGCTCATGCTAAGGGTACCTGTAGCAACTAGGTTTTTAACTATTTTTGTTGTTCTTCATTTCTGTGAACTTCAGTTAATTAAGTTGATTAGAATAAGTTTGTATGAATTAGTTTAGGATAGAAATGACTCTTGAAGGCATATATAGTGCAAGCATCATCATAATCTTATGCTCCTTGGTCGATAATTCAATGTAGGAATGCAATGATAGAGTGGATTGTTCAGTTAGGTTTAACCCTGGATTTTGTTTAAGTCTACAATGCATTAGTTTTCCTCTATAGGAATCACCTCCTTTTTTGCTTACATTAAGGATATTTGGTAAGAACCTTCATAACTATATGGTGGACTCTGGTTCCTCCACTAATGTTATTCCCTTGTCATTATGCAAAGATTTAGGCCTTACCATGGCCAAATCTTCAAGGAAGGTCACTTAATTGGACAAAATTGAAGGTAATGTTCTTGGTTAATTGAAACATATCCATATGCAATTAGCATAAGATCCTCATGATCAATAGTATATTGACATTCATGTAGTAGATATACCTGATGCTTATGGGATTTTGCTAAGTAGGGATTGGTCAAAAACATCGAATGACTATATGGCCACTGATTTCTCACATATGTGGCTTTCATGGAGAGGAATTTCCAATCAAATCAAGATAGAAAGGGAACCCAAGATTAAACATTTGATCATAGAATATAATCAGAACAATGAGGTGTTGTATTTTGAGGTAGATCTTGGAGTTTACTATCCTAAAACTACGAGGGTTGAAGAAATATTGTTTGCATGCACTAGTTTGGGAACTTTGTTTGATGAAGACCTTAAGTATGGATAAAAAAAACTGAGATGCTTGTTGAATCTGATGAGGAACTTCTTTTGAAAGTGAAAATGGGATATTTAAAGGATTCAAAAATTCATGTCCAAGTTCATAAGAGATCAGGCCAGTGTCGGTAAATAAGTATTGCTAGAAGATTTATTGCTACCAAATTGGTACAAAGTCCACGAAGCTTCTCATTCAAAATTTTCATGCTCCTTATGTATGATTGTGGTAAGTCAAGTGAAAAAACATATTGGACTTCTCACACAACTCTAGGCAAATATGTTAAGCTACCTCTCCCATATAGATGATTCAGGAAAACAAAAGAGTGAAGCACCCAAGAGCCCTAATAGTAAAACTTCAAAAGCAAATCACGACAGTGATCCAATATGGATGCTTTGATTTGATGGGCCTAAGTCTAAGCAAGGGGCTAGAGTAGGATTTGAGTTGATCAACCCTAAGGTGAGTCTTTTCTTTTAACATTTATAGATTATAGTTCCAATGCACTAATATTGTTGTAGAATATGCGTCATTAGTGCATGACCTTCTCCTGGCCATTAGGAAGAAAGTTAAGATAATTTAAGCATTCAAGGATTCTAAACTAGTGGTAAAACAAGGAAACAATATACATGCCAAGATAAGAGGTTGAGTTCTTATCAAAATAGAGTATGGGATTTGATAGAGAGTTTTGATGCATTCAATATCCAGCTCATTTCCAGAAAGAAGAATCATGTGGCAAATTTCCTATCTCAAGCAACCATTACTTTGGAGCCTTTGGCTTTAGCAGAATTGAAGAAATTTATTGTGGAACTTACTCCCATCCCCTCTGTGCTTGACAATGTTAAGAATTTCCAGGTCTTTGAGGATGATAAGTGTATATTGGATTTCATTACCAATTCATACATATTTGCAACAAAAATTAGTGATGAAACATATGTTTAAGAAGCAAAAATTGATCTAGAGGGAGTACTTAATCTAAAACCAACACTATCCCAAGCTAAATGTTGTAGTTAGAAATATTTTTTGACTTGGACCAATTAGGTGCACGTAAGGAACATACTAAAACTGAGGGTGGAAAGTATGATTCTCATAACATGGGATCTTAGGATAATGTGAAGAATGTTTTCATTGGCAAAGTATATACACCTGAAGAAAAGGCAAGTATCGTCAAAGAATTGGTTGATTATCATGATGTTATAGCCTAGAGATATGAGGATCTAAAGACATACGATACTTTGATCATCACCATACCATACCACTAAAGCCTAGAGTTAAACCTTTTCAACAACTTGACAAAGACCAGTGAATGCACTAGTAGAACCACTAATATTTCAAGAAGTATAGAAATTACTATTAGCCTGAATTACTTTTCCAGTCCACCACTCTACCTAGGTTACGAATCTAGTTCTAGTCATAAAGAAGAATGGGGAAATTAGATTGTGTGGATTTTAGGAATCTAAATCAAGCCTCAGAAAAAGACAATTATCCTTTTCCATCATTAGATGAAGTACTCCAAATAGTTAGTGGTTCTTAAATGATGTCATTCTTGGATGGATATTTAGGATACAATTAGGTAATGGTGGAATATGAGGACAAACTAAAAATAGCCTTCACAACCAAATGGGGTATCTTTGCATACAAATGAATGCCTTTTGGATTAATAATGTAGGGGCCATGTTCTAGAGGACCATGGATATAGAATTCAAAGGTCTAGTAGGCACATGTATTTATTATTTATATAGATGACTTGACTGTATTCTCAAAAGGTGAGGAGATCATATTGTTGATTTAAGGAAAGTACTGCAAAGATGTCAAGAGCATGACATCTCACTAAATCTAAAGAAGTGAATCTTTGGAGTCACAGAAGGAAAACTCTTGGGCCACTTAATTTAAAAAATGGAATATCCATATATCTAAAGAGAGTACATGCCATTCTTAAAATTCATTTACCAACAAGTAAGAAGGAATTGAAATCTTACTTCAAAAAATCAACTTCATGTGTAAGTTTATCACTGGTTTTGTTGAGATTGTCATACCTATGAATGCTATGTGAAAGTGTAAGATTCAATGAGAATCCCCAATTACACAAACCTAAATCTAGGTGCATGAAGAAAGCTATAATAGCTACGAGCACAAAATGAATAATGCAATAATCAATAATACAAGCTATTCCAAAATAGAGGAAATAATTTAATTCAACCAAATCAACCATCAAACGAATGGATGAAGTACATACAAATAGGCTCAAGCATGCACAAGTCAATGTGAAAAGTGTCCTTGAGGAGAGCAATAAACTAGAGACTGACTCAATTGCATGAGTAGAGGTGTTAAGTGAAGTCATCTTGATGAGGGAGATAGTGCATGTGCTCCCATCAATCAAGGAGATGACATGTGCTCTTATTTCCTATTTTACTCAAGTAAATAAATAATAATTACCTAAGTAAACTTAATATAAGGTGCAATTAAATAATTGCACCAACACCCCCCCTTAAGTGCAACTTAGGGAGAAATGTGAAATGAGTAATGGGTCCTGGCAACTAGGCTTGATCAGGTACCCATGTTCAATGAAAATCTCTCATAAAATAGAGAAAAGGAAAAAACCCAATGAGAAAAACTCCTCTCCAAAAGAGAAAAAGATGAATGAATGTGGAAGGTTCTTATGTACCTCGATGTTGATGCTGAACTGTGACTAAAACCAATCCATAGGAGCAAGTACCATGAAGATTTGGGAACATTAATCATAATGAATGGCTCTCAATTTGAGATGTGATCCGATGCGAATCAGATGCAAGAGTCAAGTTCATTTACCATAGGCTCTCAATTTGAGATGTGAACTGATGTGAATTAGATGCAAGATTCATGATCATTTACCATAGGTTCTCAATCTAAGATGTGAATCAAGATGTGTCAAGTCATAAGCATGATGTTGCGAAGAGAGAACTAGAGAATCCAGATGCAACTCAATGTGAGCTTTCATCAAGATGAAGGTGGGATCAAGTGCATGATATTTGGCTACACTCACATCCCTTATTATGTCCTATTGTGTGGAAACACTAGAAGCCTAAATTAGATGATGATTTTGAAGATATGTCTAATATGCCTTATGCTAGTGTTGTTGGTAGCCTGATGTACGCAATGGTTTGCACTAGATAGATATTGTCCAAGTAGTGGGAATTCTTACATGTTTATGTCAAACCCTAATAAGGAGCATTGGATGCATGTTAAAAAGGATGTTTAGATATATGTGAGGAACTTTTGATTATTTCTTATGTTATCATGGTACTAATTATGTGGGCAAGACATCAAATATACAGGGTTTTATTGATGCAAATTGGGTAGGTGACTTGGATAGTTGAAGGTCCACTAGTGGTTGTGTGTTCTCTTTATTTGGTGGTGCAATTAGTTGGATGAATAAGAGGCATTCCATGGTTGCTTTGTCTACCATCAAATCAGAGTATGTGGTTGCTACATATGCCTTTAAGGAGGTAGTATAGTTACAAAGATTATGTTCAAGTATTGATTTTGATTACAAGGTTGTTAAAATTGAATGTGATAGTTAAAGTGCTATTTGTTTTGGCCAGGAATCCCACGTACCATGCTCGTACTAAGCATGTTGATGTATAATTTATCATTTTCTTTGTGATATGGTAGAGAATGGTAAGTTCATATTACAAAAGGTTGACACTCAAGATAATATTGTAGATTCTCTTCCAAAACCAGTGAACATGGAAAAGTTCTCTTGGTGCAAGGAGACCATGGACCTTGGATCTTGGATCTTGTACTTGAATTTTTTATGTTTCCCATGGATGCAATTGTAATGTATAATATCAAGTGGCAGAATGTTAGGAAATTTTGATATTTAATTACAATCCTAATGTACTATTGTTGCATCTCCAACAATCTTGGAATGGGTACTTGGGTTAAGAAAGTGTGATATTTAATTGCAATCCTAATGTACTATTGTTGCATCTCCAACAATATTGGAATAAGAGATATTATTATTTTATTATTATTCTCCCAATTGACTTGGAATATTAGTTGTAGTGGCATTCGTGAAGGAGGTGGAACATGATGGTAGTAGTTACAAGTTGATTTAATGGTATTCACACCACTTTCCCAATCCTAGGTGCTAGGAGAGAGAGTGAAGCATATCTACATTTATTGAATGGGTCCCATGTATGTTGGTGAAGCCTAACAAGGGCATCATTCTTGGGAAGTGTGTCCATTAATTGTCAATGGTCAAATATGTTGTAGTAATTATTTTGTATTCTTGGAAGATGTTCTTCACGAGTGGGACATGGGTTTTTTTGCATCTTATCATGGTTTTAGTGGTACATTGTTTTGGGAAACTACTTACGGTTTTCCTCTCCCATTTCTCTATAAATTAGAGGCACAAGATAGAGGTTTCATATGTTACTACAAGTACACATGTGTTGTTGAAATATTGTCTAATTCAAGGGAGAATTTTGTTGCGTATGTACTCTTGTACTGAAGATTAATACATACTTGTGCTCTCTTTAATGGTGGAGTTTTTTTTCTCGAAATGGTTTCTCCACATACATCCGATGTTATGTGCTATGTTATTATGGTTTGTTAATTTTATATGATTTTTCCATTTCCATGTCATTGGTTAATACATGTTCACGCATTAAAATATGTACACTTAGTTTGATGTTATTGCTATAATTGGTCACTCTATATTTCAACAAACTTATGCCCAAGGATGAACACCCATGTTTTCCTAGAGAAGTTGTCAGTGAAAGAAATATACTACAGGGATTTTCCTAGTGATGGTCCATCCATAAAAGCAAAATCATCACTATGAATCAAATCTAAAATCCCTACAAATCTAGTAGAGCTCAAATAAAACAACACAATTATGTTTTCCATATATGCAATGTTAAAAAATTAAAATCTAGGGAACAATTAGTTATCCCATCTACTAATGTTTTGTATTTCAAGGCCCTTAAGCATTTCTCATCAATGTGGCCCACACACTCATGCTATGATATAATATTCTTTGTAGGAAGCTTTTAGTTTTCAAAACTAGGAACCTTAGAATTATTGTATTGAATGGTACTTGCATCTAGATGAAATAGGGTTCCGCGATGAAATCCATTAACCAAAACAATAGCTCCATGCACCATCTTACATCCATCTTTGTTGAAGACCACCAACACATTCATATCATTCATCAAAAAATGGGTTCTTTTCCAAAATCAGGATGTGTAGAATGCTAGAGAGGGATTTCATCCTCCCATCTGAAAAAGCAAACATTACTCTACCACAAAAAATGATTTTAAGAGAATATTCATCTCCAAAGTAGACCCTTCCACCATTTTAGCTCTTGAACTTAGCAGTTTTCTCTTTATGGGGAGTCATGTGGAAAGATGCACCATAGTCAATCAACCATGCATTTTAGATGCATGAGTAACGAGGGCTACAATGAAAACATCACTAGTGTCATTATAAGAGGCTCTTGAGTTTGAATCATTCTCAAATTCCTTTTTGGTCTTCCTCTTCTTGTAGTCCTTCTTAATGTGGTTGGTCTTGCCACACTTCCAACCCTCAATCTTAGATCTACCAAGAGACTTAGATCTCTCCCTCAATTTAGATTGCTTGTCATTCTTGTTGCTCTTACCCTTCTCCTTGGAATGGCCTTTGATGGTTAGAGCATCTTCCATGGATTTTAAATTTTTCTACCGCAACCAATTAGAGGTGGGTCGAATATAATATCATTGATGCTCTTTGATGACTTTGATTGCAATAATTAGCTCATAGTTATGATGATTGTCTCTATTCTAGAGGAGTTCCTATTATCTTTATTCTAGACACAATCCTATTACTACTCCATGCCAAGTTATATCACCTAGCCCTGTGCAGTTTTCCTGTTCCAACTAAAATTTTACTTCTACCCTTTTTCTACTAGCTCCTACAAAACCATTGTTCCTTTTTTACTTTTTGTTCGTAAATAGTTTCAATAGTTATGCTTATGCTTATTTTAGAATGCTTGATAAATGCTACTCAGTAAAAAAAATTCTTTTATATTTGCAAATTATTAGAAGGAGCACTCATGGCAAGGAGAGCCATAAAATCAATGTCCTTATCCATATTATTTACAAGAGTGTCTAAATATTTACTTTCATGTTGGCTGCTTGTTTTACTTTGAAATGCATCTTTATAGTAAGCTCATATGTGGTTCAAAGTGGCGACATGTAATGGCAAAAATTGCATACCGTACACTTTTCGCCTTCATTTTGGACTCACTTTGACTAGGATGTTCTTTGTGCAATGACTAGTGTACAAGTGGCATATTTTAGCATGGAAGTTGGCAAATAAGTTGAGCCTTGTTTGAGTCTATCTGAATGCATTCTCAATGACCTATCCTCACTCTCAGATTATCTATTCATCATACTAGGTCATTTCCATGGGCACAAAATTGACCCAAGTTAGACGTGTGAGTGCAAAAGTGTCCCATGAAATTTCAAAATTCAAATTAAATTTGGGACATTGCCACATTCCTCTTATTAGCCATTATGAGCTAACTAAAATGCAAAAAATTATAGTTTATGTGCTAAGGTGTTGTATTTAAGGACAACCCTTAATTTATTTGAAATCTAGAAAGATGACCTAGCATAAAAGCTTCATTGCTCATTGCATCATCACTAGAGCATGACATCATCATTGCATCGACATTCTAGGGTATATTGTATGACTGCCTGATGTCTTCGATCTTTGTTCCAAACCATTAAATCTGTCCATCTAGGGGTTTGACCAAGGGAGAATCTCGTTGCCTAGAAAACTCCTCAAAGGTGTTCTTGATCACCGCCAGTTTGCTATTACAAGTCACATGCATTGAGGCTAGCAAATCATCAAGATGAAAATCAACGAGGTTCAAATCCATGCATATGATTTAGTTTCACACTCATATAGATCAATTCCACACATGCATAAGTGAATCATATATTTTGATACTTAGTTTCTTATTCTCGAGACGATCACCTAATAGTTCTTAGTTTTTTAGTGTATTGATAAATTATTTGGTGACACCTAATACAATCAAAATTTATATCCAAACTAAAACTAAATACATCTATTTTTTATAATAAACTTGGAAGGCCCAGGAGCCATATAACAAAAAGGGCACAAAAACTTGGATGTTGGCGATAAAAACAACAACCAAGTCTATACCCAAAAATCAATCATGTAACTTATAAACAACTGCCTAATCAATGAGATATCGACCAAATAACCATTTAATGAACAACTATTGCACCCACCCATATGATATATCCATAGAACAACACCCAACCTCCCCAAAACATAGTAGAATCCCAACCAAAATATTGACAAAATCCTGCCACCCCACTGGACCAAGATAAATAACTCATAACAAAACATATGAAATGGGGGCTAGGGCAAATTATACAGGTCCCAAGCACCCCCCTTAACAATGTTACTTTTTTCACATGAAACTGTCTTACTCGACAGAGCCACAACCTCCACATCCTCCTAGTCCTCACCATTACAACATTCATAAAACACTAGTATAGCCTCCACAGGTAGAGCCACCTTCAAACCCTTCGCTATCTCCTCCATAGAATGTTGTAGATACTGTTGCATTTTCTTGGAAGCGTGTAAATGATCAAGAGTGCAATTAAAATATACCTTAGATTAGTGAACCACATCTTCAATGTCATCATGAATTAGATAGGAACCAACCACACTCGACATCAAAGAGGTACATGACAAAGTCTGAGCTGCGTCAAACACATTCCTCCTTCCTTATGTGTGCCCAAGGTCAAGCAGGAGATTAGCCATGGCTGAACGAATCCACACACTCATACCCTATCCATATCCTTGGCGAGCTCCCAAATATGTATCACCCAATGATGAAGTCCCAAATTTTTTATTTCCTTCTCAACATATGCCATGAAATCCACTATCATTTCCTTGCCATAGACCTGCTACTTCCTCTGCTTCACATTCTTCTCCAGAGCCTACTCTTTCCCCTTATTCTTCCCTCCTTTTCTCCTAGCCCTAGAACGAGAACTTTCCAGGGACGCCATTTGTCATAACACTACTCACCAAGAACAAGAACCACTACACTCGTAACCACAACATAAAATGCATGCCGCCATCCTTGCCAATAATATAGGGTCTGTCCCTTCTCATTAATGCCTATGTCCCATCTCACACATGAAATATCGTTACCTTTTATGCCGCCTACCACCTATCCAACCCATTAACAGGTGAAAACTAAATACATTTATCTCATTTATTTAAATTCTATACATTTATTTTAATACTTAATGAGTTAAACTCATTTACATATCTATAGGAGTACATTCTTTATTATTTGCCTAAAATTTCTTTAAAAAGTTATTTACTTTCCTTTCAAGAAGGAACAATGTTTTTTTTCACCACACTCTTTTATTAAGGACAGCAAAGTATAACGATCACAAGTATGACAAAATAAAACCATCCACAAAGTGCACAAATAGCTATAAGCAATACTTGTGTGACATGGGGCCTAAAGTCATCAACCTAGTCCTATCAAGTCACTGTGTGACCACGACCTAGCACCAAAACTATTAAATGTTCTTAGTATAAATTTTGATTGAAAAAACGTGTTTTATATATATATTAAAGATTTAAATATAGTAGTTTAATTTTAAAAAATAATTAAATAAAATATAATAATTTAGTTTTAGAATGTTATGTATGGAAATTCTATACTAGATTCAGCAAATAACTCAAATAGACGATTTAACGCCCTTGTTTGTCTATTTCGGTTATTTTTATCGCGTTTCCTCCATGAAAATATGTTTTTTTGGGTCTGCAATGTGGCAGATTTTGCTCATCCTTCTTTAATTTATTCTATTCTCCAGCGTTTTACTTACGCTTGTAATGACAGTTTGATTGACACCCACTGAATGAAAATTAAAAATCATAAAACAAAAAACAGTAGTCTTCGGGTGCCTTTTTTAAGAATAGATAAACTTTTTGCCTATTTGGAGCAATCGGAAAGAAACCCCCCCATTCACATCTATAGTTCCCTTTTTTCACAATTATTTATATGTATATTGGTTTGGGTGGGGTATGTTAGGGGAAGCTCAGCGATGTATTTTAGCCAGAGTCTGTGCAAAGCCTTGTGAAGTTCGTTTGGCTCATTCTTTGTAGAAAGCTTGTGAAAAGTTCTGCTGCAAGTAAGTGTATTGTTACTGAAGAACTCTCCTCTAGTAGTGTTGTTTGGATGCTGGACATATTTTGTGAATAAACACTCAATCATTAATCAACTGTTAACCATACAAATTGAGTCATAAAGAAACGCCCACTTTTTTGAATACCCAAATCATTGGAAAGCCAAAACTCTGCTGTGGTCATGTTATCTGGATTCTGGGTCGGTTTTGTGAGTATACTTTCTTTGATTTTGTGACTATTAATCATAAATACGGAGTTATGAAGTCATTACCAATTGGGAATTTTGTATCTCCAAATCATTCTTAGGCCAGATCAGAGTAATCAACTACACTGTGGTTGTGTTATTTGGATTCTGGGTCTGTGTTGTGAATATCTACTCAATGAGTATATGAGTGCTAATCATGCAAACGAATCATAGGATTATACACTCTTGAGAATTTTAACTACCCAAATCACTGTCAGGGCATCTCAAACCTAACAACTCTGCCTGTTAAACATACAAACGGAGTCATAAAATTACACTCATTTGAGACTTTTGAGTACCCAAATCAGTCTTAGGCGAATTGAGATGATAATCTAAGTACCACTTTGGTCCAAAATTTAGAAGGGTTCACTTCTATATATTCATTTACTGTTTTCCATAAATTAGTCTTCAGTAATTGACAAGTTTTACTGATATGAAGCTAAAATCAGATGGCTCTCTTTTCAATTTGTCCCTGCAGGATTTTTTAAAATTCGAAGAGCTAAATCTGCTTCTCAGGGCGTCTTTGTTGGATTGATGGTGTTTTTAAAGTATTTATATATCCTAGTTGCCAATAAACTCACTACAAAAGTCCCAAACTGCCGAGCTTTTGACTTCCTACATCCTTTGAAGCCCAAACCAGATGATGTAAGTACCTTGGGAGTTTCAGTTTTGGATAGCTTAACTCGATTATAAGGGCATTCATGCTGTTCTATAATAGCTTCAAATGTTGGTTTTGCCCTGAAATTGATTCTTATTTCTAGGTTCTGTCAGCAAATAAAAACAACTATTTTGTCAATCTGTTGAAAAATTTGTTGCGTGTTCTCTATTCGTTGTAGAGGGATTCCTTGGCCTTCTTCTTGCAGAAACTGGTTGTAGTCAGAGGAGCCCCTAAGATTGAAGGAGCACCCTAACAGTATTGGGATTGGGATTGGAATTAAGCTATTCAATTCCGGGGTTAAAAGGGATTGAACCCAAGGGATGTTCTTGAACCATCAAGACACTTGGGCTCATGATTTGCTTTGGCTCATCAAGAAAACTACAGTCGTCAGACTGGTTTGACTCTACAGGTAATCCCATGTTCTGGTTTTTATTTGTTATATATTTAGAATTTCAGAATTTATAAGCAAATTAGAATTGAATAACTGTGCAATACAGCTAGGAACAACATTTACAACATATATGTATACTGGGTACTTAGAAAGTGAAACCTTGATTTTTAATTTGTACAGGTGATGGATGGGCCAATACCTGAACAGATACTGTTGCGTCAGTGTATATAACATTTGATTGCATGGTGATATGAAGTTGGTTCTCCATGGGCTTAGTGTTGAAGGTGATACGCGATGCTGGAGAAGAAAAATCCGGTAGTTTGGATCCTCAAAACTCATTCTAATTGTTTATGACCCAGCATATAAATTTGATGCTACAAAGTTTGCTACCTTGTTAGAAGGTGTAAAGCTCTAAAAGAGAGACACGCCATATATTTTAGTTTTCAAAAGTGCTTTACATTTGGAAGATGGAGGTCACACTAAAATCAAAAGAAGGATGTAAGGAAGGTGAAGCTTCGTCCAGTATAGCAGCTGAAAGGCCAATTATTCCTGGATTTACTTCAAGCCAAAAGGTTACGTTCATTTTCGGCTTACCCATTCTTGAATCAATTTTTGGGTTTTGCCTCATTAATAAAAATAGCCTTAGAGAGTAGTATTTAACATTGCTTTTCCTATTTCCATCTCTTCGTTTACTGTTTGTTACCAATCTGTTTTTTCTTTTCTTGCTGAAATGAACCATCCATAATATTGGGTTTCCATTCACTTTTGAATAACAATCAAATTACCCAGGAAAAGTACACCATATATATTGCCCTTGAATATCTTATGGTGACCAACTTTCATTGACTTTCTAGGCTTGTAAAAATTAACTAAATCAGATCTGAACGATGAATTGCAGAGAAAATAGACTAAATAAACACAATTTCCCCAAATCTTGATATTAGTGGCCATGGAGATAATTTGAGGGTAATTGGAACTTGATTTTGAAGAAAACACCACACTTAAATGTGAAGGGAGGATATCAAAACTTAGAATGAAGGTTAAATGGGTCTGCAATTATGCAGGATGCAGGAACACAACACCTTGTGTGGACCCCTGAAACACGGGTATGTTGGTGATTCTCTCAATATGCATAATTGACTGATTTGATAAAGAAGGATAAACTTTCATGTAGTAAGACAATAATTTGAACTATTTAAAAGAAGATGTATGTTAGCAATGTATTCAACATGGTCAGATATTGCATGTAGGCAATAGGCTTCAACTTGTATATTGACTAAAAAGTTCTCAGAACATGAAGTCTTATCATATCTAAGATAGGCTAGATTGCTTCTCATGATCAGGATGATGGGACTGAGTGTATCCTTCAATTTTTTTTGTTTTTTGATAAATAGCATGACATTAGAAAATCTCAACAATTGAACTACTATCAAAATTTTAAAATATTGGCTCTCTCTCACTTGTATTAAACTATCAAGAAAACAAACGAGCTGTGAAGAAGACTACTCTTGAAGGTTTCCTATATCTGAACAGCTAGAATACTACTACTGTTCTCCAATATATGCTTTTTAGAATTCATTCATTTTGTCGTAACATTATCCCTAGAACTTTTTTTCAGTTTTAGCCCTGTTGTATATGCATATTGCTTGAGAACAATTCTCTGTTTGGTGTTTGATCTTATACAACTTCGCTGTTTTTACAAGGAATTTTTCTTTTGTACTTGTGCTATTTTTCGTGGCTTGAGTTTGATATTGTAGAGAATGCATGCAGGCGTTACAGCCAAGTGAAAGTTCAGGAACTGAAGAAATTGCACCTGTTCAACACAGTGTAAAACGACCAAATATTTCAGTTCAAATACCTTCAAGAAGTTTGGACGATTCCAATCTGAGTCCTGCAAAAGTAAATTTACCAACTCCTCCAGGTTCTTCAAAGGCAAACAAGTCCTCAATTCGAGGACTTTTACCACGGCCAAGCTTCAAGAGTAGGGTACCTGCTCCAGAGGGTGAAAAGGCTGTTCTTCTCACCCCAGTGGCATCATCAAAATCACCGCCATCTCATGGTGGAGATCAGACACCTTGTGCTCCGAGATCATTTTCATTTACAAGAGTACTTGCACCAATGGCTGCAAAAAGGACATCATCTCTGCCAGTTACCCCTGTTGCAGGTTTGACTCAGATATCCGCTGCGTCAGTTCATGGAGTGCATGCTGTCCAGTCATGTGCTTTAGCTGTAAGTGTTAGGTTCCTTTTGATTAAGTATAACACTGTATATATGTATTAGCTGTGTAAGCTTCCTCTTCATATGTTCATGACATTTTCATATTGTTATTTTTATTGGTTCCAGCCTCTAATCCAGCTTTTTTAAAGTGGTATGAACCTGCAAATCTTTCAATATGTGCATCATGAGGAAGGCTAGATTTCGGGTAGGGAAGGGATGGGACCCAGAATGGAAAGAAAGGAAAAAGCACACATTTTTGTCCTAGGAGGTAGTTTTTTCCTGGTGTTTAGAGCCGCCTATGTACACATGTTTTATATTGTCGAACAGGAAACCACTTTTATGTTCTCATTTTTTATTCCAGTTGATACCCAAGAAAACAGAAGGAAGCAAATCTTCATATAAAATGAAAATCCCATATAGAGACTGCACATTTAACAAAATTGGATTGCAAAGATAGATGGAGGGAAGGGTAGCAGAGGGGTAGTTATATGTTAAATGTATTCTGAAAATAACAGAGGAATGGAGATTATTGAAATATTAAATATGACAATCTTCGGGGGAATTCAAATCCCTTAAATTTAAAATTTTGAAGAATTACCTGCTAAAGTGGAAAATAAAATTAGTTAGAAATTTGAACATGATAAGTGCTTTGTGGAGTGACAAAATAATTTGGGGTGGGTGCTATTCCCAGTCCAGGAGCCCTAAAAATGGGAAATGGGGAATCACCCAGGAATTGCATTAGAATCGCTAAATTCCAGGAACTGGTGATTCTTATGCTGGAAACATTTTTATCGCGCAGGAAAGTTAGCTGGGTGTTTCCAGGTTTTAATTTGTTTTTTGTGGGCAGTAATGGCGCTTGTATCAAAATTATTGCCATGCAGTTTGGTTTTCCCTCCAGTGTCTTGTCAGATAGAATATTTCCTTTATAACATTTTTCAATTCTTCCAAGTCAGGGATGGAGCTTCTTCCTCTCCACTACCACCCTATTTGAACCATTAAATGATTTTCTTTGTATTTGTAATTTTGTGAAAAGTCTTGTTTTGAGGGTTCGGTTTGCACAGTTTATCAGTTAATTTCTCCATATGAATTTTTGTACTTTGGATTTCAAATTTTGCCTTTGTTTCCACTTTGAAATTTTGAATATAGTGTGTAAAACTAAATATCCACAAATGGCACTTGATGCGTCTTGATTGGTTTTGCTTGTGTTTATGCCTACTTTACAGCATCAGGGTAAGTCCTAGGAGAAGTTTGATTGGTTGCAAGTCTTTTTGCACCTATTGAGATTGCTAGGACATCAATAGATACCATGTTATGGAGCATTTGCACTTTTGATATGTGATAATCGAAGTTTTGTTAGAGTTTCATTACATCTTGTTCCAAATTATCAACTGGACAGCTCTCTACCTATTACATCATATTTGCAATGCCTCGTGCATTTTATATCTTGCCCAACCATATCCTGGCTCCTATTGGTGTATTTTTGCATTTAGTTGGCAATCATGGTTTTAGCGCTGCTTCATCTTCTTTGCATTGCACTTTGATTTTACCATTTAAGGTAATTGTTTACACACGGCTTAGTTCCAGATATGAACTCCTATATACAATCTGAATTACGCTTTGATACCAAACTGATCCAAGCCTGGGCACCTTATTGATGCTCCAATGCTGAACTTGTGTTTTTTGGTTGGTAGTGTGAATCATATGTTATTTTTTCATGCTTTTTGGATGCCAATATGATTCTCTATTTTCTATACATTTATTTTGTGATCAAAAGAATCGCTAAAATGTAGGTTGGAAATAATTCATTTCCCTTGACATTGGCTAGCACTTATCTGCCTTACAATCTTTGAACTGTGTGTTTGTTTAATGTTATTAGAGCTAGAAATAGATGTTTTAAAGCCTTTGAACAAACGAGGTCAGTTGCACATCTGGAGGATGCAGAATATATGTGCTATTAGGGTACACTAGATGCATTGAAATATTACTTTTTAGGTTGAAATAATGATTGTTTCACTGTAGTCAATTCTAGATCTATGCAATTTCATAAGGGTGTATTTATAGGAAATTGATTTCATCTATGCAATTTCATGATGATTGGGTTTTGCCACAGATTGGATTTCCTTATCAATCTGAATTAGACGCCAATTTGTCATTTATGTAAATCTTGACAGCTGTCCTATTCCCCATCCTTTTTACTTTTCATTTATTCATATTTGTTCTATTTTTTATGAATTACATAGTGGTAATCCTCTGTAATTTGAACAAAGGAGGTGGTGCGTGTTGGAAAAGAGTTCATTTCCACCATTAACCCTAAGAGGAAAGTTGTGTAGATTATAGATCTATTAAAATTTCAGCAGCATAATGTAATGTCCCCTTTTGGGATATTCCTGATTTCTTTACCTGCATTAATAACTACTAGAAAAGGACATTAGAAATATTAAAGATCAATAAATTAAGATAATATTCAGTTCATAGCATTATTCATATTAAATTCATCTATCATAGCATAATTAATAATGAGATCAACACTTCATAACATAATCATATTTGGTTCAATCCATCATAACACAATCCCTCAAGCCAATCACATAGTGAATTCCTTAGGAATACTTGCAAGTAGCAATATCAAGGCGGTCCTTAATATTGCCGAGAGCATGTAAGGGGGCCATCCGCCTTGCAGCTCCCAGTCCACCTTGGAGGGCCATCCTCCTTGATCAAGCTCAAGAGGGCCATCCTCTCTGATTAAGCTCAAAAGCATGGAAGGGCCATCCTTTTCATCTCTTGGCCGACTTGATGAGAGCATGAGAGGGCCATCCTCTTCATCTCTCGTGAACTCGGAAGGGCCATCCTTCCTACTTGCAAACATCTCCTTGACTTCAATATGGATTGCTTAGGAATTTGTTAGATGATTGATATAAAGCACCTCTTGATGGATTTCAAGTTTACTCCAATCTGCTGCTATATATATTATCTCTGCTGATATCAATTATTGCATATATATATCATTGCTGATATATTCCTTGCAGATTTATCTCTGCCTTGGATATATTTTCTTGCTGATCACTTTATGCCTTCAATGGTCTTTGGATCCTTGTTTTATACCCTTCATAGCAAGGAATCACACCTCTTTAAACACATCCGATGCCTTCTGATTACCACTGCTGCCCTTTGGTTAACATTAGTTAAGGTTTTCTTTTTGTCTTCTAGTGCTGTTTTGTCTCCTAGCATTGGACATTAAGCATCCATCGTTATGTAATCGCTGCTCATAATGTAATCGCTGCCTTTATACACATCAAATGCTGCTCTCCTTTCCTTAATAATATTCGATGCTCTTCTTATCATCTTTTTTATTTCAACCTGGGCGATTTAATTTTTATTTATACAGTTCTTGGAACACATGCCTAAGTGGTCGGCCAACAAATAGTATAAGCATGTTCATGGGGTCGGCCACTTTGTTCTATGCAAATATATTTAAATTAAATATTCCTTGTTACATGAATGCCAACATTGGCACAATTACACCACCCCCACACACTATCAAGATCATCAACAAAGAGCATCCCTCTTTTACCTAATAAAAGTCACACAAAGAGGACTTTTTTACACGAGGCAAGCAATTTGGACCAAAACCCACAAGCTTTGAAAAATGGATCTATCCATGAACACTGAAGACATCTATGGACATAGGCTCATCTACCATCCATAAATATAATACGTATGAATATAACCATCCATGTGCAAAAGAAACTTCTCTCAACACAAATTTTTTTATTAACATCCATAACTGCAAAATAGGGTCCTGAACTAGCTATAATAGATAATCTAAACTGTAGGATGACAAAAGTGTTGGTTTTGGTAGCTAGGTCGGATCCCTCCTAGAGACCGACCTAGTCATAAAATGCTGAATGAAGTTCATGATAACCCTCAAGACATGGATATTGAGCATGATACTGAGATTCAGAGAGAGTCTACAGAATCTGAAAATCATAATGATCCAAGTGAACCTTCGGATCCTACCGATGGGCCTAGGGACATTACTGTGAGTAAGAAGAGACCTCTCTGGATTCAAGAGGCAGAAAAGTTTGCAGCTCCAAGTGGCACATTCAGAAAAAAGTAGGAGACCTCATAAATTCTCCAACTATGTTGCATTGATGTGCAACCTCATTGAGACTGAACCTTCCAGCGTTAAAGAGGCCATGAAACAACAAGCATGGAAGAACGCTATGGATGAAGAATATCAATCTATTATCAAGAATGATGTTTGGGATATTGTACCTAGACCCAAAGGTAAGTCTGTCGTATCTTCCAAATGGTTGTTTAAAATTAAACATGCTGCTGATGGAAGTATTGAGAAATACAAGGCTAGATTTGTGGCTCGTGGCTTCTCTCAGAAAGAAGGCATAGATTATGAGGAAACCTTTGCCCCTGTTGCTCGATATACCTCTATCAGGACTATCATTGCTATTGCTGCAGCTAAGGGATGGAAGTTGCATCAGATGGATGTAAAGATAGCCTTCCTCAATGGTGTTATTGAAGAAGAGGTCTACATTGAGCAACCTGAAGGCTTTGTGATCCATAAGAAAGAATCTCATGTATGCAGATTGAAGAAAGCATTATATGGCCTTAAGCAGGCCCCTCGTGCTTGGTATGAAAGAATTGACAAGTACTTGGTAAGCCTAGGTTTCTGTAAGAATGATGCTGATCCTAACCTTTACTTCAAGGTATTCAATGGTATGTTGATTTTGGTTTTATATGTTGATGACTTATTCCTAATTGGAGAAGATCATCTCATTCTTAGATGTAAGGAAGAATTGACTTCAGAATTTGAAATGAAAGATCTAGGTCTCATGCATTTCTTTCTAGGGTTAGAAGTATGGCAAAGACCCAATGAAATTATTCTAAGTCAAGGAAAATATACCATTGATATTTTGAAGAGATTTGGAATGTTAGATTGTAAACCTATGCCTACTCCTATGGAAACTAACTTAAAGAAGTTGAGTGAATCTGCAGTTAGGTCTGATCTTGTGGATCCTACTGAATACAGGCAGCTGATTGGATCCCTGATGTATCTAGTTAACACTAGACCTGACATTTGCTATGCAGTGAGTGCCCTCAGCTAGTTCATGTGTGAATCAAGGCAGATTCATCTTGTTGCAGCCAAGCATATCTTGAGATATTTGCGTGGTACAGTTGGATATGGATTGAAGTACTCTCCCAATACAGTCATTACCTTGGAAGGCTATTCTGATTCTGATTGGGCAGGAAGTGTCACTGATAGAAAGAGCAATTCTGGAGTTTGCTTCAGCTTGGGATCCACCATGATATCTTGGTGCAGCAGGAAACAGTCTTCAGTAGCATTGAGTATTGCTGAAGCAGAATATATTGCAGCTTGTGTGGCATCTCGAGAAGCAGTGTGGCTTCGAAAACTCCTTGCAGGATTGTTTGGACAACCTTGGGAGCCTACAGTTATTCATAGTGATAACCAGAGTTGTGTGAAGCTCTCTGCCAATCTTGTGTTTCATGACAGATCAAAGCATGTGGAAACTCAGTATCACTATATCTGGGATATGGTGCAAAGGAATGCTATTCAGCTGAAGTACATCAGCACTGATGAGCAAACAGCGGATGTTCTCACCAAACCTCTTGCTCGAGTAAAGCTTGCATATTTTCGAGACAAGCTTGGAGTTGTGGAGAATGAAGCCCTAGCTGAGAGGGAGTCTTAGCATCAGTGATACATTATACTGTATTTTTTTCCACCCTCTGCAATTAGGCATGGTGGATCCACCCTCTACGAGTAGGCATGGTGGTAATGCACTCTTCTCTAGGAGAAGTTTGAGGTGAAAGCCCTCTTCCACCCTCTGCAAGTAGGCATGGTGGATCCACCCTCTGCAAGTAGGTATGGTGGATATCATGGGAGAAATTCTATGATGTGCTTGTTCACCCTCTGGGAGTATCTATGGTAAACATCATGTGGAGATGACAATAAGCACTTATGTTTTCACCTATGGGAGTAGCCATGGTGGTAGTCACTATGTGACTTGATCCTTATGAAGGAATCCTCCCTAGCTAAGAGGGAGTGTTGATTTTGGTGGCTAGGTTGTATCCCTCCTAGAGACCGACCTAGTCATAAAATGCTGAATGGCCTATCGGCCTTAGCATTTTGAGAATCTCAGTTGTATTATCCGATTTAAGGCAGGCCCTATTTGGGCGAATTCATTATGTGTATCTTATAATTGCAAATAGGTCAGGACCTATTTCAATGTAACTTGTATGTAATTATTTGAATTATTATAACTTGGCACCAAACTGTAGAAGGCCGACCAAGGTTATTGTTTGTGCGATCTCCTATAAATGTAAAGTGACTTGTAGTCACAATTGATAGCAACACACACCGAATTCTGCTTTGAGAAAACTATCCATCAACGATCTACTTCAAGTCCAACAATATTCATCTGCAATTAGTAAGTTGCCTTGCCGATAGGTTCAACAGGTTCAACCGTTCGATAGGTTCAACGGTTCAGCAGGTTCAACGGTTCAAAAGGTTCAACGGTTCAAGGAGTTCAATGGTTCAACCAGTTCAGTGGTTCGATAATTGATTTGTTCATTCCGCTTTCATCTGCAATCAACAACGAATCTGCTACTTGGTGAAGCGAATCTGATCTTGCATGGGCAAAGTTGTTTTAGGATTATCCAGGGCTGCTGAACCTCTGTGCTTACTGTGCAATCACCTCATGTGCAAGTGAACTTCATTTTGAACATTATAATCAGTTCAGTTCAGAACTAAAGTTTAGACAAGTTGTATTTCTGGTGTCTATGATTTTGTGCCCTAGTTGGGCAAAGTTGTAATCTGCCCCTGCCATTAATCTAATCGGATCTGAGATTTTCTTGCTGGGTTTTTCACCTCTAAGAGAGGTTTTCCCAGGGTATCTTTGTGTTATGTGTGCATTTGTGTTTTCCTGTTCCTTATTGTTAATCTGATTGCTAAAATTAACATCCATAACTGCAAAATAAGGTCCTGAACTAGCTATAATAGATAATCTAAACTGTAGGATGACAAAAGAAAGTTGTTACTAAATCAGCAAAGCAAAATTGTGACATTACATAAGTTCCATCACCAAGGTTAGAAACCCTTGCATCTTTTAAAAGACATAGTGTTGCCTGTTTAGCTTTTCCATTTTAGTCCTCAGAGTTTACCATTATTTCTAGCCACATATTTGACTTCCACCGTTAACCCATATGCTCCTACTGCAACCACAAACTACACATTCCAAGAAAGGCATCACCCTGCTTCACAAAAATAACTGGTCAATAATTACAAGAAGTAAAACATAATAATGATCAAATCCGAAACATAGCTATAATTGAAATAAACCATCTTCAAACTGAAATAAGATTTACACATCAACAACACAACCAACATGCCCAACAAGATCATTTGTCACAAATAAATAGGTTAACATCACTACCTAAAACTTCCACTGCAAGTGATCTAGAGTTTTTCGAATTATAATGATAAACATTCTTCAAACTCTTTCATGCTGCATCCCACAAGTGCAAGTCATCGTTTCTTGAAAAGACAAGATCAACTACAACAAAACTTCCACTCCATCAAGGATTAATAAAACAACCCATTCCTCTGTAATGTCCCCTTCCTAAGATTTCCCTAAATCTTGCCCTAGAATCACAAGTTTAATATAATTAGGGTTATAACGTACCAATTAAATGCTTTAAACAAGATGAATCTTGGTTTAGGTCCTGCAATCATGTTAGATAATATTGGAAATATAATTCATATGATCAAAACATATATAATGAATGTCTTATCTATTTTAACCATGTAAAATGCATAACTATTTCAAACCTACATAAACTACACAATATCTATAGTGCATGATGGAAGATTAGCCATAATAGGACTTGGAGGAGAAACGTGATAGGGTGCCCGAAGCTATCCTCATGCTAAGCCCAAGAGCGGATATACCATCCCTCTTGGCCCCAAGTGGCAGACATGCGACATCCAACTTGGAGTGGTGTGCTTAGTGGCTAAACTTGTATCTGCCTTCCCTATCCAGGCTGTCTTATCTATCCTTCTTATGATTGAGACTCCTTGAATCCATTTCAACAACCAACCCATGTAGAGATCAGAGGGAGAGCTACAATGGGGTGCCCGTAGATCTCCTATCTAAGCCCAAGGGCGGACATTCACCCCCTTGGCCCACAAGTGGCAGACACGCGGGCATCCAACATGGGGTGGCGTACTTAGAAGGAAATCTAGTATCTGCTCCCCCTTCTTGTATTTACCTACTCCTCCACATGGTTGCTTATTGGGAATGAGCAATTTAATGACTAATAGGAATCTAGTTTGACCAACAATTACATCAATAAACATATCTAGATTCATAAGAGATTATACGTGCATACCACAATACTTGCTAAAATATAAGACTGCTATATTTTAAGATGCAAATATATTAGCCAATGCTGACTTCTGCCCTTGTCTGCTGAGTGCGGATAATTATGTTTGATCTGCTCGTATTGCCTTGTTCGATCTGTTTTTAATATTCAGAAGATGTTGCTTGCCTGAATGCAGATATATTTCTGAATATGATCCCATGATCCTCTTCTTGGAATATGTTCTCCTTTTATATCCCCACGATTGGGAAAAGACATAACCATTCATCATGCTCTTCCCTTGGTAAGGGACATTTCCTTCTTGATTGATCGCTGCCCCTTCAAACCAATCGATGCCTCTTAGTATTAATGTGTCTTTTTGGAGGAGATCGCTGTTAGGGAGTGCCGTTAGAAAGTTTTTAGAGGTAATTAATATTATTTACTCCACCTCAGACTGCCAACCCTATTATTTCCTTTTGAGGAGGCGATCTTGATTTATTTTATTTTATAGCTCTTTTATGGGGGCATGACATCCTTCCTATAGATTCCCACAAGCTTGCTAGGCTGAACAAATCAAAAGAAAGAATACCTAAAACTCAAAGCACTATGGAACCATTACATGCAGCAACATGCAACCAACCATGCATCTTTGCTACCAAATGTTGGAAAAAAGAGTTCATTTCCACCATTAATGTCATGTCCCCTCCCCCTATGGCCGACTCCTTCAATCCATTCAATGAATTAATTTAAGATATGATTAATATCAAAAGAAATATTATAAAGAACTAGGCATCAACGAAGACAGTGAATTACATAGGCGGCGCTTGAGTTTATTTTAAATCATACAAGGCTGACTCTCATCTATGAAATGAAGGCATTAAGTGTAAAGTTGATATATTTAAGGAGGGATCAAATTGTTAAAGAAAGAACTTAATTTTGATAAGAAATGAGTAGCGTTTAAAAGAAGATGAAATGACTTATTAAGATATGAAATCGTGGATGTGAGAAGAAGGCCAACTCATTATAAGGAAAAAGCAGCGCTCCTATACAAGACTTATCGTCTTATTCAAACTGTAGTGGAGAGGTGCGATTAGTATTAATAAGGGAGCAACAATCTTAATTAAAATGGCAGTGCTTAAGTCTAAAAAAGAATGTTAACAAAAAGAGACGCATCTCTTTGTAAAAGACGCTTCTCTCTATGAAGTCTCCTCCTTTTTGAGAGGCATATGATGAGATATAAAAGGAGATATGATATACATCTGCAAGGGATATACAAGGGATTATTTTCAAAGAAGAACAGAATTAAAGAGAGATATTTTAGCAGAGATAAATTGGCAAGAACAGATCAGCAATGATACATATATACAGAGAATTATTTATTGCAGCCATTCTATAAATCTATTGTCCCATCATTCTATTATTCAATTATTATATCAATCTTTTCTTCTATCATAACTCTATCATCCTCTCAATTCTATTTAATCTATTATTCCATCTTTCTATTATTCAGTTATTATATCATTCTCTCATTCTATTCCTCTATCATTATATCATTCTATTCTATCAATCTATCATTCTATTATTCATCCTTCTTTCTATTCTTCTATCATTATATCATCCTATTCTATTATTCTATCATTCTATTATATCATTCTTTCATTCTACTCTTCTATCACTCTATAATTCTATCATTCTATCTTTCGATCATTCTATTCTTCTATTATTCTATCATTCCATTATTCTGGCCTTCTATTATTCTATTGTTCTATTATTGAATCAATCAAATCAGCTTAACTGCACTCAGCAGACAAGGGCAGAAGTCAGCATTGGCTAATATATTTGAATATAGCAGTCTTATGTTATGCTCTATCATGATTGTTGTGTATAATGATATATTTATTGTTATGAATTTGGATGTATTTAATTCTCATCAAGCAACCAAGGGTGGTAAGATGAGGGGGAACGGCTATAGGATTCCTCACTAGGTACACCCCCTCATATGGATGGCAAGGGCCACATGAGGCCAAGAGGGATGGTATATCTGCTCTTGGGCCTAGGGTAGAGGATCGCTTCAAGCAACCTATCATACCCCCTTAGGTTTGGCTATTGGGTTAAGGAGTCCCAATCATAGGGAGGAGAGTAAGGATGGCAAGGAAAGGGGGAATGACTATAGGATTCCTCTCTAGGTACACCCCCTCATCTAGATGGCAAGGGCCACATGAGGCCAAGAGGGATGGTATATCCGCTCTTGGGCCTAGGGTAGAGGATCACTTCAGGAACCCTATCATACCCCCTTATCCTAACCCTTTTTGGGTTGGACTCCATTAATGAAGTATATTATATGATTAAGATAATGTTCCTAACCCTAGTGGGAAAGATATATTTTATGGATTATGCTTTCAATGATTTTCTAACATGATTGCAGGTTCTCAACTAGAATCTATCTCATTCAACAATTTAAATTGGTAAATGATATCGCTAACTCTATTTCATTTCTTGCTTTGCTTGGAATTGTGATTTTAGGGCAAAAACTAGGGCATTTACAAAAGGGGACATTACAATTAATCTTAAGAGGAAAGTTGTGTAGGATTACAAATCTATTAAAAATTCAGCAGCATAATGGCTTGTAAAACCCACTTTTAGAGAAAAATAGAAAGAAAAGAATAGAAGAAGAGACGTCATCCACCATAGAGAGGAAGAACACAAGATGTACATGAGAAAAACCCTTTTGGGTAAAAAACTCCACATTCCAAACACCATGAAACCCATGTATTATTCAACAAATAAACATTTACAAAACAGAGCATCCGTTTTAATATGGAAAGCAACACCCATCTCTTACACTAGTTCTTCAGCGTGTAACTCAACATGCAATATCTTCCTGCTTGGAAACCTATTACATCTCACACATGCAACCATTACATCCATAGCCATATTACATGTTACAATGAAGAACAAACAAGAGCAAGAGTATGCCATCTCTCATCCGTGGTGGAATCTCGATAGCATTTTGATAGAGTAATCTTGCACCAATCCATACATCCTCTCCCAAACAACTATCCCAAAGCTCCAATATATAGGCAAAGGCATAAAAAAAACCAGAAATGGTTTCCCAAAACCATTAGCTAAAACCTATGTCACAAAGTTCACTGAATTTAATGCTTGAAGTTCAAAATTTGACGAACTTAATGAAAACCTTTAAAAATTGTTGCAATTTGCCCTAAAATTTGTATGGTAGAGGGCTTAAGTTTTTTATTAAAATATATTTAAAAAGGGGGTGAGAGCCTTTTCCTGTTGTTTGCGGGTGTTGACAGTCAACCACTTGTGTTGAATTTGTTGGCCAACATGGATGCTTGTTGTTGCAAATTTTAGATTCAGATTATCTTGTTCAGTGTTGAGCAAATTGTATGCAATATCGTGGGATTCATGGAATGAGTTTGGCACTACTAGGAATGATTCATGTGAACTCGGGACTCTGTATTGAGGTGGTGGCTGCAAGTTTGAATAGGTGAGCTCGACCTATGGGAGTCTGCATTGTGGCAAGTTGGCAACTGCATCAGATGGTTGCGGAAGGTGTGGGAGCTATAGAAGTTAAACTTTAGGTTTTCTTTTATTTGTTTGCGGGCGACTGGCAACTTTACTTTGTTACGATCTTTTTTGGAAGGGCTTTCAAGTCCGGATTGTGTATTCATGCTGTATATATTTACATTTAGCCAAGTCTTGGTTCCCATTGATTTTTATTATTGTATTTTATCTTTGTCAAATTTGAACTGAATTTTATCTTTGTCGAACATGAATATGAACCTTGTGACATAGCAAACCATGAGTTAAGTTGTCAACATGGAAAGGGGCCTTATGAAATGTGTCTTGAGAGTTACAAGCATCTTTCTAGAAGACCTTTGTCATGAACTTGGTCGTCCAACTTCACTAGAGGACAAAATAGCAATTATCCAAGTTAAAAAAAAATCAACTTCTTACACATCGTCATAGATGTTTTCTTACACCTTTTACAATGTCATAGATGATTCTTACACATCTTACATCATAAAGTGTCATAGATTCCCTTCCACTTCATGCTAGGTGCTCAATGATACCTTACAATGCTTCCTATCACATTATGCCCTTTACAAACAATATTGCCCGAAAGAAAATTCTACTTCACATATGCTTCCAACTCCCACATGGGTGTCCCATTTCACCCATTCCATGATCTTTGGAGATACACACATGAAATAATATTTGCAACAATATAATCATTACCCAGATAACCACATTATTTAACTAGGACTTGCAAGGTGAATAGCACACCTAATCCTAATATTGTGGCCCAATGGAGTACTCTTAAGAAGAAGCTCAAAATACTTGCTCAAGGTATTACTGCAATGTAATATATTAATGTGTTATTAATGCGGTGCAATTAAAGGGTGCACTCACACTCCTCAAGCTTTAGAATATAGAAAAATAGAATTATGCTCCACTTCTACAAATAGAGGCCCCTGGAGGTGACCTAGAACTGTTGAACTCAATTTAGGGAAAATTAAAAATATGAGTTGAAAGAAGTGCATTAGGAAAGGGCCACTATGATGCATCACCACTTGAGTTACGGCATTGTCAGTGAGTATATTGTGGCTAAATGATTGACTAAGACCTTACTATGTCTGAAAATGGCCTGAGTGCTAGGAGAATCCTTCATCTTAATTGAAAATTGGGTGTACCAATTTGTAGAATTACATGTGCACTATCTAGAAATGAACCCTCAAGCAACTAGCCTCCTAGTAGATTGGAGGAAAAAATTGGATCATGAGGAGCTGTCTGATGTCGTGAAACTGGAGTTAAAAATACTGCATTTGTAAAATATTGGGAAGAAACATAGCCCTTAGGGGGTCCATGGAAATAGGAAGACAACAATTCAACATGAAACTATTGTAGTGTAATGTCCCCATTTTCGTGAGCATCAGAGTTCAGAGGATTAGCCTATCAGTTGACCCTCATAGGCTAGTGTGGTGGATTAGAGGGTCCAGTTTGGGTGTTACGGAGCTCTTCAGGTGGCAGTTGTCAGTGTTTATCTCTCCAGATCTTTCATATGTTTTGAGCCATTGATATTCAGAGGTTTTTGGTTCCGTTTTGAGGGACTTACTATTTATAGTAAGTCAGTGGATGTTAGAGAGAGACCCTTACTATTTTTAGTAAGGCAGTTGGATGCACAGTGGATACAATGGTTAACTTCTAGGTTGAGACGGAATGGAAAAATAATAAGTATTTATGGAGTTATGTCATTTTAATTATTAATAAAGTAATACTTTATTAATAATTAATTATAAAGTGCATTATAAAGTTATATTTTAACTATGTGAATGGGGCCACTTTATGACTTAAAGTCAATTAATTAATGTACTTTATGTGGGCGCCTAATTAATGCTTTATATTAAAGTCAACATCAAAAAGTATTTAATATCATTTAAATAATTATAAAAGCCTCATGAGGAAATTGACTTATTTTGGAGAGAGTATATAAGTCACCAAAAGCTTTTGGAAAAGGCATCATTTGATCATTTTACAAATTGGAGTTTAATGTTTTGGAGAGCTCTTCTCTTGGAGAGGAAGGAAACCCAGGGTTTTCAGATTTATTGGCTTTGGTGAATGAAGTTCTTCATGGTTATTGCTACCTGAGGGTGTGAGATATCACTTGAACGCTGCATTATTTGGTAGCTTCACATCAGGAGCTGCATTTGAGCTTATTTGAGAGAAGAAATTATAACCAGCTAGGGTTTGAAGACTATTTGCAGATTAAAGGCATTTTGATCAAAGTTTGAAAGTCTTTTTGATACATTTCTTCCATTTCCATCCATGGCTAGGGTTTGGCAAATTGTGGCTAGGGTTACAACTCCAAATTGATGAAGATTTGTACCAAATATCAATTTGTAATGGCGATTTGGAGTCTATTTTGATGCTGGCCGCCTAGGGTTTGCAGGTTATTGACATTGGAATCATTCTATGGTGAAATTGTGGACTTTGTGAGGACATATCAGATTATATATCATTGCTGGTTCATGTTTAATTCCAACCATTTTTGGCAATTTGGGCACATATCTTTGTGGGTGTTGAATATTATGTTTGGCACATCATTTTGAGGCATTGTGGAATACATGTCAGACGTGGGTTTTGCATATTAAGGGCAGATTGTGGTTTGTAGAGGCTTGTTGAAACCCTAAGTGCACTCCCAAAAGCTATCACAGCCTTCTAGGGTTGGTGTGCTACCCTTGGGGGAGGTTCGTGGGATTGTTTGGAGCTATTTCAGTTTGCATACTTCACATCAGCATTCTATATCAGACATCAGTCCTGTAGCAGCCACTTTTGTATTCCATTTTGGGTATCTTTCATCGTCATAGCAGCAATACCTTGTATACTTCATGAAGGATTGAACACGGGTATGTCCTACATTGTTATTTGATCAATTGGAGATATATTTTATTGATTGTAATAGACTGATATAACCTATATCAGACCTGTCATAAGTGTATACAGAGTGTAATCAGACCTGTTATATGATCAATAAAGGCATATTTGCAAGTGGGTTCCTTGATATATGAGTATGCAATCATTTATCTGTCATTTCTATGTTATTGTCTATGTTTTGGCATCGAAACAACTTTCAAACCAGCATTCAGAAATTTATATCAGAATCAGAACTTAGACACTTTTCATGCCAAGTGTTTGACGAAATGTCAATCCATTCAAACTAAGTTTTTGGAGCAGAACTAGTAAGGGTTCTTACATGTAGATTGTATTTTACATTGTTTTATTCTTAGTTGCAACTTGCGACCAAAAAATAATTCAAAACAGTTGATCCTGGTTTTGACTAAGATAAAAACTAGTATAGCTACTCAAATAATTAGTTTTCAATACAAAGTAGTTCCATGCTTCTTTATTGATGGCATGAGATAAAACACAATGCACCCTGGAAATCCCTCCTTACAATTTCCCTTGGCTATGCTATAATGCACCGACTTTTTTTTGGTTGCCGTAACTACACATTGTTTCTGTCATGTTGTTGGAAGTTTTGAACATACATTCATTTCTTATAGTCAATCTGCCTAAGAAATCAGTGATGGTCTAGGGGAAAATAACTTAGAAAATAATGAGAGAGTTAAAGTAGGATTGCCTGACAAAGAATTATAACGAGTAAACACATGTAAAATTTTCTTTTGCAAAGGAAAGAGTAACAACACATTAACTAAAAGTTGATTTTCTGAAGAAAAAGTTCAAAAAAATGATTGTCAAGGATAGGTTTGAGGGCACATTGTGGATTGCTTACAGTGAGATTCTTGTATGGATGAATGATATGTGTTTTACATTCTTTCTTTTGGACTGTCATCACACTTACGATTTGACTAGATGAAATTCATAACGTTCTGCACATTTTTTTCTTGTTTTATGATGATTTCTGTTTAATTATGTTCTGGGTCAATCCGTATGTTTCTAGGTTGTAAATAACTGTTCTTACCAGGCTTCATGTTCTGACAGAAAACAGTTGATAGAGGGAATTTTTCTCGGTCACTATCAATGCCCTTAAATAATAATAAAACAGGGAATTTGAGGAGAGTGGATTCCTCAGGTGCCATCATGCGTGTGACGCCCATCACTCCTCGTAACATCGAAGCTGGAGCATGTGCTACCTCAAAGGAGGTTTCTGCAACAGATACTGGTACCTTTTTCATAAATAGCTGTTTTCTATTAATAATTTTGCTTGTTACTAGAATGTTGTCTAGAATAGAATAATACTGAAATTGATCATCTGTTTTATGCTCAAATGAACATTCCTCTTTTTCTGGAATTCTTTTTACCAAACATTTTCATCTTCATTCATCTAGGTCTTTTCATTAGTATAGAGACTGATTTCATATGATGATATATCCTAGTCATGGCATACATTGTATTCACAGCTATATCATATTCAGCATTTTCTGAAGATGGTGGTGAAGATATTCCCGAAGAGGATGCTGTTTGCAGAATTTGTCTTGTTGAGCTTTGTGAAGGGGGCAAAACTCTTAAAATGGAATGCAACTGCAAAGGGGATCTTGCACTGGCACATGAAGAGTGTGCAGTAAAATGGTTTAGCATAAAGGGAAATAAGACTTGTGATGTCTGCAAGAAAGAAGTTCAAAATCTACCAGTGACATTGCTGAGAGTGCAGAGTGTTCATGCTGCTAATACTCAAACAACGGGTGGATCTCATCATGTAGAGGTGCAACATTACAGGTAACTTCTGAATCAACCAAATATGCTTTAATGACAAAAAAGTAAATTAATTAAATATTGCATTTAAACATTGACTCATTAATAGAGAGCTTTGATTTATGACATAAGACATGTTTCAGTGTAAAATATTCCCAGATTTGCTAGTACAAACCTCTTCAGTAGTAATGTTAGTTGCAATCTAACCTGTAAGAAACTAATGGCAGTTAATGCTAAGGCACAGATGAAGCTGTATGGCCCAGGCCAATAACTTATGTTACAAATAAACTGGTTTTGGAAAGTGAATTCCCTCACAAGGTTGAACCAGTAGATTTGATAACTGTCATCTTGTTGAGAAGAAGAAACTGTATGTATTACATTGTAGGAGCAATCATGAAATATTCAAACTAAATCTCTACCCAAAATGAAACAAGCTCATCCACTGTGGGCATACTGGCTTGCTTCATGCTAGGTGTCTAGATATAGCATTCCACCTATCTGTAGGCCTTAAAGTGCCATAAGTGCAACTGACAAGTGAATGCCATACAGTGACTAGTATTAAAAAAATGGATATTTAATTTGTTAATAGAAATTAAATGCTTGAAAACAGTTTTCTTCACCTATGACTGCATGGGGTTACACCCTTGGAGAAAGTTCTAAAACCTGGATTTTCCTATATTAAAAGAAAAACTAAATCTGAGACAAGAGTATTAATTGGTGAGTAGGACAGAAGTAATTGCTGGGAAAGAAGTTAAATTAACCTGACAGCAGGTCAAATTGTCCTTTTTATTGCTGTAGTGATTTTGTGACAGAATAAGGCAGGAGGATCATGTCCCATTCCGTGTGTAACTCTAGATGGTAGAATGACAAAAGATACAGCAGCACACTACAATTTTCAGACAGCGAAGTAGTTAAAATAAGCTACATGCTATGAAAAATCATTTTTTTTGGCTAAACTTTCTGATTGGACTAATCTCTCCCTAACTCTTTCTGGTAGAATACAACTGGGTAGTCAGCTTTATAGGCCAACCCAACCTATATGTGTTTGGCCCTATTTGTGCCATATTCTGTAGTGGTTTATTTAGAAAGGATACAAAGTTTTCACGTGTAAGTTTACTCATTCTGAAGGCAAGATACTTTTTGTGGCATGGGAAGTAGGTAGTCTCATTCAAATTTTCAACAACTAATGCGGGCAAGTTAGTGTGTACTATACTCTGAGTTATCAGCTGCCTGGTACAACTCGCTGAAATGCTTAGTATGCCCTTGCATAGAAATTGTGCAACTTCTTTCAATGCAAGAGTTAAGATTTGCTTAAAGATGCAGTAACATGGCAGCTTATATCTCCTGGTCTAAAGCTTCCAGAGACAGGTATCCTGTGGGAAATAGAACTTGTCAAACCAGCCAATTATGGGGATGCTTGTTGAAATTTAAAGTGTACTATTTAGCTACAAACCCGAGGCTGCCTCATTCAACAGTCACTTCAAGCAAATAAACTATTTAAAGCACTGTAACTGCAAGATGCATCTCCTGAACCCTGAAATTGGGTACGGGTTCTGGTATGTCTGGGAGATGCTATGACATCTCTAGCCATCTCCAGGTGTCTCCATGGATGTCTCTGAACTTCTAGGAAAAAAAACTTAACATAAGAGCAGAAAAACTTACATATTGTCTGCCAAAGCCCTAAAATTTGGAAAAAAATGCACCCTCCAACAACATCCAAATTCCAAAACCAAACTCTAATTTCTTTTCTAAGCAGCAGCTAAGGAGGAGAGACCGATTTCTAAAAAGGAACAGTTGCAGCTTACTGGGAAGAGTTTGCAGGCTTTTTGAAGTGGAAATATAGGATAAAAACAGTACTGTAATAAAGCAATGTGACAGCTGGATGACAGATTTTTTCTTCTGATGTTACCTTTTTTACAATACCTTTTGTTGAAGAAACCAATGCATTGACTGCTATGTCACTTTCTGAGTCAAGAGGGTAATGTGATAAATGAGTCAAGGGGGTAATGTGATAAATGAAGAATGTCTAGGAGTCAACAATAAGAACACCACCAAATTTTGAGAACATGCAGAAGTAATCACAGATGTGGACAGAGTAAAATTAAGACAGGAAAAGGAAAAATAGAGATAAGGAAGAACCCCAAAAGATTACAATCTTATTCCCACTTCTATGGCATATACAAGAGACATCATCAACAAACAACTGGAATTTGAACCAAATCACATCCCATGCAAATCAACAACCATACTTTTGGCATTGGGAAATCTTGATAGAATATGATCTGTTTAGTTTAAAAAATAGTTTGCTACTTAGCTTAACCTATCTTCAAGACCTAAAATTTTGGGCTCTATAGTTCAGTAAAAGTAAAAAACAGATAAAACCAAGTCCATGGCAGCAAAAACCATAGTAGCATTACATTTACACAGCATACTGAAAGTGTAAATGGAATTCAATTACATGGGTTTAAAATGGGAAAATAACAGCAAATTTTACCCTAAATTGAAAAATGTGAAAAATGGGATTTTTTCTTCAAAAAAACCTGGGCCTGACCAGGTCAAAGCTGTGCCTGTTTTGCTGGACACGTATGAGCACTGATTGAATGCTGTTAATTGTGTTTTATTCTTGTCATGTTGACTGAATTCCTCAAATCTTCGCACCCCATTGGTTGGCACCTCCTCCATCTTGGGAGTGATTTATTGTGAAAAAACCCCATCCTAGGGGAGGCCGTGACCTTCTCCCTTTCCCTTATCCACCTACTCTTCCTCGTTACAAAATTTCAGATTGATCCTATCCAATTATCAAGGTCAACAAAGCAAGGAGGAACTCTATACTTTCCTCTAACATGACACCTATTGAACCATTCAAGGGCTAGTTTCCAACAAAAAAAGGAATGGGTGCTACCTAAAGATAGACACACCACCCAAAGTCTCATTCACAATAGATGAAATGGAAAACAAACTATGGATCTTGAATGATAGAGCTTTAACTTGCATATTCATGGCTGCCTATCATGGTCCATGAACACTTAGAGCTTGGGTAAAAAATATTTGGAACCCTGCTGGTTTTGTGGAAATCCTCATCATGCCAAAGTGATACTTTATGGCTGTTTTGAACTCTAAGTAAGGGATGCCACTTTTCAGGGAGGACCCTGGTTTATGAGCAAGCTAGCCTTCTTTATGAAGCACTAAGCACCTGCATTTTGAAGAAATTTAAACAAGGCAACTGATGTCCTAATATTAATTCTTTAACATTGCATCAATCGTACAGCAGCTAAAATCTCAAACAGCGAAAGCATAAAAACAATACACAGATATTACACCTTCAAATCAGTTTTTCATTCCTTAGAAAAACTTACAAGGAAACCTCTACAAACTGTTCACAAGATAGCTGCACGATATTCTATAACTATATGTTATATTTCTTCTATATTGCAACTATCTTTATACTAAGCTAAAAATCTAATCTTCAAAAAGCTTCTTATCTTTTGCAGGAGATGAAATGGAAGAAAGTCTAAATCACCAATGTATATCTACATTTCATTAGACTTAATTAGGTAAATGAAAGACTTTCACTTTTTCCATTTAAGTGAAATGTAAAATAGAACAACTCGAACCACTTCCAACACATCCACACTAAACCTGTGTGGAAGTTCCTCTCCGAGCTAAAAAACTCCAACACTCCCTCTTAGCAAGGAAGGAATTCTGCATGAATCCAAGTTTGTCTTTGAATGCTTCAAACTTCCCTTTTGCTAAGGGCTTAGTCAAAATACCAGCTACTTGTTGATTTGTGGAAATGTATTAAGGCTTACCTGCTCCCTTTTGAATCCCGTCTCGAATGAAGTGATATCTAATCTCTATGTGCTTGGACTTGTCATGAAACATTGGATTCTTAGAGAGTTCGACACAACTTTGATTATTATAGTAAATGACCGTGGGATTCAATTCTTGATCAAACAATCTTGCAAGTAACTTGGGAAGCCAAATGGCCTCACCACTGGCAGTATTGGCTGCCATGTGTTCTGCCTCTATTGAACTAAGTGACATAGAAGTCTGCTTCCTGCTGATCCGGGATATTATTGTTGAACCCAAGCTAAAGCAACACCCTAAGGTGCTTTTCCTATTTGTTGCACTGCTTGCCCAATATGAGTTTGTATACCCCTACAACTTCACTTCACCCTCTCCAAGATATCTCAAACCATATTCCACTGCGCCCTTTAAATATTTGAGCACATGTTTTGTTGCTATCCAATGCTCCTGCCTTGGATTCACCATGAGTTGACTCAAGGTGTTCACTCCAAAACATATATCTGGTCTAGTGTTGGCCAAATACATCAAGGAGCCTATCAGTTCCTGTACAACGTGGGATCCACTAACTTTGAATCTGAAGTTGTCACCTTCTTTAGATTAATGATCATAGGTGTGGCCTAGGCTTGCAATCCTCCATCCAAAATCACTTCAAGCTCTCAACTACATACTTACCCCGCCCAAGGAAAATCTTCCTTGATTTCTACCAAACCTCCAAACCCAAGAAGTAATGCATCATGCCAATGTCCATCCCAAACTCAACAGATAAATCTGCTTTGCACCTTGCAATGAGCTGCTCAGCACTTGTAAGAAAGAGGTCATCTACATATAATATCAAAATAAGTAGATCATTCGCAACAATTATATAATATAAATAAGGATTTGCTTCACTTTTGCAGGTATCCATCTATCCAGGAATACCATGCTCTCGGTGCTTGTTTGAGTCCATACAAGGCTTTCTTAAGTCTGCAAACATGGGATTCCTTCCCATTTACCTCAAAGTCCCGAGGTTGCTATATACACTTCTTCCTCTATGATACCATTAAGAAAAGTTGTCTTAACATCCATCTGATGTATTTTCCATTCCATAAATAAAACTGAAGACATAACTGCTTTAATGGAAGTATATCTAGCAATTGGAGCAAATGTCTCCTCATAGTCTACTCCCTCTTTTTGAGAGAGTCCTCTCGCCACAAACCTCGCTTTGTACTTCTCAATGTTGCCATCTGTAGCATGCTTGATTTTATAAAGCCACTTGGAACTCACCATTGATTCCCCCCCGATCTTGGCACAATGTTCCATACATCATTTTCCGTGATGGAGGTGTACACCATAGCATCCTTCCAAACCTGTTGGTCTACTGCTTCCTGGAAGCTGGAAGGCTCTAAATCTATGATGCTGCTCATTAATGCCATGTAGTTTGGAAACTTCTTCAAAGGCTTGCTCTCTCTGAATGTGCTCCTAGAAGCTTCAACATGCTCTTGAGTATCCCTCAATGTCTGTGTGAACCATCGAGGTCTCCTTACAGAAGAAGAACGAGCTGAAGTTTCTTCTGAAGATTGTTGTTCTAAACTAGAAACAACCCGATATCTTTGGAGACAAAGATTCAATCTTCAGAGCTTCTAGCTCCTCATCCTTTGTTACCTGAATGAGTTCATGAGACTTCCTGGATGCAAAGTCCTCAAACTTTACTTCTCCATTGACTATAACTTTCCTTTGTTTTGGAATATAGACCTTGTAGGCCTTAGAAGTCTCACCGTAACCCACAGATAAACCTTTCCTACTGGAAGGTTTCAATTTGGTCCTTTTCTTTACAGCTATATGAAAATAAACTGGACAACCAAAAATGCGACACTTTTGGCTTCACGCTAGTGAATGCCATCTCTAGTGTCTTGTCCTCCAAGATCCTGTGAGGACACCTATTTTGGATGTAGACTGCTGTGTTGCATACTTCTGCCCAAAGAAACATCAATAAGTCCTGGACATGAATCATGGCCTTAGCAGCCCCTATGATAGATTGATTTTTCCATTCTGCAATCCCATTTTGCTGTGGGTTGTAGGGAACAATTAGCTCCCTCTTAATTTCTGCCTCCTTGCAGAAACCCTCAAACTCCTTGGAGGTATACTCACCCCCATTATCTGATCTCAAGACTTCAAATAAACCTTTATTCTTTCAATTCTTTGCACAATTAAAATAATTATATCTTGAACAACTACAGTGAATTTTGTTTGAACTTTTTCTACTTCTCTTTAAAACAGATTAAGGAAAACAAGAGCTAGAGCATCAAAATGATCTTGTTGTAGTTAACTTCCCCAAGCATCCCACATACTAGGAAAACCTAACTTTGAAACTATTCTAACCACTTTGGTGGCATACTTATTTAGAACTTACAGAATTCTATCCACCGTATGAAGCATTTGGACAATCTCTTGTTTCATCCCTTTTGTTGTCAATCTTACTAGTTCACTTTCCACATCAGAGAAGCAAAACCTGAGAAAGCATGGATAATTTCATCTGAGAGATAAATTCTACTTTCTTCTGTAATCCAAGAGCCTTCTGGAGTCTTGAATTGAACTGGGTTTTGGTCCAGGTAGTTTCATTTATATTTTTATGTAAATTATTCAAAGTTGAAAAAAAGAATTGTAAATCCTGTTTTACATTTGGAAGAATAGTTTCATGGATTAGAACTACCTGCTTCGGTGCTTCTTTAAGCTGTGATGGCATGCCTTTTAACTGCTGATTTAGTTCTGAAATTTCTTTTCCTTCTCCTGAAATGTCTCTTGGGCATCCTTACTCATTTGTTTGGTAACTAACCTGGTTACATTTTTCGCTTTTTACTTTACCCAGATTCATCTAACAAATCTTCCTGAGTGGTTGTAATGATGGGTTGCCCTGCTTTAATTCCTTTCTGAGTGGTAACTCCGCACCATTGTTTGGTGGAATATTTCATCTTTACCTTTGGATCCCCAAATAGAACCATATGCAAGTTCTCTGGCTGCTGAGCTTCTTGATCTAAAGTCTGTAACCAATAAGAGAAGAGGTAGAAGTTCATGTGGTTTCCAAGGGAGGAAAAGAAACTCCGATTTCACCTGTATCAGTAGGAATTACTGGGCTAGGGACTCTGACTTCTTTAATACACTGTTTAACAAATTCAAAAGAAAAGCTTTTGGAAAGATAAAATATTGCTTGAGAAAAAGGAACTCCTTGTGGAACCATTTTTGTACTTGTGCCCATAGAAATCTCCATCGTTTGTTCACTTGACTCTGGTTTGTGTACCAAACACAAAGTACAAACCAGAGATTATTTGTGCTTTCCTTTTCCTGGAAACAATATTTCCTCTTCCTCTTCCTGTGACTCCAGTTTGTCCTCTTCACTTTGCTTGGGAGCAGTTTCTTTCCAGAGGCCAAACTTTTTCATTTTTGCTTATCTCTTCATCTGTTTCTATATCAACATTACATTTATCATATCAAAAACAGTATGTTCATAAACCTAACTGATTTTACTAGAGTGAGTCCTCAAATATCATTTAACTTTCTTTTAGGAATCCAAGGGTAGATATGGTGCATCTTCAAGCGGAAATATCAAATATTGGAAGCCTTCACTCTAATGCAGGGAACTTCTGAAATTCACGTGTTCCCAAGTTTATAGGCAATTTTGGGAAAACTCCAATATTCTTACTTGTTAAAACCTCTGCAACTCCATGCACATACTAGTAACACACTTCCATCATAAGCAACTCTTCTGAGACATAATAAAGTACGAATGGGAAGCAAGAAGAATTCCTTCAATTTTTAGAATGGCGTGAGATGGCCACAAGAACCAACTTCCATTTTTCAGTTTCTTCATATCCTTTTTCAAAATACAAGGAATCCTGGTCATCTTTGCCTCATGAATTGCTTCATAAATCTTTGGTAGAAAGAAATCATAGATTGTTACATAATGGGTCTGGTATCTATGGCCATATAACAATGAACCAAAAATGACATGCACTGGTTGATCTGAGTTCTGAGACAACTGGGAAGAATTGTGGATTGAAAGTCAGAGAAGCATATGGAGCTTTAATAAAATATGAACACATGTAGAAATTACTTCGTTTCTTTACTTCCCAGAACTGTTTCTGAATATTCTTGGAGATGATTTCACCCCAGTTTGGTATAAATAATAATACCTTTAACGACTATCAAATCCAACAAAGGGACCTAATCAACATTTATATGGTATGAGATGGAGACTCCATAAGGTTGGTTGAGTAAGGTCATGGCATCCTTGATGACTGGAATAAATGGACAAATTAGATAAAGTGAATCACTCCGCCGCTTAAAGGTATCTGGGACCTCATACCAATTCCTCGTAACTCCTAAATGTCTGAGTCATCCTCCTACTTTAACTTTTGTCAATCCCAGTCCTACTTGAAATTAGGGTATGGGAGTTTTGGCGTTCTTCTGAAGGCTTCCCCAGTGAAATTTTCAACTTTTCTTCCATTAACAAAGTACAAAATTCCTCTGTAAATCTGAGTTATAAAAAATATCCCTCAAGATATTTGGGCATGGGAAAATCTCTCATTTTACCACAGCTCTTTGAAGAAATGATGCTCTAATACACTGAGCAAAACTAAAAGCCTCTAGCTCAGCCTTGAGTCCCATTCTCAAGAACAACTTGAATTTGTGATATAAATCATTATATTCTTAGACACAGAAATACCTGGTATGAATTTGGTATCTGGGATAACTAGCAGCTGCAAGTGAGAAGACAAATTGATTGTCTTTGCTTTTGGTACCATTGCTAAGTATCAATTCTGTTCTTCCACTTTTGAATGCTGCCAAACACTTGAATTCTGCAACTGAATTTCTGCAGCCTAGGACTCCAACATACTAGCTTCAAGGATATTTAAATTTCAAAAGGATGTTAATGAATAGATAATAAATTCACAATCATGAATGTAAATCCAATAATCTCTTCTAATTCATGTATACCATATTTACCAACCACTTTCAGTCATATCTCATTAATCAGAGCGGCCGAGTTCAAAAGTCGATAAGACCTTTTAAACTGCATTAAATTCCATTATGTGCCTTCATTAACTGATTGCCAAGTGTCATAACCATGAATACTAAGAGTCCCAGCGGTTTTACCTTTTTAAAATACCTTCAAAGTTTGAAAAGGCCTTTTAAACTGCATTAAATTCCATTTTATGTGTTAAATAACTGTTTGCCGCGTGCCATAACAACATATACTCGGTCTAAGAGATTTTTCTTTTTTAAAATACCTTTATCACAAGAATGCCAAGGAACGGATAAACTCAAATCGAACACTAGGGTTGAACTTAAGTTGAACTCAGGTTAAAAGCAAATTGAATATCTTGAATACATTATCATTCCTGATAACCCAATGCTTCAAGATGACGATAGTTTTGCAATCTTGCAAACTTGGAGTATCGGCAACCTTGTGCCATTTAGAAAGATTATTACTTTTATGCCCATTCCTAATAGACAGAAGACATAGAAACCTTGTTTAAAAGTTTAAAACTTAAATTAAGAGAAGACAAAGAATGTCATCGTGAACATACAAAACGCTGAGAACCTGTGGAATCGAGAGAGTAACACATGTCATGATCTCTGTGTCTTGGCCCATCTGTCTCCCAATGTTTATGTTTAACAAACAATATGAAAAGGGCCAAGAATTTGAGAAATGTCCAATCAATTAATCAAACTCTTAAAGGAAGAAAGTTTACATGGATAAAAAGAAAGAAATAATCACTGATGAACAAATGCGAAACCTGCATGACTCAAAAGACCTGAAAGAACAAGATGCTGCCATGTGGCCTCATCTCAGTAACATGGGAAATCTGTGCCAAAGTATCAACAATGTCATGCAAACAAAGCATCTAGGAACCTGAGAGGTATAGGATGAAGACATGTTTGAATCCTGGGGAAACAAACTGGAGAGGTTTTAACCATGAGAATCTGATAAACCTGACTGAAAAGCTTAATAACTCAAAAGAAAATATAAAACATGAGTAATTTGCAGAGAAAAGAAAACATGGGGGAAAGATGCAAAATGCAATACAAACAAAACCTGATTGGTTTTAAACTAAAATCAACACAGTTAAGAGAAACTTGAATAAAACCGGAAAAGCCAAGTCTTTGAAATTTTGTGTAAGTTCGTTCTCCCTATATTACTGCAATATGATAGCCCCAATTTGCATCAATTGGGATGGCTACAACAGAAATGATCTCCTGATATTCAATACTTACAATTTCTGTATATCCATTTGCGAAAAATCTCGCCTTGTACCACTATACCAATCCATTAGGTATATACTTCAACTTGTACACCCACAGTCTTCATGACGGTGCAGCTTATAAATAGAAGGGCAAAGGTTTCAGTGTCACAAAAGTCATACGTGGTGTTTAGAGTTCAAGGGCTTGCATTCAATTGCCATTCTCCCAAGAGGCAATCAGCAATGCTCTTAATTTTTTTTTCTATAGGACATTAGATGTCTTCATTCATGGGTTTCTGCCACTCTTTAACCTTTTCACCAGCAACTGCAACTATCAGGCTCTGATTCTTCAGCAGTGCCTATATAATAGTCTCTGAACCTTTTGTGAGGTCTCCTCTCCCTTGTGAACCTCCTGAACATGTCACTTCTTCCTCATTTTCTGGATCATAAAAAAGTTAAAAACATGCTGAGAATCTGGTAAATTATGTGGAACTTCAAGCTTCTATCGGGATCAACAGTTTCCTTGGATCCAATCTCCATAATTCTCTGTAGTCTTATCTGAAAAACTCTTTGGATCTCTGACTTTTTTAAACAAAATATGTCATGTTCATGAGTCAAGTTCCATGTTGATCCAAATATCTGTGTACCAGCTCCAATTGTTGCTTAGTTTTTTGTTGATTATCCTTTGAAGGTCTCCTGGAGCACGTTTGTAGATGGCAGATTTCACATATACCAACTGTGAGAGGAAATTGGCTATCCAATCTAACAACATACTCACCTTTCCTCAGAGATTCCTTTAGTTTACAGTTGCTTGTCCCAACTGGTGCTACCATATAAAATACTTGTCTAGTGCAAGGACAACACAAGCAAGATGCTAGCTTGTACAATTCCCTGTCCCCAACTCTTTCAATCAAATTACCTTTCCTGGGTTTTGAATATACAACCAACTATATTGAATTGAAAAATTATCCCTACATTAACAACCTTGCTGACAGATAAGAAGTTCTTTGATCAAAGAAGGAAGCACACAAGAATTATTTATTTCCTTGACTTCACCATGATAGAAACAGTACCTTCTACCAGCAGTAAGATTCCCAACACTTTCAAGCAATTCCTCATACTGCACAAATGGACTTCTTTGGGGAGTTGTGTTGAGTGCCTTCCAAGTCTAGATACTAACACATTGGGGAAGATTGGAATGCCATATTAAAAACTGTGAAGAGACAGGCAGAGATGTGCTAGCCTCATTGGCCTTCTTCTTGGTCAGTTTTTGGACAGTTCCTTTTATGCGTACCTCCCTATGACAGCAGTGTCATTTCACCTTCTTTGTAGTGCCATTTAAATTCAATTTTGGAAGTTATGCTGTCCTTAATGGGAAAAATGAAAATATCCTTTTTTTCTTGCCTTTCACCTAACCAGAAGAAAAGAAGGCCAATGCAGATGATTTTAAATTCAGCCCTGATTTATTTCAACTTATTTCTTCTTTCAACCTTGAATCTTTTTTTCTCATCTCATCTTTCAACAGGGACAAAACATGTTTTTTCAAACTTTGAAGGTGACTTTGTTCCCAACATGAGATATTCCTATCATTGATTCTGGTGATCCTCCAGGAAGAGTCATCGGAGCATCTTCTGAAATTGGAGATTTACAGCCCACCAAACATATCATGAGGGATTTAAATTCATTGATGCAGATGTACACGATCTGCCTTATTACATCTTCGTCTGGATGGCATTTTCTCAGACGAGCAAAGCTTTTCAACAAGATATGCTGCCTCATAGGTCTTCATCAATTTATCAAAGTTTTGGCTATACTTATTAGAGGAATAAAACTGACATAATTAATTACATAAACTGTAAACCCGTTACTAATCACCTTGATTTACCATTCATAATTTCGTCAGAATCACATATTATGGCTTTTTATCGTCATCATTCATAGTCAGCCACAAACCTTTAGCAACATCATGTTGCCTCGTAAGTCTAGACTCTACATCAATCTATCGAAACCTCTTTAAAAGTTCTTGTGAAACTTATAAGAGGAATAACACTTATATAATGAATTATGTAAGTCCGTTCCTAACCATCTTTTTTTTGCATTCATAAGTTCATCAAAACCATATTCTAGTTTTTTATCATCATTATTCATAGTCTGCCAGAAGTCTCTAGCTACATTGTTGCCATCCCGAGATTTCACAAAATTGAATGCATTGCTATAAACTGTTTGAAGAAAGTTTGTGATTCCGCAGTGGCCAGAGGTCATTTCAATTCTGAATTTCTAATTAAAATATCCTTGAGAGGTCAAAAGTAAATGACAAAACAAATGTGAAAATTTTGAAGAAAAAGAATTTAAACTTTCCTCTATAGAACCTGGAGCTCTAATACCACACTAATAAAGGCAGAATGTCCAGGAGTGAAAATAAGAACCTCTGCTATTACGAATTATGAGAGAGAGAGAGAGAGAGACAGAGAGAGAGAGAGAGGAACCAAAAAACACAGTACACTCTTCTTTTGAAGAATCTAATGTATAGATATATCTACAAAATATATCATCAACAGGCAAATGGAATGTGAACTGAATGATATCCCGAGCAACTCAAAATAGACTATGAATTGGATAGTTTAGAAATTAGAAAAATAGTTTGACTTCTATTTATAACAACTAGTTTAGGCCTTGCACAATTACATGGTTTCAGGTTCCTCATATACTGTGAGCTTTTACAGGATTTGGCAGGATGTACCAGTCCTTGTCATGATCAGCATGCTGGCATACTTCTGTTTTCTTGAACAACTTCTGGTAAGAGCAAACTTTGGGTTTTGTACTAGTTCAGTAAGATGTCATCAAATGATATGTATCAATAAAAAACATCTTCTGCTTTCCATTTTATTCTATTTGGTCAAAAAGATAATTCTTTAATTGAGATTAAAGTTTCGATCAGGTTGGTAAAATGGGTTCCAGTGCTCTTGCTGTGGCTTTACCATTTGCATGCATATTGGGCCTTCTTGCATCAATCACAGCATCAACTATGGGTATGGCAGCGATGAATACCTTATCACACTTTGTATCTTGCATCGAATCTCAACACATGAGAGATTGTTAGATTGCTATAATATTGTATATTTAGGTTTGAAATACTTAATTAGGTGGTGTTTCCTCTTACTGCAGTGACCAAAAGATACATTTGGGCATATGCTGCCTTTCAGTTTGCACTTGTGATACTTTTTGCACATCTCTTCTTTTCAGTGGTAAGTAGCAAGATCCATGTGTTAATAATCATTGGATTTCTAAAGAAAGTGAAACAGTAAAAAATACCTGGAGAGAAACATACACATATCCATCCTTTAACATATAAGTCCTGATTGGTTTGTTTTATTTGAATGACAGCTCCATGTGGAGGCTGTTTTGGCAGTTCTACTTTCATCCTTTGCTGGCTTTGGTATTGCAATGAGTGGGAATTCATTGTTTCTAGAATACTTGAGATGGCAAGTAAGACCAAGGAGGAGACCAAGAAATTCACAAAATGCTCGTGCAGCACAACCACCAGACCACCCTAGAGAAAATACAAACGACAGTGATTCTCAACCTGTTTCACATGAACTAGTTAATGAACAACAAGAACATGATATTGAAAGCTTGACTCCTGCAAATAATAACACACCTGGTTCCCAAGTGGCATGAATTGTAATGTAATTGCTTTCTGCCCTTCTGTTTCCCGATGTGTGCTCGAATAGCAGGTTTATAAGCTATTCCAAAGTCAGGAAACAGAACAATGATATTAGATAATTTTGATGAGAAAATGGATGTCTATAGCTGTGTCCTCAGTTATATGTAAGCTCTAATACGTTGGTTGATCTATTGCTTCCTGTTGAATGCAAGCAGGCATACCCTGCAGGTGTAAAACTACTATATCTGTATTCTCTTCTTTTCAGATTCCATGCCCAGCTTGAATCAACCTTGGGGGAGACTGAAAGCTGGATGTAAATTAGTTGCTTTGAAGAAAATGCTCGTCTTTTTTTGAAATTGAGATAAGCCATGAAAGGCTTTCTTTCATTCAGTTCCTGTAGCAGCTCAAATCAATGATTTCCTACCTTGGAATGATCAATGCTATACAAGAACCTTGAAAGTGTAAAGAACTGCTGTAACAGTTCTCGTGGAAGAGAGGCACTCATTGGTAGTATATCTCATAACATAAATATGTACATGAGCGTGTTTTCCTGAATAAAAGTGTTTTAAGTCTCTCTATATTTTTACCTTTTTGAGTACACTGCTATGATGGTTTTAGTTAAATTACACCTAATGAAAACTCTTAAATAGTTTATGATAGCTCAAGTTTTACTTTCAATTGTGTGCATTGACAGAGAAATGGAGAGAAAGCATGTTGGTGCACCCACAAGTGGCCATATATAATGTCCCCATTTTTAGCAATATTGATTTGTGATCTTTTGTCCAGTTTCCGAGTTTTCCCATAAGCTTCTTGGTGAGTCGAGGAGAACTCCAAACTTCTTGGAGTGCTCAAGGTTGGTAAGCAGTGACGTTGGTTTATGTCAATGAGCCTAGTTGGCAGTAAGGATCATCGTGACACTTTTAGAAGTGTTTTGTGACTTTTGGTTTGTTCTCCAAACTTCTTGGAGAGAGCGTCTATTTTTAGTAAGTCGCCCGGTTGGCTCCGATTATCATTCTTCATCATCAATATCATTCTAGTATAATCAGATTTTGATTTCGATATTATTTTAGTGGTTTTTGCAACTCGGTTGAGTTAATGAGTAATTATTTAATTATTTCACAAAGGTTGCTTAATTTTATGAAATAATTTTAAAAACAACTTAGTGTAATAGTCCGTTGGAAAGGTAATTAAATGTTTTAAATGGACGCTTGGAAAATGGGACCTTTGCATATGAAATAATTTTATTATTTCAAAAAGGTCTTTCTGAGAGTAATAAAGTGAATTATTATATTTTAAAATAGTATATTTCCCTCCAGAAAAATTATAAAAGGAGGTTGAGGGCTCATTGTTGGGGGTCGCTGAATTTTATATTTGCTATTGCAAAATGAGAGAACTTGTGCTCTTCTCCACCTCTTGAGTTGGCCTATACAACCTAAGTTGGCCTGTTGGTGAAAAACTTGTCCTCTTGAAAGGGAGGTCACAAGTTCGTATCCTACAAGGGGTAGGGTATGTATGCCTCATATTGAAGCATGGTTAGGTGCCTCCTTCAACACCAGTGGGAGTATGAGGTAGTCCCATATGTTACAAGCCGCCTATAAGCTAGGTCGTGAGGCATCACGGACTATAAAAGGATTCCATTCCATTCCATTGAGGATGAAAACCCTCTTGTAGATTTCTAGTTTCGGTGGTGAAAGATCCTCCCTAGCTAGACTGGTGTGGTTTCATACAAAAATCACTATTGGCGTTGAATGCTGAAGATATTTGAGCAATTTCATATAGAGATTTCTTTTGTATTGAACGCTAAAGAATTTGAGCAATTCATACAGAGATTGCCCTTGTGCTAAAAGTGGAGTTTAATATTTTGTTGTTGAAAGTAAATAATTTGATGTGTCTTAGAAGCATATTGTTTTTGGGGTGAGTTGTTGCTCTTTGGATCGTGTTTTCAGATTTGAAGAATACTGATGTTTTGGTTTGAAGTTGTGAAGAGTTTTTAATGCCAGTCATATCCTCTTTCTGCTAGCTGCCATATCTTGTTGTTGGAGGCTGGACGTGAGGGTTTGGGGATAAATCACCCCTCTTTTCTTGCAACAATTACTTTGTTTGGAGGTGCCTAGCATTGAGACATCATATTGAAGGAGTTTGGGAGTGGAAATCTTCAGCTGTGAGAAGTTCGGGGTTGTTTGGTGGGGTTTATATGCATTTTCAGTTTACTGTTCATGCATATCAGACCTGCATATCTGTTTTTATAGTGATTTCAGAGGGTTTACAGTGATTGTTTGGGCGTCATCCTTCTTCTACAGCATCGAAGCTTTGTGGATATAACTTCTTGTGATGTTTTGCAAAGTTTGTGTTATTTCTTCGCGATTCTATGCTACAACATTGATATACCAATTTAATCTTTCTGTGATATGCTACAACAGTGTTAGTCTATTTGCAATTAGTTTTGAAGGATATTAGTGCAGCCTTTGATGTTTGTAATATTTCCTTAGTTGCAATAATTCAATGTTTGTAACCCCGGATGGTAGTCCCGCTGGTAGATGTTAATGCATGCTTTATTTTGTAAGATTGGATGGTTTACCATCAATCCCTATAGCATTTCATAACTGACCAAATCTGGTACTATCGACCATTTTTGTATGAACCCAGACTTGCACCATGCCATTATTTTGCATCCTCATCTATCTATCATGCACTCAGCTAAAGAAGCGTAGAAGTGGTTGGCTACACCCCCTGGTGCATGCTGGTGTTGCACATTACACACTCTGTTGAATAAGCGAGGCATGTGGTCATTGTGAACGCCGTGTCTGTACATAAACATTTGCATTGCATTCAATATCGTAGCAGATTGAGTAGAAGTGTGATTTGAACACTGTATGCTCTCACTTTGCCCACCTCGAGATCTGGGTAGACTGCCTGTGCTTTGGATTTCCGCTGACATTATTTTGAAAAAAAAACTAAAGTGGTCATTACACCATAAGATTGATGTAATAGTAAGTAGGGGAACCACAGGCAACTTTACCCAAAAACAGAAAATAAATGAAAGGAGGAATACAATAAAAATGGAAGTTCATTAAAGGGGTATTGTTTCATCATTAGTGGAAAAGTTGTTGCCAACCGTGCCCTTAAAAGTAAGAACCGTGAAGTCAACACCATTAGCCCATCGAAGAATTATCTTGGAGAATTGCTTGCATTGAAAGGGCCTTGGAAATTGATGAGAAGGAAGATAACAAAGTACAACTAGCATAGACCGAAGAAGCTCTAGTGCATTTGAGAAGAAGCTGCTGGACATTGATGAGAAGGAAGATAACAAAGTTCAACTAGCATAGACCGAAGAAGCCCTAGTGCATTTGAAGCCCTAGTGCATTTGAAGAAGCTGCAAATTTGTCTGGATCATGAGATCCTGTTGGGAAGAAGTGGGGCAATTTAATGAGTAAAGCTAGCTCTGCTTTGTTTCATGGACCTGACATGAGTGTGCTACTAGGTGTATTATGTGTCACAGGGCATTGCTTGATAGATTTAGAATTGTGTAGAGAAATATCAATAGAGTGGGCACTTAGCACCATGATTGCCTAGGATAGGGTGATAGGAAGATGTACCCACACGTTTGTTGTAGGAGAGCATTGCGGTGACCAATGTATTAATGTAACGTCTCTCATAAGGAAAGGAACATTTTGGTGTGGATATCCTAAATAAGTTTGGAAAGCACCCCTGCTTGGACATAGAAAACTACATATTCTTGTTGATAATGTATTGCCTAGCAAGATATAATCACACATGTATACACATGTATGTAAAACTATATGTGTGTGTGAGTGGCGGGCAGAGGTGTGGCAGTTTGCAGTTGGTATATTTTGGGTAGCCATATTCTCTTGCTTTTTAAATATGTACATTTGCATTGTATCTAAATAAGAATGTGGATGGTCTTTGGTTATCATTTTCTTGATTGCACATTGCAATAAAATTGAAACTCGGAAAAAAGTAAATACCAATTTTATCTGTGAGTTATAGGTATGCAGCAACCAATGCTAACTCCAAAAATTTTGAATCCAGCTGCAGGGGCACGCAAGGTGTAAGGATCTGGAGTGTGGTACGTGTGCAACTCTAAAACTTTAATACACTATAAACTTGCCTACAATGTAAATTTGGGTATGCAATAACATGTATTGAAATACCACACTACAAACTTCAAACAAAACATCATCATGAATGTCAGTAAAACTGAAAGTCAGTAAATATTTTCACTTCTTTTTATTTTCATTTGAGTCTTTTTATTAATTAGTCGATAGGCTTTATATGTGAGCATTATAGTGCTCGGAATTGTCTCACGCCGCAAAATTCACACTGGAAAGTTTTCTAGAGTCGTCGGTTGTTCCTATCGGCGTATTCCTTGAGCCTCATATGGGTGCAAGTGCTAGTATATATTTATTGAGATTCAGGGTAATTGTGCTGATTGTGCCAAGGTGCATTAGGTGGCACCAAGTGTGCATCAGATATGGCTTATTTCATACCCACATCTGCATACTTGGTGTGAGTGCATCTCAAGCAATCCCAGTTTTAGTTGTGTAAGCACGTCTTGAAAACATTTGGTAAAAATTAAAATGCTATGATAAGAATACTTTCTAGTATCTTCATTTCCTATAGCCTCTCAATTAAATTTGTATTGGAAACAGAATGTTCCACATCATTTTTTTGTTTGATATGATTGAGTTTGATGTAAACTTAAGAACCAGGTTCCTTAGATAGGGACAAAGGATGAAAGATATTTGTGCCCTACATAGGTTGCAATGCTGTGGAGAGTTTTTTTCTCCATCTCATGTTAAGGTCATATGGAGACCAAATATTCACAACAATGCTGGCATGACATCATGAAATAGTTAAAGGCTGGTCTACATATTGTTGGATTTTATTTAAATTGTACTTTCCTAAAGTTATGTACATGAGTGAAGTCCCAAATTTCCTTGGATTATAAGAGAGCAACTCCAAGAGTTTTCTTCTAGGACTTGTGAGTTGCCATACAAATTCCTTGTTAACAATTTGCTTCAACCTGTGAGAGATTTGGTGGTTTTTTATACATACTCGGGTTTGTTGTAGGCGGCTCTAGATTGCCACCCACTTTGGTGGATTTTGTCTTATTTCTGATCACACGCAAGCATTATGCTAATATGAACGCAGTTGTTGGAGTTAAGGTTGCCCATAAAACCGGGGAATGTGATCTGAAGGCTTGTCATGTGGTGAGAAATATGTTTCTTCCCCTGATATTGATAGAGGTAATGATGATATTTATACTGTTTGCAAATGGTATGAGAAGTACTCCTTGATAGAGTATTTTTTCGATTGTATCTTTTTTTTTTTAAAATTATGTTTCATAGGTCAGTCCAATACAATTGGAAGATCCAAGATATTAAGCACCTCGGTGTTAGGAAATATGACATGGATTTTTCTCACGACCTTTGAGAATCCTAGCTATTGTTACGTAGTGTTGAGTCACGATCCATGGTTTCAAGAACGCTATGCTTGTTATGCACACGTAGTCTAAAAAATTTGTTGTCTTTGGTAAAACCTCTTTAAATAGGGGAGAGGGCCGGATAGTGGGTCGGTCTCCTTTACGTGGTATAAGAGTTGACCAATGCGGGGCCACAAGTTGGACTTAAATGATCTATTAAATATTAAAAAAATCTCAAATAAGGACCAATCAATGTACACAACATATTTGTTTTATCATTAGTATTTATTATTCATATTAGGTGGCATAGACAAATGATTTACAAGGATTTCTAAAACATAAATGCAACTGATATGATTTGCACTTGTACACAAGTGGATCCAACATAACCCAAAATGTCACGTTAAGAGTTTCTATTAAATACTAAATAGTGCTATCTTAAGAGTTAAAGACCAGCGATCAACCATGTATGACTTCCATGTTGGACTAAAATAAACATTTTTAAACATCATCAGAATATAAACTGTCCCATCCAATATGGACTTCCGTCCCACAAAAGCTTCATATTTTGAAAAAGTTGAGATCTTAAGTAAAATCGATTAATGCCCAAGCACACTCCATAGACTGATAAATGCCCAACTACTGGTCCCTTTAACTTAATACTAGCAAAAAAGACCACAACCAAATGTGTAAAGCTCACCAAACAAGCCGTCAAAACAAGAGGACAAAAATATATTAAAATCCAGCCCAAACAAGCATTCAACCAAATCAATCAACTCTGCCATTTATTTCACACAATCGAAGGTTTAAGGCTCACCAATCAAGCTGTCAAAAAAACATTAAATTCAAAAAATCATAGCAAACAAGCATTTGACCAAATCAATCACCTTTCATATTTAATACCGAATTCAAATTTATAGACATCCATCAAATCATTCAAAGGAAGTGCAATAAAAACTATTTCAACCAATCAAATGAGAGTGCACAAATCACAAACATTTCCTTCATAGTTTTCCTACATAAACCTCTGATTTCCTACTTCAAGTTTCCAACATCCCATACAAAAGACTCCTAGAGGCTTCGAATTGCACACTACTATCAACATTCATGTAAGTTCCATATTCCAACATCACTGTAATGTATGTTTTTGTTTCAAATGTTTTTTATTATGGTAAGCAGCTAACAAGGGGCTAAACCCTTTACAAACAAGGCCTCAAGGACAGAAAAATAGGGCAGACAAAACAGCACAACCGCAACCAAGTTGCAAGAAACCAACAGCCAAAAGAATCAGAACCCAGAAGCAGGTCTAAATAGACCAGGAACAATAGAACGACAACACAGGCACAACAGTCCAGCTGGAAAACCAACAACAAGGATCTACACTACACTAGATCCCGACCTAGAATATCTAATTCCCTTGACTCTAGGGTGCAAATCAGCCACAAAACGAGGAAGACCTTTCTTTTTACGCTGAACCACTGTCCAGGAGGGCTCAGAATCATAATCAACAAAAGGAGAAAGGGGAACCTCCCCCTTAGCCACAAACAATGAGGACTCACGGTGAACCTCAGTAGACACCAAAGCCAAAGAATCCTCATGCAGGGAAGTAGAGCCCAATGAAGGCAAAACCGAAGAAGTTTGTTGTTTTAGTTTAACTTGTATTGCTGTTTTGGTTTTAGGTTTTTTAGCTTCACTTGTTTTAACTGTATTGTTGTTTTCGTTTTAACTATTTTAGCTTAAATTGTTTAGACCATATTGTTGTTTTGTATTATTGCGAGCCCAATGAAGGCAAAACCGAAGAAGTTTGTTGTTTTAGTTTAACTTGTATTGCTGTTTTGGTTTTAGGTTTTTTAGCTTCACTTGTTTTAACTGTATTGTTGTTTTCGTTTTAACTATTTTAGCTTAAATTGTTTAGACCATATTGTTGTTTTGTATTATTGTGTTTTAGCTTAAATTGTTTAAACTGTATTGTTGTTTAGATTAAAGTGTGGGAAAATATAAACAATACAGTTTAAACACTTTAAGCTAAACAACAATACAATTTACACCAAAACAACATACATTTTAAACCAAACGGCAATACGATTTAAACATAAATATCGTTTAATGCGAGAGTGTGGGAAATAAAGGTGGCGAAATGCTCAGAAAAAAATGTTGTTTTGGTTTAAACTGTATTGTTATTTTTGTTTAAACTATTTTTGAAACAACCATTGAAAGGTTTAGATTGTGGTCTAAACTGTATTGTTTATTGTTTGCAAAGGAAAGGTTGATGACTTCCTTAATAATGAATCAAATCCCTTTCCCATGAAACAACATCAAAGACATGCCAAGAAAGTAATCTAATGCATATAATGTTGATGCTGATGTATGCACTTTTGTAATGTTGATGACCTAGATGTTAAGATGGTTTCCCCTAATACAGTGAGAATAGATACAACATACAACATAGAAACTGTAAAATGTGACTATGTCAGCACCATTGGTATTTTCACACTGAACAAGAAGGTATTTTAATTGTCAACAAAGTGAATATGTTTGAAAACATTTGAAACTACTGCCTTGTTTTGGCATGCTAAATCATAGTTGAGTCATGTCTGAACCCTTGTTTATGGTTATTCAATGTGCACTAACATGGGAATACCTAGATACCAAGCTGGAAAATGCATAGACAAACACTTACTCTAAAACAGTGGGCTGATCTCTAAAACTTGTTAATAACTATACATAACTATGCACAATAGGAAACACTTACTCAGGGACCTCATAAGCCTGTGCATGGTCTTCCACCAATTTGCATGCTCTTGGAGCTGCTATGGCTTGATACAGGACCCCTAATGATGATCAGACCTCACACAATCCTATGAATGGTTGCCACAATCCTCTGTATGTTTTTGTTCAAGCAAGATATGCAGACTTAACAATATTTGACACTACTCCAAACTATCTGATAGTGCTTGAAACCTACTAATGGACTTTGACAACTCTTGACATAGTTTGTTTTGGTCTTGACAAACTTGTTGGAATTTAGTCTAATGACATTGTAGACTTTGCAAACCCACTACTATTATGCAAACCCCTTAAATGATGGTGAGGGTTAAAACAAGAAGATGTGATTGTTAATCTTAATCTGAAATTCAGTTTACTTTTGCCAAAACGAGAATGACATGAAGAAATTGAAATTGTCTAGGTAGTTAACCAAATTATACAAGACAAGATCCATGATTGACACAAACAAGATAACATTGTGCACTTAGTTAACAAGATTATACAATTAAGATGGAATTACCTAACTGCTGCTCATATATTCATATTGCATCAAACTATCAAACTGTTCAATCAAACATACAACATACAAACTGTAAAATGTGAGACTGTCACACTGTTCAATCAAACATACATCATACAAACTGTAAAATGTCAAACTGTAAAAAACAAACATACAACATAGGAAATCATAAGAACCAAACTATAAAATCAAACATACAACGTAGAATAGTTCTCTGTCAAACTGTAAAATCAAACGTAGAACATCATAAATCAAAATGTGAAACTATCAAATCAAACATAGAACATCACAAATCTTTTGTTCAGAGCATCATTGTGAACTCTCCGACTGAACTTACAAATTGAAGTTACAAACTGCAATTATAGAAATGAAGAAAATGGAATGCCAATTATTGTATTATTTGTGATAAATATTAGTAAAGTTGATTCTTGGTCTTTGTTGTTATCTTGTTGCAAAGAGTTTACACTGTCAACCTCACTGCACGCATGCCTGAGTAATTATATTTGTTGTACCTATCATGTACAAGCCCAAGTAGATTTTGATAGTTAGGCTACACCACCTTGCAGGCCTCTCTACTAATCAACACAGGTTGGTGGGATGTCCAGTTCAATTCTTTAGGCTTTTTGTTTCTTTAACTTTGTACTGAAAAGATTCAAAAGATTCTAAATTTCAAAATTGATGTTCAAAGGTGTTTGTTCCGATGTGCAAATGAGTAACAAAGATCAAATGCAGACCCATCGTGGCACCGAGAGACTAAAAATAACCATGCCTCCAGAAAAAAGAGGAGTTACATTCCCGTCGGATGAAGACACTCAAGTTGCTAACGAGAGCAGTCCTCAACCAGTTCAGCCAGTTATTCAAGTCAATTCAATTGCTAGAAGCAAGAAGGTTTCAATTCAACGAGAGTGGAGGAAAGATGATATGGATTCAACATTGAAAGATGTGGAGGATAATGGAATGTTGACAAGGAGTGCATCCAAAAAGTGGGGAATCCCTACGGCAACTGGTTAGGCGGTTTAACATCAACATCAAAAAAAGGTCCTCCCACAGTATTGACAGTAGTTGAAGAGGGTTTGATAGTGGAATGGTGTAAAGAAATGGCAGCAGTGGGCCATGGGCTGCAGATTATTAATCTCAAAGCAGAAGTCACACAAATTTGCCAAACATGACCAAACCCTTTTAAGGATGGGCTGTTTGGCAAGTCTTGGTGGACTGGGTTTAAAAGGTGTCATCCTGAATTGACATTGAGGATAGCGGAAGGACTTTATAGAGACAAAGCTCTAAACCTTAAGCCTGCTGTTGTTGTTGCATTCTAAACACGTTGTCCAAAGCGTATGAAGCCAACCCATACGACCACATAGAATTTAGAATTGTGACGAAACTGGAATTCAGGCTAGGAGAAATGGAGCCATGCGGGTGTTGGCCAAAAGAGGTAGTAGGAGCGTTTCATACATAATTCCAAAGAGCAGGGAATGGATAACAATTTTATGCTGTGTTAATGCTGCCGGACAAAGCATACCGGGGTTCTATCTTTTCAAAGGTAAAAAGCAGCTTAAAAATTACATTGTTGGCTGCGAACCGAGTGCTTTCATGGGTGCCCAGCCCCACGCTTGGATGACTAAAGAGCTATTTATGAACTGGTTGCATCATTTTGCACGATCAGTTCCAGGTGGAGTGTCACTAACAAATATGCACTTGCTCATATTTGATGGCCATGGAAGCCATGTAGCTGTGACAACCATCCAAGAAGCCACATCTTTGGGTATTGATTTGCTGACACTACCAGCGCACACCTCACACAAATTACAACAATTGGATGTGAGTGTATTTTCAGCATTCAAGTCATACTTCAAATCAGAAAGAGCAGCGTGGCTGACAAGGTTTCTGAACATAGAAATAAAAAGAGTAGAATTGGCAGAATTGGGCAACAAATCATTTCAGAAAGCACTCACAGTTTCAAACATCACTGCTATATTTAAAAGAACATATATATGGCCCCTCAATCCAGATGCTCTAATGGAGGACATGCACCCTAGCGACACTTTTCAGTTCAGTGTGCACGATGACGCTTCTGCAGTGCAAAACATCCTTAGTCTTTCTGGGGTCGATGTGTCACAAGTGGAAGTTGCCAACACATTGCTATCAGGCCTTGCAGATGGTCATTTACATCCTACAACAACAAACACAGTGGGAGAAGAAACAACTTTTCATGATTCACCTGAACCTACGATGGGGGGTCAACTACTTGATGACATGGCTGAAAGTCAACAAGAACAAAGCTTGGATGGACTTAGCCTTCCGTCTCCGCCAAGCCAGCCATCATGGTTGGCGGAGGGAGCCATGAATTTAGGAATTGATTTGCATCCCCAACAAGAAGGCAACGCGTTTTCCTTCCCCTCTCCACCGCCCATGTTGAATGTACCTAAAATGGTACATTACTATGTCGAGTGTGGAGAAGCTAATGATGGAGATATTGCAGATTTGAGCTAGGATACTGAGGCAATTTGCAATGAGGCTGAACATAGCATTCATGGAGATTCCAGCCAATCATTGGGTTCCCAAGTAGATTCACGCATTAGCAAATTTCTGAAACTGCCCATTCACATTGTGAAGGAAAAACCCAGGATTGCAGAGGATAGTGGAATTTGGTTGAGCTGACAGTCCCAACTATTAATAATAGACGATTATATGAACCTTTCAATGCAACAAGAGCAAAGGAAAAAAGAAATTGAGGAGATAAAACTCCGAAAGAGACAAAAGATTGAGGACAGAAAGGCAACACGTTTTTTTGCAAGGGAATTGAAGGATCAAGCCAAACTAGATAGAGATGTTATACGACAAGCAAGAGAACAACAAAGAGTTTTACAAAGGCAGGAAAAGGAGCAAAAAAAGGAGCAAGTGAGGATTCAAAGGGAGCAGGATAAAAATGAAAGAGAGCTTGAAATGGCAAGGAAGAATCTAGAGAGACAAAGGCAAAGGAAAAGGAGAGGAAGGAGTCACACCCTAAATCAATGAATAAGCAAAAGGACAAACCCTGATTAACCTGGTTAGGGAGAAGGAAGATGGCTCTCCTTTAATTGATAATTCCTCTAACAATCATGGGGATGATTTTTTTCAATGAAGCCCCATGACGTTCCTCAAGAAGTTTAAGATTTTGTGGAAGCAGATGTTTCTATGGATAGAACTATGCATAATCCTAGGAAAATTAGGGAAGGCATGCCTAGGGTGGAGGAGATTTCTCAAATTCGTCCTAGTAATGATAGTTTGCTCAAAGAAATTGAGAAAGATGGGAAGCACAAAAACTTTTCAACTTCTATGGATAATAAGGAAGAGAAAGGTTGGTGTTTGCTAAGAGGAAAGCTAAAAGAAGTTGTACAACTATTCAAGGTTCACCAGCGGTGAGAATGCTTTGTGATATAGGCTTGGGGAACTAGAAGGAAAGAAACATAGACACTAGAAAGCTTAATAAAGCAACTAGGGAAGATATTTTCATTGGTAAGAAAAGATCGATTGCAAGTTTCTATTTTGGTGGAGGGGCAAGGCCTTGCACCACCCAACCATGAGGCTCATAAGTTGGAATGTCAAAGACTTGAATGCCTTTAAAAAATAATACTTGGTAAAGCACATGATTGAGGAGCAACATTCGGATGTGGTATTGCTTCAAGAAACTAAAATAAGGAAGCTATGAAAGAGCTAGTTTTAAAAATATGGAGTGTTGGCATTGCAGTAGTAGCTCAAGGAATGACTGGCAATTTGGTAACTATGTGGGATGAAAGATTCTTTAAAGGTGGAGTGTTGGAAGCAAATCAACAAAACTTACAAATTTAGTTAAGTGATGTCAATCATAATCTACAGGTGGTTGTTTGTAATGTTTATGGGCCTTCTTCATATGAAGGGAAAAAACAACTATGGGGTGCCCTCAATAATTTGAGAAGTAAATGTTGAACACACTTGGATACTGAGAGGGGGGGGGGGCGTGAATCAATATCTAATTAAACTTCAAATCCTCCGGAGAAGATTATAACTTAAGCATTATAACATCAACATGAATATGAAAGATTAACACAATGCACATCAACACATAACACTAGATATACGTAGAAAACCCAAAAGGGAAAAACCACGGTGATGATTAACTCACAATATATGAAGCTCAAAATTACAACTTTGTTTTAGGGCTACAACCCAAGGAAGCTACTACTCCCTGAAAACTTTGATTTAGGGTCACTCCCAAGGAAGCTACAACTCCCTGCAAACTTTATTTTAGGGTCACTCCCAAGGAAGCAACTACTCCCTGAACTGAGAACAAACTCAGAAAAGATTATAGTATGACAATCCTTCTACTGCCTGAAAACTAACATTGAAGCTCACACCTTTGATGATTGCAATAATGCTTCTTTTGATGATTGGATAAATTAGGCACACTCTTCACTTCCCTCCTGTCATAAAAATGTCTTCAAGATGAATCAAGACAACTTCTAACACTTCCGCTCTTTGTCCTTCAGTCGCACATCACAATGCATATGATATTCATACTATGCTCTTCACACTTTCATATTTTCATTTTCGCTATGATTGCCTCACATAGACCAATTAGATTTACAATATATACATGACATTACATTGATTTTTATTACAAGTCGCCCAATACAACAAGGATATTACATTTACAAGTCGACCAGAGATCAAACAACATGAAACATGCATAGGGCAAGCCCGATCATGAACTACACGCTATTCTAGGGAGAACCACACTTTGCAGATCCCAATTCATGCTTAGTGATGCAGAGCATCATGGACAGCAGGACAGTAGTAATCATAGACTAACATAACTTGGTTGCATCAAGATAGTTACTCAAGCCTCCTTGGACTGATCTCCCTCACAAACTTATCCTCATAGCACATCTATAACATGCATTCACATCTACTGCCTACATTGGCAAAGCAATGACAAACAAATCTCTTACCTTCTTGATAGTGGCAGTCTACAAGCCTTCTCTGTAGTGACTAAAATCAAGAGGCCTATCACCTTCTTGTAGTGACTACCTCCACATCTCTTGTCAATGGAACATTTCTAGATCCAAGGTTAACTTGCCTCAATGCTGATGATTGGTGTTTCAAACCAACTCCACTTCTTCAGATAGTGGTCATCACATATCTTACTGCTGTCCTCTATTAGTTTCAGAAAAAAACAATTACAAAGCAGTTTTTGGGAAAACATGCATATCTTCCTTATTATCCATTGCCAAGACTTCCAACCACTTGCAGATGAAAGTTAACTCTCCACTCTAAACATGCATTATAAACATCAACTACTCCTCAGCCATACTAGTACGGATCAAGGCAGAAAACAACAAATTTCTAACTATGACAGCAATTCTGGAAAAAAAATAGTTTTTGGGAAATCGACCATATCTCCCACCTAGATCATCATCAAGATCCCAAACTAGTCTCAAATTAAAGGTACTTCAAATTACTTTCCATCCATCACAAGTTTTGGCAATAAAAAATCCGTACAATCGCGGGTACTGTAGCAAAAACAGTGAAAAAAATAGAAAAAAATAGAAAAAATAGTTTTTGGCAAAACAGAGATTCCTCCCTTCAAATTCAACATTAAGACCTCCAGTAAGCTTTGAATCAAAGCTGCTTCAGTCCCCTTTCATCCCATTCCAAATTCATTCCAAGATTCTTCCATACAGGTACGGATTTCTGAGAAACAGTGAAGGAAAAAATAGAAAAAACAGTAAAACAGCAAAAAATAGTCTCTTTTTGTTATATTTCTCAAATCTCTTGAATGAATTTGTACCATACAACCTCCCTTGGCTTAAAACAAGCCTCAACAATGCTTGAAAAATGTTTTGCATTCTAAAACCATTGATTTCTCTTGTCTTCTTTCTGATTTGTAACTGTTGTTCTAAAAAGATCAAAAAGGAAACTGTCTTTTTGGACAGCAAGGACTGTTTTTGACTAAATAATGCTTTGTTTAACTTTTGGTTAACCTTTGGCAAGGTTATAATCAACTATTAACCCCATGACATGCCTTTAAAGGCTAAAACATAGAAACTTAATCACTACCTATACAAATATTAAAACTTAAATGACTAACCTTGACTAACCTATAACTGTCTTTTGACACAAGATTGTCCTTTACAATATGGAAAAGATTCTTTTAGACATTTGGACATAGTCCAATTACAAACATGGCATTAGTCTTATTATAACATGTAAATGGTCTCAGAGACCTTATTAAACCAAACCAAGACAACTTGATCATTGAACATTAACCGAAGCTAAAACATCTAGGTGCTCTTGCACCACTTAGTCCGGTCCTAAACATCCTTCACAACACCGTTTTTCAAGGAATCACCTCCGCACACATCGCTCATTTGAAATAGGATGGCCTTAAGCAGGAAGACATGAAATTTGAAGTATAACGGTCACCACCACTTGAAAACCTTGTGCGATAGGGGAAACATAAAAGATCTTCATGAAATTCTTCCAGATGAGTCTTCATGACTCATACAACACCTTTAGATACACCTCTAACTCCGCACAACAAATACATTGTGCCGCATACCTTAAAACATGCACATTGAGATCAAACAACTGGGTGTGTGCGAGATCATGATGGGCCAAATAGTGGCAATGGAGAAAAAATCGCGTGAAAGTGTTAGCCAAAATCGTGAAACACTTTTTAGGCTCAGATTTAGGCTTGGGAAGTTTTCTCAAAATGGATATCCATTTCCCCGTTTTGGAAACGGATATCCATTTTGGAAGTGGATATCTGTTTCTCCATCCATTTCTCCAAAACGGATGTTCGTTTCTTCTATTTTGATTTAAAAAGTCCCCCCCCCCCAAAAAAATAAAATAAAATTTAGGCTTGGGAATCTAACCCTGGCTTTTCAATGTGAATGAAGAATTCATATGTTTTTACAGATTTTCCTCGACTTCACCCTTGATGCTAACGGACTTTTTTTAATGCAAATTTGATAAAATCAAAAGGGTATATTCGGGACACTGTCAGGATTCTAAAAATATAATATATGTCTAATTATAATTTTAATAGGTAATTATTAATAATTTTCTACCTACACTATGTCTGAATTCCTGAGAGACATTGATTGAAAAACATCCATAACTTTCAAACCGTTTGACCTTTTTCAAATCCGAAAGTTGCGTCACACTCTACACTTCATTAGCTACTGGTCTTTTTTTTTTTGAATTTCATATTTTTTTGACCAAGTTAGGCTGGCTGAAAAATTACTTTTTAATATTTTTAAAAAGTTGTAAAAAAATCATAACTAATTATTTACTTACAAAACAAATTCATAAAAATACGCGTAACATCCAGGCATGTGTCCTCTACTTGTATATAAAGATTCAAAAAAAAATCTCATACTGAGGTTGGCTGGAGTGACACCTACTTTTTATTTTTTTCAAAAATTTAAGTAGTGCCTCATTGAAATATCCAATTTTCACCAAATAATTTTTTTTTTCACAAAAAAATAGTAGCCCATAAACTATATTCAATTTCCTACAAATTTTATTACTACATATTTTTCAAATTATGTAGTTAACCCATTCGAATTTTCTCGTCAAGTTGCTTAAGTCTATTTTTTTAGCATTTTCATTGCCACTTGAGGTATTGTTTGGCCCATCATGATCCTGCACATACCCAGCCATCGAGAACGCACCGTAACACAATGTCATTGAGAAACTGACCTTGCGGAGCACTAAACCACCTGAAACAACAATTATGGATGTAATACATATCCCTGAACATGTTCACAAAACATCATAGGCAATTCTTCTCTTCCGGAGAGATGCAGAGCGTTTCAACAAGCTTTCAACACAACTTTTCTCAGACAGAATATAGACTGAAACTCCACCACTTATAACTTTCACTGCCGATGATATAGAAACCTGAAGCTTTGGAAATAACACCTCCATCAAGTATTGAATTTACCTTCTGAACTGCAAGATCTTATCTTCAAATGTGGATAAATGTGCAGTGAATCATTGCAGCACAATGAATATCTTCTTTAGAATCAACACTGTCTTCAAATTGTCAACTGCAAAACACCATTCCGGTTATACAAACACCATGAAACTTGGAACATACATGCTTTGACACTATATGAAGCTATCTTCCAATCCGTAGAGGCTCAACACTAACAACAGGAAAATGCAGAGCATTCTCCTAGACAGTCTTCAAAGCAATCTTCCTATAGAAGAAACTTTCAACAACATTCGGAAGCCAAAAACTTCATGTAACAGTACATACATCCTTGGGAACAACAGGAAGGATCATAAAACATGCCACAGATCCTCAACAACATCTTCTCATCCTCAACATAGCTTAATGCATCATCATTCATCTTAGTGCTTCTAATTCCCATCTTAATATTTCATCATTCATTTTTGTGCTTCTAATTCGCATCTTAATATTTCATCATTCATTTTTGTGCTTCTAATTCCCATCTTAATATTTCATCATGAAATCATCTTTGTTGACCAACAACTTGACTTGACATGATATCCAACCATGAACATTGGGAACATCACTGCATCTCACTGCTTTGCTGACCATAAGCATGCCTAATACACCTTGTCTTGACTAATCTAGGCATGACATCCAACCATGAACATCAGTAACCCACTAAGAACCTTGGGAACATCACTGAATATCAACAACCCTAAACATCAACACCACCACTGTATCTCTGTATCTCATTGGTATATCATCATCACAAACTGAGTGCTGACCTTACTCTAAGTGTTGACATCAATGACAACACCTATTGCCAACCGTAAATTTCCAACTAAAGCTTGGATTATTTGTGGTGATTTCAATGCTATTCTCAAAATAGGAGAAATTTTTGGTGGCTCTAATTCAATTCCCTCAAGTTCTATTTATTTTAGTGCTTTTTCAAGGACTCAAGAGACCTTAATGGATATTAAACCTTAAGAGGGGTGGTTCACATGGAGTAATAAAAGTTTGAATTCTTCTTGCATTAAGGTAGGGTTGGATTGTCTTATGATTAATTCGATTTGGGTTCTTAACCAATTTACTTTTTGCTCCAAAGTACTCCCATTTATGGGGTTGGATCACTGGACTATTTGGTTAGAGGTGACTTGTGAAGGGAAGCCTAAAGAATTTACTTGTATGATGGAATTTATGTGGTTTGATCACTTGAATTTTGTCAACTATTATTGAAAGGAAAATTAATATAATTGACAACATTGTTCTCCCTACAATGTCAAAAATTGCATACATTGTAATTTTGGTACTACAAATATACCCGTTTTAGTGCTCATTCCCATATCATGTTTTTAGAACTCGTTTAGCTTATCATTAGCCTATTTTCTTAGTTAAAATGCCAAGGGTTATGTATGTTTTTTTGTCTATATTTCTTATCATTCATTTTTAATGTTTAGTTTTTGTAATGTAACCATTTTATAATGTTTTTAATTTAATTCTTTTAAGACTGAAATGTGGTTGCATTAGCATTTGTGCAATCATGATTTGTCCCATGATAGTATAGTCATACAAGCTTTGTTTAACAATCAAGACAAGGTCATTTCGGCTTCTCTTTTGTTGTAACCATCATCCACCCAACTTTTGTTGAGATTTGAAAATATTCCTCTAACCTCTTCTCCAAAAGTAATGACAAATGATGGTAGATTTTGAAATTTTTGGATTCTACTTTGCTCTCCCCCATGCAATTGACTAGTTATGGTTTTTGCTTGCTCCTATTTTTTATAGCTCTTTTATGCAATCTTGATTTATATAACACTCTTGCTACACCACTATTCTTGTGAGCTTTTCTATTTGAGTTTCATTGCACTTTGCTATTATTTATTGCAAACGCTTTGAATCTTGTAGGTTTTTCTTTGGTGACATTCTATGTTTCCTACTTGTTGGATTTTCTTGGAGAAACATCCTTTAATAAGAACAACTTCTCTTCATCTATTTTTGAAGGCATCTCTTCACAAGCTTCATAAACAAGGTGATATTGGCATTGTTCATTTTATCTCTCCTTTCATTTCTAAATTTATGTATGTGACTATGGCATATTTTCATGTTGCCAAAAATCCATTTTCTTTTGTGAGTTGTGAGCATTTGGATTATGTTGAAGTTTTTATCATGCTTTCCATTTTCTTGGATGGCCAATACAAAACCCTCTATCTATCTTGGTTTGGCATTCTATAAATATTTGTTGGCATCATTGGACACCTCATTTCATCTCCCATTTCCATACACATTAGAGTATTAGTATTTATGTAGAGTTGATTTATTAGTATTCATAATTTCTAGTGTTGTTGTTCTTTGGTTCTAAACACACCTAGGATTAATCTGAGCACACACAAAATCCAATCTATTTTCTATTTGATTGTTTGTGAAAAGACCAAAATAGAGGCTTGACTATTTTGGGAAGCTCCCTAGTAGTTACCCCATTTCTCTCCATCTTAGATACAAGTGATTATTGAGTTCATCTTTTTAGATTCAACGTCTTGCTTAGTGGTTTTGCATTTCTAACTTTTCTTGTCATTTTTCTTATCATTTGATTTAGATAAATCTAGTTAAAACCACACTTGTTGTCATCCTATGATATATTAGTTATTTTATATATTTTGTACAATGTATTTTTTATTTTTATGTGTGCAAGTGTTACAGGTCAAGCTCTATTCTTTTATTTTTCTAATAATGCTGGATGAGATTTGACAATGTGACCATTTAGACTACAACAGGGTTTCACCAGGGTTTGGTAAGTGCGATTTCATTTGATTAAAATTCTCCATCTATGCTTGTTATTTTTTTGTTCCATAATTCTATTTTTTACCAATTTAATATACATTTTACATTCGATTTGTGATCAATTGCTAGTTTTTCCATTCTTTTTAGCTCATAGTATTTCATTTTCTTATAAACATAAAAAATAAAAAACAATCCCATTACACTTTATTGATTCTAATTGGATTAATTGTTAGGATAATCTAATTAGAGCATTGGAGATTGTATAAGTTAATCTATTTTCTCATTTAAAGTAGTTAACTATACACATCTTTCATTTTGGTGAACTTGAAGTGCTTTCTGTAAAAACCTTCTCTTTGTTGTGTGTTAAACTCTATTTTCTCTTTAAATTATGAGTTTCACCACACAATTATGTTCTTCTTTGATCCCTATTTGTCATATTTCCCATATAAATGCTACTATGGCCTCTTCTGTTAGTATCACTTTGCTATCAACCTATCTTTATGGCATGCCCACTACTCTTCGCCCTCTACCAACTACTCCTAAGGAGTTATCTCCCATTGGGAAAGAGGAGTTTGACCATGAGGGGCCTTATATTTCATTGCTTGTGAAAGGATCAAAATTATAGATAAAATCTAGCATTCTTTTAGACTCACATTGCTAATAATGAATATGTTCTTGTTGTGACTAATATCATCATTGATTCCCTAAGAAGCCTTCTTGCTAAAAATCCTAAGGGTCTATATTTCTTGCAATTTGTGGGCATATTGTTCACCAGCAAGCCCCCCTTTCACAAGAGACCCTTGATTCTTTAGGTGAGACTAATTCTCACTTGTCACATACACAAATTTTTGTGTCCATGCCTACCCCTAGTGCCCATATCCATAATTCTACTATTGTTGTTGCATTGGTCATCCCTCCTAATATGGGAGCCTCTTCTTCTCACCACACTTAGGGATTTAACACCAACCCTATTTCTACATATAGTTATGTCCACCCTCCCAACGTCTTCCTTTCACATACCTAGTTGGACCATCCATTTTCACTCAGCCCTTGCCTTCATACCCCTTTATTGTTTCCACCACTACCAATACCGCCCCTTTAGTTCCTCATACAACTAACTTTGTTATTAATCAACTCATACAAAATATGGAGAATATTCACAAGTAGTTGGCCACTCTTTCTTCATCTTCCTACTTGATAACTACCATGTAGTTTTGGCATAACCCAATATCCTTAGAGATACATGCTCAAACTTTTCCTCCGCAATTGTATTCCCTTCAAAAGTATAATGAAAAAGGAGATTCTCAAACACGTCTCCACTTTTATAGCCACTTGTAGTGACTTTTTGTTTGATGATAAACTCTTGGCCACATTATTTCCTCAGTCTCTTAAGGTGATTGCATTTGATTAGTTCTATTCCCTTCCCAACCATTTTATTCATTCATTCGATAAGATTCTCTATCTCTTCTTGCAACACTTTGAGGTCAACATTAGCCTGCAAGTGAGCTTTACTAATCTTGTTCACTATCAACAAGGTCCTAAAGAAAAAATCATAGACTTTATTCATTATTATTGGTTCCTTCTATACCAAATCTCACATCCACTTCTTAACTTTGATGTTCAGTTAGTATTTGTCAAAAATATTACTAAGAACCTATGATACAAAATTCTTCTAATGAAATACTCCTTTCCGCACTTTTGTACTGCTCCTAGAACTATGAGTAGGCAATTAGTTAATTTGAGGAAATTTCTTTAGTTGCGTCACCTGCTATTGTTGCCTCATCAGCTCCTACATCATACTCATATTCTAAGTATAAAATGAATAATAACTTATTTTCTTGTAAAACTACTCCCTCATCTATTATGAAGCAAGATGATACTGCAACCTCACCCTCTTCTTCGATGCTAGTTGTATCCTTGTGCCCATAGTGTAACTGTCGATTTACCAAGTTAGTTGATCCACTCCATACAATTCTTCAACAACTTCTATCTCCAAATCTCATCTAACTACCTCCCATCTAACCTTTAGACACAAACCTTCCCCTTCCCAAGGCATATGATCCTAAGACATTTTGTTAGTACCGCCATGTCGTTGGGCATGACACTAAGAGGTGCATGCACTTGCGAAAGGTTATACAAGATATCACTAATTCTAATGTTATTCATATTACGGGCATGAACGATTAGGATAACTAATAAGTTGACCCCCCAAATCAAAATTTACAAATATTCACCAACCCATTTCCCCAAAATTTGACAATAAATTATGCATATCCTATGGTTATGACATATCTTGTCCTAGCTTCTAATGCCACCCATAATTCCACGATACCTATTGAGGACCCTCCTCTTGATACCATTTTATTTTTAGATATTATAGGAGCTACAGAGATTGGTCCTTCTCATTCCATTCTTGAGTCTCCTCCCACACCTATTGTCACCTTTTCTCCTAATGAGGTGCCTAGTGATGATTATCATGGTTGTCTATACATTGAGGGGATCATGAACCAAAAGTTTGTTCCATGCATCATAGTGGATCCCACGAGCATCTTTAATTTTGTCATGGAGGAATACCTTTACAAAAATTGTCTTCAGTGAGAATATTACCTTGTCTCTGATGTTCCTTTATGTACATATAATGAGACATCCATAACTACTCTTGGTTCTATCACTCTTCCCACCCAGGTAGGACCTATGTTCCTAAATGTTTTATGCCATTTTATCCCTATGTCTAATTGGTACTCAATTCTCTTGAGCCATTCTTGGCTTGATGTGATGTAGGCCATTCCTTCTGTCATTCACCATTGTCTCAAATTTTCCCATTATGGAGTTATCAATATTCCTTATAGTTCTTACTAACCAATCTCTGTTGTGGGAATTTTTTCTCTTGACTACTTCTAGCAAACCCTATTTGCCCCACTTAGACCTTGTAATGACACATTATTTCATCTTTGTCAATTTTACACTACTAAGTGGATCACTCCTCTTTCTCCACATCATCCTTCTACTACCCCACCGTTTCCACCCATTATTTTTCATCTTCACCACTGACTTCTAATTATTCTCCTTGGCCTTCACAACTTAAATAAAAACAAAAGAAAAGGTCTGGGACTCATCCTCATCTAATCTCCAAAATAAACTTAAGTGCTATTCTCCCCTAGTTCTCCTCCTTGTTGCAACCAACATGCTTCCCAACCCACTTCCCAACCCCAACCACAAGAAAAAATCTTAGGAGAAAACAAAAGATAAAAAAATTAAAACAATTGAGACTTTCCTTGTCAAGTCTACCCTTCCACCTCTTATTCCATAGATTCTAGACACCCCTCCCTTCATAGAGCTAGTGAACCTTCCCAATATAAGTGTTATTCCTAGCTTTGTCCTTGTAGTTCTCATTTCAATCACCCATGCTTGCCACCCTTCCTTCCCTAATAACCTTAATCCATCTAACTTTCACATTGCCTGACCTCCTCTAACAACCACTAAATACAAATTTGAATATTAAACCACCCCACCCCAGTGCCAGCCCCAATGTAAACTTATGATTTCTTTTGATTCATTTGTATCCTTGACATATGTTCTTTCTCAAGGTATTGTAGCTTTTCTTTCATAGCCTTTCAATCTTGGCACTACCATGATTACTGATATTCTTATGGATCCCAAGCTTGTGGAGTCCTCTCTATCTAAGATAGTAGCCCATTCAAATGATGGGTGTCTTTTAAGTTCGATTGTAGATGTTCCTACTCTATTAGTGATATTGACTCATTTGATGACTATTTCACATTCTTCAAGTATTTCAAAGGACATTAATCCCCCCTAATCTATAAAATTCCGACATTCTACTTCTCCTATTGTTACTACTATGCATTCCTTATTAACTCCTACATAGTCTAATTGTCTTTGAGTCATTGGATGATCATGATTGATATGGTGACGATTTGTTGGATGAGTAGGCATTTGCACTTTCTTTCATGTGTATATACATGTGTGTGTGTATGTTTATATCTAGATTACATCTGTGGTTGTTTTTCTATGATTGTGTGCATGTGTGTCTTTCCTTGTGTGTATGTACTTATATGTATGTGTTAATTACCCCTGGAGGACCCATGATACTTTTGTAAGTACATGGATATAGGTGGAGCACCATGTTGTTTTATTCCTCTATTTATCTCTCATATTATTCCTATGCATAGTTTCTATTATGCTTTCCTAATCACATTTTGGGGATGACATAAATCAATATGATATTTAGATCTCCTTCATGCTAACCCAAAATTTTAAGACAATTGTGTGCCTATTTCTCTTTTTGTTTTTTGCTAGCTTCCTTGGGAATGATACGAAGCATTCTATTTTTATTTATACATAATCATGTTGACCCAAACGAAAATGTTTTTTTTCTTTTTAATCACTTTGTCATGTACCTTCTTCTATTGTGACCGTAGTTCTATATGGCTCGAGGAATGATAACAATTCCTTATGCATTGATTATATATTTACAAATGCACACTAAGCCTGACACTATGTATCCTTTTGTGTTTCAGTGTGATATTGCTATGTTGCATGTGACATTGTTTCGTGCTTTTGTTTATGTCATTCTTTGGACATGATTTCAAGTGTACCATTCTATCCTTTTCTCGAAAACATCCCTCTATTTTGCCTATTTTTTAGGGCAAACTATCATTGACGTTGGGAGCATATAATTTGTTATGTGTGTTTCTTGAGGACATTTTCTTCTCCTTTTCTACCTTAAAATCAATTGCATACACTTGATTTATGAAATTATTTTAGGGGGGACCATATATCCATATCCACCACTTACACACTTTTGGCGTGCTTTCCTAACATCAACAACCTATAGTCCCAAGTATAGAGAACACTTGGACATAGTCACCCTTATTAGGATTACCTGGCAACAATGTATGCTTGCACATATAATCCCTAGTATTGTATTTATGTATGAATCACCTAGCAACAAAGCACACTAGTACATGTGGCTCATGACACCTTTATATGATTCCTAGTAATAGAGGATGCAAGACTAAGAATCATATCCATATTTTCCTGACAATAGTGCATGTTAGGATTGTGTCATTTCATTTTTTAGCAACATAGCATGCTTGAAAATCTTGCCATCCATGTTGATTGTATTCTTATTTTGTGTGTGTCGATTCTTTGTTTTTCTTATATGTTTGTGTGTTGTGTAGTTTTCATTTATATGTATTATCTACACATTGGATTATATATGATTTCTTGACACACTTTGTGTTGCAAGTTATGTTTTCCCAACATATTTGTTTTGCACGTTTTTTTTGTTTAACGTGTTTATTTTGTAGGTCTTAGCTTGGGGCATGGATTCCTCACTCAAAGATTCTTGCATATCCTTTTTTTTTACTAAAAGAGGGGTAAAAGTTTATTCAAAACATAAGAAGTACAAAGCAAGGGCATTACAAGACCTTGTCAAGCTCCACTAAGTGGTCCAACTTTTGAGACAAATCTAGGGGTAATTGACCCCAATCCACAATGTTCAAATTTTGCATGTGATCAGAGGCCCATTTGGCCAAACAATCCACTACTCCGTTCCATTCCCGAGGAATATGCTTGAAAGTAACTGAATCCAAAGAATCACACAGATTAAGAATTTGTTTAACAACCAAAGCTAAATGCCAACAAACATCATCTAAATGCTGTCTATTCAACAAATTCACCACCACTTGGGAATCAGACTAACAAATGATCCTTCTGCATCCAAGATGACAACCACGCTCCATAGCATATAAAATGGCAAGAGCCTCCATCAAATTGTTAGAATAAAGACCCTTATAAATAGAAAAAATAAACTGCACTAACCCAGAACTATCCCGACCAACTCCACCAATACCAGCATGACCAGGGTTCCCCTGAGAAGAACCACTATCCTTTTTGTGTACACTTCACATATCTTATTTTCAACATTTTTTTAATACTTTAGCTAACTAATATCACCTAGTGACATCAACCCACTAAAGTTGGGGTAAAATATAATATAAAAATGCATACCCTACGATTTTGGCACTACAAATTGTACTCATTCTAGTGCTCATTTCTGTAGAATGTTTTTAAGACTCAAATTAGCCTATCCTTAGCCTTTTCGCTGTGTCTATGTTTTTAATATTTTTGTGTTTATTTTGAGTAATGTAACCATTTTATAATGTTTTTAATTTGGTCCTTTAAAGACTAAAATATGAATGTGCTAGCATTTGCACAACTGTAATTTTGTCTCGTGATAGTATAGTTGTACAAGCTTCATTTAATGACCAAGACAATGTCATTTTGACTTCTCTTTTGTTGTAATCATCATCCATCCAACCTCTATCAAGTTTTGATCAATATTCCTCTAACCTCTTTTCCAAAAATAGTAATAAATGATGGTAGATCTTGATTTTTTTAAGTTCTCCTTGCAATTGATTGGTTATGGCTTTTGGTTGCTCAAGTACTTTTTATAGCTCTCTTATGCAATCTTGATTTCTACAACACTCTTGCTACACCATTATTCTTGTGAGCTTTGCTATTTGAGTTCTATTGCACTTTGCTATTATCTATTACAAGCACTTTGAATTTTGCAAGTTTTTCTTCAGTGACATTCTATGTTTCCTACTTGTTGGATTTTCTTGGAGAGACATCTTTTTGACAAGAGCAACTTTTCTTCATCTATTTTTGAAGGCATCTCTTCACAAGATTCATAAACAAGGTGATATTATCAATGTTCATTTTTAGCTCTCCTTCATTTATAGTTTTCTATATGTGATCATGACATATTTTCTTCATGGTGACAAATGTTTTTTCTTTTGTGAGTTGTGAGTGCTTGGATTATCTTGAGATTTTTATTGTGCTTTCCAATTTCTTGGAAAGCCAATACAAAAACCTATATCCATCTTGCTTTGACATTCTCTACATCATTGTTGACATCACTAGACATCTCATTTCATCTCCCATTTTTAATTCCATACACATTAGAATATAGTATTTCTGTAGAGATGATTTATTAGAATTTGTAGTCATTAATATTGTTGTTCTATGGTTCTAAACACACTTAAGATTAAGAGCACACAATAAATCCTATCTATTTTCTATTTGATTGCCCATGGAGATCAAAGACCACAATAGGGACTTAACCATTTTGGAAAGCTCTCTAGCAGTCACCCCCTTTCTCTCCATCTTCGATACAAGTGATTATTAGGCCCACCTTTCTAGATTCAACATATTGCTCAACTGTTTCATATTTCTAACATTTCTTTATCATTTTTATTTATTTATTTAGATAAATCTAGTTAAAATCCACACTTGTTATTATGTGATCATGGATAACTTTAAGGAACCCCTCCCTAAAAAAACCTATAAAATCATGGTGAATCCTAGCTCAAGGCCAAAAAATGTTGGCAAATCTATGCCTATTTTTGAAAAAAAAATTCATTGGTGAATTTTTTCAAATTTGTCGACATGGGTGTTATTGTTGGTGAATTGTATATAGATTTGAAAAAAAACTAATTTCCTTGGCGAATTATAGTTGTATTCCAAAAAATAAAATAAATTAGGTGGCAAATTATATAGATATTCAAAAATGTAAAATAAATTATTTGGCAAATGTGCTGGCAATTTTTTTGAAAAATCATAATGTGATTGGGGAAAATATCAAATGCCAAATTATAATGACTAATTTACTTGGCAAATTTATAGCTTAAAAAATATTTATATTTAGATATGGATATTTAGTATCAGAGATCAACGACATCAGTTCTATTCCGGATTGACACACTCATCTTTCTCCATAAAGTCTCCAGAATAGATACAAGTGTCAACAAAGGAACAATTCAGATTAATGAAAATTAATAGATAATACTTATAATAAAAGAAAATTCAAAAGGATACATAAGAAGAATATAGATTCATCCACCATAACACAAAGTTTACGACTTCAGAAATCAACTCCTTAAGCTTCCATTCATATATTGAAAATAACTGAAATATAAAGTAACACAAAATTGACCTATAAACAACACAAAGTTTGCCAAAAGATCCTAAATGCATCAACATGCTTAGTATATATAGCCTTGCCATAAAATAACTTTGAAATAATAACAGCTTCTTGGGGACAACTGATTTAAAACATAAAATTATAATAAGTCTTTTGCCACAAGAGTATCCAGAGTATGTTTAAAGAAATAAAATAAAAATAAGAAATGCCATCACATGGCAACAGTTTGGTCTTCATTCCGAGTCACTTCACTTTCCTTTTCATGTTCTCTAGCAGTAGTCGAGTCCACCTGTGTTGATGCTCTCAGTTTCACCTTGTAACTCCTGTACCTAGTAATGATGGGATTTAAAATCTTGACACTTGGTCTACAGGTAATGTTTGCCCGAAGTTTCCACTTATTTATCATTCTGTCTGCATCTGTTAGTCTCTTATAGACATTATCAATTTCACACTTGAAAGTTTTGAGATACATTGCTATATGTCCAAGCTTTCCTAGTGATTCACCATTAACTGCGTTAGCACCAACAAGCTCTTCAGTAAACATCTTCTTAAATTTTTTCTTTACTTACTTGACATCAAGAAAGTTCTCTTTGCTTTCATCTGAAATCTCTACATCTAAGATGGTACAATTGTTTTTAAGATCAACCATATCAATGTAACATTGAGTCAAAATTCTTCTTATTTCTCCACTAAAATCCCCTAGCACAAATCTCTTCCACTCTAGTGCATCTAGCCAAGACACAAAATCATTCTCATTTGGATCATTAAAAATTTTCTTAGCTACAAGAGTATTTGTATCAATTTTCATCATATCTTTTATCTTTGTAGACACCATGAGTAGATTATTGTCTTCCCTCTTTACATTTCATAACTCTGCAACTAACCCTTTCCTTTTATCAGAAGTGAGGGTATATAGTTTCATGACCTCCTTGATGTACAACAAACCATCAATGGTGAGTTGCTCTACCCATTGCTCGGTGGCCTTACCTAGAGTTTGATATCTCATGATTTGTTGCAAATGTTAGGATCCATTCCATCAACAGAAACACTCAGAGTTGCATCAGAGGATTGAAAAACACTATTCAAAATAGATTGAATGAAAGATGTCATAGAATTCACCTAGACTTGTAGCTTTGCGTTCTCCTATTGCTCAACTTTAACTCTCTTTGCTAGCATGCCTACAGAGAATTTTGCATGATATATATCACCTTCCACGGTAGGAGGACCCATGTCAATCTTGGTCATATTGAAATTTGCTTCTGTGACTTCATTTTCATTTTTATCCCTGAAGGGGTTTGTAATCTCCAAAATTCTATGCCCTAAGGAAGAATTTGTTACCATCCAAGACATCCTCTTAGCCTTCTTAGGCTTAGGTGTAGGATGCAACAATTTAGGTACGGTGTCAACATTTATGTCTGTCGTTGGGGCACGTCTCCTCTTTTTCTCAACAACTTTCTTTATCCAGGAAGGGGAAGACAAAACTGTACCACTCTCACTTGCACCCAAGACAACTCTGTCTAGTTGATTAGGAGTATCTTGTACAAGAATTTCATTTGATACAGGGGAGGCTGGAATCTCAAACAAGGAACGAAAAGTACTATCATCAACAATCTGTTGAAAATTGGAAGAATCATTACCAGGTGAAGGAGACACAGGAGAAGTCATGTGATCTGCCTACAATTGTTGTAAAGCATCCAACTTCTTCTTTACTCGTTGTTTCACGAATGCAGGTTGACCATCCTATTCACATACACCTTTTAGTTTCCTATTATCTTCAAGCTGCTCTCCATCCCCGCCATTACCAGATTGTGAACCAACTCTGTGATGAGTTGTCTCCACACCAGTTGAAGTTTTTTGAATTCCAGAGGCCTAGGAGGTTCCTTACTCTCTTGTTCCTGATTCTTTATGCATAGAAGAGGAACCAATGTGCTCTCAAAATCTCCCCTTAAGCCACCTCTCGGTCTTCTCCAAAACAAAGGATGACCAAACCTTAATATCAGGATAATAGTTCTTTGCACATGTAACAACCAGGTCTGGACATGGCACAATAGGTGGGAAACCCCCAACACGAGCTAAACCACTTGTTAGGATTTTCTCAGTTATAGGTGACTTGGGGTTTTGCTCTAATCGAGCCCATAAATCCTCCAAGTCCAAATCTATATGTCTTAGCTCAATATCCTTCACCTTAGGTAAACCATTCTCAATAAAAAAAGCTTCATCTTTACTTGTTTGAGAAACCAGTAAACAAAAGCTTCTATAACTGTTAAGGGTGCCAAATAAATCTCCAGAAGATTTGGGGTAAACAAACAGTCCAGACTCATGAAAAATAATTGTTCTTCCCACCCAGTTGACTTAAAGAATTCAAATTTATCACTATAAGAAATGGGCAAGAAAGAGCACCAATTAGCTAACCTGGTTGCGAAAGCCCATGTTTAACACCTGTAGAAGACGTAGTCCAAAGCTCCTCTAAAGTACACTAGTGAAAATGCAGAATAAGGTATCTATGAGGGTTGCAAATCTAATAAAATGTTTCCATAAATTGCATTAATTTCGACAGCATGTACTACTGTATGATTCATAAATGAGCTACGTAAATTGCCTTCTGAAAAACGTGTAATTGTGCTTCTCACGACATTCCTTATTTATTACGAAAGGACATATGTCACTTCCGCCGTGCATGTCAATAAATGGAAAATATTCTAATAGTTTTTTATCGTTAGATGATTGCAGATCAACGGCACAAGTTCTATTTCGGGCCAAAGTACTGACACACCCAAATTTCTACATAAAGTCTCTGGAATAGAGACAAGTGGATTGTGTTGTATGCCATGTGGCTCATCATGATTGCATTGTGATGTTTCATGTACATTGCAAAATTAAGAGGTAGGCCCATCTTCATAGTTGAGGGCTTGCGCTCTGCCGCCACCTTGACCTTTATACAATAATCAATATAAATATATTATATATTTTATATATATCTCAACCGTTGATCTAATAATATCTAACAGCTCCTAGTTGATTCCGGGGGATTTTGTTGGCAATGTGTAGCATTGGAGATCTACCTTCCAGAATTGAACTACAACCTGTCATCATTTGTTGATCGAATGGTGGAACAATTTACAAGTGGAACAATTCATTGTGATGGCTGACGTTTTGGTGGTCACATCAGTCACCCAAGGCGATCAAGTGGATGCAAAATTCAAGCATTGTAAAGGGAGCTAAGGTACTTTTCGATGCGAGATGTCAAGTCCATACGAGTAAGATGACAAGTCTATATGAGAATTTCTTGAATTGGATGCCCAAATGCTCTCAGTGCATGATATGAAGTGACATTTTGGCATTTGGAGATTTATTTGTAGAGTTAGTAAGATAGACTGATAGATAGGTAATGATTTTTTGAAATCCCAATTTCCCAGCAGTCATGGCCATAAAGGGATGGAGAAAGTTGTTTTTGACAATCAATTTCAACTTTTGGTTATTCCTTGTTAGCTAATTTTGGGAATTATTTAGTTAGAATGCAGTCTTTTTCGGTAGAGAAAGGGGTTAGAATGGTTACACAGTTGGGTTGTTATCCTTACCTTGAAGGACCTAGTTATTGTAAGATGAAAAATAATAAGTCATGGGAACTCCATGTATGACATGGGAGGATCTAGAAAGATAACAATCATCTACGTGGGAAATAAAGAGGAAGGAGAATGGTGCCTTCTGGCATCAATCTTTTTTTAGTGCAGTTGGAAAGTGCCTTGGCTCTACAGACAAATGCATCTGGCAGCATTATATGATAGATGGTCTTGCATCTATCTGATGGGTTGTGATTAGTGTTCTCTCCCAATCCATTGGTGCATCTTTATGGTAGCCTAGTGATGGACTGTGGACAATGGCCTCTCCCAATCCATTGGTTCATGTGTCTGGCAGCTAGCTTAGTGTGATGCTTCTTTTGGCTTCGTTCCAGACAATCCAGATTGCAAAAGGCTTCTTCTTTCACCATGTTATCTTTTCTTAAATTTGGAAGAAAACCCCAACTTTATTCCCAATTTCGTTCACATACTCTTCCCACTCCAACGGTCAGGGCTCAAGTGAAGGTTTCTTCTTCATTGTGTTGTAAGGAAAATACGAGGGAAATACACAGTGTTCAGTTCTATGTCAACTGGAAATATTTATCTAGCGAGGGGCTGAGGGCTTCTTCTTTCTCCATGTAACTTTTATTATAAAGGGATGTCATCTTTGTGTTGTCATCTTTCTGTAACAGTTGTTTAAATTTTTTGACTTAATAAAATGAGAAATGATTCTAATTATAATTTGTTAATTTCATTAATTACACACATTGTTAATCTCTTTTATGAAGGATTCAAAGAATGATTTTGATTAAACTTATTTTTTACATATATTCTGAATTATAATACTTCAATAATCAACCAATCGATCTAACCATAAAATAATAAAACTTAAAAGTTCCAGAATTATGTTATTATCTAAAAATAATAGATAATAAGACAAAAGAATTAAAATGTTGACAATAATTGTAATATATATCGATAACCTATTAATATATTATATTAAACAAAAGAGTTTTAGTTTGCAGTTAGAGGATTTTTTAGTATTGACATAGTCCTAATCCAAGCCCAAGGTACCTTAACACGAACCTTGGATAAAGTCGTACGTAGAAAAGGGAAAATTCAAATTAGATTGAAACCTAATAAAATGTTTCCATAAATGAGCTGTGTAAATTGCCTTCTGAAAAATGTGCAATTGCGCTTCTCACGACATTCCTTACTTATTACGAAAGGATAGATGTCACTTCTGCCACGCGTGTCAATGAGGCATAAGTTCTATTTTAGGCCAAAGTATTGACACACCCAAATTTCTACAGTTGAGGGCTTGCGCTCTGCCGCCACCTTGAACTTTATACAATAATCAATATAAATATATTATATATTATATATATATATCTCAACTACTGATCTAATAATATCTAACGGCTCCTAGTTGATTCCGGAGGATTTTTTTGGCAATGTGTACCATTGGAGATCTACCTTCAGGAATTGAACTACAACCGTTCATCATTTGTTCAATGGTTCATCAAATAGTGGAACAATTTGCTCTATTATTAATTAGAGTCGTACTATTGATTTGATTGAAAGCACTTAACCTGCTAGATTAGCCAATGTCAATTGAGTTCATTAATGGCAAGTGACATATTGCATAGATTAGCCAATGTGAATTTCCAAGGTACGACATAGTCAATTAAATGGAGTTGTTTGTTATTTATTACCCATTTGTCACGGCAGTACATGTCATGTATATATGATAGTGTTTATTGTTTCAACCTTATATTGCATTACTAAGTTTCAGATAGTAGAAAAATCAATAAATTGTAAAAGTTTAAAGTAATGGCTTTCATTACAACAGTTGTGTGAAGAAAGTAAGTTACCAAGTACTTATTTTGTGATCATTCATGATTTTGAATTTAACTGTGTGATAGAGTTCTTAGTACACAGATGTAGAATAGTAATAAGTATGATGGAAAATTTTATTTGTGTGTGGCTATGCAGGATGTTATTGCTTTGCATTTCTTGGAATGAAGAAATACAAGCATTCGTCAAGTGGAATAAATCGTGTCCAGAATCGACACTTTTAACATTTGCAAATGATGCATTCTATTCTAGGTGGTGGGTTGAATCTCCCACACATGCATGCATGTATGAGAAACTGGAAATTTGAATTGACGCATGAAATTGGTATTGCAACTCAATTACCAGTGACCTCGGGAAAATCAATTTAATTCTCCTTTACTGTCCTTATTGTTACTCATACCTAGTGGTTTCTTGTACATATAAAACAAGGTTCCATAGAAAATCATTTACTGACATTGTGAATGAGGACATAATTGAATTTGTTACGAAGTCAGTGCCTATTAATAGGATAATTATGGACTACAGTGAAATATTCATTAAGCATTGTCGAAAAGAGAAACCAAAAAGATTTTAGAGGATCAAAGCAAGGTTTCAAGGTTGAAGGATAGGAGTTTTGTTTGGAACTTTGAGGTTGGTTAGATGTTCATGTACGATGTAATTCCCCAATCTTTTTTGAAGGGTGATGTCAAATTTTAATAAAAAATATAGAAGTAATTACAGTTTGAAATTGACATGAGTTCAATGGAAAATTGTAATGTATATAGATCATAGACGGTTCAAATTTTCAATATTAAATAACATTCATCACATGCAAAAAAGAAATTAGTTCAATGGCAATGTATAGCGATGTATAAAAAGGGCAAATATAAATGGATGTGTTATGTCAATTCAAATTCTTATGGTTTTTCTGTTATCATGATCCACTCTGCAAAATCCCCAAGTAAAAACACTGCGACTGGTGTTGTCTAAGATGTTTAGAGTTTATTCTTCTAATTGATCGTTGATCTGTGTAGTCAGTTTCCCCAACTTAAGTTGTTCTTTTATCCCCTTGGTGGTCGTCGCGTTACTGGCCCCTTTGCTCTAAGTTACCAACCCTGAGCCCCTTTATTTTATTCTAAGTCTAATTTTGTCGTGGGTGTCACAGCCTCCATTTAAGCCTATATTTCTGAAGCTGTGACGGTGCACGAAGACACCACATATTCCCTGTGGGCCCTTGTTTTTAATCGCCCTGATCTATTTTAATATTATTTTGATATATTTTTAATATTTATCAGGGCCTCAGGTGTATCCCCTCCGAGCATCTGACATGTGGTGGTCTCTATTGTCTTGTTGCAAGGTTTGCCTCATCGCAACCTTGCTTTAAGCTAAAAACTTAAAGTTGCGACGGTGCGATAAGGCGCCATTTTTATATATTATTATTGAATGCCAACGGACCAACGGTTGAATGATTATTATATATTATAATATATTAATATAATATAATATAATATATAATAATAATTATTAATTATATTATATGATTAACATCATATATTATATTAATATCAATACTAATACAATATTTATTATTATATTATATAGTATTATTACTAATACTAATACAATATATAATATAAATTAATAATATATGATGTTAATCATATTATTTAATACAATATATAATATAATAATAGTTATATATTATTAATAATTATTATATAATTACTGAAGCAACAATACTTTTCCCAGGCATTAAATATTAGTGAAGCCATCGATTACATTTGGTGGGCTACGAAATACTTTTCCTAGGCATTAAATGGCTCTCCCGCGAGAGCTTCTGACAATCCTGCCAGTGCGAGGAATAATGAATTATAATTATTAATTACAACACGAACCGAAGATTGATGCTACAAAATTCTAGATAACGAATAAATACATCTTTCACTTGAGGCATGTGTTCATTAATGAACTTCCTTTAAATCTTGGAGGTCTCCAACAAAACGACACTAGTCTGGCTTGCTCAAAATACAGGATGGAGACTCCCATAAGGCTCTATTGCAATAAGCGCCAAGTCGCCTTTTTGGGTCGTATCACAAATTGCAGACTGATGATCATTTGTAAGCAGTAGAACGAACTCTTCCTTGAGGCAGTGATGGTCCTGGGTATAGACTTCTTGGTCTCGGAGGACAGATACAAGGTAAATACATACATTTCCTTGCACTTTTTGGCTTCTTTGTTTGACCTAAGAGAGGCAAAGGTGGATGTGTTGCTGATTCTACAGGAGGTATTCACTCTGGATATTCTTCTAGATGATGTATATGTGATAGTTTTTCCAGAGTTGGGGGTCAGGATCCCGTGGCTGAGAGACCTAGAGAAGCTGTAGGAGGAAGAGGAGGGCATAGCTAAGCAGCCATTCTTGCTAAACATGAATGAGCAGCAAATGGGAAGACACATGCTTTGGGCGGCTCGTGGGAGAGACTTTCTTCGGCGGGCAATTGGAATGGACAGAGAGGAGATTTCAGTATGGATTGATCACTTCGTAGCCACTGTGAGTGCGGGGGAATTCTACTGGCTGTAGGAGTGGTCGGGCTCCTGGGGCCACTTTTTTGGTAGTTACCATGCTAGGGTGGTAGGGTGGCAAGTTTTTGAGCTAGTGTTGTGTGTTTTTGGAGGCTGGGCTGGTAGATTAGAGGGCTAATTTTGGGAATTTTCTTGGCACTATATAGTGCTTTTGTTTTCTGGCACAATGAGTGCTCTTGTATTATTCTGCGAAGAGCCCTCTAGGCTCGAACTAAATGTAAATCTTTTTGTATTAATATAATTTTTTGCACATGGTGCGGCTTATTGATCAAAAAATGTGTTTCTATCCTATTATTATAATTATTTTTGAATGATTAATTACTTTCTACATTATTATTGATGTGTTTATTTTATTCTATTAGTTATTATTCAATTAACATATGAAGTTGCATAATTGTGTTTCTATCATATTTTTGTTATTACTTTTGGATGATTAATTACTCCCTACATTGCTATTGATGTGTGTGTTTTATTTTTTTAACTATTGAATTTAATCTTCAAGGATAATATATTTTAATCTTGGTGTATTGCTTCTTTTGTTTTCAACATTCGTTTTAGTTGTTGCTACCTCTTTTCTCTAGAAAAGGTTAGATTAAGCCATTTAACAAGGAGCTGACCTTTAGAATCTATTATTATCATATATTTATTATATAATTATTATAATTATTATCATATATTACATTATTATCAGATAATAAAATAATATATGATAAAGCTAATAAGGTTTAGAATAAGGTTTTAAATTTTAATCTAATAAGGTTTAGAATAAGTTATCCCCTCCGAGCCTCTAACATGTGGCATTCCAATGTCCCGACAAAGGTACTTTCCTGACATGTGGCATTTTATCATAATTTGGTACATAAATAAAACATTAAATGTAACGTTGATGAGATTTATAAAGTATAAACATAACCATAACCCTGATTAGATTAAAATTTAAAACCTTATTCTAAACCTAATTTAAGTGACTCTAAAAGTTATAGGTTATCAGAAATAATTAAAATTGCTAGTAAGATTCATCATGAGAGAAGTAATAATTTATAAATCCTTGATTATATTAATTATCAAATTCTCAATCGTTAGTGACTCAGTTACAAAAAACACAAATGGAGATAACTTGATAATATGCTCTGATGCATAAACAATTTGCATTCTATCATTTAATTCAATCGGGAAGAATACATCATACAAAAGTACTCACACTGCACAGACCAAAATCACCTATAATTTATTGCTCCTAAACATAGATTAGACATAAAATTACAGATGGTGATTACATCTCATATTTCTGCACCCATACATTATATTCCTCCGTTGCTGGCCAGTTGTACTTCAATATTTTATCAACTCTTTGCATATAAGTTGTGTACCTGGCATATAACAATATTTTAGTTTCTTTATGAAACTACTTAAGCCGGATTCTAAATTTAGTAGCCTGTACATTTAAGCATTACATTACACATGATCAATCTTGCTCCTAGTGATGATTGATTTGATGGAGGAAAGAACTATCCTGCCAAATTGCACTTTCCAATCTGACAGACTTTTTAGTGTCATTTTTAGTACAAATTGACGGCAGGGAATACTTTTCAAGAGACTTAAAGCTATTAAATCAGTCCTTCAACATTATATCAAGTCGATCATAAAAAGCAAAGACTTCATTCAAAAGGCCTATGACCTCATGTGTGCCGATCAATCCATCTGGCACATCAAAACCTACGCTGGCACTATTATAAATATGATTCATCACATGCACATGGGGAATCCAAGTACCTAGAATAGCCCTTAAGGTTGACTCATTGATAGTGTGGCTTTCAATTGCCTTTTCCAAATTATTTAGACAAACCCATGCATTATCTAGTTTATTCAACACTTTACTCATCTGATGATCCAAGAAGTTTTTAATCAAAGCTACCTTTTCACTCTTGTGCTCTTTTTTGAGTTTGTCAATCAGACTGTTGCTCCTCAAATTCTCTTGTAATTCAGTAACACCAATAGAATGTCCTTCATATCCTGATGAACTCTTTGGACTAGACACATAAGGTGCTGATAAGACTTCAATTTCAGTGGAAGGAACAAGTGATTTGAGCTTGTTGTACTCATGTAATAGCTTCGCATAATCCTCCCTCTGTTTGTCTAGTTTTGCTTGTAGCTTCTTTGCTGTAGCTTCACTAAATTTACCACCAATGATGCAACCTGAGGGGCAGTGGTGTTAGTTAATCTTCTCACAATTAACTGGCTTGTGAGCTCATTTATATCCCTTTCCACTTGTGGTTTATTATCACATGGAGCCATAGCCCAAGTAGCTAGTCTCATGATTGGCACTAAAACCTGCTCCAAACAATTTTTCTGCTTGCTCATGTGTCAATTCTTCATCATCAAATTCATCTTGCCTTCTAATAGTATCCATAGCAATAGCAGATGAGATATCCCATCCTGGCTAGAGCAATAAACTACTTTCCTTTACTAACCTTCTTCCTCCCTAGGGGTAATGCTACTAACATCCATGTCAACTTCCTTCAAAACCCTCTGAGCAATTGCCACCTTATCCTCATTTTCATCTTTACCTTGTTCCTCATTCAACTTCTTTAGGTACATCTCAAACTTCCTCTGCATAAGTAAAGCTCTGAATTCCTTTGATTTAATGAATTCATCATCAGATAGAAATTCCTTGCAAGCCAATGCCCTAACATCTTTTACAGAGCTGCACTACTTTATTGCAGGATCAATAAAGTTCTTGATGGGGGAGGCATTGGTAAATGTATTTCATTCCTAAGAGGTGAGCTTAACACCTACTGCACCTCATCAAAGTCAATTTGGTTTTCCTCAACCTCCTCTGTCAAGGAGTAATCAACTAAAGGTTGATTTTCAATAGTTGGTTCAGGGGGAGGAAGTGAACTCCATGCCTCTCCTGCAACCTTCTCAACCATAGATTGAGTAGGTTCTTCAATATTTTCCTCAGGCAGTTGTTGCTTCTCAGGGGACACTGGCTTCCTTTTGGCTACAAACTTGAGTTCCTTAACATGTTCCAACATCACTTGCATCCTAAGAATAGGATCAGCAATTTCACTAAAGGCACCACTATATGCAGGGTTCTTCAACTTCCTCTGCCTTTCTCCAAGGAGAATGAGACCACAATTTTCTCTTCTTAATTTAATCTCTGCCTCTGAACCACAATTTCCAAGCAAATCCTCCTACTCATTGAAACAATGTTGGAACCCTGATCTGTGTTTCCCTCTCCTTACACTATCAATAAAGTGCTCAGGGTCATAATTCTTATGGTCTGTTGTGGGTAGTCTGTATTGTTGCAATTTTGCCAAGTAGGCCTCCAAACCTTCTTTAGCATTGATAAAGAAACCAGGGAAATTGGTTGTTGAAGTAAGGAAAGTCCCCTTTTTACTATTTCTCAAGTGAAACTTATCAGATTCATTTAGTTGCCACATAATCTCCAAAAATACAACCCTATTTGGCACATTCTTGGACAATAAGTGGGGTTTGACATTTGCCCCATAAACCTTGATTATAGTTACATTCTTGTAAAGGAACCAATCACCCCAATTGTGATCAATCACACCATTTGGTTTTCTCTCCAAAGGCCTTAGCAAGTCCATTATCTCCTTGGAGAGTTTAGGCCTCCCCTGTCCTAATATTTCCAGCACCCTTTGTGCAAAATGCTCCTCAAACACTAGGTAATTTGCATTGCTGCAAAACAAGTCTCATAAGTGTACTCTATCCTAAATTGGCATAGGATCTTCATCCTTGGTCTAATCTTGGATTTACAATTCACTGCCCCAGATTCTTCTCCCACAGTGCAATAAAATATGGCATAACAAGGAATACCTAAAAAAGGTGGGGGCATTATCTCCGTGTTTGAATCCTACAAATTCCTTATGGATTTGTTCAACCAGATATGTAGCATAATCAAATCTTCTATATTGATATTTATCTTGTATAGCAACAATCATGACCAATAAATGATTTGGAATCAGAGGATTATAATCAATCCCAAAAACTTGACAGAGGGCATAGTAAGTCTTCACAAAGTAGTCTTCAAACATGTCAATGCTGAAAGGTTTTGTTTCATGGTCAAATATTTTCAAATGCTTGCCCATGCTTCTTGGCCTGTGAAGAGGTAACTTGTAAGTTCTGTAAGCCTTCCTGTTTTTGTTGTATTCCCTTTTTAGCTCCTCAACAACAATTCTTTCATGGGCCAGGGGGTTTAGACCAAACACTTCAGTTACTCTATTTAGATGGAAAAGTTGTTTACCCTCATAATTTGATAGCACCTAAGTGTTTGAATCGTATCTCTGACCAATTGCTCAAATGAGGTCCACATTTACAAATATATTGGGGACAACTAATTTCCCTAAATCCAAATCCCAAATGTGTGAAATGGGTTTTTCTAGGGCACGACGGTTGTATCCAAACTCAAATAGCTCCCAGCCTCCTATTGGTAGGATTGCATCCTTAATGTAACTATGGAAATCATTAAACCTATCTGTCAATTCCCCAGTACCCTAGGCATGTTTATATTTTTTAGAAGATCCTGGGAGCTAGTTTATAAGGTCTTGGGATAAATCCCTCTTCATTTTATCCCCACGATCGGACCTCTAACTCGTAATTACAGGCAAATGGAGTAGGACAGGCTACAAGGAAAAAAGGGGGTAAGGGCTTGACAACTCTAATAACTTGGGAGGGGAGTCAATTTGGTTTTCCTCAATGTTTAAATGCAATTATGCAGGTCAAAGATATTCCTATTGATCAAGATTCAACATACCAATTTATGCAGTCACCCTGCACCTGAACTTTGAAGTCGCAATCACCAACTAAAGTGCTACTCAGTCAAAACCCGCTTCAACTCGCAGAAGTCTTCAATCTTCAGTATGCTTAGAATTGCATTTGCAATGTGCATAATGGGCTTCAAAATGGAGGATGAAATCCATTTATTTCATGCCATCGCCTCATTTATTTCTCAATTAAACACAACATGCCCCAAAGTGCAAATGATCACATCCTTTTAATATCAACAGTTCGATCAAGATTAGCCCTTGATCTTTTCAATATCGCATATCAATGTCATATCGCAACCTCGAACAAAGGACAAACACTTTAAAGTTGCACGGTGCATTGGACCGTTATATCTTTATTAGTTGAGCACCTTAAAACACCACCGTCGATATTATATAATATATCTAATATAATTATATAATAATAATATATATAATTATATATCTAATAATTATCCAATATATTGTTGCCAGTTGGACGGTTGTAGTTGAATTCCGGAACGAAATGTCTGGAGTGCTAGACTTGCGAAATCATACCTCCGGAATCAATCTAGAGCCGTTAGATTTACAAAGATCAACGGATGAATAATTTATATTATATAATATAATATAATTATTATATAATATATTATAATAATATATCTAACCTTAAACCTATATTATAATATTTTATATAATATTAATTACAATAATTATATAGTATATCTAACCTATATTATATCATCAAAGTGGGCCTGACTTTATATAAAGGGAGCTTCAGACTTTAGCGCCATGTATCACCGTTCGATGAATGTTTCAATGCCAGATGGATGACTATAGTTGAATTTCAGAACGAAAGTCTGAAGCGCTAGACTTGGGAACTCAAACCTCCGAAATTGATCAAGAGCTGTTAGATTTACAAAGATCAACGGTTAAGATTATACAACAGTTTTCAATTCCACCGCTCGACGTATGTGCTATATAAGTATTAAATTATTAATTCAGCCTGCAGACTTGCATGTCATCCTTAAATTTTGTTTGAAGTGGGAGTACTCAGTAGTAGTACAACTACAACTACAAACTTGTACTGAAAATGAAGAATAGAATAGAATATAATAACTTTTAAATAAATTAACTTCCTCGAGAATAAAATAAAATTTATAACTTTAATAAAAGAATGTAACAAGTTTCACTCACTTTACTTCACAGTTGACACTTGGAGTTAGCATTTAGCAATTTTAATTGATACTATTTGGAAGCGAGAGGGTCAAGGACTCAAGGAGATTGCAATGCATTAGAAATTTTAATATCGATTGTGCGATGCCACGGAGTCACTCAGTGCCAGTCTTTGTATTCATCTTTCCGGGTAAGTGAAATACATAAATACTTTATTCCTACTACTACTGCTAAATCAATTCTCCTTGAAACTTTAGTTTTTTCAATCTTGGGGACCGGGGTTTAGGGTTGGGCATTTACAAGCATGTCTACCAGCACTACTAGACCAAAAATTGGGAATACCAAAGAAAGAGATAAAATAGACTACGTCAGACTGCTTAAAACCCCAAGTTTTATAGATGAATACCATGATATTTATGACCCTATAATCTTTGAAAGGATTACCTCAACACTTAGATTTTCATTGGAGAATAAGGTACGTCAAGTACAACAAGACCCAAAAAAACCAATACCAAATAGCGAGATGACTGCACCATGGGTGGTTGGATTGGGATGCCTGATGTTGCCTGAGGTTTCCCCTTGCCCTGAATTTATCATGGTTTGTGCCCAGAATTATGATGAAAATAGAAAAGCAATAGTTATAAAAGATAGCCACGAAGTAATGCTTCCCATTAATGGAGAATATTTTGGCAAATTGTTGGGTTTTATCAACGAAGAATGCAGAAAAGTCCACATAAACCTAGAAAAACTTGCTAGTACTTATGAAGTAGTTAGTGAAAATGATAATTTTTTTTTATCAAATCTCTAACATTGGATGGTGTCCTACTCAATCAAAATCATAAGCCTCCTTATAAATTTGATATTTTAAAAACATGGGTTCAGGATACTGTTTCCATGCTAGTGTTTTGCCTTGGATTGGATAATAATAGTCAAGTGGATGCAAGCCTCCTTGAAATGGTATACAATATCCATCAATGCAATCCACCTGCTAAATACAAATTTCTTGAGCACATTGCAAGATCCATGCATGATTAGTTTTTAATGATTCAACGAAGTCAAAGTGAAGCTCCCACTCCCAGTTCCAATAGAAATACATTTAGGTTCACAACCTACTTGTGCTATTTTTTTAGTGCAGTTTGCTAGGATATTTTAGGAAAACAAGCTTCAAATTCAGCAAGATAAAAATGGACTACTGGATTGGACCCATAAGATAAAGATGTATCATAATCAAAAGAACTACAATAATTTTGTGGACTACTTTTTGGCTCCATTGTATCAAGCCATTACACTCCAATGCCTAGATTGCCCGAGTCTTGTAGAAATTGCATTCAACTGGGAAAAGAAATACAATTGGCTGACTGGTACTTCATGGAGGAATATATTGTCCTAAGATTTTATGGATCAGGAGTAAAGCCCCACAAACTTCCAATACATGTGATAGAGAAGATTTTTGCATTGGAATACATACGACAGATGGAAAGTACAGATCAAATGTACTTTGTTAGTCAGCAAAAGAAGAGCATATTTCCTTCCTTACCTTTTTCATGTGGAGGGTTCACATTCGAGAGAAAAGCATTCACTGTGGCACATGAAATTTTACAACTTTTTAAAATTTGATGTTGACTCTCATTGGCAGTATGACCCATGTGATGTGATTAAAACAAGGCTTGTGGCCAATAAGAACACTCCAAGTAGAATTCAACATGAAAGTAAACCCCTGCTAGAAATTTTGAGAAACAAGAATTCTTGGGATGAGGTTAGAAAAGTCATGGAAGAAACTGCTGCTCAAAGAGGTATTTCTTTTGAAATATTATCATCAGAAATAATGGGATTGCATCCAACTCCACAAACACAGAGAGATGCAGAGGTGGCACTGGCAAACAAGAGATACGACAATTTCTATAGAAAAGCTGCTAAAAAATCTATGTATACAAAAATTTCATAGACTCTAAAAGATGCTTGTACACAGGAACAATGGTCACACTAAAAAATTAGTGTCTTTTAGTCTATGAAGAAGGATCTCGCTGATCCAAAAGCTGCTGTAGAATTCAAAGAAAACTCAGAAGATAAAGAGTTCAACAAATTGTGGAATATAGAGCATCCCACTGTCATTGAAGCAACTAATGTTGAAAGTGATGATGAGGATTAAGAACAACCCACAGATCTTGGTGCCTATGCATTCAAACCTCGTATGAGTGAGACCACAAGAGAAACATATACTACAGGGGCATCAATAGCCCAAAATTTGGGTTATGAAGGTGGTGGTTTGGGGCCCACGGGACAAGGCATTTGGATTGTACCAGAGGTATACCCTAGAAAACCTAATGATCTTCGACTCGACATTGGAGGTGATTAACAAGCCAAAGGGCATACACATACAGATCAAGAGATTAGATTTATTCCATCTTTAAATCCTCACAGTGAGATCCAATCACTAACAGTACCACAAGGGTCTTTTGATCTGCATGTTTCTCATTCTTTTCCTGCAGGAGATGGTGGACATTCTAGTGCTACTAGTGGCAAATTTGGTGATGGTACATGTAATAGTAGTAGTAGTTGTTAGCAAGAGCCACAACAACAAACTCACAAAAGGCCAACAATAAAATTAGATGATACTGTAGACAAACTTAGAGAACAAGGCCTTGTGAAGACTAGGAAGCAAAAGATTATGACATGTTTTGATTCCACATCAAAGAAATTGTTTCTAGAAGGCACCACCCCTCCTATCGTTAGTGTGACTGGGACAAGAATGGCTAATCCTCAGCCTCAATTAATTAGAGATGCCGCCAACACTACAACTACTTCGCCATTCAAAGTTATGTCAAGTGTCACAGATTCTGATTACAAAGCTGAGTTTGAAACGAAAGCCAAAATATCTAAAACACACAAGAAGCAAGTGCTAGAGATAGAGACTACTGCAACTTTAGAGCCTGCAACAACCAAGGTATTGACTACATTTGACCTGGAAATCAAAAAAATGGATTACATGATTATTGTGCCCAAAGTTCAAAATAAACCAGAGGACTAGATGAAAAGCTCTGACTATGAGGTGAGCACCATCCAAGTGGATTTTTCTGGAATGAAAAATTCTGATAAAATTAATGTATCAAAAAGAAACAATGAAGTGGTGTACACATCATTGCTAAAGCAAGAGAGAAAAAAATGTATGGCTATTTTTTAATTTCCTGGTAACTTTGTTGAATATATTGTCTAAAAATTAGAGTTGTAATATAGACAGGTCACAGGTTCTAGTAATTGAGTTACAACAGAAGAAAAATATATTCAGTGATGTTAATTATATTCAAATTGCTCATTTTCATTTGACTTTGTGATTTATGTAACAGGTTGCAGACTCAAATAGAAAAGTTACAGGGAGACATAGCAAATGAAAAAGGCCAAGAGGAAAGCAGCAGAGAGCAAGACCAAAGAATTAGAGGAAAGGATAAAAAACTCTGACTCTACATCTACAAGTGAATGAATAAACAGACAGAGGTGGAAGTGAATAAACTGAAGAAAATGTTAAGTGAAAGTAAAAAAAATGATATTGAAAAAGTCAATTCAAAAAAATTAGAACAATCCTTGAATGAAGCCAATGACAAACTGCAGGCAGTAGAAAAAGCAAGACATCTATGGGAAGAAAATGTGGAGAAAGAGAGAAAAACTCTAAAAAATTGTAGATAAAACTGAAGAATGTAGAAAATGAAATAAAATCCTCCCAAAAGAAAGTATCTGAATTTTATAGAAACACAATAGTTTATATAAAACATAACATGTGGGAGACAATTATGAAGAGGATTGATGATATGTCTAAAATGTTTGAATTCATTGATGATATACTATTATGTAGTAATACACTCAAACAATACATTGTTGAAAATGGATACATGGCAACTTCAAAATAGTCAGATGCAAACAATATTTTGGAATCAATCTACAAAGCTAGTGGCGAAGAATTGGAATTGAAAGGAATTCAGAACCATATTGATGCCATAGTAAAGGCCTCATCTATCATTGAAAAATGTGCGAAGCTGGAACAAGCACATGATCTTTTGGAACAAGCTGTAGTATTGACAAAGAGGATGCAAACAAAGGAAGAATACTTCATAAAGCTTGGTTTGTTGGGGGCTTTTGACCCATCATGCCGATACATTGGAAAGGTTGCTTTCAAAAAGAATATGAAGGATAAAATGAAGTTGGATAAGGACCAGTTTCCTCAAAATCTTGATGAGGCAAATGTTTTAGATTCTATCTCACCACTGATAACCTTGAATGGAACTTTTAATGAAACATTGAAGTCAAATAAATATATGAATTATAAAATTATATCACACTTACAACTCGCTCACATTGGGTTAAGAAAAATTACACTTCCATCAGATGAAGAGTGGAGCACTCTACAAAAGTTGATAAAATGATTTAGTAATATGTGTTTCCAACAGAGCATTATGCAGAGTTGGTTTTGAGCAAGTTATTGTACATTGTAAATGTAATACTTCAATGTATTCCTTCGGACCTTCATTTGAAAATCAATATAACACTGAAATCCATTTATGTGTTCATTGTTCAAATTATATGTATTATAGAATTGCCTACTTCAGGAAAACTCTAGTTTCTACATACACATTAAAAATTTGCTAATGTTGTATATTAATATGCTACTATTGTTGATTACTATGCAATGCAATAAAGGAAAACAAATGAAACACTATTGTGGCTATAGAGAAGAAAAATTACTTTGCATTTAGTTGAATGCTTGTAAAACTTATCAGTATCACACAATAATAATATGAAAATATTAATTTTTTATATCGATAATGGAAAATGTACATCATTGATAGAAAAATAAAATGTCATTAACAACATTTTGGAGTTTGGAACATGAAATACAATATAAATACCTAATAACTGCTAAATCCCTTCAAATTGCCAAATCATCTCGTCATCCTGATTCTCCTCCCTCTAACCATGATATCCAGTCTCATCCTGATTATGTTCTTCATTTTCTTCTATCTCCATATCTTCACTTAAGAGCATCTCATCAACACCACTACCACTACATGTGGTTCTGGTATTCATTGTGTCATTGTCATGTATGCTATTATTGTTTGAAGTGTTGCACAAGCCTCTTCTTTCACATAAGGACCTCCAGATTGCGAGTGCCCTATCAAAAGGAAAACTCCAGATATCATGTCTAGTTGTATACATTCTTAAGCACTTTTCCAAATTCTTGTTAAGTTTATTTCTTATCTTTTATTTCAAGAACCCCAATGCACTGAAAACTCTCTCATCCTCCACCGACCCCAACATCATGGTTTGACATAAATCAACAAGTTTGAAAATTTTTGATAATGCATCACGCAATATTTCACTTTGACTTAAGGTTGCCCAAAGCTTTGTTATCGATCCCTCTTGATGGGGAGCCTCCATGAGTTTAAACTGTTCCATCATTGAAGTTGCAAATCGCCTGATTGCTCTCTAAGCTTAGTTTGATTTAAAATTCCTTTTATTTGTTGTCCATAGAAGTATGTACTTCTGTAAAAATGATTTGTTAAAGTCTTTATCTTGTTTTTATAATCACTTGGCTCACAGTTGACCCAATATTGAGGATACACTATAGACATGGCTTCAAGTAGTTCATCATAAGGGAATCGATCTCTAATCTCCGAGGAAAGAGATTTCACAATATTCTTTAAAGTAGTACTTACAGAATTAACAATCTTGTCAAAAGCTTCCCTTGAAACAAGTTCTTCTTTGATAGTACGCCTGACCTTGTTAAAATAGTGCATTGGTATCTCAAATCCCTTTATAGAGACACATAACTCCTCGTTGTCATTAAATTATAAAAAAATTAGTAGGATTGTTCACATTTGTTATCAAGTGCAAGCTGCTAAATTTTGGACTTATGAAGGACTTGCTTGATAGATATAGATTATCGAGGGTCATGCATATCATTCGACATAGTTTAGTATGTTCAGAAATACACATAGTTCTTTCTTGGGCTTTTTTCACAAGCACATTTATTTCCTCCAGCATGGGAAGAATACCAGCTAAAATGAGGAGTGTCTCTATATCACTTAACATATGTAAGAGGTCAAGAGCCTTGTCAACTGTGAAGAGATGGTCATACATTATAGCAATCAAGGATTGATATTCTGATAAAACTCTTTTCACTGGTCCATGCAAGGAGATCCATTTGGTATCAACATCCTTAAGAAGTTGTTTCCTGCAGTTACTCCCTCGGTAAAATGTTGAAATTCCAAAAATCGTTTGGGACTTCGGCAAAAGTATGAGTAGAGCTCGTGGACTAGATCTTCAACTTTTGATACTGCAGGAAACTTGTTCACCATTTAAATGCTAAATTAATTATGTGGTCCATGCAGTGAATACCAATCATGTATGGTGAAATAGAAGTTTGTAGCTTTACACACAGACTGTTCCTATGACCTTGCATTACTGAAGCTCCATCCGCCCTTACACACACCAACTTTTTGGCAATTGTGCAATCATCCATACCTCCAATTTCAATCAAAGATTTCTTAACAATCTCAAATAGATTTTGTGATGTTGCATTCTCTTTCATTTTATAAATAGAGAGTAGATGAAGTTTGCGGACGTGATTTGCCACAGTATACACATGCATACATACCCAAGAAATATTATCTATTGTTGTAACTTCATCTAGAGATAATGCAATAAAAGTTGACTCTTATTTTTTCCTGTAATTCATGTTTTTCCACCTCAGCAAGACAACTTGCCCATTCCCATCCACTATTTATTGACCAATGTGTGTTAGGAAAATTAGGAACACCCATAAAAGATAATAATCGAATATATTATGGGTAGTCTGTCATAGGACACCCTTTGGTCAAAATATGAAAAACAACACCCAACTGAACAGTTTTTGCCATTTCCGTTTCTCCCATCATCTTTCCAAATTGAGCTTCAATTGAACCTCCACTTGCATGAATCTTTTCCTTTCTTTGCATATGCGCATCATAGTCGAGGGCATTCTTTACATGAAGACATTCTTCCTTCATTTTCCATCTTATCACTGATTTTTCCTGTCCATCTATGATTTATTTTTCATAAACTTTGCCAATATATTTTTCTATGGTGTCAAGTTTTAGCTGCAACCTCTTGTCCCTACGATATTTCCAACTACAAATCTTACACTTACATTCTGTGGGAAGTTCATCTTTGTTTGCATTCTCCACCGGTTCAATGAATGGGAATTTTGACACCCAATCAATCTGAAAACTCCTTAACATTTCCCACTCACGCCCCTTTTTTGATTTGGCTTTTCTTTTACCTTTGCGTGCACTTGCAGGATCTTCATCTTCATTGATTTCTATAACTTCATTATCATTTGTTGAGTTTGATTTATTCATATTATCATTCTTGCTACCTTGGGTATTCCTTGGAACATCATCTGTGGCATTGCCATCATTCTCGCTACCTTGGGTATTCCCTCAAACATCATCTGTGGCATTCTCATCATTCCCGGTACATTGGATATTCCCTGGAACATCATCTGTGGCATTGTCATCATTCCTGCTACCTTGGGTATTTCCTGGAATATCATTTGTTGCATTGTGATCCAAGTCAATAGATGGTACAGGTTCTGATGTTGTAGCTCCATCAGATGGACTGCCAACATTTTCAAAGTACGACTTTATGTTATTGTTTCTCTATTTTGATAACCTTGACCTCCCTTCACCACCCTCATACAACTTCTTCTTGCTCAACATCTCTCACGAATTAAAAGCTATAGAAAAAATGGCATTTTTTTCAAGAAGGAATCATAGATGATAGAATATAGATCCCTGGGTCCTAGATTAAGATATCTCCCTAGTCCTAGACTCCTAAATCCTACTCAATCAATATCATCTATAACAATGAAACCAAACAAAGACATAAATAATCAACATGAATCTTATATTAGTACATAGTAAAGCAATGATTACTTACCTTTTAGTGACTCACCAATGCCTGTAGTTGTAACTTCTCTATGATCCAAAATGAATCAAGGATTCGAGAGCTCAGAGCTGAACAAAATGTGTAAAGGACTTACTAGAGTTTCAAATGCATTTATATCAATGCATATTTGGCAAATACCGTGGGATTTTCAAATGGTAGGATAATAATTTGGTGAATCTCGCATACTATTAATAGGACACTTATGAATGTTAGGCAGAATGGACCTCCATCAAACACATGTTGTAATTTTCTAGGCGAATATGGCCCTCGGATTAGCATGGATTTATAATGGCATTGGCGAAATTGGTCCTCATATATGTGAACCGTTTAATGATACTGGCAAAATTGGTCCTCGTGCATGTCAACCGTTTAATGATGTTGGTGAAATGGGTCCTCATGCATGTCAACTGTTTAATGATATTGGCGAATATGTGGGTGAATTAAAACATGCCTCTGAAATTCTAGGCGAATCACCGTTAGAATCGCGTAATATACCGTGGCAAAAATACTAACTATAAATGACTCAAAAATTAATAGGGTGGCAAATTGAAATGCATTTGACCGAAAATCCAAAAAAACTGGGAAAATTGGCCCCTTGCCTGTGGGAATGTATTCACCAATTCCCAATTCGCGGATATGAACTATTCACCAATTGGCGAAGATTTGCCACTAAGAAAAACCCTGTATGTGATAGACTAGTTATTTTCTATGTATTGTATTGTGTATTTTTATTTTCTTTCTGTGTAGGTTTTATAGGTCAAGTTTTGTTCTTTTATTTTTTTGATAATTTTGGACGACAATGTGATTGTATAGACTACGTGGTTGTGCTAGGGTTTAGTAAGTGTGTTTTCTCTGATTTAAATTCTTGGGTTGCGTTTATCATTTTTTGTTCTAGAATTTTATTTTTACTAGTAATAGGCATTTTTACATTCTGTCAGTAGTCAATCATCAAATTTTCCATTCTCTTTAACTCATAATGTTTCATTTTACTATAAACATAAAAAACCAAAAACAATAGCATTACACTTTATTCATTCTAATTAGATTAGATTGTCAGGATAATCTAATTAGAGAATTGGAGATTGTATAAGTTAATATGCTTTCTCATCTTAAGTTGTTAACCTTACACATCTTTCACTCCCTTATGAGGAGAATATCTTGAATGTCTCAACCATGAGAAGAAAGGGGTTTTCCCTTTTTAGCGGCCTCTAGGCAAGTAACATTGAGAAAGATGAGGAGGCCTAAGATTGGATGTTAAGGATTATCCCAATACTTATTTTGAATGAGTAGAATGCGGCTTTGCAAAAGAAAATTTCTCTAAAGGAGGTTAAGATAACTACCTTTCCCTTGGGGTCAAAAAGGCTATAGGCCCTAATGGATTTCAAGATGTTTTTTGCAAAAAATATTGCATATTGAAGGGGAAGATGTTTGGCAAGTGGTTTAAGAGTGTAGATCTCACACGACCATGTTGAAGAATTGGAACTCACCTAGGTTCCTAGCTATAATTCCTAAATCTAGTGATGCTTCTTGTTTTTATGCCTTTAGACCTATTGCTCTATGTAATTCTATCTATAATATTGTTACCAAAGTGATAGATCTTAGGTTAAAATATTCCCTCTACCATATCATTTTAGAGGAACATAGTGGATTTGTGGTAGGGTGATACAATTTTGGATGGTATTGTGATAGCATATGAAGTTATTGACTAAGTTAGAAATAAGTAAAAGGATGGTAGGCTTATTAACCTTGATATGAGTAAGGCCTATGATCATGTTTCCTAGAGATTCCTGATGAGCATCTTATATAGGTTTGGATTTGCCAAAAAATGGAGGGATTAGGTCTTTAGTTCTATTTCTTTAGTGTCCTTTTCAATTTGGATCAATGGTATCCCTTCAAATTTATTCTATGCTAAACAAGGGTTAAGGAAATGGTATCCCTTATCGCCTTTTTTGTTTATCATTTTGGTCAAAGAGCTTTGGGGTGATCTTTGAAAGTCGAAGTATTGAGGCATAATATCATTGGTTTGAGGATCTTTTCATGAGTAGATATTATCTCTCATCTTAAATTTGTTGGTGATACTTTAATGTTTGGGGAAGCAACCAAAAGGGAAGCCAAAGATTTCAAAAAGGTGTTAGTCTACTATGAAAAAGTAGTTGATAAAAAAATTGATGCCAATAAATCAAAGATTATTTTTTTTAAAGAGGAGCATGGAGAAGCTTTGTCTATTCAACAATTTTTTGGCTTTAAAATTGGAAATATTTCACATGCTTACTTGGGTATGCCTTTGATAGGAAAGGAAGCGTCAAGAGAAGAATTGAAATCTCTAGTAGATTGAGTTTGGAATAATCTCTCAACTTGGAAAGGTAGATGTCTTTCCCTTGCAGGATGAATACAATTAATCAAGTTTTCCTTGACTGCGGTCCCTATGTATGTAATGTCAATATTTTGTAGTCCTTGTAAGATTACTAAAACAATCATGAATATTCAAAGAAATATTGGAGTGGTATTGAAGAAAAGAAGAAATACAAGTTTATGGGCCAATACCAAGTTTGTAAATAGAGAAGTGTGGGTGGTCTTGGTTTCTATTAATGCAATTTGATGGATAAAGATTTAGGTATGAATATTTTATGGAGGATCCATCATGAAAATGATAGGTTATGGAGTAGAGATCTACCTTCAAAGTATGTGGACAAACAAAGAGAAGGATGTGTCTTTTCACAAGAGAACTTGCCCTAGGGGTCAATGGTTTGGAATTTTTTGAAGTCTTGTTGCCTTTTCTTGATGAATGACTTGTGATGGAGGATTGGGAAAGGTGACTTGGTAGATTTTTGGAAACACTTATCGCTTTCTTAGATTGAAGGTTTTAGAGACTTGGTAAATGTTTTAAGTTGAGTCTCAATTAGTTTGAATTAATTTCATCTTCATTCATTTAAGTAAACAAATTAGAAACAATGGTTTGAATTAATTTCTTCATCTCCAATCATTCAAGTAAAAATAATAATTTTTTTATTTGTCTCTATATAATTGTAAGGGTGAAAAATGCATTCCAATGACTTGTAATGTCTCGATACACATGCACATTGACCTTACCTTTACCTCACCCTTATTTGCAAATGATCCTATGCTTATGACACAACCCACCTCTATGTACACATTCTCCCATAAAATTATATCTATATGTCTGATTATCCATACTAATCCTCACACTGATCCATAGACTATCTTTGTCTTTCATGATCCATTCTATCCGTCTAATCCTAGGTCAAGTTTCTGATCACGGGGTCATTCCTACAAGTGAGAACTCGACCCACCTATATTTATATTTAAAATTCAAATTTGGCCAAATGACCCCTTTATCTTTCTTGCCTAAAGATGAGTATGTGCCCATTTGCTTAATTTATTATCATATGTTAGTATAAAAAGACATTCATTTACATTCAGTTTAGAGAAAAACATACACATTCAAACATCTACCATTCTAAGAGCATTTAGAAGGATAACAAATCAAATACATTTGGATTTAGCGCTTAAAAATGAGTAGCAAATTTAATTTCTAGGAAAATTGTCTATTGTATTCAATCATTTATCAAAGTCGTTAAATCAACATGCTTAGTTGGCTTCACATGACAAAAAGTGGGATTCCATCAATTACAAGCCAAAAACTATACTAACCCCTTTTTCTAGTCTAAGCTCCAACAATCCATCTTCAAGTTTCCCACAAGATAGAGGTCACAATTGCATCAGAGGTCAAGTTTGTGATAGAAGACTGAGTTTGTGGTTGTAAATTAGACCTAGATTGATGATTGTGACTTAGAGCATAGCAAAGATCAACATTCTGGTTTTGATCCACACAAACAACTATTACAAAGTTTATCATATTTAGAGACACCTTGATTTTAGAGTCTTCATCCACTTGACATTCATTCTTTGGTTATAGAGCTAAGCAATCTACCCTCCTATTCATTTTTATTTATAGAAAATTTTATAATTGTCTAATTGTTTATGATCTAATCCATTCCAGTCATCTACTCTTTAGTTTAGTTAAATTATGCTTATGTGTATGCATTTTATTGATTAACCTAGACTAACCCCAAGGGAGTGGGTTTTCCCCTTTTCATTTTGGTGAATCCAATCAATCCTACACAACCTAGTTTACCTCTAGGGCTTCAAGGTTTTTCATACCTACATTTATTTGTGAGTATATCTTATTTTTAGATTTGACATATTTAGGTGCTTGTTCCTATGATTCATTGATAGATCTTTACTTTAGGGTTTAATGCTTCTTTCCATAAGCCTATCCTTCACCCATCCTACCCACCCTAGCTTAGCCCCACATGAGATCCACTTTCAATACTGACCTATGATGGGAAATGTGGAAATTTCTATCTTTCAGTGGACAATTACACTTTGAAATGTAATATGTTCATTCTTACACTTGGAAGTTGTGATGTGATGTGGTTCTTAGTGCACAATGGTCACATACACTTGGTTATTTCATTGTATTAACTTAGACTATTCCTATGGTTTATTCTTTTCCCTTCATAGTTTTAGTAAATTGGATCGATCCTACACAAACTTATCTTGGCAAAGTAGGGCTCCTAATTTATATTTTAGATTTGATATTATCATTTCAAATTTATCTAGGGTTTGATCTTCATATTTTTATTTTTGGATTAAGGTTGGGTATAGATTGTGATTTATCTTTTAACCCACCCTTCCACGTTAAGACATTCTACATTGTGGCTTCTCTTATATCTCGTTTCTTGAATGATATTCATGCATACATTTTAGATTTTGATAGATTCCTATCTTTCCTTACACAACATCCCTCTATCCTTCCTATGCTCAAGACACGTTTTTATAAGGATAAGGATGTGCTTTTGATGGAGGGTTTGTTCTATCATGTTTCATCTTTCCCATCCTTCATGGAGTTGATTAGTGTAAACCTATGTTATTAGAAATGTTTAATTTCTTTTTCCATACATGTCGTGATGATCCTATGCCTTGTAACAATGATGAGAATATACTAAGAAAGGATCTACCATGTAGCTCACCTATATATGACATTATCGTAACTTGTGATGATATATATTCTACATGTCATGTTAGCGCTATGTCCATGGATTCATATGCTTCACACAATTCACCTTCTTTTATACATGATAAGTTTAGTGATGATCATTTTTCTACATCCCATATGGTCCACCTACCTATGATGGCTATTCTAGTGATGAACCTTATGTTGATTGTATTTTCTCTATGACTAGTGATATAGTTGCATATTAGAGATGATAGAAATGAACCCCTTTTTACTTTGAATGATCTATCTTGTGATAAGAGTCCATCTAGTGACATGTTTAACACTTACATGGTTTATGCTTTTTCTTGTTTCACATATCACCCTTAACCTATTTTTCATGCCTTAACTACTTCTAGACAAAAATATAGGGTATGCCCCTATATCCTTTGCACTTTATTACATACCTTCTATTGGGATCCTTTATGTGCATCCTGGTTTGTAGTCATTCTCCACAAATTCGTTCCCTAGTTGCATAAGTCTTTTGGTCAAGTTATTAGGCTCAAGTGTTGTGTGGAGCCTATGGAGTATTTTGGGCCCTAGAATTAACTTTCAAATATTCAAATTGTGCTTCCCACACTTTCATGCACTAAGTCCATAAGCCCCTAAGCTCGCTCTAGTGCAAGCCCGCAAGACCCCTAGCCTGTAAGCCTGTTTAATCTCCTACTACAATGTTTGCACTCATATTTTTCCCCCTTCCGCTTAAGTCCTAGTGGTTTGCATAATTGATTCTCGCAGTTACCCCTATCCTTTCTTTGTGTGGGTAATTGTCCTATGCTCCCTTTGCATACTATGCCTTAACTTTCCATCAGGAGTAGCTCACTCCCCTACAGACTCGCAACCATGCACTATTTTGATTCCCAGTTGTCCCTGCATGTCTCACCTATACTCCAAAGTAAAATTATGGTATGACATCTATCACCTAGCCTCGCTACCTGTTGAGTCACTATTGCAACTCAAGCATAGATAGACATGCTTTATATGTGGTTGACTTATGTCACTCCACTCCAACTCTCGTACCACATTCTAAAGGGAGGGACCTATTGGTTCCCAAAACCGCTGCTCCATTTCCTAGAACAAAGATTCACTTTCAAGGCCAAGGTTGTCATCATGAAAGTAAAACTTCTCATCCACAAACCATGGAGGGTTGAAGGCCAACGAACGAGAGAGGGTATGCTCTCTTTCACTTCAGGTTCAATTAGACCTAGGAGGTATATTCCTCGAGGCATCAAATGGAAAACCAATATATAACCACAGTCATACCCAATGCACTCTTAACCCCCTATGAATGTCACTAGGCGAAGATGACTAGCTACATAAAGCCTCTATTCAAACTAATTACTGCACTATGACAACATCCATTCCTTAAGATGAATCCACTTAAATTTTGATACACAAAATACATAGTGCAAGCACACATGTACACGATTCACAAATGATTTAAACTATTTTGGATTTCTTGAGGTTTGTCCTTGGTTGTTAAACATATTCATGAACAACATGTAAAACCTAGTCTACTTCTACTCCTACTCCTACAACTACCCAGGATAGAGGATTGATTTAAAAGAGATTGTTGGCCTTCACCAAACTAGATCTGTGCCTACCCCAATGGGCAATAGAGTCATGGACAACAAAGAGGAAGAAAATATACCTAGAACCCATCAATAGAACCAGATAAATAGGATTGAAAGTGAGTTCAATTGCCCTGTTATCTCTAATTAATTATCTTGCAAATTTCTTGCATTATAAGTAAAGGGATTATTCAGTTTCAAATGTTCATGTATGGTCGTTAACACTACAATTTGAAACTACAACCTGAAAACCATAACCTTAGGAGCATGAATTCAACTTTTCTCGATCATGGCAAGAAAAAGAAATCCTACCCAAGACCCTTTGAAATTTCCCCGTGGGCATTGAAATCTTTTAAGAGGGCGATTGCCTATGGTGCCCTAACCGATATGTTAGAAGATAGTAAAGAAAAAATTAGAGATGACATGACTTTCAGAGATGGAGGGGAACTATTCAAAGCCTTTCAAAATAAAGCTTAGGGGCATATTCCTATGTGTAATGGTTGGAGGTTTGACATCGGCAAGGTTGTTGTCTCTAATTGTTTTGTGGACCCTGACTTAATTGAATGGAATACTAAAAGGTACAATCCCATGGATCACGGTATATATGATTGCAAGGGAAATAGAATATTTACCATCAACAATGGCCTATTCCAAAGGGTTTTCCTTCTAAACCCTGAAGCCCATGCTCCACTAGATTTAAAATTGTTATCCATTGAGTATAACAGAAACATGTTTAGTTATAGGATAAGTGGATGCCCAATTTTAGAAAGAGGCCTCAAAGGCAAAGACTTGAGCCAATTCTAGATTCAAAGATAGATCCATTAGATGGGAGGAAGTTTTCTCGTTATTTCAAGGAAACGTACGAAGCAATGTGTCAAGTCATGGGGATTGATGTGGTCCAAATGATGTCAAGAGGTGCTCTAGTTTTTGCTAGTCGTGTCCAAAGCATGCACATAAACACTCTCTATGACTTTGCTTATTTCTTGACTAAGAATTTGAGAGTTATAAAGGAAAATGGATTGGTGAATCCTTTCAGGTGGTATTCTCTCTTGTGCCACATTTACTTGTATGTTGGTGCTGATAGTCGGAGCCCTAAACTAGAGGTCTAGGTGTATTCTAATGGGAATGATATGGGGCCTTGCTAGCCTTTGCAATTGTGCACTCCCCAGTTGAACAAATTTGATTTCAAGCCCAACTTCTGTGTCTTTGAGGACTTTTCTCATAGCTCATGTTCTAAACAAATTAGGTTACAATAGGCCCAGACTTCCCTATGATTTCTATGATTTCCTCAGGCCTCTAAAGAGTATAAACAACCTTGAGGGGTTGCATAATTGGGGTGATTAGTTCCTTCATAATGGATATATTATCATTAGGGTGTTTGGATCCCCTTGTGTTCCACACAAATTATCATCTAAGGTCTCTGCTAGACTCACATATTTGTAAGCCCTATGGTAGATGATTGTTGCCAATCATTTCCATTTTAATGCTCAACATAAGAGAAGAAACATGATTCCATCCTAGGCAATAGTTTCAGACTTCACAATAAAAGGAGTTGAAGGTTATGATAGGTTGGATGACTTGATTAGTAGGTATGGTCTAGATCTTGATGAAGCAAGACAATATGATCATGAGGGTTACATAAATAAATCCAAAAGATAGTTGGAAATGCCTGGTTATGAACACTAATATGATGAACATGAGGACCTTATTAGAAGTTGCAAGGATGAAAAGGAAAAGAGAGATATAAGGATAGTTCAGAGTCAAAAGTGTTGAGACTAAAAAATTGTAGCTTGATCCTTATAACTTAAGGGATTTTACATGAATATTGTTAATCCTTTTCAGAGGATGCAAGCCTTGCTAGATAATTGGGCTGACCTTTGCTCAACTTTGCCCAAGATTGCAGTTGCCTATATCCTCACTGCTAAATTGCTCATTAAAGGAAGTGGAGGACTTGAAGCCTCCTCTTCAAGGGGAACCCAACAAGCGAGTGATATTATATTTGATCAATCAAAAGGTAAAGGAATACTAATGGAAGGGTCCTCTAGAGTGCAACAATCAAAGAAATTTGTAATTGAAATTCCATAGTCCTCAATGCAATCAAAAACCATAGGTGATGATGACATTGCTGACCTCGTGAGTGAATAAATCATTAGAGTTGTTAGTTCCCCTGAGAACTCATGGAGAATACAAGCCACTTAATTGGATGTTGTTATAGTCTTAAGTGATCTAAAGGTGATGCAATGGTAAATGATGTAAGAATCAAGGTTTGTGAGGCATTCATGGAAGATGATCAATTCATCAAAATTGATGAATTCAAAAACTTTAGGCTCAAAATGAAGACATGTTTTGAGTGACCTACAAGCCAAACAATTTTTTTCCAAATCCCTATATTACAATCTAGAAGTAGACGGTAGTGATTTTGTATTCAATGTCAGTTGTGAGCACATCACTCCTAAATGGGCCAGAAGATTAGTGAGAGAGATGGTTGCTTGTTGTTACTAGGATGGGATATTGCTTTGGTGTTAGTCTTTGATGCTTTCATAAGAAATACAAAGGTAGGTAATGTTTCCACTAATATCAAGCAAGCAAAGAAGTTTTATTCAGGCTCTACATTCTTCCCTAATGAGAATACATTGGCACTTTGGGCGATTTCCCTTGAACATGATAAACTAGTTATCCGTGAGTATCCTCAATGTTTAATTGGATCCTTAATAGTGAAAAGGGTAGATGACACCCCTATTCCTAAGGTTGTAGCTTTGACTATGCATACTACACAATTTAGTGAGGTTGTGACCAAGAAGTTGCAAAAGGATTATGACATGTCACAAGATAGCATAAGGCTGCACCAGGAGATGAATGAAGAAAAAGAAAAATTAGAAAGGTATATGCGATAGATCAAGGTAATAGATTCAAGTGCCTCATCTCCTCAATTACAAATTGTTCAAAGAGATGATATGTCTTAGGATGAGAGGAGAATATTGGAAATATAGATTGAAACCCTGTAATGAGAGGTCCAACATATAGTCCATAAAGCTAGGTAGGATGTTGAGGACCTTCTCAGGGGAATCTTGAGGGCCAGAATTGTTAACTTGTTAAGAATATCTGATGACTTCTGGGAATGGCATGCACACGTGAGGAGTGCTAATGAGCATATGAACGAGGTAACTCCAAAGTTGAAGGAGTTGAATATGAAGTGGATTCCCCGAGCCCCTATCATGAAAATTGTTTAAAAAAATGCCAAGTATAACCCTAATAGCCCCACGCTCATTAGTGAAATCTTTGAGATGACATGCCTTTTGGGTAAAATGTCAACATTCATGAACAAGTGACAAGTATCTTTGAAGGAAAAGGAAGTTGAAAATAAGAACTTAATTCACCTTGTCTTGCCATATGTGATAGATGCTAAAGGCCATGTCAAAGATACTGACACGTGGAAGTTTGGTTTTGAGGATTTAATTCCTTTTGGTTAAATCCCATTCTTCAAGATGACAAGATTGACCCTCTACTAGTCAGTGACCAGATGAGCAAAGCAATAGCGCTTGAAAGAAGAATTAATAACTTCACCAAAGGGGCCAAGGTCCTACTCGATGCTAGATATGATACTAGTGTGAAAAAAATCAAAGCTATATTGGAAACAGTGTGTCCGTTAGATGAGGAATTTGACAGTTGGGCAGAAAAAGTTTGTCATAATTACTAATGACATCAAGTATTTTTGGTCCTTATCTTTCTACATCCACATACTATAGATTGTGTCGGTGTCCACTTTTCATGAGCAATGAGTTCTTATGCAAAGAAAAGAGATGATGTTTCCCTTTGTTAAACTGAGGTTTTGCCTTTTTGGGATATGATTGAAGATTCACCTCAAGGTATGCATTGATGTGAAGCATGCAGTCTTTCTTGTTTGGGTTTGCTTCAAGGTCACCTCTTTCTTGCCTTTTTGAAGTTTTTTTATATATAGAAGTGATTGACATGGTTCTTTTCATTCAATTTGTTGTTGTAAACATGAAATTTCTAAGTGTTCTAGCTAGCCATGGAAAGGGAGGATTTGGGAAGAGCTTCAAGCTCTATCTATTTTATATTTTGTATCCGTGTGTTCTTTTTGGCTCTCCCTTCTCTTCTAGAACTATCAAATTCAAGTTGTTTCAATTCTTTTGAAACTATATCTCAAGATGAGAAGCTTTGGCTAGAGTCTTGGGTTGCATTTCAGCAACCCCTTACAACATGTGGCCTACATAACAGTGTTTATCATGAGCAGACCCGTGAGGAGGAAATGGATGAGTTTCTTTCTTGCAACATATTGTCTTTTGTTTCCTTCCCAACAACAAGGTGGTGAAGTGCCAAGCCTCAAAGTATGAGGATGAGTATGCAATAAGCCACCCATGCTTCATTTCAAAACCTTCTCAATTGGGAAGCTAGAAAGAACTTTGTTGTTGTTGCTACTTCACTGCATTCTCGGATTGTAGATCCTACCTGTGCTCCTTCCTTGACCTTGTGTTCTTGGTCAACAATGCATGGACTTAATGATGTTGGCCTTGAAAATGGTGTTTCTACAACTTGAAAATCTTCTTTTTGGTGGGCACACGACATGGTGTTGAGCTCAAAGAGTTAAGATAGGGGTTCATACACTTGATTCCTCTCTAATGTCATTCTTGGAACCCTATCACTTGCATACTCTTCACATCAAGAAATTAAGCCCAACACAAACATTGTTATGAACACAAACCACTTCACAACAACTAATTGTATCAAGAACTAATAAGTGTCAATCATTCGAGTGAGATGAGCTTGGTATGCTTCTATAAATAGGAATTATTCTTTGTTTGAGGACTTTTGAGAGGGAATTTGTATATTGTATGGTGTAAGAACTTACAATAGAGAATAAACAAGGTTTAAAATAGAATTTGTGATCTTCATCATTTGTAAGATTTTTGTAATGTTGGTTCTTGAAAATCAATGCAATGATAATTCCTTGTTCATCTTTTAGAATTATCTCCTACTTTTTTGAGCTATAATTCTGTGGAATTTGCTTTCATTTAGTATATTCTTGTTAAGGTTATGCTAGTTGGTCAGTCATGAAATATTATAAAAGTTCATGTTGAATGTTATTTTTTCATTGCGTCTTTGATACTTAACAACATAATTATTTCTTAGCATGAAGGATTACTAGGTAGAGTCATGGAATGTGAATTAGGAATTTGTTGAGGATCTTTATTTCATACAGTGAGATATCTTTTAAAGGTTACTTGAACTATTGTTTTATTAAAGTAATCAATAGCATTGTGAATGTTATATTTGACTCTGTCCCTAATATTTTAAGGCACCGATCATTTAACCCCTAGATTTCCATGATTTTTGAACTTAAAATCCTTAGTTGTGATAATTTAAATAACTTATGAAGCTTGTACAAATTAAATTCATAGTGTAATTTTAATTTTCATATATTTTCCCTTTGTAGATGTTCATGGTTCTTTTCTGCTTTTGATTATCCTCTTTACATTTTCAATGACTAACAAGTTTAGGCTAGTGACAGTAAATTGGGTCCATCACTATGTCATTAAAGCCTAGTCTAGAAGTGAGAAACATTTCCAAGGATGTGGTACTTTGAATTATCTTTTGCATCTAGTAAGTACTAGTGAAATATTTCAAGAGGAATTGTAAGGGATACCCCCTAAGCCTAGCAGAGCTCGAAACAGAAGGGGAGAGAGGTTGTCTCTCATGTGTTGGTCTTTTCCTTTCTTGGTATTATGAATTATTTGTCCTACATGCTATTACAAAGTTTGACAATCCTCGAAGACTTTGACAAGAGGATGTTTGTCATACAAGTCAAGTCATGGTTTAAAATATGAAAAAACCCCAACACCATCTCCACATGTTATTCATGAGTATAGAACATTATATTGTGATTGGATATGGAGATATTAGTTTCAAGCATGCATTAGTTGACAACAAATTTGGACTAAACATCTTTAGTACACACTTTCTAGATGTGATCCAAGTTAGTTACTCTAAATCTTCCAAAATCTATAGTAAACATTAAAGGATTTTGACAATGTTATACAAGAGTCCCTTAATTATGTTACTTTGCCTATCAAATATTAGGACTCGTTACTCTTGAAACTACTTTCCATGTCATGCCCAAAATATGATGAAGGGGGTAAATCATAAAACACACAATAACAGAAATTGAACATAGAGAATAGAACTTTCTTTTATTGATCTGGGCAACTCATTACATTACAGAAGCTTAATTACAATAAGAGGAATCAGTCCTCCATAGGCTGCAACACACTACAGCTACCATCACCAGGCTCTGGAATCTTTCGCCTTCTGTAACCCCCAAATCAGCTAGGGTTTCTGTTTTCCCGCCTATTCTTGACTCTACACTTGTCCCCCTTAACTCTACTACTGCCCAGGGTCCCCAAAATAGCAATAAATAACACTTTTTGGTGGCCTCCAACTAAATTTTGAAATTTACAACTCCCTATAAAAGTAAGTAAACTTCTGGGAAACATAACTTTTGATCCGGGTGTCCGATTGACGAACCGTTTTAGGCATCGGAAAGCTCGCGATGTGAACTATCACATCGAAAATCCGTAAATAGATTTTTGTCAACTTTTTAGGATGTTTAGGGAAGTTTTAGTGCCTCATATCTCGTTTCAAAAATTTTTAGGGGTTTTTTAGAAAACAAAAACTTTAATATCTTTCAGATCACAAATGATCTTTGCCTGATTCCTTCGCCAAAGGTCTTATATTTCCATTTAGTAACTTTCTGCAAGTTTTTGCTTCAATCCGTGCCCAACTGCAAACTTTCCAAAAATAGCAGGTAGACTTTCCAAAACAGGCAGGTTGCTATTTTTAGCAGTTTTGGAAAAACTGAAAGTCCTACGTCATTATTCTGAATATTATGGAACCAGAAACACTAATTATGGAAATAAATGAAAACAACTAAAATGATTTTGAATTAACTTCTTTTTGGGTGATGCAAGATTGCCCTTACACCACTGGATGCTCCTGCATCAGACACCCAGGGTAATTTGAGAAGTGACCCTGTCACGTCTCAGATGTTTATGTGAGGGAAACCCAAATGGTCAACCTCTGCCTTAGATAACCAAGAGGAATCTTCAATAGGCCTTCCTTTCCATTTTACCAGATATTCTTCATATTGCTTGTTCCGAGTACTTCTTCCCACACGGCTATCCAAGATCTCTTCTATCTCGTCCATTGAAGTAGATGCTAGAATACTCCACTGCGCTTTTGTTGGTCCACCCTCTGCTCCACCTTCATGATATTCTGATAAATCAACAATGTTGAAAACAGGGGAAATATTGATCCCATTCGGCAGCTCTACCTCATATGCATTGCCTGAATCATGCTTCTTCAAGATTCTGCATGGTCCAAATTTCTTCATTTTCAACTTATTGTGTGTTCCAATTGGGAACCTTTCTTTTCTCAAGTGAACCATGACTTCATCTCCTAACTGGAACTCCTTATACCTCCTCTTCTGATCTGCCTCAGCCTTGTACTGAGTATTCATCTTATTAATGTGCTTTCTCACCTCTTCATGCAAATTCTTTAGATGTTCTGCAAAGTCTTCAGCGTCGACACTTGTCTTTTCTCCCTTATCTAGATTCCTTAACTCTGAAGCATTTCTTGGACTATTTCCATATACAATCTGGAATGGTGATTTACCAGTACTCCTATTGACAGAATTGTTGTAAGCAAATTCTATCTGTGGTAAAATCAAATCCCATCCCTTGGGCTTATCTCCTACTAAGCACTGTAGCAGGTTACCCATACTCCTATTCACCACTTCGGTATGTCCATTAGTCTGTGGATGGTGTGCAGAACTGAACTTCAAATCTGTCTTCAACTTCTTCCATAATGTCCTCCAGAAATAGCCAACGAACTTGGTATCTCAATCTGAAACTATGCTCTTTGGTAGACCATGTAGTCTCACCATCTCTCTGAAAAATAATTCAGCAATATGAACAGCATCATTAGTCTTCTTGCAAGGAATAAAATGCGCCATCTTTGAGAATCTGTCCACCACCACAAAAATAGAATCATGTCCTCTCTGTGTCCTTGGTAAACCAAGAACAAAATCCATACTGATATCATCCCATGGCTTCTCTGGTACAGGTAATGGTTGATACAACCCTGTATTCTGACTTGTTTCTTTTGCCATCTGACATACTCTGCAACTCTACACAAACTTCCTCACATCCTGCTGCAACTGTGGCCAATAATAATTTTCACCAACAATAGCAATGGTCTTATCTCAACCAAAGTGTCCGGCCAATCCTCCACTATGCTTCTCCTTAATCAGGTTCTCTCTCATGGAACTCCTTGGAATGCACAGCTTGCTTCCTCTAAACAACATGCCATCTTGGATTATGAAATCCAACCATCTTGTCCTGTCTAAAGTAACAGGTTTCAAACAAGCTTTCCAGGCCTCTGCAAAATCTGGATCCTCAGGATACAAACTTTTGAGCTCATCGAACCCAACAACCTCTATCTTCATTTCTGTCAACAAATTTTGCCTTATGCTCAAGGCATCTGCAACTCTGTTGGACTTCCCACTCCTGTGCTTCAAAACAAAAGTATAGCTCTGCAAAAACTCAACCCATTTTAAGTGCCTTTGGTTCAACTTTCCTTGATTATTAAGATACTGCAAAGCCTGATGATCAGTATATAAAACAAACTCCTTTGGCAACAAATAATGTCTCCATTTCTTCAAAGCCTAAACTATTGCATAAAACTCCTGATCATAAACATAATACTTTTTCTTGGCATCATTAAGCTTCTCACTAAAATAAGCAACGGGCTTACCTTCTTGGCTCAAAACAGCTCCTATACCACTACCACTAGCATCACAATCTACCTGAAATACCTTATTGAAATCTGGAAGTGCCAAAACGGGTTGCTCTACAACTTTCTGCTTCAATGTATCAAAGCTCTTGTCTGCTCCTTTAGTCCATCGAAACTCTTTTCTATCCCCTCTCATTGTCTCAGTTAGGGGTGCATAAATGCTACTAAAATTCCTGATAAACTTTCTGTAAAAACTTGCCAAACCATGAAAGGATCTTACCTCCGTTGTACTCCTTGGCGTAGGCCATTCAATGATAGCCCTTACTTTTTCTGGGTCCATCTTAAAACCTTCTTCTGAGACTACAAATCCCAGGTATACCAACTCCTTTGCAAAACTACATTTCTTTAGATTAATCAGCAACTTTTCCTCCCTAAGCTTCTCTAGAACTCTTCTGATATGTATCAGATGCTCATCCCAAGTCCTCCTAAAAATTAAAATATCATCCAAATAAACAATAACAAAACTTCCCAAAAATTCTTTCAATACCTCGTTCATGAGCCGCATGAATGTGCTCGGTGCATTGGTTAGCCCAAATGGCATGACTAACCACTCATACAAACCTTCCTTTGTCTTGAAGGCTATCTTCCATTCATCTCCTTCTCTGATACGGATCTGGTGATACCCACTCTTCAGGTCAATTTTCGTGAAGTACTTGGCTCCACTCAAACAATCCATAATGTCATCCATTCTTGGCAATGGAAATCTATACTTGATAGTTATCTTATTGATGGCTCGAGAGTCTGTACACATCCTCCATTCTCCATCCTTCTTTGGTGCTAGTACTGTAGGTACCGCACATGGACTTAGGCTCTCCCTTATCAGTCCCTTCCTTAACAACTCCTAAACTTGTTTGTTTAGCTCTTCATTCTCTACAGGGGTCATTCTGTGGGCTACCTTGTTTGGCAAACTGGCTCCTGGTATCAAATCCATTTGATGACTTATCTTCCTTACTGGTGGCAAACCTTCTGGTACATTATCAAAGATAATGTCCTGGAATTCTTCCAACATATCTGAAACTTCTGCTGGTACATCTTCATAGTTCTCTTGACTAATCTTAGGAATCAATGCAAAGCAATGACGCTCATGCTTCATACCCTCCAAAAATTTCGTGCCATCTACCAGGCAAATTCTGGCAGTACTGCATACCTTTTCTTCCACCTCCTTCAAGGGCTTCAACTTATGACGAACTTCATCCTTTGTTAGGGAATATGTGTTTGCACGGCCATCATGGACAGCGCTCCTATCATACTGCCACGGCCTCCCCAATAGCATATGACATGCATCCATCGGTATGATATCACACAACACCTCATCATGGTAATCACCAATCTTGAACTTCACTAAACACTGCTCATTGACCAAAGCTCTATAGTCCTTCTGCAACCATGCAATCCGATATGGATGCGGATGCTTTCTTCTTGTCAACTTCAACTTGTCAACCATTTCCTCTGAAACAAGATTATCAATGCTTCCACTGTCAATAATAATATCACAACACTTACCTTCACATTTACACCTTCTGTGGAATAAACTCTTCCTCTGATTGGGTTCTTTCTCCTCATTCAGCAAGGTTCTTCTAACAACTAGGGTTTCTCCCCTTTCAACATCTTTAGAATGCTCAGAATGTGCATCTTCATCTACATGTGCAACTCATGCATTGCCTTCAGGTCTTCTATTTGTCCTTCCTTGATGTTGCAGACACTCATATGCTCGATGCCCTTCTTCCCCACATTGGAAACAGGTTCCTCTGAAACCTCCTCTTCTGGGTCCTTGCCCAGGTCTACCTCTTTCTCTTCCTCTTTGCTCACCATTGTTCTGGTCACGAGGGCGGTAGGCGTTATCCCCTCTCTAATTTTGACTGGTGCCAGCTTCTTCACTTTTCTTTTGATCTTCATTACGGCCTCCATAGGGCCTCCCACCAGTCATTCCGCCTTGACCTCTTCCCTTTTGCTTGCTGTCAAATCTTTTATTCAGCTTCTCTTCCACCTTCAGGAAAAACTGGTATGCATCTTCTATGATGGTCATTCTGACTAGGCTCAGCTCCTCTTGAATACTCAGCCTCAACCCATTAATGTAACGGGCCACCTTTTCCTTGTTGGCCTCTCCATGGCCTGTCCTGATAGTGATCTTATAAAAATCTTCTGTATACTCCTTAACAGACTTGTTACCTTGCTTCAGTCCTTGCAACTTCTTCAGTAACTCCATCTCATAATCCACAGGAATGAACTGCTTCTTTAGTTTCTCCACCATCTGATCCCATCTGGTGATCTTTCCTTTTCCTCTTCTATTCCTCTCTAGATGGACCTCCTTCCACCAAATATTGGCATGGCCCTTCAACTTTGTTTTTGCAAACTTGACCTGATCTAGGTCCTCCACATCTTCATACTCGAAATACTCCTCCATGTCATTGATCCAATCAATAAGTTGTTCTGGGTTCAAATCCCCAGAATATGTAGAAACCTCGATCCTGGGCCTCTTTCTGATCTTTGAAATAGCCCTCAACAACCTAACTTCTGTAGGATCTCCAACAGCTTCTTGTTCTTCCTCAGATAGCTCTTCTTCAGCTTCATCTTCGCTTTCGTCTCTTATCCTCAGCTCAAACCCTCTTCGTCGCTCCTCTTGTAATGCATCGATTTGCCTTTGTAGGGCTCTAAAACCCTCTTCTGTCAAAGCATTCCTCCCAACACAATTTGTTCGTGGAGGCATCCTGGTCTCCACAACAAATCCACAACCTCAGGTCCGGGTGCAAACTACCTCACGGTCAGCGATCTGTCTACACACTCAAGAACCCATGCTCTAATACCACTTGATGAAGGGGGTAAATCATAAAACACACAATAACAGAAATTGAACATAGAGAATAGAACTTTCTTTTATTGATCTGGGCAACTCATTACATTACAGAAGCTTAATTACAATAAGAGGAATCAGTCCTCCACAGGCTACAACACACTATAGCTACCATCACCAGGCTCTGGAATCTTTCACCTTCTGTAACCCCCAAATCAGCTAGGGTTTCTATTTTCCCGCCTATTCTTGACTCTACACTTGCCCCCCTTAACTCTACTACTGCCCAAGGTCCCCAAAATAGCCATAAATAACACTTTTTGGTGGCCTCCAACTAAATTTCGAAATTTACAACTCCCTATAAAAGTAGGTAAACTTCTGGGAAGCATAACTTTTGATCCGGGTGTCCGATTGACGAACCGTTTTAGGCGTCGGAATCCGTCAACTTTTTGAGACGTTTAGGGAAGTTTTAGTGCCTCATATCTCATTTCAAAAATTTTTAGGGGCTTTTCAGAAGACAAAAACTTTAATATCTTTCAGCTCACAAATGATCTTTAGCTGATTCCTTCGCCAAAGGTCTTATATTTCCATTTAGTAACTTTTTGCAAGTTTTTGCTTCAATCCGTGCCCAACTGCAAACTTTCCAAAAATAGCAGGTAGACTTTCCAAAACAGGCAGGTTGCTATTTTTAGCAGTTTTGGAAAACTGAAAGTCCTACATCATTATTCTGGATATTATGGAACTAGAAACACTAATTATGGAAAGAAATGAAAACAACTACAATGATTTTGAATTAACTTCTTTTTGGGTGATGCAAGATTGCCCTTACACCACTGGATGCTCCTGCATCAAAATATTAGTGTATAATATTCTTTTGTGGCATCCATGGATCTAAACCTTATAATATTAGAGCCTTATAAAGACTTATAGGACCACTTAAGTTTTAAATTTGGATCTCCTAATAAATATTTTTCTCTAACGTTCCCCCTTAATGTTTATTGGGGATACATGCCATCAATTTCTTTAAAAAAATAAATGAAGGCCCTACAATGGAGGTCATTTATGACTACCATGCCATGGGATCACCTATCTAGTCCCACATTTCCTATGGATGATGTCAAAGAGGACTAGCATATATTTTTGGAGTGTTTTATAAAATAGCGGATCTCCACAAAATGTAATCCCCCTCACCCTTGCGTTCTTGTTACAATAATCATGTGTAGTGATTTGTTATAGTGCTTTACGATAGAAGAAGTGCATAAAGGAAGAGACGCGTCAAGTTTTTTATTAAGGGGTAAAACAAGTTTTGAAAGGGCCTGAAACCTTTTACATGGGTAGATCACTAGTTACCAAAACAATTGTTCTACAAGACAGTAGCATCCAAGCTACCGCAACCGAACAATACCAAAGGGTCAACAACCTACATAACACTTGACCCCATCCTTGTAATCCGTACACCCTTAGCCCAAGTATAGGATTCTGAAACTAATTTAAGACCTCTCTTCCTTCTTTGAACAATCGTCCAAGACACCAATATCTAAATCTTCTAATTGAGGAGAAAGAAGAGGGGAATCCTCTACCGTCGCCTAAACCTGAGTGACCTCTCAATATTGATGAAGAATGTTTAACCAAATATGTTGGATGTTGCACATAATTTGTAGACAAAGTAGGAGCAAGGTTCCCCCCACAATTCACCGTGAGGGCAATGGGATTCGTCGAAGAGGGTACTTGAAACAAGTTTGAAGAAGTCCTAGAAAGAATCAAGGATGTCACCTGAGTCACACCAGCCCCGGGGGAGCCACCTTAGGATGAGCCTCCAAGGCCACACCAAGATCCATTGTCTGGGGGGGACTAGAAGGCCCATCATCTTGAGAGTCAGAATCAGTATAATCATCAACAGTCAAATAGTCAGGGAGGGTGTTCTACCACCACATAGTTGAGTCCAATGCAGTGAGAACGTGAACAATCAAAGGCAAGGTGTCTAATAGCGAAGCATCATTTGCAACAAAAAGGGACACCCTCATAATAAAGTGGTTGAGTACATGACCTATCCTCCACCATCATGATAATATCCCCAGGAAGAGCCTTGAAGATGTTGATGTCCACTAGAAAACTAATGAGCACACAACTATACTGAGAAGGGGGCTGAATCATTATAACATAATCTTTTACTTTTTCAAACTGGAACAACCATAACAAAATCAATTGCACAACATTATTCATATAAGATCTAACAATTATGCAACACAAGATGAACACATGATTTACGTGAAAACCCTTACAGGAGAAAACCACAACAAAATATTACTTCTATAAAATGCTTCTTTACAAGCTTTGTAGGCACCAACCTACAGGAGACACCAATCCCCTCAATTTGTAGGCACCAACCTACTGGATACACCAACCCCCACAATTTGTAGGCACCAATCTACTAGATGCACCAACCCCCATTGCTAAGCACCAACTTAGCAAGAGACACCAATCTCTCCTTTAGGAAGCACCAACTTCCAAAACAAAGTTTCACCTTCAAAATGTTGCTTCTCTTCAATAGATGATGGACATCACTATCTTATTCATTCCACGATTCCCCTCTTCTCATTTACCATAACATAAATGTACTTGTATGTTCACACATTCTTGCATATTCTTTCCTTATCTTTTCACATATATTCGTCATACATCTCTCATATATGCTCCATGATCTTCTTCATTCCTTCACTCTTTATTTTCTTCTTCTTGAATGGTCTTCATATCTATCTTAATCATTCCTCAATACTTCTCCTTGAATGATCTACATATACCTGTTTTAAATCTGCATAAACCTCTTCCAAATCTGTATGTTCATACTTATATGTTGGTGTATATCTGCACATATCTTCCTTTTGGTGTATATGATTTATTCTTTTAACACACAACACACCCTCTCCACAAATTACAAACTTCATTTTATACCTTCATAGCTTCTTGAAAGAGTGCGATCTTTATGGAGGGTGGTGACTTTATAAAGGGAGGTGTCCCATTTATTTCTAATATTCCTTTTAGAACTTTAAGCGCTATCATTAACTTGTTAAACTTATTAAAGTGGGATCTTCAAATAAACTTTGGCGCCACATTTATGAGATCAACCACTTTCAAATATATATTAATTTCTTTTATTTTAATCACCTTAAGGAAGTCGGCTATATTTGTCTTAGCATTGCCTTCTATATTCATTGCCCTTTCTAATCTTAATCATTGTTATTTTATACTTGATTACTTCCTTTTTAATACTCCAATCACTACCTCATTAATAACTCCAATTACTGCCTTCTACGTAGTCGTCATTGCTCCACGCCTCTTCATGGGTTGGCCCATATTAGAGTATAATGAATGTTTCTTATAATCAAGTCGGCCTTGTCAAAATTACTCAAATTAACAAAAGGCTTCACATTATATTTTGCGACCTTGTTTGTAGCTTTCACTTAGCTTACATTTTTATTTGCCCAAGCTTTATGTCAAACACTTCATGTGCCTTCTTCATGCTTGATTTCTTTTTGTCAAGATCTTTAGGCGGCAACATTTGTCAAATGGTTCCCATGTGCTTTGTCCATACTTCCATTTTCAATATTTTTATGGCAGCTTCCTTTGTCCACGTCTTGCTCCACAGTTGCATACTATATGAATGCAAAGCCTTTGTTCTTTTGAGTTGTAGGGTTCCTTGACATTTGTACCTTTGTGTTTTCACCAACTTCACCAAATACTTTCTTCAAATCCTTCATTTTACATCAATGATGATATCCTTCTGTTGTGACTTTGACATCAATGACAATTAATCCAACAAAGATGAGCAAAGGTAGTGTGTCCAATGTTAGACATGGTTGAATCCATCTTCAGAAAATGACCAATAGTATCACCAATATCCTCAAAACAAGAGTCTTCCCAACATTGGAGAGGGAAATTTGGCAACTTGGCCCAAATAGGCATAATATTTAACAATTATGTGAGAGGGTTGAAAGAAGGAAACCACAACTTGAGTGAGAGGGAATGCTCACCCCACATCCAAAACTTACCCTCCAGCATTACGTCCCTGTCTTTAGAAGATGAGAAGCTTGTAATAAAAAACCCCTCGCACAAGGGTATAGCTTAATTTTGCCCTTAGTGAAAGGCCTCCATAACTCCAAAGCCACCAATGCAAGTCCAAAAGAGAAGGCCACATGTGGTTAAATCTACTAATCAAGCCTTGATGAGCATAATGAATTTCATTGCCAATGACATCTTGTCCACAAACCACGACAGTGGATGCTTTAGAACATGCCAAGGGTCAGGATTTACAGTGGAATGGAGGACAAGAAGAACCAGAAGCAGCTACTAACCCAACCATAGCTACAAAGGATAAGGGAACGCCATTCAGCACCTTCACACCATTAGGATCCTATAAGCACCAAAATCACGCACAACCTCCACGAAGACTCCTATGATGAGTCATAATCCTTGTCACGTACATGTAAGCGTGAAATAACATCCTCTCAGTAGCAATTCTCTTAGTGACGTGTCTTTTCTTCCGTCTTGTGTTGTTTCTCCTTTGTCATTTTCTCTCTTTGTTGTCGACGCTTTTCAACATTTTTTGACACTTGTCGATTTGCATTTTCTGAGCTTGCAACCCTGTTCCTAAGCCTTGTATGCGTCTTGTAGGTGAGTTTTCACCTCTCCTCAATGTTTTTCATCTTCTTCACCCCCTAGAAGCCTTCAAGAGGGGCCCCTAGCCATCTCCCACTTTCAGTTTTCAGTTTCACTCAACCAATCCAAATCTCCCCCTAGGAGATCCTACTTTGCAAGTGGAGATTTGGATTTTCACACATGACTGACCTCTTTCCGGAGGTAGATCCCCTTCATTTCTCTCCTTCTTCCATGTCTCATCATGCACTTCAGCCCAGGTGCCCTCCTCTAAGGGTCGCCCCCCGAGCAACCTAACTGGTGAAAGGGGCGACCCTGTCATTTTTCTAGCTGCGGAAAAACTTGAGTTTCTAACTCGAAAAAGATCCATTTTTGCCCATTTTTCTTCTTGTTTGCATGGATTTTCGTGCCAAATATAGACTTAACTATTTCATGCACCTACACATGCATAATTATCTCTGTTTTATCTTTAATTAATAACTCATGCATTCCTGTGCACTCCTTCACTTCTTGAGTGATAAGTTTTTACTAAGATCACTCCAATTTTAGCCCAGATCACTCTTGAATCCTATGTGTTATCTCTCGAATCAAATTGAGTTAACTCTCCTTTTTCACCTCTCATCCCTTCTTCTAACCTATAAATGCCCCCCTCCCTCAAGCACAAAGAGAGGCAATTTGATTTGTGCAAACAACTCTTGCAAGTTATTGCTCTCCACATCAAGCATTCTCATGCTCATACAGGACATAGGAGCCTTTTGTTTTGTCTGTTGCTTCATCTAGCTTTCATACAAAGCTCATCACACATCCATATGTTGCTCATATCAAGACATAATGCTCAACAAATCTTTCATTGAGCTCTTTTCAAAGCTTCAAAGCTTATTTTGCTTCCATTGTCATCTTGTTGCCAAGAGGATTCCCCGCTGCTACAAGAGGATACGAGGTTGCCATCACAAGGATTTCTGAGTAGTGGAGGCTCACACGTCTCCAAGTTCCTATATGTTTTTTTATTTCATAGTAATTAGACAACCACAATTGCTCTTGGAATCAGTAATCTTGTTGCTTTTTCCTTGATAGGATAGATAGATATTGCATTTTGAGAGTAATTTGCTTTCAAAGTTAATAGATTAATTCATTTAAAAGCAATTCTCTTTTCTTAGATTAATTTGTTCCAAATATTCAGAAAACTCCAAAAACATAGTTTACATTGCACTAGGTAAATTCATTATAACTTGCATACATTTTTCAATTCCTAGATTAGAAAAAAGCATCTTCAATTTCAAAAATATTAAAAAAGCACAAAAAGAAGTTTTGCATTCATTTAGACTTGCATTCATAAAAACCCCAAAAAAAACAAAAACATTAGAGACTTATAAAGTTCGCAAACCTTTGATTCCATCATAAGGTCAACTACAATCAATCATTGGTCAAAACCCTTGATTCCATCACAAGGTCAACCATAGTCAACACATAATCAAACCTTAGGTCGAACAAACCGTAAGTCAAACCCTAGGTCAAGTCAAGTTTAGCTCACAATCGCCTATCTCTTGTTTTGGCTCACAAATGTGCCCTAGATTAAGAGGTGAGTGGGTGAGGGCAATCCTCAACAAGATAGAGGAAATCCACCCAAGACCGCAACAGGACCCACTAGTCATCCAACAACAAGATGCATTTAGACAACTTTTAGTACAACAAGCATCCATCCAACAGTTTGAAAGACAACGCCAACATGAACAGACAATCAATGAGAACAATAGCTTACCCACATAAAGGTGGAATATCAGAAACCCTAACAGGAGAATAGTGACTAGTGACCCTCGGGTCATATAGTTATATTTACAACCACGATCATTGAACAACACATCTACACAAGCGTACAACAACATAAGCCTTAGGACGTGTCGACCCCTCTCTGTGAAGTCCATCTCTCCAACGAGCCAGACCACCCTTGTGTCTCGCCTCCTCTTAATTGGCTACTTCCACAAGAGCGAGAGTGACGTGGCAGTTCGCCCCGTGGCAAGGAGGGAAGGGTCCGTACGCACGCCAAAATCTAACTCGACAACTCCAAGCCATTGACGTCATGATTTTAAGCGTACATATTTTGGTGAACCTGACGTGAAGAGTAAAAACTTTTGTCTATGTTTTTCGCATTCCGAACACTCAGATCACATCAAAAACTTAAACATTTGACACTTCAAAACAACAATCTTCAAGCATTTTCACTTTATTCTTCATAGTCACTTCAGCCTTTGTCGCCTTCGCCATCATTCGTTCCATTTATTCTGTGGTCTCTACGACACCCCGGAATATGATGGAACCTGATCTAAACTTAGGGAATGTTCCCTCTAGAGAACCAGAAACTCCTTTTGATAGGTATGTGCCACCTCACCCGGATGCACCAATCACAAATTGCTACGATTATGAAGACTGACTATGATCAAGACCAAAGAGAACCCAAGCGTTCTTTGTCTTTTAACAACCTGCATGGGAACACAACCCTGCCATACCAAATGCGCCTCACAAAGCTAGGAGAGTTCAACTAAGGTCAGAAATACATCGGCTGGATCAACCATCCACAAGTACCTCAAGTACTCATCTCGATGAGGAAGTAAAAAGGTTGGAAAGGCACTTGTAAGAGGCAAGAGACCCTCAAGAAGCATTTAAAATTGCCCTGCGAGAAGAACAAAGAGACAATGCTGCACAAGAAGAAGCACATCATCATGACAACACTCAAAGAGAAAACCCTAGAAATGAGGAGGCACCCAGGAGTGCCACTCCTACAGACCTAATTGCAACTCTAGTGCAAAGGATTAGAACCTTGGAAGCAGAACAACCTACTCCTGAAAGAAGACATAAGTCATATGACAACATCCAAGGTGAACAAGACAAGGGGGCATCTCAGAATCCCCCCTATCTCAACTATTATTCAAGAAATGCAAGTAATGACACGTGTCTGAATGGGAACCCTCTTGTTCAGAATAATCTAGCAATGTTGGGAAATCAAGCAAATAAGACAATGGGTTACCAAAACCCTCATATGGGGTTGATGCTATCAGCCCCCCAATTGCAAAGTGCCTTTCTTGGGACATGTCTGGAGTACTTGAAAGAACCGCTTGACTTAAACATAAGAAACATTCAGTTGCCTTGACCACTACCTGATCTCCCAAAGTTCAAAGGAGAGGGCGATCCAAATTCCCATATCAAAGCTTATACTACTCCGATAAGAGAACTCCTCCCTTGGGATGGGGTTGTCGCCAAGATCTTTCCAAAGACCCTTGAAGGAATAGCTCTAGATTGGTACTATCGTCTACCAGAAGCTTCAATCCACTCATTCAGACAACTGATCAAAGAGTTTATCATGGAATTTGACATAAACAAACTCATCAAAACAAGGATCAGAGAATTCCTGAGCATGAAACAAGAGCCGAACGAATCTGTAGCCCACTTTGTTACCAGATGGAGATATGTCCTCTATTCCTCAACCAGTGCCCCAAACATGGACCATCGCGAGGTATGCGACCTTTCTTACATGCCTTGAACAAGGATATGAGAGAGGACGTTCAGAAATTACCATACAAATCCTATGAAGAAGCATTGGAAAGCGCATTAAAAATTGATCAAGCTTCCATTGACAGTGGCCAAAAAACTTACGATACTAATGAAAGACTCAAAACATCGAAAGGAATTGAAAAGGTTATGTTGAATGTCTCCCCAGATAGAGATATTAATGTTGTGAAGAGCACTCCCCATAATGACAAGTGGCGACAAAAAGGAAACCAAGGATCAAGTCATTACTCCTATGATCCCAACACGTATTGTTGGTTCCATGGGACAAAAGGTCATGAAACAAAAACCTATTATGTATACAACAAAGTTGTCTCAAAACTTACTCCAGACCAACAACGCAACTTCCTCATGTTCCTTCAATCTCAAAGGAAGGAGAAGGAACCTCAAAATGAAAAAGGGAAGGCCAACCAGAAAAGCTCCAAGCACGTAGAGTTGAACCAAAAAGTGTTTGTAATCCAGGAGGAAGAACAAACAGACCAAACAGAAAATGTCTTCTCACAAGTAATAAACATGTTGAGAGCCTCCCCCTCACACTGAAATACATTCTTGGAAGTATTAAAAGTGGGATGTTCAACACAAGAGGAGCCAACTCCCCTCACCTTTGATATCTCAAAAATCTCTAAAGATGAAGGAAGTAAACAAAGGGAGTCACCATTATACATACAAATTCTAGTCGAAGAGGTCATCATAAAAAGAATAGTGGTGGATGAAGGGTCGGCAGTCAATCTCTTGCCAATGTCATTCCTGCGAAGGATGGGATATAGCAAAATGGGCATAAAGCAACACGCTGCCACCTTAAGGATATACGATAGTCATGACATACAAACGGTCGAGAAGATTAGTCTATCAATCACTCTCACATCCAAAACCATCTCCACGGATTTCTATGTCATCAACAAAGAAACCAATTACAATATGATCCTCAGAAGACCTTGGATTCATGCCATGAAAGCTGTGGCCTCTACGTTATTTCAACAAATACATTTCCACCACTTGGGAAAAATCTGTGTTGTCAAAGCAGATCCTGATCTTTTCAGTGTTTTTAGGAAGGAATAGGAAGAGAAGGATAAGAAGCTAAAAACACAAGAACAACTAAAAGAAGAAACTCAGAATCGTCACCCAAACACAAGTACTCTCAACATATCATATCAAAGCATGGACGACCTCAGAGAGTTCCCCTTTGATCCTCACACCACTAAGTCTCATGCTCCATTCGCCCTAGCAGCCATCCCCTGCATAAACGAGTATGACATTAAGAATCTTTCAATTGGAACAATAGAAATCATCGAAGAAGGGGAAGAAAAAGAGGAAAAGCGAAAATCAACTTATGAGTTTGGAGAAACATCCCAATAACAAAGCAATCAAGACCTATGGACTTTACATTTTGATGGAGCTAGTTGTAAAACAGGGGCAGAAATGGGAATAGTCCTTACTTCCCCCAAAGGAAAAGTCCTCCCCTTTGCTTTCAGGTTGGATTTCTTTTGCACAAATAATATTGCTAAGTATGAAGCCTTATCCCTAGGAGTTATGTTAGTCATGAGAATGGGAATTAAGAGGATCTTTGCCTTTGGAGACTCCCAGTTGGTGATCAACCAAGTTGCAGAGAACTACGAAACAAAGTTAGAACGACTACGATCTTATAAGGAAACCATCAAGAAATTGGTTCAATTCTTTGACTTTTATTCATAAAAGCCACCCAAAGAAGAGAACCAAGTAGTGGACTCAATGGCTACATCGGCCGCACTATTTTCACCACATGCTCAACTTCAAAACTTGAAATACATTGTGTTAGTTCGTGGAGAGCCATTGTTGGAAAGTAAAGAATTACCAAGCATTCTAAATTACGTTGTGGATCAAATGGAGAAACCAACTTGAGACTATGCTGAGAACGATGAAGCCATCTTTGAATATCTACATGCTTATGACGGCCTCCCAAGAGTACACCACAAGAAAGGATACATGCTCCTCCCACATCCAGAAGATTATTTTGGAAGCGAAAAAGAAATCCTCCAGATCGAAGCAAATTCAGATTTACCACCTTCCCTTAGAAATTCGAGGAGGGACATCCATCACTAACTGGAGATACCATTGATATCAATGTAGGAACTCCTGAGAAACCAAAGATGTTAAAATTGGGAGGAGAGTTAAATGACAAAGAATTGGAAGAGTACACTGAGTTCCTTATTGAATATTCTGATGTCTTTGCCTAGACTTACTCGGACATGCCGGGGTTAGACCCAAAAATCGTGGTACACAACTTAGTAACAAAACTTGACGCAAAACCCATAAAATAGAAATTGAGACCCATAAAGCCTCAAGTAACTGAAATGGTAAAAGAAGAATTGAAGAAATTGTTGAATGTCAGCTTTATCAAACCAGTAGATTATTCAAGTTGGGTATCAAACATTAGGCCAGTTTTAAAGAAGAATGGAAAAATTTGGATATGCCTCGATTTTAGGGAAATCAATCAAGCTTTCCCAAAAGATGACTTCCCCTTACCATGCATAGATCAAATTGTCAATTGAACCCAGAATATGAAGTACTCTCTCTTATGCATGGGTTCTCGGGATACAATCAAATCAGAATCTTAGAAGTAGATCAAAACAAAACAACATTCACCACCCCTTGGGGAACGTTCTGTTATGTAGTCATGACATTCGGGCTGAAAAATGCAGGAGCTACCTATCAAAGGGCAATGACACACATCTTCCACGATGACATTCACAAGATAGTGGAGACATACGTTGATGATATTTTGGCTAAGTCGGAGCAAAGATTAGCACATGTGGAGGATCTTCGCAAAATATTCAATCGACTTCAAGAATATAAAGTAAGGCTAAATCCTGAGAAGTGTGTTTTTGAAGTCATGACAGGTAAGTTGTTGGTTTCATTGTTTCACAAAGAGGGATTGATGTAGACCCAGCAAAAGTTAAAGCAGTCTTAAACACAACCCCGCCAATGAGTGAGACGGCGGTAAGAACTTTCTTGGGACAACTAGGTGCCATCAGGCATTTTATACCATATATGACTTTCAAAATTCACCCAATTAATCAATTGTTGAAGAAGCAAGTAGGCATAACTTGGATTGTGGATTGTCAAAATGCATTTGAGCAAGTAAAGAAATTCTTGTTAACTCCACCTACACTATGTTGGCTCAGAAAGATGAAGGTGGAAGGGAAAGAGTCATATATTTCATAAGTCTAACTTTGCTAGAATATGAGAAGAACTACACTCAAGCCGAAAAAGAATGTTTGGCCATAGTCTTCGCAACTTGGAGACTGTGACATTACATGATGAACCAAGTAACCAGAGTTATGATACGATCTGAACAATTAATGACATTCTTAAACCAACCAATGTTGTCAAGAAGAGTTGGCCGATTTGTAATGTTACTAAGTGAGTTTGAATTAACTTACGTCAATCAAAAGTCGGTCAAAGGACAAGTGATAGCAGATTGGCTAGCAGACAATCCGGTTCCTTAAGAGGAGCCCATAAATGAAGACTTCCCTGACAAAGAAATTTGTGTATTTGATCTTACAAAATATGATGCTTCATATTGGTACAGAGATATTGTGAACTACCTTGCAAATAAAACTTACCCTGAAAACATGACTCCCATAGGAAAAAGATGCTCACGTGTCCTCACTGCAAGATATGTCTTGATTGATGATGTGTTATATCGAAGAGCTTTGGATCAGATGTTGCTTCAATGCGTTGACAATTTAGAGGCACACAAAGTCCTAGAAGAATGTCATAGTGGAATCTGTGGAGGACATTTTGGTAGTCACACTACAGCAAGAAAAATACATCGGTTGGGTTATTTTTGGCCATGTTTATAGGGGGATGCAATCAAATTCGTAAAAAGATGCCCAAAATGTCAAGCCTACACACATGTCCATCACACACTAACAAGAGACTTGCAACCTATAGTTACCCCTTGGCCCTTTTCCACATGGGGTTTGGATTTGGTGGGGAAGATATCCCCCCCATCAACAGATGGATATTTGTTCATCATCACTACGATAGAGTATTTTACCAAATGGGTAGAGGCCATGCCTCTCACTACAGTTTCTGGGATCGTAATCGCCAAGTTCATATTAAATCAAATTATATGCCAGTTCGGGATTCCCCAAGTGATAATGATAGACAACACGTTGTCATTCAAAAATCCACCGGTGAGAGTTATGTGAGAGATTCCACATCAATCATAACTCTCCCTTAGTTTCCTATCCTCAAGGGAATGGACAAGTAGAAGCCACAAACAAAACATTGAAATCGATATTAGTTAAAATTGTGAAGGACTCCAAAAGAGACTGACACTTACAGTTATACCCAACTCTATGGGCTTACAGAACAAGCGTAAGAACCCCAATTGGAACCACCCCTTATGCCCTTACTTTTGGGTTAGAGGCAATGTTGCCATTGGAAGTGGAATTGCCCAGCTTAAGAGTGTCGTTACAAGGCACGTTGGATAATGAGGAATATTGAGCAGTAAGATTAGTTGAGCTAGAGATGATGGACGAAAAATAATTAGGAGTTGTTCAAAGACATGATTCCTATTTCACAAGGATGAAGAAACAGTATAACAAGAAGGTTGTCCCAAGACCTTTTTAGGTGGGAGACTTAGTACTCAGAATTGACAACCTAATCGATAAAAGCGCTGGTGAAGGATGCAAGTTCAAACCCAATTGGATAGGTCCTTATATGGTTAAAGAAGACGTCAGAAATAGTGCCTATCTCTTGTGCACAATGGAGGGAGAGGAATTTGGTGAAACAATCAATGCCTTTCACCTCAAGAAATACTATCTAAAAAATCATATAAATCATAAAACAAAAAAATACAAAAAAAAATCAAATATCCCAAAAATACAAAAAAAAATTACAAAAATAAAAAATGTCAAAAAGAATTTTGTTTCTTGCATTTCACTATCATTCTATTCATCTTGCAATACAATGAATGACTTGCTCTTATATTATTTTTATTTCAGTAAGGAGTCTAAGGTTGCCTAGGTATACGTGATCCTTTCAGGTCCAAGAGATTCCCCATTTTCACAATCACCATGTCCCTTTTCATTCCCCATGATTCTAATCAAAGCCTAGCTCTTAGCTTTGCATTGATCCCAGTCTTAATAAGCCATGATGTTAGGTCTAAGCAAATTCAGTATTCAAACATACAATGTTCAAAGGAAGCTTGCAAGTAGACCTTCCCAATTCTTCCATAGTAGAAAAGAAGTTCGACTGGATTACAAAAACTTTAGGTGGCACTCAACCCCTTATCTTTCCTGGCCAAAAACGTTAGGACAATCAAAACTCTGAAGGAAGCAATCTAAAATCCAAGTGAATAAGAAATGAGTGATCAAAATAAGAGTGTTGAGAAAGAGAATTGAGAGATCAAATTACTACATATCCAAAGTTCCAAAAGGAATTCATTTCCATAAAAGTCAAAAATCCAAAAAAATGAGAAAATCAAGTGAGGCATTCTAGAAAATATAAAAAAGAGAAAAAGCAAAAAAAAAAGATACAAAAAAAGAGTGAAAAGAGAGAAGATTGTTGAATGTTCGTACTCTTGGGTGGAGATCAGTCTAAGCTCAAAGCTTCAAGGGTGACATTCTAACAAAGGAAATAAAAGGGAAAGGTACAAAGCACACACACGCACTAGCTGAGTAAAGCCAAGACTCTAGTAGTCTTTAGGATCATTTTCTATTTAGAGACCCTAGTTCTTTCCCATTTATCCTTTACCCCGGGTCTATCTTGCTTGCCATCTATGATCTAAGTCTAATGAACATCAATAAAATTTGTTACTTGTCTAAGTTGAAAGCTTGTCAGATTGTCTTATCTAGATAAGGATCAATGTTTAGCCTTTAGCAAAGCCCAAATTCAAAAAAACTCCATTTTCACTTCTGCTCCCCACTTGAGTTTTAAATCCCTATCTCACAGCCTTGAATAGGTCTCTTATTTCAGAACAACTTGCAATCCCCTAGATCGAAAATCATATTAAAGAGCAGTCATATTGTTTGCTTCGCATTGCATTCATATCAAAATCAGAAAATGAGTCCCAAAGCAATAAAGTCAATGTCATAACTTGTGACATTCTGTAGAAGTAAAAGTTTAATTTCAAGCATCCCTCGTGTTCTTGCATCTACATATCATAAACTGCATTTCATATATATGCCAAAAAATTACAAAAACATGTCATCGTTATCATACTTGCATTGTTAGAGTTGAAGGTCAAAACATAATCAAAGAGTTCTTAAACTTCCAAAATGCACAAGAGATGAGTACCCATTGAATATCTAAAACCATAAAAAGACAAACTTTCATTGATACATCTGAGGTTTACATGTATAAGAGTACAAGAGCTAATACAAAATGATCTTGAGGAAAGTAAAGGCTCCCCATTCAAGGGGGCACGGTTTCAAAGAAGAACAAGATAAACTCAAGGGTAGTTCCCTCCAACAGAACCCTCAGGACTCCAGCTCCTCTACCTATGTGTGCCACTAGTCGCTCCATGAGACCTATGGGAGTGAGGTACCTTGTTAAGAGTGTGTGATTGTGAAGGCCTCGCAACATTAAGATCTCATTGTCCAAGCCCAAGGCGAGCCATCTCACGAAGCACCTAATTCTCACCCTTAAGGATGAGATTCTCGGCCTTCAAATCGGCACTCGTTTGACATCCATGATAGGCATGAGTGAAAATGTTAGTGTGTAGCCCAGCAGAAGGGGGCACACTAGGATCATCTAAAAGCATCTCTCGAGTCATCCTAGTGAAGGGGGCAACCAAGCTAATATTGACCTCATGAACAAAAGCCCTCCACTCCTCAACATTACCTGCAAAGCGAACCAAAAGATGAAAAATGTGTTAGTTTTTGACAAAAAGGAAAGAAAAGGAAGGACAAAATGCAAAAATAGTAAAACAAATGTAGACTTACGTGGGTCACCAAGCTGCCAGGTAGGATCAAGTTGGTGCATCACCTAATCAGAGTGAGGAGGTCCAAGAACTGCGAACGGACCCTCAGGAGCATCATCAACATCATTGGCACCATCTGAACCATTATCCTGTTCATCCTTTGTCGGCCCCTCGTCTGACGAATCATCCCCATCAGGAACATAGTCCTCATCAGTAGAGTCTGAATCATTAACCACAATCAATGCTCGAGAAGGAGTTCCTCTCCCTCCCCTCTGTCCTCCTCTCGAAGTTCTAGAAGCTCTGGTAATGAAAACTCTGGGAGTCAAGGGGGTCCAAGTAACAGCCCTCTGGCCAATCTCACTCATCTTCTGGACATGTCTATAACAAGTAGGCACTGGGGGCAACTCCTTAGGGAAATCCTCACCAAACTGTTGTGGGACACGCTCAACACGATGAGCCTCAACTAGACCATTACGGTTTGAAAGCTCTAATACACCAAGGCAATGCTCCTTATTCTCACCATCGTGTGACCATGTCCCCTCCATATCTAAGTAAGGATCAGAAATCATATCCGCATCTGTAAGGGTAGCCACAGTACATAAACAAGTATCCAAGTGGCCCACATGAGCCCACCTAGTTGCTCTTGGTAGTCGTCTGTCAAGAAGCGAAACCCCTTTTTGATAAGGCCTGATGTGCTAAAAGATCCAAGTCATGATCAAGAAAGAATGGCTGAAAGCAAGAGCCCATCATCGTGCAATACGATAGAAATCCCTATATATCATGGCCAAAATGTGTGGCCCACAAGGATAGACTCTGCCCTACTCAAGACCATGTATAATTGGTGCCCAACACCATCTCAAGCGAGCCGAGGCCTTGTCTCCAAACAACCTCAATGCAATCAAACCAATCAGAAACTTCCTCAAACGAGGAATGCAAAGTCGTGGCATAGAGGTAAGCTAAACACATGTCTGATCCTTAGGATGACTCACCCCCATGAACTATGCCCAAGAAGCCTTGTCCTCGAAGGACTCGCTAGCTGGTAGAACAAGTGGGTGCCCTCTCACAAGAACCCCTAGGATGCGGTAAACATCAAATAGAGTGATGGTCCACTCTCCTGAAACCTGTGGGAACCTGAAAGTGTTCCTATCTACATCCCAATATGTCAGGATATCACAAAAAATATGTGCCACAGGATGTACGACTGGCACGTGGCAAACTCTAGCTAAGCACACTCTCTTCAAGACGGCATGATCATCATTGTTCAGCGAAGCATACATCTCTGAGAGCCACAATTGCTCTCGGCAAGCATTCCATCGAATGCATGTATCCTACCAATCAGAAAAGAACTTTAGATTAGATCTCGTCAACTCGTAAAAATCCTAAAAATCGTAAAACTTGTAGAAAATCATACAAAAAAAGAATATTAGCCATCAAATTTGTAATAAACAAACGAATACAGTAGTCAAATTAGATCGAAATAGAGTGAAGCAAACGTCAGAAAACACCAAATTTCAGTCAGAAATGATCTGTCAAGGTCACCCCTTTCATCAGTCTGGATCTCCCCCGGGCGACCCAGATGTTCAGCAAGATCTCCCCCCGGGCGACCCTGTTGCTCAGCAGGATCTCCCCCCGGGCGACTTGTCTGGAAAAAGGGGTGACCCTAGGTGGCTATCCCTCAAACTAAAAACGCTCTAAAAACCCCGTTTCTTAGCCAATTTCAGTAAACGAAAGACTAATCTTACTCTAAACGACAAAACAAAGACAATGCAACAAAGATAATCATAAAAAATAGACAATAAGAGATTTTTCACAAAATCCAACCTAGGGTTTAGAGAAGAATTTTTCACTATTTGCGCACCTGATTCTCAGTGGCAGAAGAAGCGGCAATCATCTTCGCGATCTCCTCGGTGATATCTACCCAACGATTGCTTACATGATCAATTTCATCGCCAATTCACTTGAATCTCTCTAATTTACTTGCTTTTTCCTCTTCCTTAGCTTAGTTTCCTTTATGCATTCTTAGATTAGCTTTTTCTTTTATGCATCTCTCATGCATTCATTTTGCGTGCAGTCATTCCTACAGGTCTCGCCGACAAAGGAAAACAACTATTCGAACTCTCGTGATCTATGGTAAGTTCATCGTTTTAGTTTTCATTATTCGTTTTGATATATCTAGATGTCAAACTAATACTAGTTATTGCAGGTACAATTGCGAAAAAATTGATAACAGGTAAGGCCTAGTTCAGGAATGGTACCTACCTTTCATGTAGACTACCGTCCCCGAGGGGGCAAATATGTAAGAACCAAAATCACGCATAGCCTCCACGAGGACCCCTATGATGAGTCACAATCCTTGTCACGTACATGTAAGCATGAAATAACATCCTCTCAGCAGCAATTCTCTTGGTGACGTGTCTTTTCTTTTGTCTTGTGTTGTTTCCCCTTTGTCATTTTCTCTCTTTGTTGTCGACGCTTTTCGACACTTGTTGATTTGCATTTTTTGAGCTTGCGACCCTATTCCTAAGCCTTGTATGCGTCTTGTAGGTGAGTTTTCACCTCTTCTCAGTGTTTTTCATCTTCTCCACCCCCTCGAAGCCTTCTAGAGGTCCCCCTAACCATCTCCCACTTTCGGTTTTCAGTTTCACTCAACCAATCCAAATCTCCCCACGGGAGATCCTACTTTGCAAGTGGAGATTTGGATTTTCACACATGACTGACCTATTTCTGGAGGTAGATCCCCTTCTTTTCTCCCACACTTTAGCCCAAGTGCCCTCCTCTGAGGGTCGCCCCTGGGTGACCTGACTGGTGAAAGGGGTGACACCTAGGCGACCTTGTCATGTTTCCAACCACAGAAAAGCTCAAGTTTCAAACTCGAAAAAGCTCTATTTTCACCTGTTTTTCTTCCTATTTGCACGAATTTTCATCCCAAATATAGAGTTAACTATTTCATGCACCTACACATGCATAATTAGCTCTATTTTATCTTTAATTAATAACTCATGCATTCCCATGCACTCCACTTCTTCTTGAGTGATAAGCTTTTACTAGGTAGATCACTCCAATTTTAGCCCAGATCACTCTTGAATCCTCTGTGTTATCTCTCTAATCAAATTGAGTTAACTCTCCTTCTTCATCTCTCATCCCTTCTTCTAACCTATAAATACCCCCTCCCTCAAGCACAAAGGGAGGCAATTTCATTTGTGCACACAGCTCTTGCAAGTTATTGCTCTCCACATCACACATTCTCATGCTCATATAGGACATATGAGCCTTTCGTTTTGTTCGTTGGTTCATCTAGCTTTCATACAAAGCTCATCATGCGTCCATACGCTGCTCATATCAAGCCATGGTACTCAACAAAGCTCTCATTGAACTCTTTTCAAAGCTTCAAAGCTTTTTTTGCTTCCATTGTCATCTTGTCACCAAGAGGATTCCCCACTGCTACAAGAGGATATGAGGTTGCCATCACAAGGATTTCTGAGGGTAGTGGAGGCTCACGCGTCTCCAGGTTCCTTTATTTCACAGTAATTAGACAACCACAATTGCTCTTGGAATCAATGATTTTGTTGCTTTTTCCTTGATAGGATAGAAAGATCTTGCATTCTTAGAGTAATTTGCTTTCAAAGTTCATAGATTAATTCATTTAAAAGCAATTTCGCTTTTCTTAGATTGATTTATTCCAAATATTCAGAAAACTCCAAAAACATAGTTTACATTGCACTAGGTAAATTCATTATAGCTTGCATACATTTTTCAATTCCTAGATTAGAAAAAAGCATCTTCAATTCCAAAAACATTAAAAAAGCACAAAAAGAAGTTTTGCATTCATTTAGACTTACATTCATAAAAACCCAAAAAAGAACAAAAACATTAGACTTAGAAAGTTCGCAAACCCTTGATTCTATCACAAGGTCAACTACAGTCAAACATTGGTCAAAACCCTTTATTCCATCACAAGGTCAACCATAGTCGAAGCATAATCAAACCTTAGGTCAAACAAACCCTAAGTCAAACCCTAGGTCAATTCAAGGTTAGCTCACAATCGCCTATCTCTTGTCTTAGCTCACGAATGTGCCCTAGATTAAGAGGTGAGTGGGTGAGGGCAATCATCGACGAGATAGAGGAAATCCACCGAAGACCACAACAAGACCCACTAGTCATCCAGCAACAAGAAGCATTTAGACAACTCTTAGTACAACAAGCATCCATCCAACAGTTTGAAAGATAACGCCAACGTGAATAGACAATCAACAAGAACAATAGCTTACCCACACAAAGGTGGAATATCAGAAACCCTAATAGGAGAACAGTGACTAGAGACCCTTTGGGTCATATGGTTATCTGATGGGGAGCCTCAGTCGGTAAGACTTAGTCCGTCGGCCACCTTGCAACTTATCACTCCGACCATTGAAGTCACTCTGATTTGAACCTTAGGCCGCAACTTCTGTTCAGCAGCTCGATCCTCCCTTCGGCCAGACTATCCTCATCGCTCTGAGCGTTTCCAATGGCCTTTGTCTTACCGATAACAACTCCAACTCCTCCAATCCAAACCCTGGCACATGGAGATGCTAGGCGATCTACTGTGCACACTCAAATCTGGTCCTCTGCACCGTCGAACAGGAAAACAAAATAGGAAACAAAAATAGATATCTGTACAATGAAGCCATTCCATTGATTTCGACAGAAATCTTATCAATGGAATGCTTCACATCGACATATTGCAACAACGGGAAAACATAGAAGAATGAAAATCTACAGCTAAATGATTTATAATTACAAGAACGGAAAACAAATTGACAACACAGAAAAGATCAATTTCTCCTTCACATTGTTTGATTACATTCGCACAATTGCATTCAATTACAATATCCTCAATGCTTGATTCTGTTCATCTCCCTGGCTTTATAAACTCACCAGAGGAACGCCAACCCTATTCCAAGTGGCTAGGAGAATGATTCTAAGTGGCTAGAAGAATGATTCCAAGCAGCTGGGAGTCCAACTGTCTTACTACTAATAATTTGACAAACGTGACCTAAGTTCCTTGGGACTTACAAAATGAACCTAGATACAAACTAAAATTACATGCATTGGTCAAATAGACCTTATTACAACCCAAAACATGATTTTTTAAACAAAACATGATTCAAATGCCTCATGGAGGCCACCTTGTGTTAGGTGCTCCTACACCATACACCCCACCTACAAAAGAACTCATGTCCCATGAGTTGAGTCCTTGTCTTGCACCACCTGTATCCTTTGCTGCATCATGCCTTCCCCACGATTGCTGGACTGCAACTTGCTTCCATGGAATAAAAAATTCATGCCTAGCATTGTAGGCTCTCCTCACACCTTGCCATGAGTGAGTGCTTGCAACCAAACCCATACTTTGCTCGCCATTCTTCCTTACTGTCATCTCTGCCTGAACACCTGCATTCAAAACCTTTTTTGATGTTGCTTGTACTGCTTCTATAGTAGAATTTGTTTTCCTTCCAACTCTTGTTGGCTCTAGAGGACAAATATGATAGCATCTCTTTCGTTCCAATCAACTTGTGGCTGCTTGTAGACCTGCTCTTTGACCTTCTTCTGATCCATCTCAGACATTACCATCTGATCTCCATCATTCAAAACTGAAATCTCCTTCAAACTTTGATCTTTGGTAACCCCACTCCTTGAGGTATCCTCAACTGTCCTTGTCTCTTCTTCATGCATCTTCACAAACTCTTTCTTACCCACCAAAATAATCTTGGCTGCCTTCTTTGCTTCAGTATCCTCCTGTAATGGTGTCATCACAAAAGTCTTTCCATCCTTCTTGATGGTGTATGTGTTAGCATATCCATCATACAATGCTTGCCTATCAAATTGCCATGGCCTACCTAAAAGTTGGTGACAACACTCCATGGGCAAAATGTCACATAAAATTCTCTCCTTATATTCTCCAATATGAAAATCAACATATGCCTGTTCATCTACCAAAAGTGATTGGCTATCACTTACCCAAGATGCTCTGTAAGGAGTTTGATGAGGAATCCTTTCTATGTTCAATTTATCCACCATTTCCCTAGATACCATATTATCTGTTGAACCAGAATCTATGACTACCTTGCATATTTTACCTTTGCTTTTGCAATTGATCCTAAAAAGTGCTCTCCTTTGTGATGGTTCAGTCTGCACTAGTTCTTTAAGCAGCATCCTCTTGATCATCAGATTTTCTCCCACTTCTGATGTCAAATTCACTTCAGGAGATGTCACACTCCCTGCATCCTCTTGAGTCAATGTGGTTCTTCTCTCATTGGCATGAGAAGTTGAGGCCTTCTCGAGACACTTATAAGCCGGGTGCCCTATCTGATTACAGTTATAACATCTCATGTTGGAGAACTTGGATTCTCTACCTGATCCATTTGTCTCACCTCTTTCATTAGGCCTTCTTCCTCGGTAGCCTCCTCTGCTACTTGAGTCTCCAACTTGCTCTTCTTGGCTAGACTCACCACTAGGCCTCTGGTTAGGACCTCTGCCTCCAAAACTACCTCTAAAATTTCTGTCACCTCTTCCTCTACCTTACTACTCACCTTTCCTCTGCAGCTTCTCTTCAGCTCTTAATGCTACTTGAAAGCATTTTTCCACAGTTTCAGGGGTAAATAAACTTATCTCATCTTAATATTAATCCTCAGACCATTTAAATACCTTGCTACCTTGGCTTTTTCATCCTCCATGTACCCACAATGAAGAGTGTATTTGTGAAACTCCTCGGTGTAAGTGGCCACATCCATATCTTTTTGTTTAAGGTTCTGCATTTTCCTGTAAATCTGCACCTCATAGTCAGATGGAAGGAACTGGGACTTGATCTTCTCCAGCATTCTGCTCCACAAAGAGACCATATTTTTCCCATTCTTTACCCTTTCTCCTTGGGTGTAATTCCACCATGTAAGGGCAGCACCTTTGAGTTTAGTTTTTGCAAACTTAACTCTCTTACTTTCAGGAACTTCCTTGTATTCGAAGTAGTTGTTTAGAGCCTCAATCCACTCCATGACTTCATTAGCATTCATCTTCCCACTGAACATTGGGACATCTATCCGAGCCTCCGAAGAGTCCTTGCCAATTGCCTTGATGGCTTCCAGGAATTGTTTTTGTTCAACCGTAATCTTTGCCTCTTCTTGTTCTTCTGCTTCTTCCTCTTTCTCCTCTTCTTCATCTGAATCTTCCTCTATCCTTCTGCCTATCTTCATTGCCTTCAATTCTGCTTGGAGTGCTTCCCTGACTCCAGTTTTGATCATCTCTTCCATCTCTTTAAATTTCTTGACCACTTCGATGGCCATCCCCTTTGGAGGCATATTGCTAGCCTCTCCTTCGCTCTCTCTATCCGACATAAACATTCACAGACAACGCCAACACTTCTACAAATCCTCAATTCGACTACAGCACAATGCTCAATCAGCTATCCATCCTACATGCTACTTCACAGACCCATTCCTCTCGTCCAACAACAGATCCTGGAGATGCACTACCACTCTCTCGCAGTGGCCTCACTCTGCATCCTCTTCCAGCCAAACCTCTATTGGTGTATGGTCTTGACAGACCTCATCATCGTCTGCCCACACACTATAGGAGTCCTATTCCTTCTCACAACTAGATGGCATGAGCAATTCTTCATCTGCCTTCTCAGTGACAGAAATCAAATACACAACACCTTTGCCCAGAGCTTTCGCTAGCTCTGATACCAATATGATTGGGAGCCTCAGTTGGTAAGACTTACTCCGTTGGGCACCTTGCAACTTATCACTCTGACCATTGAAGTCACTCTGATCTGAACCTTAGGCCACGACTTCCGTTCAGCAGCTCGATCCTCCCTTCAGCCAGACTATCCTCATCACTCTGAGCGTGGAATGCTTTTTTGATGGCCTCTGTCTCACCGATAACAACTCCAACTCCTCCAATCCAAACCCTAGCACATGGAGATGCTAGGCGATCTGCTGTGCACACTCAAATCTAGTCCTCTGCGCCGTCGAACAGGAAACAAAAACAAATATTTGTACAATGAAGCCATTCCACTGATTTCAACAGAAATCTTGTCAGTGGAATGCTTCACATCGACATATTGCAACAACGGGAAAACACAAAAGAATGGAAATCTATAGCTAAATGATTTATAATTACAGGAATGGAAAACAAATTGACAACACAGAAAAGATCAATTTCTCCTTCACAGTGCTCGATTACATTCACACAATTGCATTAAATTACAATATCCTCAATGCTTGATTTTATTCATCTCTCTGGCTTTATAAACTCGCCAGAGGAATGCCAACCCCATTCCAAGCGGCTGGGAGAATGATTCCAAGCGGCTGGGAGTCCAACCGTCTTACTACTAACAATTTGACAAGCGTGACCTAAGTCCATTGGGACTTACAAAATGAACCTAGATACAAACTAAAATTACATGCATTGGTCAAATAGACCTTATTACAACCCAAAACACGATTTTCTAAACAAAACATGATTCAAATGCCTCATGGAGGTCACCTTGTGTTAGGTGCTCCTGCACCATTATCTTTACAACCATGATCATTGAACAAGCGCACAACATAGGCCCAAGGACGTGCCGACCCCTCTCCGCGAAGTCCAACTCTCCAACGAGTCAGACCACCCCCATGTCTCGCCTCCACTCGACTGGCTACTTCCACGAGAGCGAGAGTGACGTGGCGGTTTGCCCCATGGCAAGGAGGAAAGGGTCCGTGTGCATGCCAAAATATGACTTGACAGCCCCAAGCCACTGACGTCGTGATTTTGAGAGTACAAATTCGAGGAAGCACGAGTAGGAACAGTCGCATATTCAGGCACAGAAGACTCAAGGGTGCTGTCATGAGAGCCTCGAGAAAAACTTTGAGAATAAATCCCTGAACCACTGCCAGTGGCTACACGGGAGTCAAAAACACCACCATTAGAAGCAACACTACCACCATGTGCCGCAAAGAGCAGTGGAAAATCAAGAATTGAACACAAAGGTAGGGTTTCAGTAGTGAGCGGGAATAGGAGCGACATCTTGACTACTTAATTATAACAAGAGATGCATCAAGTCGATCATTAGGAGGTATCATTGTTATGCACACTTCCCCTCAATCATGGAAACTCTTTAAATCCTGGTATTGTAATAAAGACACTACATAGAGGTTTTGTAAAAATATTTTCCACTTGATCATTAGTTTGACATGGCCAACTATAAAGTAATCTCGACATGAAGAACCTTTTCATAGATGAAGTGCACATGGACTTAAATGTGCTTTGTTCTTTAATGATAAATAGGATTTTTAGCAAGAGTTATACAACTTCAGTTATCACATAGCAATGTGGTACTTTCAATAGTACCCATATGTTCATCTCATAATATGTTAAGCCGCATTATTTCCTTTGTTGCTTCTGCCATTGTCTTCTATATTTGGCTTATGTAGATGAGAGCAACAATTGTCTCTTTCTTGCTACTCCAATTGATAGCACCTGCACCAAATTTGAAGACAACTAGAAGTAGATTTCCTATCATAAAAATATCAACATAGTGAACATCACATTAACCAAATAATTTAGCATTTTTGGTACAAGTATAATAAATACCATAATTATATGTACCTGTGATGGACCTTAGAATTCTTTTAACCATTTTCCAATGATCAAGATATGGATCTTGCATAAATCTTGTGGACACCTAAATTTGACTACGTCCTAACACCAGCTAATTCCTCCCACATTCCCATGTCTTACCATCAACTAATTATTAAACCAAATGTCTTCCTAACATTAATTAAATAATTTATGATTATTTGATTAATTAGTTAATCAATTCATTCTTTCATCATTTTCAAACATTAATTAAATAAATTAAATATTTATTTAATTAGCTAATTACTCCATTCATATATCAAAATCAATTTCTTTCCATTTCTAACTCATGTGCATCTAATTATTTTTAATTAATTAAAATAATTAGATAAATCCATTAATTGGTCACTAATATCTTATCATATCTTCATGATTTATCCTCATCCTTATCCTACTTTTTTTCTAAAAATCTTATCCTTAACCATCTTCAAATCTTAGCCTTATCAATCCATCCATCAAAAATCTATAAATTAAACCTATCACAAGCCATAATAATCTCAATCCTGAATGCAATGTTATGCTATTAATTTGAGCACCTAACATTACTTCTCTCGACCAAATTAATCTTGGAGCGCAACCACCATTGCTCGTGCAACAAAGAGCTTGGGAGAGATTTTGCGTATTATTTCATTCATTATTGTTTACTTTTCCTTATGCTCTATCTGAGGTGTAATTAAGTTTGAAAGTGGGATTTAGGTCTTTTGATTTGAGTCTTGCATGTTCATTTCAAATTTACTTGCATACAAATCTAAAAGCAATGCCTACAACACAGATAATATTTGGTCTAGTTATGATAAGGTAGGTCAAATTTCCTACTAGTTGTTTAGACAAGGTAGGATTAGCTTTCTGACTTGGAGGTTTAGGATCAAGTTTGATTCCTACCTCAATAGTTATGACAGCCAATTTGTATTCAATCATGTTGAACTTTTGAAGTAGATCATGTGCATATCTAACTTGAGATATCACACTAGAGTTTTGATCTTGGAATATGGTCATCCCTAAGAAGTAGTAAAGAAGGCCTAAGTAAGACATTTTGAATAATTCATTTAACTTGGTTTTATTTTTATGGATTAAAAAGTTTAGACTACTAGTAATGAATAAGCCATTACATAAAACACAAGCATTATTATGTGATCACACCGTTGTTAGTGAATGGCTCACATATTCTGTATTATGTGATCACCCACCATTCACTGTCATATAACTTACATACTTGAAATATATTCCAAAATAATGATCATGCTTTTTGGATTAAATGATTATCCTATTTTCATGTACCAAGTACAATGGATAGGGTTTGACCAAAATATTGAGGTAATACAAATATGAACAATAATCAAAATAATGATAATTTGGCCATCTTCAACTTTTACCAAGAGATCATTGTTAGTATAATAGTTAGTGAATCTAAAGAATTTGAAGTAGCTATTAATTTTTGCATATTAAGCTCTAGGAGCTTGTTTAAGAATATAAAGTGATTTTTTGTGTCTACAAACATAATTTTCCTTACTAGGTTGTTCAAAACCTTTACGTTGAGTCCTATATGTAGGAGTCAAGGACAACACTGAGAGGGGGGGTGAATCAGTGTTGTGTGAATTTTCAAATCTTTTTACAACTTCTTGCAAACTTTCTCTTACAGAACAAATAGAGGGGAATACATTAATTATTTTTGCACAAGATTAATAATGAAGGATGTGAAAATAAGAAGAGAACTAATATACACACATACAAATGAAAAACAACATTAAACATGACACATGCTTTTCACGAGTGGAAAACCCTTCTTGGGTAAAAAACCACTCAAAACTGCCTCACTGGCTTAAGTGAAAACCTCACTGGTTACAATGTTTCGAAGCACCAACTTCCAGGAGCACCAACCCCTAATTCTTTTGAAGCACCAACTTCAAGGAGCACCAACCCCTAATACAGAACAAATTAAAAACTCAGAGGGTTTCTCTGTTTCAATACAAAACACTTCTCTCCCATGTGTCTATCAAATAGCCATTCTTTTCATCAACCCAAATCATGTACAAACTCAGATATTCAAGATCAATCCTGTATCCTGATCCAATCTACATACTCTGTATGTTTCATCTTTGTCTATTTATAAAGTTGCATCAATGCACCTGAAAAATTATTGTAAATGAAGACTCTTGATATTCCTCTTCTCTGCAAAATCAAAATCATCTTTTATGACCTTTCATATTTCAATCAGTGTCCTGTGGGAGAAAATAAAAACTCTTTTATTTGTATCCTCTTCATATCCACCTGCAAGAAATCCTGAACCAACAAATTACATCTCTATAAAATAAAATCAATAACTTTTTATTTTCTCTCATATTTCAATCTCATCACTTCTGCAAATTTCAAATAAAATTTTCTTCAAATTCTTTTCTAAAAATGTCTTCAATAAATCTGCCTTCATGTATGAACCTTCATATTCCTTATTTTCTTTCCAACAGGACTCTTCAATCTGCAAACATATGTGTATAAACAATCTTTTCCAAAAACAATTCATATTCTCTTTGCAATTTTTCACAAAAAATAAAATCATTCAATCCTGTCAATCTTCCTCATGAAAACCTTTCACCTTCACTAAATTCTTCATCAAATTTATTTTTCAATCTGCCCTTGTATTCTTTCATCTACCCTGCATAAACAAAATCATGAAAGAAGTCCAAACATCTTCAATAAAATCTGATCAATAAAATCTCTAAGAACTTTCATCTTCTCTGCAAAAGAAAATCTCTTTTGTCTTCTTCAAAAAAATCTTTTTGAAAATATTTTCTTCAAAAACTTTATCCTCATCCTTTTCTCAAAAAAAGAAAATTATCAAAAACTTTCCCTCTTAACAAATACCATGATAATAGAATAAAATCCCCCTTTTTTTCTTTTTAGAAATCTTCTAAAAGAAATCTAAAACAATTGCTTTAAAAACTCCAACTTTATGTCTTTTAGAAGGATCCCATATTTTATGGAAAATATAATATCACAAAAATCTCCTTCTTAGCTTTTTAGTCCCTCAAAAAACTCACCAATAAAATCTGCCTTAAGAAAGAAGCTAAAAATTAGCTTTAATATTTCCTTTTTCAAAGATTAAAATTAAAAAAAAAACATTTTTTCTTCCTTCAAATTCGTGCCCACATATTTGAAATCTTTTATGGTTTTGCATAAAAAAATGACCTTACTTTTAATTGTCATAAAATTATGACATGGAGGCTGATCAAATTAAAGTTTCTAATAAAGCCAAAAAAAAAGGCTTGGTGATCGGCTTCACAATAGAAACTTAAAAAAAACATACTCCCTTAAAAAAAACATGAGCTCCACACATATTATATTTTTTTATGCTTTTTGCAACATAAAGCATGGCCCCCTCTTTAATTTCAAAGACTTTTAATATTAAAGATAAAAATATGATAATCGGGCTTTCTCCTCCATTTAATATCTTCATCGGCCTTTTCTAATTTATAAAAGCATACATTGCTTTTCTTACAACTCGTGCTCCCCTCAAATAGTATCCTTCGAATATAGAAGCTTAAGCAAAAAATCAATGGTCTTTGTTAATTGAGCTCTTCAAAAATATTGATGACTTATTATAAATAAAGCATTATTCAATGTTTAATAATATATGCTCTCCAAGTATTTTGATGTTTTATGAAACATGCTTCCCGCTTTGAACAAATGATTTTCAAAGACTTTCCAACACCTCAACCTCTTGCTCCTATATCATGATCTAATTCCTGTTACATCAATGCAATACTGAGTCTTGAAGACAAATCACAACCTTGATAGACCTGACACCATCAAACAACTTGATTCCTGCCATATACTGCTACTATATCCTTGAAGGCACCACACTATATCAAGTCAACATCCTTAATGAAGACATGATCAACATTTCCAAAGAAAGACAACAACTGGTTCAACTGAATTCCTTAGCATCTCAATACATTGAAGCAACATGAGATAAGCAATGCTTGGGAAGACTTGTGATCATCTTGACTAACATTATCTTCCAAATGAGTGCACACACAAGCTTCAACATGATAACAAGATAAAAACACTTTACCATACTGAACATGCTATGCTACATAAGATGATGTCACTGTCAACAACTTCACACAACTCTTGATGAACACACATATCTCTGCATCAACCTTTTGCACTTACCTCCTGAAAGGTGACCTTTGAAGATAAAGATATGAACCAATAAACACACTAAACATGAGAATCCATCCTGAGAACAACTCCTGTCAAAACCAACATATTGGAAACCTGCAAGACCTTTTTGACATCAATGACAACCTGTCACCATCACTATAAGCCTCTTCTTAAAGATCACCATTTTGGAATGTGTTTTTAACATCCATTTAGGGTATTTCCCAACCATTTTGTGATGTGAGAGCAAGAAGCATCTTAATGGTGCTAATCTTTGCAATAGGGGTAAATGTTTCATTATAGTCTATACCATTTTGCTAAGTAAAGCCTCTAGCAACTAACCTTGCCTTATATTTGTTGAATTCACCAATGGAGTTATACTTGACCTTGTAAAGCCATCTACAATTCCTCAAAAAAGTTTACAAGCAATGGACAAAGAATCCAAACTTTATGCAACAATACATGCAATGATGGAAGGACTACACCCACCTTTCAATAAGTAGTTGCCTCAAGAGAAAGTCAATTCTCCACATTTGGAACTAGAATCTCATATTTTAGTTTGAGTTGTTCATGAACATGCTTTGGGTATTGTTTAGCAAAATTTCACGTCCCAAATATTCAAAGTCACCAAAGAGCTCAAGGAGGAGTTTAATGCTCTAGAAGGTACACAAATGAGAATATGATTGGCATATTGATGTTTGCATTATCATAGTTGTAAATTGCATTTACAAAAACAAAGTCAACTCATCCTAAAGAATTAGTAAATATGCAAGGTATCCACTTTCTTATTTCCAATGTTGGAATAAGAATTTTTGTAAAGAAAAAATCTCCTTAATCTTAAGATTTTTCTTTATTATGTACCTAGGGATATTATATTATAATATATTTAGGTTGATGGAGATGTCAACATGTGGCACACATCTCTTAAGTTAGTTATATTGAGTCATGTGGATAACTTGAGCAATTAATTATATTAGGTGATGTATAGGCCTTCATTGGGATTAGCCCTCCATTATGTTATTAGGAGGTGGTCTATATAAAGAAGGTGAATATCATTAGAAGGAGATGTGTTGAGTATGATATTGTATTTGAGATCTCTTAGAGATATAGCTTGGAGAGGCTTCTTCCATAAGGAGTATTGTTCAGTGTTACCCAACCTCAAGGGTTTATTCTATTTCTACATATATTGGATATCAAGGCATTTTGGCCCACAAACATTTCTTCTATTGTGTGAGATCTATCTTCTACATTGCCTTATTGCCATTATTATATGTGAGGATCTTATCAAGTGGTATTAGAGCTATGATTTGGTCAAAGGTGAGGGCAAAACCCTAATTTTTGAAGATTTGCCTATATTTTTTTCCAAACAATTGTGAATTTTTGTGCAATTTTATTAATGAAGATAGTGGATCATATAAGGAAGCTACAATAAAAAAAATCAGGTTTTGATCATCCATTTTGAGTAAGCTATTGTAATTTATGGTTTTTCATAAATTCGCTCTCCAAGCTACAAATCATGATTTTTTTTGGATTTGTTTACATTTTTGGAAAGCTCGCCAAAATTCATCAGGGGTTTAATGAGGGGCCCCTATTAATTTTATTTTTTTATTTGAGGTCAACTACATCATGAATTGGTTGGGTCAAGGTTTGGTCAATTAGATTTGGTAGAATGGTAATCTATTGAAACATTTTTTCTTAAAACCCTAGTTTCAATGAAGATTCCTAAATTTGAAGGAAGTGGAGATGCATTAGAATGGTTGAACCAATATAATAGAGCTTATGGTTGGAAAGTAGGTTTTGCTCTATTCTTAACAGCTAATCAATGGGATATGACATTGTGTAATAGCTTGTCATTGGATGAACTAGAACAAGCTTTCTTAAATAGATGGGCACCAAAAGGAGGATAAGACTTAGAAGAAGGAAAAGAGGATACAAGTACATGCACATTAGCCCCAAGGAAGGAAGATTCAATCCCAAATTGCATGGTTGTATTCAAAAATTAAAGGTTATTGTTTCTATAAGCCCTAGCAACAAGTATAACTTCATCAACATGGAATTAACCAAAAATATATAGGTACAAGCAAAGAAAATCAAGGGCAGTCAAATGAGTAAGGATATTCATAATTTTGAAGATTTGAAGCTCTCTATGGATAAATATGTTTTGCATTCAAACTTTCATGCTTTGGATATGGATGGGTTGGATATGAATGTTTAAGCAGAGTGATTGTGTTGTATGGCACCAATTATAGAAAATATGCTCTCCATAGACCTCTACACACCTTCCAGAGACTCATACAATTCTCAAAATGTGTAAATAATTTTTAAGTATACCATGAGGGCATGGCTTGAGTCCATGTGCACCTGGTGTGAAGTGTGCTAGATCTTCCAACAATAATATGGCATTTGAAATGGATCGATATTCAAATCAACAACTCCTACTGCATTACCCCAGAGCAATTAAAAACATATCATTGGAGGGGTCGTGGACTCCACAATGGTTGCAACTCCTAGGTTCCAATCTCCGCATAAATTAACTGTCCTAGTTCAAGCTCAATTTTGAGTACCAATTGGTAGTGTTCTTCAACAAGAGAAAGATATGTTGCATGGGAAGAATCTGAAACTTTAACATAGAATCCATGTTTGGACCAGAAATCATTTTCTTCCAAATCCACTAGAACAATATCAATGATTTGCAAGAGTGGGGAACATATCCATATGCTCAATGAGATGCAAAAGCAAATTGAATGTACGGTTACTTCAATATGAGTTATTTCCGGTATATACCAATTTCCATAGAGCTACAAAACTTTTCCTTTATTACTTGTGGCATTTCATACGAGCTAGGCTGTAGTGTAAACATGGCCAAAAGTTTTAAAAAGGTGATATAGAGGAGAATGAGGTGGCAAATAAAAGCACAAGCACATTGACAACATTCAAGTGCAACATGGGTGGAAGAAATCCCAAAACCACAACAATGTGGGGACCACTTTAATGTTGGAATAGACAAATTAATTTCCAAGAGTGGGTCACTCATCTAATAAGTGCCCCATTTTACCACTATACCACGACCTAACAAATATTTGACTAATGATATCAATTGCATTGTCTTAGCACTAGCCATTAGAACATGTTAACAAATTTGTAATGAGTACAACTACTCAAATTTTGTTACAAGATACTTTGAAATGTAGTCTTGATCAAAAAACAATCAAACAACTCTTTTTAGAGGCTTTTTTTATTATCACGGATTGAGGAAGCTCACAATATGTCAACACTTTCTAGAAGATTTCTTCAAATATCATAGACTAAGGAAGCTCGCAAGGCTACTCTTAAACATCATCTAGTTCAACAATCAATTGGCCAATAAAAATAGGACAAATATTTACCTTTTTGATATGGATGAGGTGTAAAATTGCTATTGACTATTTGACCATTGAACCAAATGATGTTTAGGTAGAGTGAGCTCGCAATGTGTCACACTTTCTGTTTCATATTAACCACAGAGTTTGCATTCTCACCTTGTGGTAATTATTCCAAATAAGATTACATACATTAAAAGTAAACTAGTAGAAATTAAAAGTAAAATTGTCCCTAAACATCTACAATAACTATTTTAGCATAATATAATAATGAAAGAGCAAAAATTTTAAATGGAAAAACTACTCTTGCGTTTTACTTCTATTCTTATAACATTGGTAGAGAACTTCATTGATAATTTATAGAGAGAAATTAAAGCAATTCTCACCTCTCGCTCTAATATATTGTTGTAGTGCAAACGATGGGTCTCCTAAAGTAATTTGTAAAGTATCAAAATGCACAATCTATAAGCTTCCTTTCTAATTGCAAGGCTCCATGTAATTTGAGTAATCAGAAGTGGATGCACAAGAATCCACTCCTCCAAAAATATTGCAATTCATTATATTCTATTTGGCATACTCTTCACCAATGATTTTCAACATGAACTTCTAAGATGATGCTAGCAAATTTCCAATGTTTGCCCTTGATTTTCAAAGGCTTTTCAATTGAATCAAACCTAAATCTAACTCTTGAGCTTGTATTATGCATATCAATATGAATATCGACAAAACTTGATTGAATTGCTCTATAAACCCACCAACACTTGTGATAATAATCACTTCCACATGAAAGCCAAGAATGTGATAAATACAAAAGCATCTACAAAAAGCCAAGATAGAGTGGTGGTGACATTAAGAATTTAATCCTTGGCTTCTACAAACATCTCAAGAGGAAAGCCCCATACACAACTCGTGAGTGTGACATGCCCACATTTTAATCTTTGCATTGGGACTATAATTTGATGATTTACTCGGTATATTTCTAAAGCTTGGATTACAAGTGACATTCACATCATAGCCTTCATGTCCAACAAAGATTTAATGTTACATTTTTCTATGTTTTAATCTAGGGCAACCACTGAAAGGAAGGAGGCATTGAAACTCTTCAACTAAATGCAATCTACAAGGATGAGGCCTGACATGGTCTCATGGACTACACTAATTGCAAGCTACTCTCAAAGCACTTGTTCTAACAAGGCTCTAGAGCTTTCTTGCCTAATAAAACAAGGATGCTTCAAACCCAACTCAGTCACCATGGCCAGTGTTCTTGCTTGTGTTGACTCAATAACCCTATGAAGATTATTAGAATAGCCTAAACAAGCTATGATACCATGTTATGGTATTTGAGCTTAGGAAACTAATCAATCAATACAAATATAGAAAAATAAAGATAAATACATATCAACATAGTACATAGCATATACATGGGGAGAATCCTTTAGGTAAAAAACCCCACAAAAGATCATTCATCATTGAGGAAACTTACATAATTTTTTGTAAAAATATAGACACATCAGGAACCCAACTTTCACTATATCTTCTTCCTTTTCTTTTTTTCTCACAAAATCTTACAAATCATTGAGAATCAATTATACAAATACATACTTCTCATGCTCTACAAGTGCCTCACTCACATAGCAATGTATATGCACAATGTGATATTTAATCACAATATAATTGCCTCTTTTTAAGGTAATGTTAGTGACCTTTCACTTAATAAATAAACTAGATATCTCTTATCTAAAATTTTAATAAATTATTTACTCCATATCTTAAGTAAATAACTATATCAATAGTACCAAATTATTTCAATAGTTTTATATGTCATTTTTATTTCTTAAATGAAAACAAACCAAATTATTTACTTCATTTGTTTAGCTATTTTTTACATAAGAGATTTATTAGTTTAAACTACTACAAATAGATGAAAAAAAAGACACAAAGCACTACTTTTGAAAACGTTAAATGAAAACAAAACAAATTATTTATGAAAAAAGACACAAAGCACTTTTATTTCTAAAGACCTATCTTTTTTAGTAATACAATTATAAAATTATTATAAAAAATAAAATATTTCAATTTAAACCCTAACTTGTAATTGTAATAAAATAAACAAAGAAAAACCTAATTTAAATATACTATCACTTTTTCTATTTTTATCACCTCGCTCTATATTTTTATTTATTTATTTATCTTTTTTTACTTATTTATTTATTTATCTTCTTTTACTCTCATGGTTCAAAGATATTATAATAGTTTTAATTTTTATTTTTAAATTTGTATTTATAGAAGAAAGACAATGCACATAAATAAAAAAATGATTTCATTTGTAATTCAGATATTTATATTTATATTTATTATTGAATATTATGTTTATTTTTAAATATTAATATATTGAGGTGTAAATAGTTGTCAAAATTGATGTAAAAGGTTATCAAAATTGATGTAAAAGATAAGAGATTTTGTTAACATGCTCCAACCATTAGGCTCCACCCCTTACTATCATTGGAGAAGGTCTCTCCATGTAATTATTTATTTATTCATAAAGCTAAACTTTATAAATCATCTCTAACTAGTATATTTATATTTAAAAAAAATATTCCAAGGGATATCTTTTTATTTGAAAAATAAATTGGAAAAAATAAAAAATAAAAAATAAAAACCAAAAAATAAATTGGAAAAAACTAAAAACAAAAATGAAAATAAGAAAATAAAAATTAAAAAAAAATGAAAAAAAGAAAATGGAAAAAATAAAATTGGAAAAAAATAAAAAACTAAAAATCAAAAAAGAAATTGAAAATAAGAAAATCACAAAAACTAAATAAAAAAATAAAAAATGGAAAAAATAAAAACTAAAAACTAAAAGAAATTGGAAAAAATAAAAAAAAGAAATTGGAAATAAGAAAATCACAAAAACTATGTAACCAAAAAAAAAAAATGGACAAGAATTTTTTTTCCAATAAATCTTATTTACATGAATTTATTTATTTAAATATTTTATGATTTTTATTTACAGAATCTAAATGTTTAATCCGAATCTTTCAGCCCTTACTGTAAGTGTAGATAATATACCCAAAGCCATATTATTAATTTATAAAACTAAACCTTATAATATTAAACCCTTATAAATATTCATAGCACCACTTAAATTAAATATGAATCCCCTAATAAATATTATGTTTGAACAAAATTAACAGGTGAATAAGGAAAAACGTGATTACACTTGAGCATGACGTGAAAATTTGCATTTGTTGTTGGATATACAACCAATAAGTATTGTGCGAGAAAACACATGCAAAAACAATTTGCAGGTGGAAGGCTATACACCTCCACCATTGCCAACCTCTTTCTCTAGTTGAGCCAAGATTGGACCTCTGAAACAAGAGTATGGAGATATGATGACAAAACATACAAAGGCAAATTTGTTGGTCTCACTGACTGCAATCAATGTTGGACGTGTACTAAATGACCATGTTTAAAAAAAAACATGTAAGATTGCTTTGCAACTGCAACGAGGTGGTGTTGGAAAAAGAACTTATAGACCCTTTCCACCATAACCACCACCTAATGCTAAATTGAATCAATTTGGACCAAGGTATGTAAATCCATCAAGTACTCGGCGTAGTTGTATGCATAATTCATTTAGCTAGATGTAAGCAACAATCTCACCATTCATTGTTGGTTTTTTTTTTCAATCTGGCCTCTTTCCACTCAATTACTCACCTTCTAAGCTTAGAAGGTTTTTTAAAGTTGATTTCTAGCGTATGATTTTCCATGGACAGGATTGGACCCAAACCTTGGATATCTCGTAGGCATGTTGGGCTGATCCACCGAGGCACTACTCCATCGTGGTTGCTAATGTATTTTGTCCAACAACCCCCTTCAAGCCATGTTTTTTGGTGCTTGGAATCCTAGCTTGCAAGATTTGATAACATATCTTCTATGGATCAGTTAAGACTCGAATCTAGGACCTTCATATCATAAGGTTCTCTACAATCGAACTACCCGACCCTTTAAAGCTACCAGCTCATTTTTAGTTCAGAGGTTAGGTTGTTTTTTGTCCAACACAGTCCCACCAACCGCCTATCAACACAAACTTGTCTTTTAATCCTAGCTTGATGGTGGGAGAGTAGCACATAAGATGCAATAAAGCACTTATTGCACACTCTACTTAAATATCATCCACTTCAATGGTCAAACAATCAATAGCTAATTTACACCTCATTCATAATAAAAAGTGATAAATATTTATCCTATTTTTATTCCCCAAAATTAACCTTTGGCTGTTGAAGTGGATGATATTTAAAAACTTATTGCATCCCACTGAAACTCCTCCAATATAGTGTGGTGCAGCTCATTGCCCTTTCATGCTTGTGGTCAAGATATCCTGGATTCTGCTTTAAAAGAGAGTAGGCATTCAAATTCATTGTTGGGACAATAATTCAGGAGCTCTGAAGAATAGTTATTAAATATTTATGTATTTTATTTTTTGGGGGATTTTTACAATGAAAAAGTACTTTAAATTCTCAAGACATAGCCAACAATATTCCCACCTACTGAAAAGTCCTATAAAAGTAAAATACATAAATAATACTACACTTTCCAAGCCCCTCATTACCTACAGTATTAAAATATTTTTTATTAGCTTTGGACGCAAACTATTTATTTTTAGTTGGACTCTACTGGGCAAGGATGGGATCAATACCACCCCTCCCCTCCAACCACCATGCCCAGACAATTTTTTTTAAATCTAAATTTTAACTATTTAAAAAAAAAATTATTAAATATAACAGCTAAGAGCAAATTAGCAGAATAATCTATTTTATCATTATAAAATTAATGGGGTAAGTCAATTATTACGCCCACGTTTTAAGGGCTGAAGTAAACAATTAAAATTCAGATTCTTATGTAAACAAAATTTATAAATGTGCAAATAAATAAATTCGTGGAAAAATAGAAAAACTTGGGAGTGAAATCTTTATCACTAGAAAAATAGAAAACAAAAGTCCAAAGTAATAAAAAAAATAACAAATAAACAAATAAAATCAATGCATGGGGATAGTGACATGGGAGAATAAATAAAAAAACACTCAATAGAATTGGTCCACCCTAGAATTGAAAATAGTAATAGTAGTTGTTTTAGTTTGAATTTAATTTAATAAAAACAATTATGCACAATAAATTAAAATTTAATTTTTAAGAAAATTATTAAGTTTTAGGTTATACAATTTTAAAGAGAGAAGTTAAAGAGAAAAGCAATGGCTAAAAATAAAACAAAGCATGCCAAAACCACATGATAATCCTAGACAAAACGAAATAAAAATTTATTAAATATAAAAAATAGGAAATAAAAATTGATAATTAAAAATAAATAAAATAAAATCAAAGAGAACAAGGGAACAAAAAAAAGCAATGGTTAAAAATAAAAGAAAGCATATCAAAACAAATTATAATCCCTTTAATAAAAAATAAGAAAAGAAGGAAACTAAAAAATAAAAAAGGAAACATCAATATGGATTCCTATAATGTAATATTTTAAAACAAAAAATATTGTTTCTTTTGAGACACAGTTTAAAATAAAATAAAATCTATAATAAATCATTTTGTTTTTAAAACAAAAAATATATATTAATGTTAAATTTTGTATTGATCCATTCCTTACAAAAGAACAAGAGAGATTTCATATTATTGTTATTTGAAGACATTCATATTTAAATATTTTCTTCTTCCTCTAGTGTATTAGCATGAACATAGTTGTCTATATAAAAAAACCTATGAATTTATCTTTGTAGACCATTTTTCCATCATGCAACACTTGAAAGCTTGAAATCTGTGATCTTAACACAACAACAAGATAATTCAAAGGTGGGGTTTCAAAACAAAAAATAATGTACATTAATAAACACATAAACTAGGAGTGACAAAAAATATAGCTCCCAGAATTAGGGTTAGGGTTAGAGTTAGAATTAAGGTAAGAATTAGACTTATAGACCCTTTCAAGATTGTTGCAGAAGCTTCTCCTCCATTGTGCATGCAGATATAAAATGAAACATAAGAAGAAATTGAGAAAATGAAAAGGAATTGAGTAAGAGATGTGTTTTATATGCTTCTTAACTAATTCTATTTCTTTTCCTTAAATTTAGCTTCATATACTTATTCCATGAATTTAAGTTACGAATTTATTTATTTAGTGGTGTTTTCTTAGGAATGTTGCCTTTAAATTTATTAGAATTAGTGTTATTTTTATTATTTCTTTTTAATAAGTTTTTTCTTTTCAAAATTACATTTAAGTGAGAAAGTTATTTAATTGTAATTAAATTGTGTAATTAATTTAGTTGTAGAATAAATATAAGTGGAATCAAATGGTTTATTTAAATTAATTTAGGAGTGTTATATTTAAATTAATGCATGCAAATAATTTTAAAAGGGTAATTATTATTTTATTTAATGCAAACAATATTAAGGGTAAGTCACCATTGAGTGCAAATGAAATGAGTATCTAAATTCTTTTTTGGTTGATATAATAAATTAATTAGTATTTCCTTTTTATTAAAATAAAGCAAACTAGAGTATGGAATGCACTATTTTTAATTAAGGTTAGGGTTAGCTTGAAAATTAGGGTTAAGGCTAAAATTAGAGCTAGAAATAGGGTTAGGGTTAGTGTTAGAATTAGGGTTAGGGTTAGGGTTAGAGTTAGAATTAGGGTTACTGTTAGGACTATAATTAGGGTTAATGTTAGAATTAGAGACATGGTTAGGGTTACAATTAGGGTTAAGGGTTGAATTATGGTTAGGGGTAGGGTTAGAGTTAGGGTTAGGGTTAGGGTTAAAATTAAAGCTATGTTTAGGGATAGAATAAGGGTTAGGATTAGAGTTAGAGTTAGAATTAGGGCTAGGGTTACAATTATGGTTAAGGTTAGGGTTAGGGTTATAAATATAATTAGGGTTAATGCTAGAATTAGGGTTAGAGTTAGGGTCAAAATTAGAGTTAGGGTTGGAATTGTAGTTAGAATTAGGGTTACGATAGGGGTTAGAATTACAATTAAAATTAGGGTTATAGTCAAAAATAGGGAGAGAATTAAAATGAGAATTAGGGTCAAAAGTAGGGTTAGGGTTATAATAAGGGTCAGGGTTAGAGTGAGAATCAAGGTTAGGGTTAGAACTAAGGATAGGGTTAGGGTTTGAATTATGGTTAGGGTTAAGGTTAGAATTATGGTTAGGGTTAGGGTTACGACTATAATTAGGGTTATTTCTAGAATTAGAGTTAAGGTTAAGGTTACAATTAGGGTTAAGGTTAATATTAAGGTTAGGTTTAGGGTTTGAATTACGGTCATTGTTAGGGTTAGAGTTAGGGTTAGGGTTAAAATTAGAGATATGTTTAGGGTTACAGTTAAAAATATGGTGACAATTACAATGAGAATTAGGGTCAAAAGTAGGGTTAGGGTTATAATAATGGTTAGGGTTAGGGTGAGAATTAGGGTTAGGGTTAGGGTTCATATCAGTGTTAGAATTAAATTTATGGTTAGAATCAAGTTTATAGTGAGGGTTAGAATTAGGATTAGTGTTAGAGGTAGAGATAGGGTTAGAATTAAGGTTAGGGTAAGAATTATACTTACAATTAGGATTAGGGATAGAATTTGGGTTAATGATAGACTTAGGGATAGGAATAGAATTAGAGTAATGGTTAGGGTTAAATTTAGGCGTAGGGTTACAGTTAGAATTAGGGTTAGGGTTAGGGTTAGAGTTAGAATTAGGGTAAGAATTAGACTTACAATTAAGGTTAAGGATAGACTTAGGGATAGGAATAGAATTAGAGTAATGGTTAGGGTTAAATTTAGGCTTACAGTTAGAGTAAGAATTAGGGTTAGGGTTAGAATTAGGGTTAATGTTAGAATTAGAGTTAGGGTTAATGTTACAATCAAAGTTAAGGTTAGTATTAAGGTTAGGGTACTTTGGGTTTCAATTATGGTCAAGGTTAGGGTTAGAGTTAGAGCTATTTTTAGGGTTACAATTAAAAATAGTGTGAAAATTAGAATAAGAATTAGGGTCAAAAGTAGGGTTACGGTGATAATTAGTGTTAGGGTTATAACTAAGGTTAGGGTTAGGGTTACGGTTCAAATCAGTGTTAGAATTAAAATTATGGTTAGAATCAATTTCATGGTTGGGGTTAGAATTAGTATTAACATTAGGGCTAGGGTTAGGTTTTAGAATTAGGGATACAGTTATGGTTAGAATTTAAGATAGGGTTAGAACCAGGGTTGCATATAGGCTTATGAGTAGGGTTAGAATTAGGGTTAAGATTCATGTTAAGATTATAATTATAATTAGAGTAAGAATTAAAATCAGGGTTACTAATAGGGTTAGGGTTATTGTTATTGTTAGAATTAGGGTTAGGGTTAAGGATAAAATTAAGGTTCTCGATAGAATGAGGTTTAGGGTTACAATTCAAATTAGGGTTACAATCAGGGCATATATATAACCAAAGGTTTGGGTTTACAATTAGGTTTAGGGATAGAATTAGCGTGTGGGTTAGGTTATAATTAGGGCAAATATATAAGGCAAAAACACTAGAGTTAAATTAGGGTTAAGGTTAAGCATAGAATTAAGGTTAGCGATACAATTATTATTGTTATGGTTACAATTATGACAAGTTGTGCTAACATTACACTTAGCATATATTTCTATGAACATAACCATAACCCTAATTAGTTTAAAACCATAATCCTAATATTATAATATAGGTTAGATATACAATTATTATATAATATATTATAATATTATATTATATAATTATAATAATTTTTATAATTATATAATATAGTTAGAATTGGGCTTGCCGCGAATGCTACTAGCATATCTATATTTAAAAAAATATATCTAAAGTACGTCGAGAGATATCCTTCTCAAGGCACCTATTTTTTATTTTTAATCAATTTACCTCATATAGGTGGAATAGGCGCTTTGAGAAGGATATCTCTCAGCATACTTTAGATATTTTTTTTTAAATATAGGTATGCTAGTTTATTACAATTTAGTGCAATGACTCAATTAATTATTAATTTAATATTAGTATGAAATTTAATTAAAATTTTAAATCAGAAACTGTTTATAGTTGAAACAAAATTAGTTTTAAAATTATTTGCTACCTCTTCTTGTCTTTGACATAATAGTTGATTTTAAGATTTAATTATTGCAATGGTGTAAATAATTCTTGCAGTTTTATTAGTAATTAATGTATTTTTTTTTAATTTATTTAATTCAGATATTAAAATTAATTAATTTGTTTAATTTTTATTTCTAGTACTAGTTTAATTTTTCTTGTATGTTCTTTGTTGGAAATTTATTTAGATAGATTCATTTAGGTCACGCCTTGGAAGCATGATCGCCCACTCGCCCCACTTCATATAGAACCCTAAATGGGCATGCTTCACCGCCACACCTACTCAAATAGGCGGTTTAGTATCAAGCGACGTGCTTGAGTGTGAAGACAAATTAGCTATTTAAACTAAAAAAAAATTATGTTTATGTATGTTTTATGTGTAAATGTGGACATGACATTTTGGTTAGTAAAAAAAAAATTTATGTGTAAATGTGGACATGACATTTTGGTTAGTAAAAAAAAAATTTATGTGTAAATGTGGACATGACATTTTGGTCAGTAAAAAAAATTATGATATATCTTACGAAAGACTTCGTATATTGTGGACATGAAATTTTGGACTTAAAAAAAAATTATCATATTTTATGAAAGACTCACATTTGTTTTAGAAAACCTAAATAGTTAGACCAAGGACAACAGCTTTTTCAGGGATAACTTATTTGCATACAATCCAATTTCAAGGAGTAAACTCACATGCTCACGCCAAAAAATCCCTTGAATCTCTAGGCCAAAACTCTTAAAAGTTGAGCTCCGGTCATTCCAATTGCTTCAAATTCTTCAACCACCTGCAGCTTTATAAACAAATATGATCAAAATCTTCCTTCATGCCCAAAATGCGTTAAACAAAAATTCCCCAGAAACCAAACCAAGCATAGCAATGAAAGACAACAGGTCATTATAATAATACATCCCGTTTCTGTAACTAGCATTCCTACAAGGGACTTACTACGAAGGGATGTGTAGCAGCTAGCATTGTGAATTACGTTAGAAATTGTTTGCATTGTTCAATTAGAGGTCTATTTTCTGCCTCTTTGCATCAGGCAATCTTGGCAATTCCCTTTCATTTTATGAAGAATTTGTTTTTGTGTTGTTAATGAGTGTACACTAGATGATGTTGCGAGGAAGATAAAGGCCTGCAGTATATTTAAACTGAAATATAAATAGTGAAGAAAAAAACATAGATTTTTTGTACTGTATTCATAGTTGGACAGCATATTGACTGTTTTTTTTTCCAATCATGGACTCTTTTCACTCAATAAATCACCTTCTAAGGGTCAGGTTATTTTGAAGTTCATTTCTTCCTGTGGTTTCCTATGGACCAGATAGGACCTCCCAAAAGGCATGTTGGGGTGCTCCACCACTGAGGTACTAGTCCATTGCAGTTACTGGCTCTTGTTTTTTGTTCAACAACACCCCTCAAGCCACATTTTTATGCTTGGAATATCATCTTCCATGGATTAGGTAGGACCCTAACCTAGAACCTCCATGTGCTTGGCTGCTCTATCATTGAGCTACCTGGCCCTTTTCAGTTACCAGATCTTTTTCAGATGGGGGGCTGGACATAACCCAGCCACCCATCAACGTAAACTTACCTTTTGTGGGAGAATAACCAAGGCATCTGTGACCTTATTTGCCACCCTCTAGGAGTGCAATACTTCAATTCTTTAAAGGATTAGAAAAGAAAAAAGACCACTGTTTAATGCCCAAACATAAAATCAACACTTTTGGGAGGGCAATAATTATCAGCAAGGTGTTGGATATGAAACCCAACAGTCACCTCTTGTCCTCTCTCGGTGACTCTTCATTGTCTTGGCTCTTTATATCTTATCTATAGTGTATTCTATATAAGCATATGTACATGCTGCTGTAAAGATATATCTGAGAACACATAATAATAGAGTTTTCCTCTGCTTTGTGGACGTAGCCATACATATGGTGAACCGCGTTAAACTGAGTTGTGTTGTGTGATTGTTTACTGTTCTACTATTCTTTTACTTTCACTGTTCCATTATTCTAACAATTGGTATCAGAGCCATGGTGCTCAGTCATTTGGCATGAAAGGTTTGAGTTTGAGTGGGAGCAATGCCAACTGATGAAGGAAGTCGTAGGAAATCACAAGGGAGGCTAAAATCCAACGAGAGAGATGTTGGTTGCTGGTATTGTGGCAAGCAAGGCCACATCAAGAAGAATTGTTGGTTTTTGAAGAACGCTGAAAACCAGCCAAAAGAAGATGAAGTGAATCCGATACATGAAGAGGATGCCGGTGCAACAATTGGTGTTCTTGTTTCAGCTTCGGAAGAAATACCACCAAATGTTTGGGTGCTCGGTTCAAGAGCATCATTTCATGCCACTCCGTGCAAGGAGTACTTCAAAAATCTGCCAAGCAGTGACTTTGGTAAGGTTCTTCTTGGCAATAATGAATCTTGTGATGTTATTGGCAAAGGAGATGTTTTGTTAAAATTAAAAAATGGGAATAGTTGGCTGTTGCAAAATGTCAGATGTCCCTCAGCTCAAACAAAATTTCATTTCAGCTGGACAGTTGTTTTCAAAAGGATGTAAAGTTGATTTTGAATTGAATAAATGTAAAGTCACAAAAGGGGCCTTGGTAATTGCTCAAGGCAGCAAAGTAGGCACCCTATATGGCGTAGAAACTCTTGCTTCATGTAAAATGGATAGGTTAGATGATGTAGTTGATTCCGTCATTGATAAATTTCTTAACCTATTAGAATTTAATCAAATGTTTGTGAAAGAAAGTGCAAGAGCCTCTGCAGAAAATACATAAATTAAAAATACAGAAGCTATGGAATGGGAACCTTATGAAAAAGTTAAATCTTGTGAAAAAAGTTGTGACAGCTTGCGAAAATCTGGAAGGAAGCCCAAGCGCTCTTATGAGGGTAGAGACGGTGGAGAAAGAGACCGCGATAGTCGCCCTCACAAGTGGCAAAAAATAGAGGATGGTGGTGATAATGCCGAAGCCAGAGATAGAGGGGAGAAGAGAAAATTCCAAGATAATGATTTCAAAACTAGGGATGATGAAGAAGAATACCGACAGGAGAAGAAGCATGCGAGTGGGCGAGGGGTGAAGGGAGATGGAGCGAGCTATAGCAGCGTGGAGACGGCCACTGCCAAGAGAAGCGCCCTCTTTGTCAAATTGGACGCTAAACTTCAAGTGTGAAAGGAGTTTCTTTCCCGTTCAGATGAAGTGGAAGCAATGTATAGAAAGCTTGAATTGCAAAGACAGAGACTGGGATGTTCTTTGTTGTCATTGAAAGGAATCTCACAGGAAGCTAACAAATTGCTGGTAGAAGGGGGTAATGATCATCTTTGGCATTTGAAGAAAATGCTATTGGCCAGGCAGCAGTTGATGGTTACCCAAGTTTCATCTCTTTACCCAATAGCTCGTTGCAAAGAACCTAAGTTAGGTGAATGTTCTAGATCATCTTCAGTCTCAACCTGCATTGATTCCCCTACAGAATCCCTGACCATTACAGGATTCCAGTTGTTTGGACCACCACTAAAAAAGTTGGGTTTCAATATTTATGAGGAAAAAGATGTGCAAGTGGAGATCTCAGTTCGAACCCCGAATGAGGAGGTGAAAGGGATTTCAATGGCTCAAAGAAGAAAGCGAAAGCGTGGTGGTGATGAGACTATCAGTTTTGTGGCTTGGGAAGGCTCTGTTAATCCACGGGTTAAAACCCATAAGCAAGCACAAGATTGTCTTCTCCCAATGGGTATCACCTCAGAAAATGTGGCTGAGTGCTATGGAGTTTCACGTTAGAAGCAGGACCAGGCAGCTATTGAATCTCATAGAAAGGCTTTTGCAATTCCAACGGCAGAAAAGGCAGCTGGTTTAGAAGAAATCTTGGAGAAGAGTCGCAGGTTTGAATCCCAGTGCAAAACCGGTGCCTACAATTTATCAGAGTGGATCTCCAATGGTCTCATGGGGAGGCCGCCCGAGTGTGCAGAATACTTGGGCCCTGTTGAGATTCAATCCTCCGACGTGGGTCTTAGCAAGCGTGGGCTCTTTGTTACCAAAGCCATCAAGGCAGGTACGCTCTTAGCTGTTACTAAGCCAGTCGCCATAGCCAGAGCTATTCTGCTTGAAGCTTATGCTCAGAATGCCCGAATGGTCATATGGAAGGACTTTGTAACAGAGATCGAGCAAATTGTCAAGCGATCCACCAAGATGTTGAACAGAATATATTGTTCTAGGGATGCTCTGTTTCTGCATGCTTCAAAAGACCTCAAGGCTTATTTTGATGTGCTTCTTCCTTTGGGGATGAGAAGGGAGCTCTGCAAGACATGGTCGTTTGTTTGTAGGTGTCACAGGTGTGAATTGGAGCAGTCTCTGCAGGAGAATTTGAAGGGCATTGAAGCAGATTTTGCAAGGATCTGTGATAAGGGTGGAGAGATGGACATGACTCGATTGGCAGTGAAGTTGGAGGAGAAGCTGACCCAATTTCAAGGGAGAGTGAAGGCCAAAGATAGGCAGCTGATTCAAGCCTCATTTGCTTCAGCCTATTGGCCCATGTTTAGGTCCTCTATGCTATTGAAGAGATGGAGCAGGCAAATGCCTTCAATTGCGACTCTCATTGATGCCGTTACCTCTGCTTTGCCTGAGGATGAGACTGCCCTCTGTGTTGCTATTGCTGTGGAGAATTCCCCATTTTTGGAAAAGGTCCGTCAAGCATTTTGATGTCATTTATCTGGTGGACATAATGGAGGTCCCTAATTTCAACACCATGTATGAGCTCTATGACCCCTGCACTGTCATGTTCTTCTTCCGCAATAAGCACATTATGATCGATTTGCGGACGAGTAATAACATTTTGGATCAGGAGTGGGCTTGTCTCCTTCAAGCTTGCTCTCAACGCAAAAATCTGCTATTACGTAAACAGGTTCATGCACATTTGATTAAGTCTGAATCCAATTTGGTTACTTATGTTTGGAATAATCTCCTAAATATGTATACAAAATGTGGGGTGTTGGATGATGCGTTCCAAGTGTTTTGAAAAATTGTTTGAATGGGATTTAGTGTCTTGGAATGGGGTTATTGCTGCCTGTGTTAGAAATGGGCACTATGAGGATGCCTTATGTTTCTATGTGCAAATGCAAGAGCTCGGCGTAAAACCCAATCAGTACACTTTGGGAAGTGTTCTCAAGGCATGCGCTACTGTTGGGAACCTAGATCAAGGAGTAGAGATTCACAATCATATTGCTCAAAGTGGACCTAAGTTGGATGTGTTTGTCGGAAGTGCGCTTATCGATTTGTATTCCAAGTGCGATAGTGTTGATGATGCCACTAAAAAGGAACGACTTCAAAGGCCATGTTCTTCTGAGCTTGTCCGTGGTAATGTAGAAGTTTTTGGGACTCAGGGTCCAGCAGATTTGGGGCTATATTGGTTATCACAGAGAGTAAAATATAATTCAGAAACTAGGGTTGATAGAGAAATTCAGAGAATTTTGATGGAGCTCTTAAATCAGAGGGACAGATTTGATAGGATTCAAAAATCCATGGAGGTTATTAAATCCAATGTGTTTTGGAGAAGATTAATCCGATGTGTTCTTGAACAGAATTTGGCGAAGCTGAAATCTTCGTTTTGGGCTGATATCAAGATATGGCATTGGTCCTATATGGGCCTAAAGTAGGGGAATAGCTCTGAAAGTTTGCAGCACTCGTTGGGTTTCAAGTGGGAAATTGTTGGATATGAAACCCAATGGTCACCTCTTGTCCTCTCTCGGTGACTCTTCATTGTCTTGGTTCTTTATATCTTATCTATATTGTATTCTATATAAGCATATGTACATGCTGCTGTAAAGATATATCTGAGAACACATAATAATAGAGTTTTCCTCTGCTTTGTGGACGTAGCCATACATATGGTGAACCACGTTAAACTGAGTTGTGTTGTGTGATTGTTTACTGTTCTTCTATTCTTTTACTTTCACTATTCCATTATTCTAACTCAAGGAGTCTCCTCCAACCTTGGTTTTCCTTGCCATTGAAATTCTCAGGCCAAAGATGAGAGCTAAGACCTATGTGTTGCGACTCAAATAGAATCGAACCTGGGTCTCATTGTATGCCTCCAGGACCTCCTGCTACAATATAGTGACGACGCAGTTCACTGCCCTTTGGTGCTTGAGTTTTTTACATTTTAGCAATAAGACTGAAGTACGGTCAAGATATCCTAATTTCTGCTTTAATGGAAAGTTGGTAATCAAATGCATTAGTTAGCTCTGAAAAATAGTTATAAGCTATATGTGATTTATTTTTGACATTTTTTGTATTTTATTTTCTCAAGACATAACCACGATACTCCAACCTAGTGAAAAATCCCTCAAAAATAAAATACATAAATAATACGACTTTCAAGACATAACCACAATACTCCAACCTAGTGAAAATTCTCTCAAAAATAAAATACATAAATAATACCACACTTCGTAATACCCCATTACCTACAGTTTTAAAATATTTTTTGTTAGTTGGACTCTTGCAGACTGTAAACCACATCTACCATGTAAATTGAGATCAAGTCCACAATCTTTATTTACATTTCTTCATCCTTATGATCGATCATGCAGTGTGATCTGTGATCCAAAACATTGATTAAAAAACCTGTGTTTTTCCAGCACTCTTTATTAACATTGCCTGTTTATATGTGTTTTTCCTGACTGGTAGCTTTTATAAAGTGCAATAATTATTTCTACATACTGTTTTCTCAAGCAACCAGAACGTTACCTCTTGCTCCACTGATGGCCAGTACATTTCGGTTTAACAGCTCTTGTGTGTCCTATTTGAGTTTCCTTTCAGAATTGGACGCAAAGAGGCCATCCTAGAAAAGTCCCTTGTCCTAAGTGGCCTCACTGTGGAGGTTAAGTAAAAGAAATGCCATATCTTGCGAGAGACATTTGTTCTGTGTAACCTAAATAGTCAGGCCAGGAAGGACAACGGCCTTTTCAGGGATAACTTCTTTGCATAGATCCTTTTCAAGGAGTAAACTTGCATGCTCATGCGAAAAAAAAATCCCTTGAATCTTCAGGCCGAAACTTTTAAAAGCCAAGCTTCGATCTTTCCTATTGCTTCAAATTCTTCAAACTACCTGCACCTTTATAAACAAATGTGATAAAAAATCTTAATTGATGCCCAAAATGCATTAAATAAAAATTCCTCCAGAAATTAAAACAAGCATAGCAACGATGACAACAGGTTATTATTATTAAGGGATGCTCACAGTTAGTCCGTGCTTTTGCACTGTGAATTAAATTAGAAATTGTTTGCATTGTTCAGTTAAGAGGTCTATTTTCTACCTTCTTGCATCATCAAATCTTGGCTAATTCCTCTCATTTTATGAGGAATTTGTTTTTGTGTTGTTTATGAGTGTAAACTGGACGATGGTGTGGGAAAGATAAAGGCCTCATTGTTTCACTGGATTTTATATTATATGCATAGACCTGCAGCACATTTTAACTGAAATGGACATAGTGAAGAAAAAAACATAGATTACAAATGTGAACTACATTCTTCGCATGATCGACACCTCTCCACTCCATAACCAGAGCATTTGGTCCATTCCTCCTAAAACATTTTCTCAATTAAGACTTCTAGTTAATGACATTTTGTATTGCAGCACAATTTGACACAAGTAATGTGAGAATTAAATAGGCCTAGAATGCCACTGATCTCTTTCCCTGTGTAACAAAGATCATACTAATATATAGACAATCTTTCTGGTATATTTGGGAAACATATATCTAGGGCTTTTCATACACAACTAAAATGGTAAATCAGGGAGTAGATATTTGAATTTCTGCTTTACTAGGAAGTAGATATTAGAAAATATAGTTGGTATAGCAGACTTGAATAGTTTTAAAATACTTATTTATTTTATTTTTGTAGGGATTTTTCACTATGGAGGAGGATTTTGAAGACTCGAGTCATCACCACAACAGTCCCACAAGGTAAAACTTCCCAGAATTTTTTTGTTGGTTAATTTGGGAATTTTTAGCCTGGCCCGAGCCAGAGAGGCCACTTCTAGAGGATCTCTTCCCATCTTGAGCATTATCACCCTTCTACATTAACATAGGAATCCAAACCTGCAAGTTCAGCAGCCTGGCGAAGGCACAAGGCCTGTGAGCTCAATGGCCCCGCAGGGATTTGAACCTTAGTAGATTTGTCAACATGCCACGTTTTAACCATTACACCACACCCTTAACGGTAAAGCTTCCCAAATATTTGAATATATAAATAATATTCAAGTTTCAAGCTATGGAAGACACAACTATATTTAATTTTTAAAAGTTTTTGTTAGTTTTGGATTGTGTCCATTTATATACAGTTGAAGTCAAATTTATCCTGCTCTGTTGGTAGTTTAAAAATCTGTTTGTCTATTAGGTTTGATGGTTTTTCTTTGGTTCAAAGGCTTCACACTGTGAAACGTGATTTCTTATATATGTAAATATACTAGCAAATTATCAAAGAAAAGAATATAATAACTCTTGGCAACAGGCGTACCCAAGAGTTCAGAACAGTCTAAGAAAAGGGTGGAATGAAGATCCCCTTGCCCTGGATTGCAACCAAAGAAAATGGTGATACCGTTTTTTTGCTAGATGGACAAATGACGGTTAGATATAACACGTAATGGATTCTACGATCCAGTTCATGGTAGAAGCATTGGAAGCAATAGAGAGCACCATTCTCTTGACAACATCCAGAATGCAGGTAGAGAAGACTTGTAAGATGAAATCAAGTTGCAGGATGGGCACAAACAGGAAGAGGAAATAGCAATGATGGAAAGTAATGACCTGGCTAATATGCAGGCAATTTTAGAGCGGGATGTGTATTGATGAGAAATATACTCAAGTTAGTAAAGAACCTAATGGGCAGCAGAGAAGTACCAAAGGAGGTATTGGGGAATCTTTTGGATTTGCTCTTCAAGCTTTGGTTCAAAACATTCCTGTTCCAAGTAATCAGTCAGTAAACCAAATCCAATTACCATTCAGCTCCCACCTCCTCGCATTGGCATGTCTACTTCTTCGTCCAATGGGGATGCCTATGATGATTCAAACAGCAGTTCTTAATCTGGAGCTGGAGCTAATGGATCCAGTTGGAATGAATACAAAGAATGTAGAAGCTGTCAGGTGGGGTGCTAGGGTCCATAGGAGATTTTTTTTTTCAGGTGAGAAACAGCAAGAGCTGATTAGCAACCATAACAGGATGAGACAGACATTCCACTCTTTGTTGGAAAGAGTTGATACTGATAAAGGTAAAGCCATTCCAGATACACTGGTATCATTATTTTTGAGCTTTGGGTTCAATTATTGTAACTGTGGAATAATGAGTGAGAGAGAGAGAGAGAGAGATTTTTTGTGTGGGTATAATTATTTTAGAGCTTTGGATTCACTGATAATTTTTATAGAACAGCCATCTCCCTTATTGTAACAGTGGAATAATTATTAATTAAAAAAAAAGAGAACAATTTTGTGTGGGTCCCATTTTAAGGGATGGGGAGTATCTATTTGCAGAGATCTTTTTAGCGTTTTGTGTTGAGCTCTCCCATTATTGTACACATTTTTTGTGATGGCAAATATGGCAGGGAATGTGATGTCTTGCATGTTAATTCTTGTCTTTGAAGGGGGGCAACTTTAACTATTGGTGCACTAGGATGTAGACACTCCTAAAATTTAAAGATTTGTGGAAAATTGTACAATTAGAGTATGTAGAACCAACAAATGTAGATGCATAAAATGATTGGCAAGAAAAATAATAGAAAGCAAACATGAAAAAAGGCAATGAAGCTTGGTTTATTTTTCAAGGTGCAATTGATAAAACAATAATTCCTAGGATAATTGGTGTTCATTTTAAACAAGCATGGAAAATATTCATTAATGCATAACAAACTGCAATATTGTAAACATTAAGGAATTTTTTTGAAAATGTATAAATAACTCATAGTGAATCTATGAATGATTATTAATAAAAGAGCAAGGTGTGGTTAATGAAATGAAGGTTTTAGGTGAAGATGTGGTTGACAAGCATGTCATAGAGAAAATCTGAAAGAGCTTGACTCCCAAGTTTGATAGTGTGGTTTCCACAATTGAAGTTTCAAAAGATTTCACAACCATGAAAATAAATGAATTGAGTGGAATTTTGTTAACTGCTGAAGAAAAAATGAAGGGTAGTGAAGAAAGGTGAGTACAAACATTTTCCTTTAAAGCAAAGCCTAAGAGGTAAAAGAAACAAATTTCCCAAGAATCATAATAAAAATGAATCTAGAGCTGACCCTAGCAATAGAAATGAATTTATAAGTGAATCTAGCAATTTCAGAGGAAGAGGTAATAATTTCAGAGGCAAAAGTAACAACTTTAGAGGAAAAAAACAAAAGTAATAGATAATAATTATAAAAGACATGTCCAATGCTTTCATTGGACTAAGTTTGGACACTATGAAGAATGTTGGAGTAAACAAGTTGCAAGGGCAAAAAAATGCTTATAATACTGTTGAAGATAAACAAAAATAGTTCGTTTCCTGTTTCAATACAAATGCAAGTGAATATAATATATGGTACATTGATTCTAGATGTTCTCTCATATGACATCTAATCATATGACATCTAATGAGAATTTGTTCATCAATTTAATTGAGAAGCTTAACAGCACAGTTGTATTGAGAGAGAATCAATTCTCTATGTGGAGGATCTTATCTACACTAGAAACAATTAAGCTTTATTTGTGGAGTTTTAAGCAGCCATGACTGTAGAATTTGAGATGACAAGTTTGGGATGAAGCAATATTTTCTTGTTAGTATGGCAAAAAAAAAAAAAAATGGAATATTCATGTCTAAAAAAAAGTATGCTTCAGATATCCAGTAGATATTTTAGATGAAGGGTTGCAAACTAGTTGCAATAACTATTGAAGTTGAACTTAAGTTGTCAAATTTAGTCAAATTAGATCCACAAAACCCCACTTCAAATAGATAGTTGATTGACATCTTGACCTACTTGATTACTACTCGACCAAATATCACATATGCAATGAGCTTGGTATCTAGGTTCATGTCAAAACCTAAGGAGACACATTAGAGAGCAACTAAGAGGATTCTCAGTTATGTTTGAGGGATATTGAGTAATGGTCTACAATTTCAACATTCAAGAGGACAGTAGATTAGTTGGATATACAAATTCAGATGGGGGAGTTTCGACAAATGATCGGAAGTCTATTTCTAGTTCTACTTTCAAATTTGGTTTTGCAGTATTTTCTTCTAAGTCCAAAAAACAACCTACCGTATCATTTTCTACAACACAGGCAGAGTACAAAGCTGCCACATTTGCAGCTTGCTAGACAGTATGGTTGAGAGGATCGTTAGTGGATATGCAGCAGATACAAAATGGACCTACCTTGTTGTATTGTGATAACAAGAGTACTATATAGATGACAAAGAATCCAGTGTTTCAAAGCAGGACTAAGCATATGCAAATTATCCAGTGTTGAGATTGTATACTGCCCTACAAATTATCAGATAGCAAATATATTCACAAAACCCCTACCTTGTCATAGGTTCCAAAAACTTCAAGATTTGCTTCAAATTCTTCTCAATGGTCAGTATGAGGGAGAATGAAATAATGATGCCCATTGCATGTGTACGTTTACGTTCTACACTCATTCTCTTTTGTTAAGCCCAGTTAGTCAGCAGTTTGCATGGAGTTTTCATTCAATTTACAGTTGTATAATTTTCTATATGATGGACGAATTCCCATCTCATCAGAAATTGGGGCTTTGAATATTTGTGTTGTATATGATCTACAGATCACTATCGTTTATTATTTGCATTGTTGTTCTAACCCTTTATAAAAATTGTCAATGTCCTATTTGATTGCTTCATACTTGTTGTATTGTTAATTGTGCTCAAAGGAATCAAGCTGGAACTAGTGCTGATGTGATGAAATTGTCAATGTCCTATTTGATTGCTCCATACTTGTTGTATTGTTAATTGTGCTCAAAGGAATCAAGCTGTAACTAGTGCTGATGTGATGAAATCTGCTGATCTAAATCCGATTGTTGTTGGTGTCATGATGCAGTTGTGGTGGAGGAGAAAAAGAACACTCAAAAAGCTGATCAGAAGGATGCAGCAGATGCGTGATTGTGTTAAGTACTTAGTACTTTACCTTATGTTTTTTGTTGTAATGTTGAGGAATATACATGGCTTATCAAAACTGATCTGCGATCTTTATAGTTGTTTAAATTATTAATAGATGGCAGGCTTGATGAGGTTTTTGTGTAGCAGCTTTTTATTCAATATTTAAAAAAACAGGAGTATTCATATTTTAATTTTATGAATGCTAAGTAACATACTGTCATATTCTAATACAATGCAGTATGGCAGATTGTAAACAACATCTACCTGTGTACATGTGTTTTTCCTGCCTTGTAGCTTTGAGAAATTGCAGTAGTTATTTCTATGTATTGTTTTTCCAAGCAACCAGAACCATATGTCTTCCTCCATTCATGGCGAGTCATATTTAGGTTAGCAGCTCTTGTGCATCCTCCTATATGAGTTTACTGTTCAGAATTGGACGCAAAGAGGCCATCCTAGAAATGGTCCTTGTCCTAAGTGGTCTGACTGTGAAGGTTCAGTAGAAGAAATACAATATCTTATCAAAGACTCACATTTGTTCTGCATAACCTGAATAGTCAGACCAGGGAGGACAATGACCTTTTCAGTGATGTCTTCTTTGCATACAATGCTATTTTGAGAGTAAACTCATGCACTTAAAAAACAAATTCACCTGAAGCTCCACAACATAACATTTAAAAGCCAAACTTCGGTCTTTCCAATTGCTTCAAATTCTTCAACCACCTGTAACTTAAAAAACAAATATAATCAAATCCTACTTGATGCCCAAAATGCATGAAATTTTCTTTTGCCAGAAATTAAACCAAGCATGGCACAATGATAGACAACAAATCATTGTAGTAATTAATTCCTTAAATTTCTGTCTCTAGCATTCCTACAAGGGACTTACTATTTACCACTAACTAGGGATGTGTAGTAAATATCCCTGCTTTTATATTGTAAATTGTGTTAAAAATTGTCTGTGTTGTTCAAGCTTCTATTAGCCCTCCCAACATTGTGCTCAAGAATGAGGCCTTCCCCAACACCAATTGGTAGGAGAGGTTCCGAAATTTTCAGTTGCTGGTATGTTTTGTATGCCCACTTGATTAGATTTTCGAATGCATTGAAAATTTTGATATCCACTTGGCAGTTTTGTGATAATCTAGAAACCCTAGCAGAAACACCATTGCTTTTCTTTTCTTTTTTTGTTACAGTCTTTTGATATTATACAGTTTCTGTTAGAGAAATTTGCAGAAGATTCTTGTTTTTAAAAAAAGGGTGCATTGTTTAGTTTTCGAACTTGGATTTTGATCTAGAAGGTTCATTTCTATGTTTGGCCTGTATTCGATAGGACAGAAAAAGTGGAATAGAGGATATGGTTTTGCTATTCGATTTTGTTAAACCACCTTGCATTTTCATCAGCTTGTTTGATTACCAATTGATGGTAGAGCACCTAGGAAGCAAGAAATAAGCAAATATTTCTTAACATCAATCTATATATCTATTTGTGTACATTATAATCCCTATCTGCATCTCCGTATACAACATTGTGTTTGTTCCCATTCTGTTCCCTGTCTCCCTAGAAAGAAGGTCTACTCTTCCTTTTATAGAAGCCCCATACAAAAGTATCGTTGCTCAAAGTCATAAAGTTGTTTTATAGGGTTTGTTAATGTTCACGAATAATCATTTTTCGAGTCTTTTCTTCCAATATTTTCTATAGGCTAACAGCAAGTTCCTGGGTTGGGCAGGCAAAAAAATTGCAAGAAAAATAAATAAATTCTATCCCTAACCTTTTTAAGCTCTGAGAAAAATGAATGCAAGGTGTCAATATTTAAACATGGTTAATTATAGATTAACATTTATCTTAGAATAACACTCTACTATAATTATCCACAGAGCACAAACTAGTCATAGTACTATTATGATTTATTATACAATATTTTATTAGATTTTATAGAAAACGAAGGATGAACAAAAATGTATTAAAACATGTGCAAAGGCAAGCATTCTATACCTTCTATTGTGCCACAATAAAACAATGTTAATTTCCAATATTTTACAACACAATTTTCGACAAAATATCCCTACATCTTACATAATTTTCGCTCCAAACAAAGTTACGATAGAGGAAGTTATATGAAACTAAAGTGAGGGAAGGCTGGGGGCTTCATTTGTTCGCTGCACTTGCTTGTCTATTAATAGCAAAGGTTTCTTCTTTTTTATTTGTTTTCAAATTTAAGTTAAAAATATGTAATTGTCTTAAAAGATATCAATTATTCTCAAATTTATAATATCATCATTAAAAAATCAATTAAGTTTACAATGATAACTCAAAAAATTGAAAACAAAAGAGATAGCTATCAATTATTTTCAACTATAAAATATCATCATAAAAATATCAATTAGTGCCAAGAATTTGCCATACTGCAACACAATTAGAATTCTGGTGTTCAAAATAAAGATAATGATTGTATCTAGTCTATGTTCAAATAAACAATATATTATATCTTCAAGGTGCTCTTGTGCATTGGCCAAAAAATTATGCTCACTTCAAATATATGGGTTGCTGCAAGTCTTGTGAATGGATGATAGGGAGAATTATTGCTATTGTCTAGCAATGTGATAGCAAACCGCCAAATCTTCTAATCTTTGTTGCTTTCAAGTTTAAATTCTATGTGGGCCCACCTTGGAATTTACTCGTAGTGATCGCTACCACTCCCTCTCAAAATGGTGTGGGTTTTGACAATCCATAAATCCTAAGGTCTTACACTTAAAAGAGCATCGATTAACATCATCAAGATCTAACATTCACTGCAATCTCGCAGATGTGGCATTTAGTGGATCTACGTGTTTCCCGGAGCTAATATCCCCATCAAGAGGAAGGAAGAGGAACGTCTCTAAGTAATATCAACCTCAAATTAACTAAATGATCCAATCAGCAATTTAATCCAGCCCCTCACAATATACATTGTGTACCATGCCTTCCATTATCAAATAAACAAATTGTTTATATTTCTGTGTTAATTTCATGTTTATTTATCAATTGCACTTATTTCAAATACCTATGGGCATGCCCATTGCATATTAAGTGCATAATTTTGACAAGCTAGATAATTGTTGTGCCATGATATTTGATATATGTTTATCTATGTATAAGATCGAACTTGCATATTTTATACTATTGACTCTTCTGTAATTTATTATTATATTTATTATTTTATATAATATAATAATATATTTATTAATAATTAATAATTAATAGTGGGTGGTTGGGTGGGAGCCTTGCCACCTCAGCAAGAGGTGGCAAGGCCGATTTAGGCGATTAGGAATCATTGTTTTGAAGGGGCGAGCGGTGGCACGAGCTGATTTGACTGGCATTCATTCCTTTGAGTGATTCAGAGGGATCGAAGTTGGCACTCATTCTGCGGAAGGGTTCGAGAAGTTTCCGGCAGCAAGTTAATAAGGCTGGCAACAGCTCCTCTCAGCATTCATCCCACTAGTTTTAGCTTAATGCCTAAATACTTTGCTGTTATTCTCTCTGCGGATGCCATTCGGTGTGGCGGAATGGATACACCAGTCCGCTTAATAGTCGGAAGAGGCAGATGGCCTTCCTCGGAGCCATTACTGACCTTCACCTACAGAGAATGATGCGCAGGTCCGATGCTCTGATGGTGGGGGCGGTGAAGTTGGTTCTGGGTAGGGTGTTTTTGGAAAATGGAGAACATTACCGGGTAAACACAGACATTTCTTCCCGGGTCCTGACGATGCTGCTCGAACTGGGGACGAACAAACAAGTGGCGAAGTCCATTATGCAGGGCGTCTTCAATGCGGAGCATCTTGGGGAGTTAGAGGCATCGCTGCAGATGGCCAGTCCTGGGTCCGGCATCCCTCGTCCGAAAGATTGGAATCTCTTTGAAGATCCCGGCACTGTCATCAAGCTCTATCCCTTTATTCTGGACGTCAGAGGTTTCGATCTGATATTATTGAAAGATCAAGCGGCAATGGCAATGAGCTTCCTTAAAAAGGCTCTGGGTCTGGAGGTGGTCGATGGTCTCGGTTGGATGGAAGAATTCCGCAATTTACTTGCATCTGTATGTATCTAATTCTGTCTACCTCCCCTGCTCCATTTTGTATAGTTGGAGCTTCGAATAGATAGTCTAGGAATAAGTAAGTATATTATGTCGTTTGGTCATGGGACCCTGCGAGGTCTCCTTCCTGGTTTTTTCAGTTTGTATAGGCAGATTGACAGTCTCAGGCCAGCCATGAGAAGGCTGATGATATGTAACTTTTTTGACATCCTTTAATATAATACCGGTATTACGAATCAAAAAAAAAAAATTAATAATTAATAATTTATTATTTAATAAATAAATATATTATATTAAAATATTTATATAATAATATTATTTATTAATAATATCAAATATATATATATATAAAATTTAATATATTGCAAGACAAAAAAATAACATATTTATTATTTATATATAAAAATAAATATTATATATTATACAATATAATTTATTTTTAATTATATTCCGTATAAGAAATAGTAATCATTTTTACCAGAATATGAAATCTATGGCGGTAGACTTCTGGTTTTAATTTGCCCTTACAAACTCGCTTTTCAGTTATGCGTCGTGTTGAACAATATTCCTTTTTTCATTTTGTAATTTCACAATTACATCCCATGTCATCCTAATTGTGACATCCAAAAGATAATGTGTTTTACTGTGACGACCAGGATTGTTAGCAAAGACCAGGCAATGTTACTCAAAAGGCTGGGGTTCGCACTCAACTAAGGCTAGTTCCACTGCATTCAGACATGAGAGAAAGGTGCAAGTCTTGGGTGATTTTGATGGCACAGATTTCCCTTCGTCCACAGACCAAAGGGAGATCCGAGCTCAATTAGGACTCAGAGATTTTGATGGCACAGGTTGCCCTTCATCCATATGCCAAAGGGGGATTGGAGCTCAACTAGAACTCAGATTTTAATAGCACCAATTGCCCTTCCTCCATATGCCGGAAGGAGATTGGAGCTCAACTAGAACTCATATTTTACTAGCCCCGATTGCCCTTTGCCCATATGCCAAATGGAGATTGGAGCTCAACTAGAACTCAGATTTTACAAGCCCCGATTGCCCTTTGCCCATATGCCAAATGGAGATTGGAGCTCAACTAGAACTCAGATTTTAATAGCACCCATTGCCCTTCCTCCATATGCCGGAAGGAGATTGGAGCTCAACTAGAACTCAGATTTCACTAGCCCCGATTGCCCTTTGCCCATATGCCAAATGGAGATTGGAGCTCAACTAGAACTCAGATTTTACAAGCCCCGATTGCCCTTTGCCCATATGCCAAATGGAGATTGGAGCTCAACTAGAACTCAGATTTTAATAGCACCAATTGCCCTTCCTCCATATGCCGGAAGGAAATTGGAGCTCAACTAGAACTCAGATTTTACTAGCCCCGACTGCCCTTTGCCCATATGCCAAATGTAGATTGGAGCTCAACTAGAACTCAGAGATTTTTTTCGCACAGTTTGTGCTCTGTCCATATGCCAAAGGGAAATGGGAGCTCAACTAGGACTTAAAGATTTTGTTCGCACGGATTGTGCTTCGCCCATGTGCCAAAGGCAGGTCCAAGGTTGATGGCACAGATTGCCCTTCAACCATATGTGAAAGGGAGATCCGAGCTCAACTTAGATTTGTAAACTTTGATGGCACAGATTGCCCTTCGTCCATCTGTGAAAGGAAGATCCGAGCCCAACTTGGACTAGGAGATATTGATGGCATAGACTGCCCTTCGTCCATATGCCAAATGGATATCCAAGCTCAACTAGAACTCGAAGATTCCAACGGCAAGGATCGCCCTTTTATCCATATGCCAGAGGGAGATCCGAACTTGACTAGGACTCAAAAACTTTGAGGACAAGAATTGCCCTTCAGCCATATGCGGAAGGGAGATCTGAGCATGAGAAAGATTTTAAGATTTTGATGGTACATATTTTTCTCCATCCAGTACCAAACAGAGATCCAAGTTGACCTAGGACTCTGAAACTTTGATGGCACAGATCGCTCTTCATCCAAATGCTACAAGGAAATATCAGCTCAACAAGGACTCGGAGACTTTGATGGCACAGATCGCCCTTTGTCCATATGCCACAAGGAGATCCGAACTCAACTAGCACACATAGATTTTGATGGCACAAAATACTCTTCGTCCATATCCCAAAGGGAGATCCAAGTTCAACAAGGGCTCCGAGATTTTGAAGTCACAGATTGCCCTTTGTCCATATACCCAAGGGAGAGCCGACCTCAACTAGGACTATGAAAATTCAAGTAACATCAACAGCTGACACTCAGGCCTGACCTAGTGGCAAAGACAAAGTAATGTTACTGAGAAAGGAGGGATCTGCACCCAACATGTCCCTCCATCCATGGCAGTCAAGCCCAAGTCCAAGTTTGCTTGACCCTACACAAATGGGGCTCCCAGCATTGTGTAGTTTCTCACTGGAAAGGGATGACATGGGTTTTTTTCCATGAAAAAATGATTATATTCTACATCTTTCACTACAATTTGATCAAAAACTTAAGAATGAATGAATAGACCAACATACCTGAGGGTTTTGGGTGGGAGGAAACCCCTTGTTAGGTATACAGAGATCAGACTTCCGTATATTTACCAGCGGCAAGACTCAGGCGATTCTTGATGCCTCTTCACACACCTCGCTTTTAAAATGTGAAAGGCCAGAAAAATAATTATAGTCGAAAAAAAGTGAACACTGGTGGACTCCATGATAGCTGGCACCTGCTGCTTTGCGTTACTTAAATCATCCAAAAGCAAAAGATTCCAGCTAGGACACAAAAAAATATGTTCCTCACCTTTACCTTTAATTGAGATGGGCGGACTAAGGGACATGTGGCACTTTAAATAATAAACAAAAATTCCTGGCACTAAATAGAATAGAAACGTGGACATTAAAAATCTCTTATTCTAATCTATTTTAAATATTCCTGACCTTTATTCCATACCTTCAATTGAGATGGCAGACTAAGGAATATGTGGCGCTTCAAGTGAAAAATTTGCTCAATTGAGGCACTAAAAGGAAGTAAGAATTTTTGTTGTTTTTTTGGGTAGTATCACTAGTATATTTATATTTAAAAAAATATATCTACAAATTCACGGTTTAAATTTGACAGTTGTATAGCTGTATTTAGACATTTTAACTGTAAAATACAACTGAAATTTTGAACTGGCTGTATCATATGAAATGAAAGGAGAGATTTTGGACAAACCGTCAAAATTTATATAGGATTATGATGATATATATATTTGGTTTTTATATAATTTATCTATATTAAAGTATGTCATATTATTTGAAAGGCACTATTGAATAGATAACTGTCATAAAAAAATTATTTGACAACCAAGGTTGACTGTCAAATTTCAGCCCAGTACGTTGAAGATATTTTCCAATTGAATATTTGCATTTTAGTTTAAATTAGCAAGTGCATTTTTGAGAGTGAAGTTTAGTGGTGTACTTATTGTGGCGGTCATCTATCTTACTAATCTCATGCATATTAATCTTATTTTTTTGTTTTTTAGATTGGAATCTTATAAAATTACATGCATATAAATCTTATTTTTTTGTTTTTTAGATTGGAATTTTATAAAATTATATGCATATAAATTTTATTTTCTTGTTTTTTAGATTGGAATCTTATAAAATGGAATCTTGGAATCTTCTAGCTCTTCAATTCCACCCATGCTCTGATTGTAGAACGCGTAATAACAATAATTAAATTGACATTTATTATCAAATTCACTATTGAATCTTACTACAAACATATTTGTATTTATTAGATACAATTACATATTTGTTTGTTTGTATGGAATATTAATAATATTTAATGATCAGCGTAATGATATTCATTCTCACCACTTACATCAATATTAGTTATCACCTTTATGTATTTTTATTATTGTTAATTCAACTTAAAGGTCTAACTATGGATCAAGGAAGTCCCGCACTTAAGTTTCCCACAATGTTCTTTAGCACCACATTGTTTTCCTTACACAAATATCAATCAGGTAAACATTTTGTGTGTATACGGAAGATTTGTTTCTTAGTGAATAGAATTGCACCATCAAGACAGAACCACGCTAGCTAGACCGAATTGTGGGCATGATCTTGTCCTAGGCCCTTAAAAAATTTAAGTCTCAGTTGTCACTGACTTGTAATCATTTATTCAATTTTAAATTTCAATTTCTATCTCTCTATCATTGTGTTAGAAAAATCAAAATTTACATTACATTGATTTCAAGGTGAGTTCCAATCCCTCTAAATTTCATTTCAATACATGTTTATTTTATGTCTCATTCCATCTTAGTTATTTCATTCTTAGCTACTTAATAATTATAAGTTTTGTATTTATTATTTTACCCCTTGGATTGAATTGTAAGGTGTGTTTTGTTTCCCTACATTTTGGTGAACCAAACACCTCCACACCTATCCTTTAGGGTAGAATTCTAATATTTTTCTAAGTTTCATATTTGCTTGCACTAATTTTTCCTATCATTTTTTTATTTGATTACTTAGTGTGCCTTTAGTGCCTTCTTTAGGTTTGGCCCATAATTGGTTTTCATTTTGCATATCCCCATTGTGTGTTTTTTATTGCTATATCTTAATCATGGATTCCCATAAACCCGTGTCTTTGGCCTCCATTTATGCCTGTTCAAGTTTTTAATGTATTTTTATAATTCATTACATATGATCATTTGATCCTTGGTGACATCATGCTTTTCTACCACATGGATGGTGGTGCACGTTCCATGGATGTGTCATTTCATTGAATATGTGAATTTCTATCCTTTGTGGAATGTGTCATTACTTTTCCCTCCTTTTGGATGCTTTCAATCCACTTATCCATGAGCTTCATATTGATTATACTTCTCCTATAACTAGTGATAGTGATATTTTCATGAGCGTAATGTTAATCATATTAGTGATGATAAATTTCCCTTGAGTTCATTTCCTTTTTCTCATGATATACCTAATGAGGAGGCACATTACACTTGCTTATGTGACGTGTCTTATTTGTTTTCCTTGTTGTGTGATGTTGCTTTGTGTCATAGATAATATTTTTCGAGTAACTCGTGATGAATCCATTATTGATGCCTCATTGTTTGATAATGGCATGGTTCATGTTCCTAATGCACATATTTTTAGTGAATTAATGCTACATATATTAGTGTCTTTCCCAAGTACATTATATTGATACATCTAGGGATCGTGATTCATGTGATGATGTTTTTTACACCTTTGGATGATATTTTCTTATGTATCCCATAATAATAAATCTTCTATATCATTGGATTCTCCTATGCATGTTCCTAGTGATTCATTGTTTCTTAATGATTTATCTAATGAGAGCATTAGTGATTCTCACTTGATGAACATGCTTAAACCTAATGTTGTTCTGGTTAAGCATGATAATTTTTACAAGTAAATTTTAGCATAGTTAAGCATGATAATTTTTCACAAATTATTCATGGTGGTGATACAAACGTTGTAAATGTTTCAATGCCTCGTGATGTATTGGACTCTACTCTTTATAGTGCATCTATTATTAGAGATCTAATCATTGATGGCTTTAGTGGAGATCAAAGTGCATACTGACATGTAAAATCAATTTTCTTCATGTATTATAACCATACACATGATGATATGTTCCTAATGAATGCATTTATAGATGATTTAACAGAGGGTCATCCCACAATAATGGGTTACACTTTTTGGCCAAACTTGACATTGAAATCAACATTTTGAACTAAATCTTCACTTTTTGACACCTATAGTTGCTAAACCGTTAGAAATTTGAAGATGATGTGAACTAGTGATTTGTGAGATTTTGTCTCTAGATTCTAAATATACTTTAAAAAAAAAAATTGGAGTTAAATTGTAAAAAAAATTGCGTCTCCTTTGATAACTAGTTTTTAATAGTAAACAACATTTTTTTAAAGTGATGTGTATTTTGTCGCACATAACTTTTTTTCTACAAAGGATAAAATTCTGAATCTTTTGAATTTAGATTGATAACACTGATATCTAGATGATGCATTTGGTTTCATAATGTTTTGTTGAATATTTTTTTTAATTAAGTTTTGAAGTCAAACCAATTATAATTTAGACATAGGCATATTCCGTCCAACATAACTTTTATTGTATGTATCAGAATTCAATTTTTTTTTGTTGGAATAAGGACATCAATACCTAGAGGACATGTATTTTTTAGATTTTTTTGTCTATTTTCCTATTTTTCATATGTGTGAAGCAAAGATCTTGATGTTCATTGAAAAACCTACATTCACAAGAAATAAAAAATAAATATAATAATCAAATTAAATATATTTAAAATTATACTTTTTGAGAAGCTTATAATAAGGACTACATACTTACAAAAACATAAATTTTAAATGAATTCATTTGATCCCCCAAAAGGTAAATCAAAAGTGGTTTTTTATCAGCATTTTGATAGGTGTGGAGGAGACTCCATTATAGGTATGGTTTAAAACTAGCAGGGTTCTATCCAAGGGGGTTTGATCAAACCCTCTTCAATTAAAATCCTTTAAATGGAACCTTTCAAGGCTTAAATCATTATATTTTCTAAAAATATGTGATTTCAGCAAAAATCAGGATGTCCTATAAAGTGTAACCCATTATTGTGGAAGCACCTCAGATGAGGTTTCACAATGGCTTGATGTGTCTCATACCTCTTATAGTGCATTCATTGATCTTGTTTGTAGCTGCATTCTGATGCATGCCCTGACCCCTGATAAGTGCTTTCTAGGCTAATTTAAACCCTTGTGAAACCCTGAAAGCTTGGTGCAGTGCCATCTCTCATTTGGTCACATCTGTTTTGTTTTATTGTTGACTACTCACAGCCCATTCCCGGTCACTTAAGTTGCTTCTGAAGTATCGTTCGTTGTCAAATTATCGGTCTTCATGCCTAGGGTTACCCTTTGTGTCCCGTGACCTTAAATATGTCTAATACCCAATAAATTTAATAAATGTTCTACCTTTATATTGGATATCAGGCATGTTTTATGTCCCCCTCATTCGTTCAGCCTAGCGCAACCCCCTTTTTAAGAACAATTTTCACGCATGTGTCGAATTAGGGCCTTAAGTTACGGCCATGTCTTTAGAATTTGCCTTTTTGCTAAAACTATCTCCTCTGTTGGGCTTGGTTCTAGGCTTCGGTGATGCCCCGAAGTTTGATGTGGTGGTCATGTGGTGTTTGCATTGGCATTTCGCAAGGAAAATGCTCCTCCGCTAAGACTATTCTAAGGCTCCTGCAAGCTCGCAAAAAGTCCAGGCTGTCTTCCATCTTGGTGGGGCTTGTGTGGACGATGTGCATCAACACGGAAGGTTTGCAATTGCTAACATGGCTTTTTGCTAAGGTTTGTGCCTTCGTGGAAGGTGTTTGGGGGTCCTGATGAGACTGTGAGGGATGTGTTACTGACCCTGATGCGCCTAGTGGGCCGTTTCGTTGGAGTCGTGGTTTTTGTTGTGGTCCCAAGGAACTTAGCACGAGGAGGTGAGGTGCTTCCATGGAAAACATGATCACTACACTTTATGATAGTTGGTCTTCGCTAGAAGGATGTCAAACTTCCATGAAGACCGTTGATGGGTGTTGATCCATGACCATGATTCAAAACTAGTGCACGCCTTCTTCTAGGCATACCAATTTCTCTTGGTGACCGTTGATGTAATTCATAGGATAAATCTAAAGGCTGGGATTGAAAGGGTTGATGGAGTGGAGAAGCGTGGTAAATAATGGGATAGAGTTGGTTTCTCTGGGCATGAAATGTCAGGGGTTAAGTGTGTGCACTATGTCTTGTCCAACTGTTGATTAGGGAGTTGGTTGGTTCGTTTAAGATCTATCCTATCAATGATACATGATAGGTGCAGTCAAGAGAAAAATCTTTTGTATCAGGAGGATCCTAGCGCTTTCTTTCTAGTCAGTGTTGTACACGATGATGTTTCTGCTTGCAGGAGTTTGTCAGGATTACTCCTTAATGTTGAAATTGGACAAAGTTTGTGCTTAATGTTCTAAATTGGGATGATGCTGAAATTGAGAAACCTACTTTGGCTATCTCATTATGGAAATGGGGGTTGTGATTGAATTTCATGTGTGTGAAAGCTTGGAGTCATGAATTAAGTGTCATTTCCTCCCCTTTTCTAGCAGGGCTAGCAGATTTGTGTGAGATTTCCATTTAAGGGCCTGCATTGCTAAGGTACTATCAGGGATAAACTTGTAGGATTGGTGGGTAGAGTATGATCATCCAGGTGGTGGGAGTTTCCATAATCCCACTATAAATTGATGATTCTGATGTTGTTTTAGGCACTATCCTCTTTAGAGTGGACAGTATGGGTCACTATCTTTTTAGTATGCTACAGTTGTCCTCCTATTCCTCATAATTCTCCTTTCTATTTTCATGGCTAATAATTTGTCCTTACAAGATTAGGGGATTAGAGGGGTTTTTCTAAGGAATGGGTGATTCTAGCAAAATTGGGGAGGTTTATTAGCATCCATTGAACCCCTGTAGCCCCTTCTTCACCCCTTGCTTTCATCGAGATGAGGGCTTTACGTTCTGGTCTGCAAAGTCCAGTAACTTCTTGCTCTTGTGAGTCTCCAGACTTGATGCAAAGGCAAAGAGGTGCAAGACTCCAATAACTTCCTATTCTTTTGAGTCTCCAGACTTGACGCAGAGGCAGAGAGGCATCATTGCTCTCTCTCCCTTTCCCTCGGTATTGTGGGTCCTGGCATAGCTTGGGTCATAGTGGGTGGTGCATTGTCCCCATGGATGAAGCTAGTGAGCATCTTGGAGGGAATCGTGATTACTGTTGTTCCCTTCCTAATTGGAGGTCTAGTTCGGCTAGAGCTAGCTATTAGAGGCATCCTCTAGTTCTCAATTGGGTGAGTTGGTTGGGAACTTCGCAAAGAGAGGAGGGGATTTGCCTACTTGTGCCTATGAGTGGTGATAATAGGAGGGACCTGGGCTTCTGGTGCTTCTTTTCTCTGTTGATCCTTGCGAGCACTCCCTTGTCTGGATATGTGGCTGGTGAAGTTTGGCAAAGGGCTCTCACATGGGAAATAAATGTCCTTATGTGAGGAGGGGCTAATCCATTGGAATACTTTGCAATCCCCTTTTCCTTCAAAAACATGGCTCACCTCCACATCAACAGCGAGAGAGCATACACGACAAAATCAGTTGTTCCTGTTTACTTCAAGTGATAATTATCTGCAGAAGCGTGCCTTAGTGGTTGGAAACAAATGTTTTGGCCTCTTATGGTCAAAGTTTGTTGAATGAAAATATGACACATGTTAATGGCTTGAAGCTTGTTGCTCCCATATTCTTATAAATGGGAAATCAAGGCCATTTAGAAAAAAGGTTGGATCTCAGTTTTAAATAGTATTGTACCTTATGCTTTAATCCATTGTAAATAGAAGAAAAATTGCCTCATAATCTATGTTCAAATCTTTAGAACAATGTTATTCTAGGATTAATACAAAGATATATTGGTTGCGGAATCCTTTTTGTGTTGCATTTGATTGAGCTAACATGATTTCTGAATATCAAGGATATTTTAGTGCATCTCTGCAATTTATTGCACAGTGTATGTTTTCTTTTGCTTTCTCCCAAGGGGAGAAATAAATGCTTGGAATACATTCAGTTAACTGTTGTCTGGATTATGGTTTAAAAGGATATTTCCATATTTCCATGTCTAAGATGTATTGATATAAGGTATTAATGCCATTAGTCTTTCAGTCATGAGGTAATGTCGTTTGAACGATACATAGGTTTTGTGCAATTTGACTCTATTGCCCTTTGGATTAATGCACCGATCTCTCACTGGGTTAATTTGTTGATTTAAATCCACCCCAAAATAATCAAAATCATTTCATTTCTATCATTCTTTTGAGAGTAGTTTGGATAAATATATGTTCTCAATTAGGGTATGAACTATACTGTCATAGGACTAAGCCAGTCTAAATGAAGTCAGTCATTCCCCTAGTAAAATGCTATTGAGAACCTTATGTTTTAATGCAACGTCCAACATCAGTCAAGACATATCCCTTGGATGTTGTATAGGTACACCCGCCTTGGTCTTGCCGAACCAAAAGTGCAAAGGATTTTTCAACTCTTAGGTGTTGTAATCTTGTTCGTTGGCCACTGACCCAGAGCCCTTAATTATAAGAAATTGGCTAAATCTTTAGAGAACTCTGACAATCGGTTGGAGGAACCAACAGATTGGTGACTCTACTGGGGAACTTACAAATTGTGTCTTATCTTGATATCCCCAAGTTTACAAATCTTAACACTCTTGAAGCTCACTGTTAAGAAGTTTTTGCCCATTCGAGCTACCAATAGATTGGTGACTCTGCTGGGGAATGTGTAACAACAAAAACCAAAATGACAAGAATTAACTAAATTTTCACGACGGTAAATTTTTTTTTAAAACATAGTAATCAAATACAAAAGTTTCTCATCTCTAAACCATTACAACATTTTTCAATTTATCATAAACATGAATGCATTCTCATAAAGACTGAAAGAAATGATATTCATAAAATATTTTGTTTTCCTAACAAATAAAATTTTCTTGAAATAACAAATATCGGAAACATACCATTATCATGCATCTCGATTGTCAACCTTTTCACGTTCAAGACTCGGCAATTCCTCAGTATTTGGAAGAGAAAGTATCTTCAAGGAGCTTAACCTCCAACCACAGACCGTCGGTCTCCCGCACTCCTTCCTAACCGGAAGTGGCCCTACCCTACTCAAGAGGATAGACTTAGGATAACCTTAGGTGTTTGCCATCTGAGCTCTGGTGTTGTAACCTACGTGTCTTGTTATCGTGCAGATCCCTAGATACCCTCTAGTCATGCACGACCCTCCACAAGAAACGCCATCCAGTTACGGTGAACATTCGATGTACTTGAGGATAGTACACCACCTTGGCCAAAGGATTCGTATTTAATTAGCATTTTATAAACGCATGAACTTGGTTCACCCACCCTACTCGACTTGAACTGGTCGAAATCCTACAGTTTCCTATTTGTATAGTTTGAACTCATTTTGCCGACCTTGATGACCTCAAGGCTTAGGGTATCCCCCTATAATAGCGCATTGCGCAATATTATTCTAATCTCGAATTCAGACTTTCACAATTCCATTATCCTGAAAAATATTATTTAGACACGTCCACTCCTAAGTGGTTTCAAATCTGTTTACTTGGTTCCCATGTTAACACAACATACACAAGTATCTAAATCATTTTCCGTTATCCCGAAATTCTAGGGTTCTAGACTCAAATGGTCTACAAGGTTAAGTGATTCTAACATCTTCGCAATCTTGACTCACATGCAGGTTTTCAGCTCAAATTGATAATTTCGGAATCCAAGACGGTTTCCTAAACATTACCAACACTTTTATCTTCCTACTCCTCTTTCCGAGTCATTAGTTTCACAAGTTTAAAATAGCTGAGAGCCGTAAATAAATCTAAAAGGTTTGGGAATCTTACAAATGTAGATAAAGATATTAAACGGATAAGACATCGGCCGTTTACAAATGCATTTTTCGGCTATAAGTCGTACATGCTTACTAACTACGGTTTGACTCCTGCATAACATGCACGTGGAGCATCGTTCAAAACCTCCAAGGCAGTTTTATGTTCATAACATAGACCTAAAGGCAATTCTTCTATCTTACGTCATTGTTTATCGTTCACAGAAGGTAAATTACATCTTGCATCCAGACAAATTCATTCCTAAATGCATATACTTTAGTGAGCAGCGTTCTTCTGCTATACATCGTCATTTATGACGAGAACAACTACAGTTTCAGAGTTTACATTTCCTAGATGATAGTAACACTTCTTTTTCAGAGTTTTCTAATCTTAAAACACAGTAATGTGACCGCATACATTAGTTTCTGAGTTTATCACATGTTCTACACAGCAATAAAGCTATTTCAAGGTTTTAACCGCACACTGAAATCGTATTAAACTTGCGTTATGATTCTATTCTACTCATCTTTAAACATAATTATCTTCCATAACTATGAAACTCTCTTCCTTACTGTTTCAAAACTGAGACAATTGGTAAAGAAAAAGAACCTGTTATTAAAAATGGAGATTGCTGGAGTGTTCTTTCACACCGAGGGCTCTCTGCCTCTCGTTTCTTCACTGCACAGTTCTAAACCCTTACTGCCTTTTTACTCCTCACTACACAGTCTCAATTCTTACTCCATTTCGCTTCTCTCTCCGCAGTTTAAACTCTCACTGATCTTTTCGTTCCTCACAGCACAGTTTAAACTCTCACTCACAACACAGTTCTATCTCTTCCTCACAACACAGTTTATACTCTCTTACTCAAGACACAGTTCTCTTCCTTACTCACAACCCCGTTCTATATCTTAATCACAACACAGTTCTCACTCCTCCTTCCTTCTCAACTCTTACTTCCTTTTCCTAAAAGCACGACCTCTTTCCTTCCCTTCGCAAATACTATCTCACACTGCCTTACCACTCAATTTCTCTCCCGTGCTCCTTTCTCCAAAGTCTCTACCAAGCGGCCAAATACAAGCCATGCACAAATCACGAACTCTGCTACAGGATTCTATTCGCAAACATCAGATAAAACCACGGCCACGCGAGCCTCTGCCCCCTCCAATCCTCACTCGTGCTCCTCTTCACTGCCCCAATTCCCATCATTCGCTCCCCCCCAAAAACGACCTCTCCACATGCAAAATACTCTTCTTACTTCGCAGTCCTAACTGCCCTCCGTCCACAACTCCCGAAACAGTTTTAACTTCCCACCATATACCGCGAAAATAGCCCCTTATTCCTCTTGTTCGGCCGACTGTTAACTTCCCCACGTTTCGCAGATCTTATGCCCATCTCCACCGTCGAAATCTCCCTTCTGCAGAGCCACGACGGCCTCTAACTTACACTCCCTCTCTCTTCTACGCGAGATAAAGGATCTTTCATTAATGATTTTCCTTCTCTCAAGGACTTCCACTCATATATCGAACGTCCCACGCCGGAAAACCTCCGACCCATCGGTGATTTAATTAAAGTTTCCCACCATCGTAGTAACTGATGCCTTTCGCTGTCTTGATGATGGCAATCCCAAAATATAGCCATTACACCGAACTTAACGTCCAATGCTTCATTTACTAAAGTCTACGAAGAAGAGGATTCTTTTACAAACACACAATCGTCACACTCTCAAGTACTTGAGTCGACATAACAATCTTCTACCTACTTCACTTAACATGATCACAAGAAGTTTAACCGACCTCATTACTTATTACGACCATAAGAAAGATTAAGTCCCTTCGGTGATGAAGCTTGCCGAAGAACATAACTGCTCGACTTAACTAGGACAAAAGCATCAACCTTCCAAGACTAGCTAAATATTTAATTGAAGAGCTAAAGCTCGTCACGGCGAAGGTTACGAAATGGTTTGAGCATCGTTGGGGTCGAGATGGAGAGAGGACAAAGACCATTTTACTTAGAAACTCAAGGTCAGATTAATAACAACTCGCGGTCAAAGTTGAAGGAAGAGACTTATGTTTAAACGACAACTAAAATGAATTATTTCACGCTATGGCATCTATTCGACATTCGTCGATCTACCAGAATAGAAGAAATTCAAGGGTTCGACGCGTTTTACGTCAATCGTGACGGATTGATCGTAACGCCAACAAGTTCTAACAACGTTAGACGCACAAGGCCAACTTCTCGCAATTTCAACTTCGAGACAAGATTTGCAATCTTGCCACAAGAGGACTCAATAAATACTTCTAGACGTAAATATTAAACATCTCAAATACGTCGACTTACTATTAGGAACTTACGACGCCATAGACGACTCCAAGATTCTACAAGACGACTTTCGACTCGGATGTTTACTTTATCCTTTGTCGACGACATCAATTATACTACCCAAACCGACAAACAAGACTTACTTGTTGGTTCACAGATTTATCTATCTGTTTGGCGATCTCAGTGGCAAACACCCGTGGTTAATTTCCAGAGTCTATACTCCCTCTCGAAGATACTTTCTCTTCCGTCGAACACGGTCCACCTGTTCCTGCATCAACAAAACTCGCATACAATTTTTGTGGTCAAAGCATCTATGATCTAAATATAACATATTCGAACATCATTGCATTTAATATAAAGACTTTTAGTCTACATATCACTTGATCGTAATCAATAGATTCCGCAATTTCATAAAACAACTTTGTAAGATAAATTTTCAGTTTTCAAGTCGTTCACAACATAGTAATTTACTGAAATTTGAAAGAAAGTAAATAGCATCATTGTTTTCAAAAGGAGGGATGCAACATATCCTTCCCCTTTAAAAATCATCGTCCCCGATGATTAAGTTTATCAAGCAAAAATTAAACTTAAAACAAACTTTCTATAAAGCAACATTAATGTCTTTAAATAGTTTTGGAAATCTTTGAAAAATGTCTTTGTAGTCTTCCCAAGTGACGTTATCCTCTCCATATTGGTCCCACTGTATTTTGCATTGCAAAACTTCTCGATTACGTAAACGAAGTTTACGCATTTCGAGCACCTTGAGTGGCTCGATCACAACCACCCCGGGTTCTTGCATCTGTAAGGAATTCCAGTTAAGGATGTGGTTATTACCTACAAAATATTTCTTTAAATACAAAACATGAAAAACATTATGCATCTTAGACAAGGCTGGAGGTAGAGCAACTTTGTAGGCAACCGGATTAATGATTTCAAGAACTTCGAAAGGTCCGACATAACGAGGAGCCAATTTCGAAGATTTACCAAACTTAATAGAACTCTTTTGGGGTTTCACCCGCAAAAGCACCTTCTCGCCAACAGAGAAGTGTCTAGGCACTCGCTTGCGATCAGCATAACTCTTTTGCCTGTCATTGGCTTCTGCCAACCTCTTCCTAATCACTTTAACTTTTTCTTCCATATCAGCAAGCATTTCAGGTCCAATGCTTATCCTATCTTCCAGCTTATCCCAGCTTATAGGAGTTCTGCATTTCCTTCCATATAATGCTTCAAATGGCACCATCTTAGTGGCAGAATGATAGGAGTTGTTATAGGCAAACTCGACAAGAGGTAAATATTCCTCCCATCTATACTGCTGATCCATGCAATACATTCTTAAAAGGTCTTCTAAAACTTGATTCACTCTTTCTGTTTGACCATCAGTTTCGGGATGATATGCAGTACTTACATTCAGCTTAGTCCCTAATGCAGAAAATAAGGTTTACCAAAATCGTGAAGTTATCCGAGCATCTCTATCAGATATTATCTTTTCAGGTACCCCATGCAATCTGAAAATTTCTTGCACAAATTTTTGAGCCAACAGGTGTGCTCCATCTGTCAAATTTCCCGGTATGAAATGTGCAACCTTGGTTAGTTTATCCACAACAACCAGTATTGCATCATGCCTATTCTTAGACATTGGCAAACCTTGGACAAAATCCATACTAATAACTTGCCATTTCCATTCCGGAATATCGTGTGGGTACAACAACCCAGCAGGATGTTGGTGTTCTGCCTTCACTCTCTGACACTCCAAACAACTAGCTACAAACCTTGCAGCATCGCTTTTCATTCCTTTCCAGAAATATAACTGCTTGACATCAGCTAACAGTTTTGTTACACCAGGGTGTCCAGAGTAAGGAGCACAGTGAACTTCCTTCCACACAAGGTTTCTAAGTTCCTCTGAATCAGGGACATAAATTCTTCCCTTGAATCTCAGCAAACCATCGGATTCAAAACTGAATCCGTCATATCTTGGGTCCTTAGGGTTTAGGTGCAGAGCCTGTTTCACTTGTTCATAATACTCATCCCCAGATAAGTTTTGCAATACTAAATCTTTAAAGTTAGCATGTATGGAGATTATAGAGGCTATGTGCCTTCTTCTACTTAAGGCATCTGCTACTCGGTTTTCCTTGCCCTTGATATAAGAAATTTCAAAGTCATAATCTGATATGAGTTCCAGCCATCTCCTTTGCCTTGCATTGAGATTAGGTTGTGTGAATATGTAGCGAAGGCTTTGGTGATCAGATTTTAAAATAAAAGTCCTTCCCAACAAGTAATGTCGCCACATCTGAAGGGCGTGAACCACTGCTGCCATCTCTAGGTCATGAGGAGCGTAGTTCTGCTCATAATTTTTCAGCTTCCTTGACTCATAGGCTACCACCCTGCCATCTTGCATAAGCACACCTCCCAATCCTTCACCCGAGGCATCAGTGACAACCTCAAACTCACCCTCTGGATCAGGAACTTTCAAAATTGGAGCGGTTGTTAATTTTTCTTTTAACAAATCAAATGCCTTTTTACATTCAACCGTCCAAACAAACCTTTTTCCTTTTCTCTGCAAGGAGGTGATAGGACTAGCAATGCTTGAGAAGTTCAGCACAAATTTCCTGTAATACCCTGCCAATCCCATGAAACTTCGTACCTCTGACACATTGGTAGGTTCAGGCCATTCCATAATAGCTTTTATTTTGGCCGGATCAACTGATATCCCATCGGCTGATATAATGTGCCCTAAATACTGTACCTCTTTCTGAAAGAAAGTGCACTTGGAGAGTTTCGCATACAGCTTATGCTCTCTTAATCGTTGCAACACTATTTGAAGATGTCGTGCATGCTCCTCTTCATCCTTGGAATAGATCAGAATATCGTCAATGAAGACTAGTACAAACTTATCGAGACAATCTCTGAATACACTATTCATGAGATTCATGAAGGCAGCAGGTGCGTTGGTCAATCCAAATGGTAACACCGTGAACTCATAATGACCATATCTTGTTCTAAAAGCTGTTTTGGGGATGTCTTCCTCTTTTAACCTTAACTGATGGTATCCGGATCTCAGATCTATCTTGGAAAAGACCGATGCGCCACGCATTTGGTCAAATAGATCATCAATTCGTGGCAAGGGATACTTGTTCTTTATGGTTGCCTTATTAAGCATCCTATAGTCTATGCATAGCCTGAGAGTTCCATCTTTCTTTTTGACAAAGATAACCGGTGCTCCCCACGGTGATACGCTTGGCCTAATCAAATTCTTAGACAAAAGCTCCTGCAACTGAGCTTTTAATTCCATAAGCTCAGTGGTAGTCATACGATACGGAGCTTTAGAGATTGGCTCCGATCCTGGTTTAATATCTATACCAAAGTCAAATGTTCTCTTCGGAGGCAAGCCAGGTAACTCTTCAGGAAATACGTCCCTGAAATTGCACAGAAATGGATATCTTTCCTCAAAAGATTGCTTCTCCGGGGTTTCCTCTACTAGGTCCATCTTAACTGCAAAAAGTTGACACCCCTTTCGTCTAGCCTGCTTTAACTGTTTTGAAGAAATGGATCTAACCTTTATTTCCCGCTGAATTCCTTAAAGATTTACAGTTTTGCCTGTCTCATCCAGACACTCGGTGGTCTTATGAAAACAATCTACTTTGGCTCGATGTTTCCACAACCAGTTCATTCCTAGGATGACATCGTAGGACCCTAAAGGCGCTACGTACAAATTTGCCTCAGTAGTGAAGTTAGAAACATCAATCCTAGCTTCGAACAAACATTGCTCTACCTGAGCCTTTGAATTATTGGCATACTCTACTGTCCAAGGTTTGGACATAAAGCCAGCTTTTCTAGAAAACTTACTTAGAACTCTAGGTGACACAAAATTTTCTGTTGCACCCGTATCAAATAAAATAGAAACAGGAACTCCAAATAAGGTACCTGTCATCTCAATAGGAGTGATCTGATACTCTGCTTGCCGATTGTCGAGAGCGGCATGAATCCTTTGCTGAAAGGCTTCCTGTTGTGAAGGAAGCTCCGTGTTCCTGGGCCTCCCATTCGGCTTCTTGTTGGGGCAACGGTTGGCATAATGATCTCCTCCACAAGAGAAACATCCTCCTATAGGTCCTCGCTTCTCAGATGGCCTACTTGCAGAATCACCATTCTTCTTAAAATTTGCATTTCTCTTAAAATCTTCACCCCTACGGTCATTACCAAATCCTCCTTGATTCTTTCTACTTCCCCTATCAAACCTCCTGTTTCCAAATCCCTTATTGTTTTTCCTTTTAAAAGACTGATCATTGTAGTTCTTGTCAAACTTCTTGCGTTTCTTATCACGGTAAGCGGAGATAGACTTAATCTTCTGCTCCTGTTTTATTGCCTTTTCATAAACTTGATCCATTGTGCTTGGACCATGCACCTCCACTTCACCACCGATCTGAGGGTTGAGTCCCATGATGAACTTTCTGATTCAGAACCTTTCGTCCTTTTGATATTGGGGTACATACTTTAGTAGCCTAGTGAATTTTTCTGCATACTCAATCACAGATAATTCACCTTGCCTGAGGTTCTGGAAGTCCGTTAACTTCTGATCAAAATACAACTGTGGTAACCATCGTTTACGGAATAGTTCCACGAACTCGTCCCATGTCACCTTCAAGGGACTTAGTTCCAACTCCATTTTCTTATTCATCCACCAAGTGGATGCTTCCCCAGACAGCTGATAGGCTCCCCACATGGCTTTAGTAACCTCAGAGTAGTTTCTGATCTCAAAATATTTCTCCATCTCCGTCAACCATGCTTCAGCTGCATCTCCAGTTTTTGTTCCATCGAACTTTGGAGGATTAACCTTCTTCATATCCTTTGATAACTCTAAAGCAAGTTTATCCTTGGTTCTTCTTTGGGCTTCACTGTCATCATGATGTTCACTTGACGTGCCATTTTCCCAATGTTTACTCTTGCTTGTGAAGTGTGAGTTCTCGTTTCCATCCTCTGTGTTACCAGTTTCATCTATTTTCCTCTCTAGTTTGTTCAATCTTTCCTTGGTTTCAGTGAGCATGTTGAGGATCCTATCCAACTTGTCAGTGGAATTTTCCCGAGAGTTACGACCTTCCCGATCCTCCCCCTCGTTAAACCCTGATTGGTCCATGCTAGATTAGTTTCACACCTGTTTAAACATATACTAATCAGTTTTCCGCTTATTAATTTAAACACCATCAAAAGAACACAACATTTGATCATATTCATAATTGATCTCAAACCAAAATTTTGTCTTTATTTATTTTGCAAAATTGTTTCAACATCATTAGAGATAGACAAATCTCATGTTTCTACATAATGTTATCTAGTGGAGTGTATCCTTCGGATTCATTGTCCGACACATAATCACGAGGTGTATACCCCTCAGACTCACTATCAGAAGATATCTCAATAATCTCAGCTCTAGGCACTACACGAGGATCTCTAGTGATCATGGGTATAGTACTGGGTACAATCTCAGGTACACTATTAGTTTCAATCCAGGAGCAACGGTCGATCATGGTTCGAATCGCCATCTCTACTCCCTCTAGGAGTTCTCTCCTAACTCGCTTAAGTCGTGACATTGCATTGGCTAATGTTTCCACATCATCAAGCCAAATGTCATTCTCGTCATTGGTTTTCTCTATGGTCTTGACCATCGCAAGTCGTTTCTGCTTTGCTTGCAGATAACGCTTCTTACCCGCGAAGGATTTTCTTGCGGTTCTCTTGGTGTATGCCATCCTGGCACAATAAACCAAATCATTAGCTACCCGCATAATGATGATTTCCTAATCAGGTTAGTGGACTCATCAGCCCTAGTGTTGAACCTGGCTAGCTCTGATACCATATGTAACAACCAAAACCAAAATGACAAGAATTAACTAAATTTTCACGACGGTAAATTTTTTTTTAAAACATAGTAATCAAATACAAAAGTTTCTCATCTCTAAACCATTACAACATTTTTTAATTTATCATAAACATGAATGCATTCTCATAAAGACTGAAAGAAATGATATTCATAAAATATTTTGTTTTCCTAACAAATAAAATTTTCTTGAAATAACAAATATCGGAAACATACCATTATCATGCATCTCGATTGTCAACCTTTTCACGTTCAAGACTCGGCAATTCCTCAGTATTTGGAAGAGAAAGTATCTTCAAGGAGCTTAACCTCCAACCACAGACCGTCGGTCTCCCGCACTCCTTCCTAACCGGAAGTGGCCCTACCCTACTCAAGAGGATAGACTTAGGATAACCTTAGGTGTTTGCCATCTGAGCTCTGGTGTTGTAACCTACGTGTCTTGTTATCGTGCAGATCCCTAGATACCCTCTAGTCATGCACGACCCTCCACAAGAAACGCCATCCAGTTACGGTGAACGTTCGATGTACTTGAGGATAGTACACCACCTTGGCCAAAGGATTCGTATTTAATTAGCATTTTATAAACGCATGAACTTGGTTCACCCACCCTACTCGACTTGAACTGGTCGAAATCCTACAGTTTCCTATTTGTATAGTTTGAACTCATTTTGCCGACCTTGATGACCTCAAGGCTTAGGGTATCCCCCTATAATAGCGCATTGCGCAATATTATTCTAATCTCGAATTCAGACTTTCACAATCCCATTATCCTGAAAAATATTATTTAGACACGTCCACTCCTAAGTGGTTTCAAATCTGTTTACTTGGTTCCCATGTTAACACAACATACACAAGTATCTAAATCATTTTCCGTTATCCCGAAATTCTAGGGTTCTAGACTCAAATGGTCTACAAGGTTAAGTGATTCTAACATCTTCGCAATCTCGACTCACATGCAGGTTTTCAGCTCAAATTGATAATTTCGGAATCCAAGACGGTTTCCTAAACATTACCAACACTTTTATCTTCCTACTCCTCTTTCCGAGTCATTAGTTTCACAAGTTTAAAATAGCTGAGAGCCGTAAATAAATCTAAAAGGTTTGGGAATCTTACAAATGTAGATAAAGATATTAAACGGATAAGACATCGGCCGTTTACAAATGCATTTTCCGGCTATAAGTCGTACATGCTTACTAACTACGGTTTGACTCCTGCATAACATGCACGTGGAGCATCGTTCAAAACCTCCAAGGCAGTTTTATGTTCATAACATAGACCTAAAGGCAATTCTTCTATCTTACGTCATTGTTTATCGTTCACAGAAGGTAAATTACGTCTTGCATCCAGACAAATTCATTCCTAAATGCATATACTTTAGTGAGCAGCGTTCTTCTGCTATACATCGCCATTTATGACGAGAACAACTACAGTTTCAGAGTTTACATTTCCTAGATGACAGTAACACTTCTTTTTCAGAGTTTTCTAATCTTAAAACACAGTAATGTGACCGCATACATTAGTTTCTGAGTTTATCACATGTTCTACACAGCAATAAAGCTATTTCAAGGTTTTAACCGCACACTGAAATCGTATTAAACTTGCGTTATGATTCTATTCTACTCATCTTTAAACATAATTATCTTCCATAACTATGAACTCTCTTCCTTACTGTTTCAAAACTGAGACAATTGGTAAAGAAAAAGAACCTATTATTAAAAATGGAGATTGCTGGAGTGTTCTTTCACACCGAGGGCTCTCTGCCTCTCGTTTCTTCACTGCACAGTTCTAAACCCTTACTGCCTTTTTACTCCTCACTACACAGTCTCAATTCTTACTCCATTTCGCTTCTCTCTCCGTAGTTTAAACTCTCACTGATCTTTTCATTCCTCACAGCACAGTTTAAACTCTCACTCACAACACAGTTCTATCTCTTCCTCACAACACAGTTTATACTCTCTTACTCAAGACACAGTTCTCTTCCTTACTCACAACCCCGTTCTATATCTTAATCACAACACAGTTCTCACTCCTCCTTCCTTCTCAACTCTTACTGCCTTTTCCTAAAAGCACGACCTCTTTCCTTCCCTTCGCAAATACTATCTCACACTGCCTTACCACTCAATTTCTCTCCCGTGCTCCTTTCTCCAAAGTCTCTACCAAGCGGCCAAATACAAGCCATGCACAAATCACGAACTCTGCTGCAGGATTCTATTCGCAAACATCAGATAAAACCACGGCCACGCGAGCCTCTGCCCCCTCCAATCCTCACTCGTGCTCCTCTTCACTGCCCCAATTCCCATCATTCGCTCCCCCCCAAAAACAACCTCTCCACATGCAAAATACTCTTCTTACTTCGCAGTCCTAACTGCCCTCCGTCCACAACTCCCGAAACAGTTTTAACTTCCCACCATATACCGCGAAAATAGCCCCTTATTCCTCCTGTTCGGCCGACTGTTAACTTCCCCACGTTTCACAGATCTTACGCCCATCTCCACCGTCGAAATCTCCCTTCTGCAGAGCCACGACGGCCTCTAACTTACACTCCCTCTCTCTTCTACGCGAGATAAAGGATCTTTCATTAATGATTTTCCTTCTCTCAAGGACTTCCACTCATATATCGAACGTCCCACGCCGGAAAACCTCCGACCCATCGGTGATTTAATTAAAGTTTCCCACCATCGTAGTAACTGATGCCTTTCGCTGTCTTGATGATGGCAATCCCAAAATATAGCCATTACATCGAACTTAACCGCCAACGCTTCATTTACTAAAGTCTACGAAGAAGAGGATTCTTTTACAAACACACAATCGTCACACTCTCAAGTACTTGAGTCGACATAACAATCTTCTACCTACTTCACTTAACATGATCACAAGAAGTTTAACCGACCTCATTACTTATTACGACCATAAGAAAGATTAAGTCCCTTCGGTGATGAAGCTTGCCGAAGAACATAACTGCTCGACTTAACTAGGACAAAAGCATCAACCTTCCAAGACTAGCTAAATATTTAATTGAAGAGCTAAAGCTCGTCACGACGAAGGTTACGAAACGGTTTGAGCATCGTTGGGGTCGAGATGGAGAGAGGACAAAGACCATTTTACTTAGAAACTCAAGGTCAGATTAATAACAACTCGCGGTCAAAGTTGAAGGAAGAGACTTATGTTTAAACGACAACTAAAATGAATTATTTCACGCTATGGCGTCTATTCAACATTCGTCGATCTACCAGAATAGAAGAAATTCACGGGTTCGACGCGTTTTACGTCAATCGTGACGGATTGATCGTAACGCCAACAAGTTCTAACAACGTTAGACGCACAAGGCCAACTTCTCGCAATTTCAACTTCGAGACAAGATTTGCAATCTCGCCACAAGAGGACTCAATAAATACTTCTAGACGTAAATATTAAACATCTCAAATACGTCGACTTACTATTAGGAACTTACGACGCCATAGACGACTCCAAGATTCTACAAGACGACTTTCGACTAGGATGTTTACTTTATCCTTTGTCGACGACATCAATTATACTACCCAAACCGACAAACAAGACTTACTTGTTGGTTCACAGATTTATCTATCTGTTTGGCGATCTCAGTGGCAAACACCCGTGGTTAATTTCCAGAGTCTATACTCCCTCTCGAAGATACTTTCTCTTCCGTCGAACACGGTCCACCTGTTCCTGCATCAACAAAACTCGCATACAATTTTTGTGGTCAAAGCATCTATGATCTAAATATAACATATTCGAACATCATTGCATTTAATATAAAGACTTTTAGTCTACATATCACTTGATCGTAATCAATAGATTCCGCAATTTCATAAAACAACTTTGTAAGATAAATTTTCAGTTTTCAAGTCGTTCACAACATAGTAATTTACTGAAATTTGAAAGAAAGTAAATAGCATCATTGTTTTCAAAAGGAGGGATGTAACAGAATGGACTTAGAAAAGTATTTAATCTTTGAGGAGCTTTATGTTACTTGAAGATTTTTATACTCTTTGAAGAGGTGGCGACTCTACAGATGAACTTGGTCAATTGTCGAAGGATTGTTTTTGATCATACAAGATTGATCGCATAGATTTGTAAAATTTCTGGTCATAAGGAGAAAATTGTGAGGTCTGCAATAAAATCCAGGTATTTGTTCCTTCATTCTTGTTTCATCTTCAAAGCAAAATAAATCAGCTCAATGGGAGTTATTTGTGAAAGTGCTTTGTGTAGAATGTTATCCCCATGATTGAATGAAGTATTATAATGGTGAGTTAAGGATTTCATTAGAGAGATTCGGGGTTTTGTAAGAGATGTGATAAAGTTGTGATAGAAGTGGGCTATCGTTGAATGCATTTTTGAGTGTGGGGTGTTATTATTCTTGTCTTTCCGCACATGTGAATGTTAAAATGTATTTTGCATCGCAACAATAATCATACCCTCGGAGAAGGATTTTCTTTGGTGGAGGATACATGGTTTTGGATTTCAATGGCATCCAAAACTATCCGAACCTTGTTCCTGATATAGTTAGAAATCATCTGCCAAAGTTCAATGGTGACAAATTAGAATTAGCAGATAGGCATCTGCATAATTTCATTAATGTAATAGCTGATTATGAGGTTGATGCAGAAGACATTGTCATGAAACTATTTGTTCAATCCTTGAAAGGGGATGCAAGGGATTGGTTTACAAACTTGCCTGTGCATTATATTTCTTCATGGCAAGAATTCATAATGGATTTTATTGATCATTTTGGTGAAAAGGTTAATGTAAGTTCAATGATCAATAAACTTGTCCAAATTGAGAAGGATGAAGATGAGCTAGTTCCAGCTTTCAATTTGAGGTTTGCAAAGACCCTAAGAGATATCCCTGAGAATTTCAAAGCCAAATGATGCAACGTGTCTGGTCATATACCTAGGCACATTTGATGAGGCGGTGGGTTACCTCTTAAGAAATAAAGAACCTGCAACACTTTATCAGGCATATCAAAATTCCATGGATATTGAGAATAACTTAAGATTTTTAATTGGGAAAGGACATATGTCTGGAGGTCCCTGTCACTCTAAAATATTTCATGTAGGTGAAAAATGTAGAGCAAGGAATAGCAGTGACTGTATAGACAGTAGCAATTTTGTTGCTACAGTTGATGCATCTTTCCATCTTCCAAATCATGGCTTAAGTGTTTTGCCAAAGGGACTAGAGCCAATTAGGTATGGCCAAGTGAGTGTTGAAATGTCATATGAAAAAGTAGAAAGTGGAGCAAATATTGAGAATGCATACCTCAGTGACACAAGTGAAATGTGTGACCAGCTTATGAGTTATGTAGATAATGGTCGCAATCATTGTTTTTCAAATGCATGGTCTGATGAACAGAAGGAGGTATGTCCATGAATGGATCCTGTGAGTTGGGTAGCTATAAGGAAAAATTGGTTGTTGGTCTATGAAACTGGAGATCTAGATCCTCATGATGACCTTGGGATCATCTGTCCCCAACTAGAGCCACTATTTGTATATGTATTCTGATGCATGCCTTGACCCCTGATATGTGCCTTCTAGGCTTGTTTAAACCCTTGTGAAACCCTGAAAGCCTAGTGTAGCACCATCTCTCATTTGTTCGCATCCATTTTGTTTTGTTGTTGACTGCTCACAGCCCATTCCTGGTCACTTAAGTTGTCACTAAAGTACCGTTCACCATTGAATTACCGGCCCTCATGCCTAGCGTTACCCTTTGTGTCCCGTGACCTTAAATATGTTTAATACCCAATAAATTTAATAAATGTTCTACCTTTATATTGGATATCAGGCATGTTTTATGACCCCTTCATTCATTCAACCTAGTGCAGCCCCTCTTTTTAAGAACAAATTTCATGCATATGTCAAATTAGGGCCTTAAGTTGCGGCCACGTCTGCGGAATTTGCCTTTTCACTGAAACTATCTCCTCCGCTAGGCTTGGTTCTAGGCTTTGGCGATGCCCCGAAGTTTGATGTGGTGGTCATGTGGTGTTAGCATTGGCATTTCGTGGGGAAAATGCTCCTCCGTTGGGACTGTTCTAAGGCTCCCGCAGGCTCACAAAAAGTCCAGGCTGCCTTCCATCTTGGTGGGGCCCACGTGGATGATGTGCATCAACATGGAAGGTTTGCAATTGCTGACATGGCTTCTCACTGAGGTTTGTGCCTTCATGGAAGGTGTTTGGGGGTCCCAATGAGACTGTGAGGGATGTGTTACTTACTTGGATGCGCCTAGTGGGACGTTTCGTTGGAGCCGTGGTTTTTGTTGTGGTCCCAAGGAACTTAGCACGAGGAGGTGAGGTGCTTCCATGGAAAACATGATCACTACACTTTATGATAGTTGGTCTTCGCTGGAAGGATTTCAAACCTCCGCAAAGACCGTCGATGGGTGTTGATCCATGACTATGATTCAAAACTAGTGCACACCTTCTTCTAGGCATACCAATTTCTCTTGGTGACTGTTGATGTAATTCACAGGATAAATCTAAAGGCTGGGGTTGAAAGGGTTGATGGAGTGGAGAAGCGTGGTAAAAATGGGATAGAGTTGGTTTCTCTGGGCATGAAATGTTAGGGGTTAAGCGTGTGCACTATGTCTTGTCCAACTGTTGATTAGGGAGTTGGTTGGTTCGTTCAAGCTCTATCCTGTCAATGATACGTGATAGGTGCAGTCAAGAGAAAAATCTTCTGTATCAGGAGGATCTTGGCACTTTCTTTCTTGCCGGTGCCGTACATGATGATATTTCTTTTTGCAGGAGTTTGTCAGGATTACTCCTTAATGTTGAAATTGGACAAAGTTTGTTCTTAATGTTTTGAATTGGGATGGTGCTAAAATTGAGAAACCTACTTTGGCTATCTCATTATGGAAATGGGGATTGTGATTGTATTTCATGTGTGTGAAAGCTTGGAGTCATGAATTAAGTGTCATTTCCTCCCATTTTCTAGTAGCGCTGGCAGATTTGTGTGAGATTTCCATTTAAGGGCATGCATTGCTAAGGTACTATCAGGGATAAACTTGTAGGATTGGTGGGCAGGGTATGATCATCCGGGCAGTGGGAGTTTCCATAATCCCACTATAAATTGATGCTTCTGATGTTGTTTTAGGCACTATCCTCTTTGGAGCGGACAATATGGGTCACTATCTTTTTAGTATGCTATGGTTGTCCTCCTATTCCTCATAATTCTTCTCTCTATTCTCATGGCTAATAATTTATCCTTACAAGATAGGGGATTAGAGGGGTTTTTCTAAGGAATGGGTGGTTCTGGTAAAATTGGGGAGGTTTAGCAGTATCCATTGAACCCCTGTAGCCCCTTCTTCACCCCTTGCTTTCATCTGGATGAGGGCTTTACATTATGGTCTGCAAACTCCAGTAACTTCTTGTTCTTGTGAGTCTCCAGACTTGACACAGAGGTAGAGAGGTGCAAGACTCCAGTAACTTCCTGTTCTTGTGAGTCTCCATACTTGACGCAGAGGCAGAGAGGTGCCATTGCTCTCTCTCTCTCTCTCTCTCTCTCTCTTAGTATTGTGGGTCCTAGCATAGCTTAGGTCACAGTGGGTGGTGCATTGTCCCCATGGATGAAGCTAGTGGACATCTTGGAGGGAATCACGATTATTGTTGTTCCCTTCCTAATTGGAGGTCTGGTTCAACTAGAGCTAGCTAGTAGAGGCATCCTCTAGTTCTTGATTGGGTGAGTTGGTTGGGAACTTCATGAAGAGAGGAGGGGATTTGCCTACTTGTGCCTACGAGTGGTCATAATAGGAGGGACCTAGGCTTCCGGTGCTTCTTTTCTCCATTGATCCTTGTGAGCACTCCCTTGTCTGCGTACGTGGCCAATGAAGTATGGCGAAGGGCTCTCACATGGGAAATAAATGTCCTTATATGAGGAGGGGTTGATCCATTGGAATACTTTGTAATCCCCTTTTTCCTTCAAAAACATGGCTTGCCTCCACGCCAGCAACATGAGAGCATACACAACAAAATCAATTGTTCTTGTTTGCTTCAAGTGATGATTATCTGCAGAAGCATGCCTTAGTGGTTGGAAATAGATGTTTTGGCCTCTTATGGTCAAAGCTTGTCAAATAAAAATATTGATAGAGGTTGATTGTCATTGATGTCAAAAAGGTGTTGTGATGTGTTCAGGAGATGATGTTAATTATGCAGGAGTTCAAGCAATGATGATGCAAGTCATCAAGATCATCATGTGTAATGGATGCTTTCAGTTTCAAGATTCCTTGTTCAAGTTATAATGTGTGTCTTGATGTCATAATCAGGAGTTGCATAAGGTTTGAGTGTGATGTTAATTATGTCTTCAATTAGGATCATCTCAAGTCATGCTCAAGGTTAAGGTTGTTGATATGTTGCTTTGGAGGAATGATGTTGGTTTATGTTTCATTTATGCTTGCATAGTTTGGTCTTAAGAAGGTATTTCATGATAAGATCATCATCATGAGTTGATTGATCATAATCTTCTTTGAATTCATTGATCATCATTTTATGTCCACAAGAGTTGTTTGATCGGTTTGATCACATCAATTGTTGATGCTCACATAAGTTTGACTTGATCACACTTTGTTGCCCTTCACACTTTAACCTTGTTCTCTTTTGAAAATAGTTTGATGGTACATCCATGACAAGACAACTGTGGTTCTATAATGGTTATATACATTGAGTATATACATGTTAGAGGGTCTAGATTTTGCATTAAAAAAAACTTGTTTAGAGATCAAAAACTTAGTCCTTCATATTTCTCTAGCCCATCAATTTTAAGAGTTGCTTTTTGTTTTATTAAGGTTACCTGCTACTGCAGGTTCATAACTTAAAAGTCACCTTTTGAAGGGTCTTTATGCCGCTCGCTTGACCGACCCTCCTTTGAGGCTACTGACTCAAAAGGTCTATTGGGCGCATAATATATGATGGAAGGTTATACTTAATTTGGAACAGGGCGCCAAAAACAAATCTAAAGGTCTATGTTTAAACCTTTTAAAGTGCGTGATAAGAAAATCAAAGGTTAATATTTAAACCTTGACTCCTTCATTGTGGTATGCACATTAATGTGCATTTAAACGTTATTTCTATATGACTACAATAAATAAAGCTTTTTAAAGCTATTTTTTAGTGTCTCAAAAAGGCAGATTTTGATGGGATTTTAAAAGCAAATTTTTAAGAAGATTTGTTACTATTTTTAAAGTCCTATTCATGGCAGGAAGCTAAAAGGATGGGATTTTATTTTAAGGAGGGCAAGTTTCTTATTTGAGATATTTTTCTAAAGGGCTTTTTCTCTTCTTTCATAATCCTAATATAGATGATTTTTTTGAGAAAAGGATGTGAATAGGAGAGAGTTTTTATTTTCTCTTAGAAGGGCAGTTTGATTAAAAACTGATTAAAGATTTTTTGTGATTGGATGGAGGTTTTAAGGGAATATGAAAAGTTTTTTTTATTACAGGTGAATTAATTTTTTATATATAGAGAAAATAAGAACGGATTTGAAGATCAAAAACATGGAAGATAATTTTTTTAAGGTATTTGTAGAGAGTAGAATATGAAGAGATTTATATGCACAATGGAGATTTATTTGTAGCAGTCAGATGATATTAATATTGCAGAGGAATATGTAGAGAAAAGAAAAGTCAAGGGTCATTTTTTATTAATATTGCAGATTTTATTGAGAACAAAAATTGGAATTGATTTTTTATTAAAGATAATTTTTCAGATTGGAAAACGTTGTTCAATAAAAGGAGATGGAAATTTTTGTGAACGTGAAAAATGAATCAGAGGATTGAGAAGAATGTAAAAGGACATTTTATTTTTTATATAATGGTTTTGCAGGTGCATTGATAGATGAATGTGTGTGTGGACTAATATGCAGTGAAGACATTTTTGTGAAGATTCTTTTGAAGAGAAAATACAGATGAATCATGATATTGTGAGATCATGTTTTTGTAGGAATGAATCAAACAAAGAATAAAGACACTATGCAAAGAACTTATAGATTGGACCATGCCAAGTATGAAGACAATATGCAATTGATTGTGCATCAGGTGAATTAATTATGCAGAGATCATGAGACTATATGCAGATTGGATTGAGTATCATTGCAAAGGGATAATGCAAACTCAGAGAAGACAAGTTATGTAATGGTGCAAATTAGATTGACTTGCAATCATTTCTTGCACACTAAGCATTATGTTTTGATGATGGTATTTGCCAGTGACGCTTTATGTGCTAGTGAGGCTTGTATGGTCAGTGAGACCTGTTTGTAACCAGTGAGGTTCTTGATTAAGCTAGTGAAGCATTTCAGAGTGGTTTTTCTTCCCCTAGAGGGGTTTCCAATCATCAAATTAGGTGTCATGGTTCTTGTTTATCTTCATGTGTTCATGTGCTCTAATGATATCTTCTTAAGGTCCTGATTCATATCTTTATCATACTTTTGCATATGTGTTTAACAGATCATTGATGTCTTCCTTTCTCTTTTTCTTGTAAGTTAAAAGGTGCAAAAAGATTTTAAAAGTTTATAAAACACTGATTCACCCCCCCTCTCAGTGTTGTCCTAGACTCCAACAAGTGGTATCAGAGCCAAGTTCCCTTTTTGAAGTCTAATAGGCTCGGGTAGGTCTTGATAGTGGAGTACCATGGGAAAGTGTAGGAGAAATAAGAGCTTGAGAAATGTCAAGCCTCACACTGGTCAAAAGACACAAAAGACACCATCTATATCAAATTCAGATGTTGATAGAAATGTTTCACAAATTGAACCAGGTATTAAATTAGAGAGAGAGTTTTTAGGAGTTCCTTTCTTTGATGGTTCAGACTTCTCTGTTTGGTGTATTAGAATGCAAGTATATCTATCCTCTTTAGGGTGTGGTATTTGGATGTCAGTTGAGAATGGGTATTGTGTTTCTTCTAGATCACGTAATACTACAAATAATAAAAAAGATTATGAATGTAATCATATAGAAAAAAGGGCCATTTTGTCTGGATTATCTAATGATGTTTCTTGTAACGTTATGCATTCTAAAACAGCTCAGGATGTGTGGAAGGAGTTAATTAGAATCTATCAAAGTGATTCACTTGAAGGAGAAGATAGCTTGTTATCTGAAAAGGATGACAATGAAAAGAGACATTCACATGAAGAAGATCTTTTTGTGGATGAAGATGGACAAGAGTTTGGTGAAGATGATTGTGAGGTTGATTTAGAAGGAGAACTCTTGTGTGCTCTGAGTAAAATCAAGAAGTACAAAAAGGAGAATCAGATATTAGAATTGTAGCTACAACATGAAAAAGAGTCCAAAGACAAAGCACTTTCAGAACTTGAAAAAGTATCTTCTAAACTTGAAGAAGCAAGAAATCAGATTGTGAATTTAAGGACACATGTTGATGAGTCAGACAAATTGATTATCAGCCTAAAGACAAAAATTGAGGAAGCCAAAAGAATAATAGATGTAAAAAATATGATCTTGAGGTTAAAACAATTGAAAATCTAAAATTAGAGGTTGAAATTATTAATTTGAGAAATGATTATGAAGGTCTCAAGGTTTTGTCCAAAAAGTATCAAGAGTTTGAAGAATGCACAAACAAGCTGCATGAAATGTTGGGCAAACAAAAGTATATAAGGACACTATTGGTCTAGGTTATGAAGAAGGAGAGTGTTCCAAAGTCAGAGAGACTCCTAGAAGGAAAATTGATCTGAGTTATTATGCTACTGCTCCTGAAGACAAAAAGAAGAATGAAGCTAAAATGAAAACCAAAGATGAGTTTGTAAAATTGCACAATCAAAGAAGAAATTTCAGAAGAACTGCTCTAGAAAGACAAGCTTATATGTACAGGTATAATTATTCATTTTATGGTTATGTTATATCTGTAATCATTTTGGACACAAAGTAGTTGATTATAGAATAAATCAATCTAATGTTGATCCAGTGTGTTACAAGTGCAATAATATTGGTCGCATACAAAGAAACTGTATAATACATAGAAGATATGATCTTGCATGGAATCATAACATAAGTGCTCAAAGGATGTCAAAAAGGTATTATCATTCATTTGATTATGATTACAATATAATTTGTTATTTGTGCAACTCTCTTGGCCACAAAGCACATAGTTGCAGAAAAGCATCACCTGGTTTGAAAAGTTGGAAAATGAAAGAGGCTGAAAAAGTTTGGAGGAAGAAAGAACCTATAAAAGTTTGGAGGCTGAAACAAAGAAAAGAGAAGACAGATTCTAAACTTGTGTATCTTGCACAAGTTACATCATCAGTTGCATAAAAGATAGCAAGAAGTAAGGGGGAGTTGTTCATGTCCTATCAATCATCCCCAAGAAGTTTCAGGAGGAGATTATTTGGTGCTTGTCAATGTGATGATCTATCTTGTCTTGATTTTAAATTCTTGCCTGATAATGTTTACTAAGATGCTTCTCATATCAGTCTTATGAAAAGAAGTTCATGTAGTTCATGCTGATGTTGATAACTATGTTGATCTTTAGTAGTGTATGTCAGTGATATAGGTGATCAGTGGTTCATGTTGTCATTATGCATACAAGATGTTGGTAAGATGTTCAGGGCTTCAATGCACCAAGAGTTTGATGATGTTAAGTGACTTGGTTTATAATTGAACCTATTTGTATCTTGCTCATATCATGTTGATACTTACAAAGGTTGAGTTGTCATGATGTTGTAGTTCAAAGTGTTATTGATATGTTAGTGAGAATGTGAAGTGTTGGCTGAGGAGTTTGAAAATGGAAGAAGTCAATTCATAGCAATTGTCTCTGCATTTGATTTTGCAAAGTTTTGTTGCAGGAAGAACTTGATGGTGCAGTTAGTTTGTTGATGTGTGGACTTGATGGCCTTATTTGAATAATAAAGTCAAGAGGCAACAATTCTTGTTGATTGGGGTATGTTTCTGATAGTGATTCTATACATATCAGATTTGACATTGTGTTGCAAAAAGTGTCATGTGTAGGTTGCAGGAGATGTCTTCAGAGAATTCTCATTGTGTCAAGAACTGTGTGTTGATATGACTCAGGGTGTGACTTAAGTGAAGGTAATATTGAAACAAGATGCAAGTTGGAAGTTGAATAGTGTGATAAGTAGTCTTCATGATGGGGAATAAAGTGTTTATGATATCTTTGTATTATGTTCAAATTTATATGTGTCATGTCAATGGCTTAATAGTCATTTTTATGCCATCATAACCATACTTTATGCTTTGGGAGATCTTGGAGATTTGTCACTTAGGTCAAAAAGGGTTGTTTGTCATGAAAAGTTTGTTTTGCAAACACAAGTGATGTCATTAGGAGTTTGTATTTGATAGCACTACTGATCTAAGGACCTCAATGATGTCAGTTTTTCATCTTTATCTTCATATTGGTGTTATGACAAGAATGTGGTTATATGGAGCCTAATCAAATTCAGAGGTTAAATTTACTCCACTTTTATCGGTGTAGTTTCCCCTCAAATTATTTAATGGGGTCCAGGGGCAGCACCCCTTTCAGGGGTTTGGGTGCAATGCCCCCAAGACGGGGTCAAGGGGCGGCGATTTTTTATTATTTTATTAAGGCATTAGGAGATATTTTCTATTGGTTGACATTAAAAAAACACTATTTTTGTAACCGACATAAGGCTTGATAAAAGCGGCTAAGGGTTAGGGTTTTTGTTGATATTGTATTGTAGCATTTGCAGTGGTATTGAGTTGCAAGGATTGCCCGTTGTAATTGGTTTCATTTACTAGATAATAATATTGGACTCTCTCTAGGTGGATGTAGCCCGAGTTTGGGTGAACCATGTTAAAACTTGTCTCTCATTGTTATTATTTCTGTGTATTTTCATTCCTCTATTTAATCTTTATTTGCATTTAATTGATATCTTCTGTCAGCTAACCCTAACAAAGAAGTAGTTTTATGTTGAGAGAATGGTACAATCTATGGGTAGTTTATAAAAGTAGATTGATGCTTTATTTGGTGTGCCTCACATGATGTTGCTCTCAGGTTTTGTGTTTTAGGATGTATGTAATTCGGGTTAAGTTGAAGAGTTGTTTTAAGGAATTGTCAACAAGGTTTGTCATATGCTTGCTTTAGGATTGTTATTTCTGTCATCATAGATCATCACAATTTCAAAGGAAAGATAACAGGTTAATAAGAGTTTATGTCTTCAAAATCCTCATAATGCAATGGGATTGTAAATGTTATGATCAAGCTTTAATATCTTTCAGTGGAGTTAAACATGGGGAGTTAATTCATCCTTTGTCATCCGATGTCAAAAAGGGGGAAAGAGAGAAAATGCATCATGTAGTTTTGCCATCAATGACAAAAGGGGAGATTGATAGAGGTTGATTGTCATTGATGTCAAAAAGGTGTTGTGATGTGTTCAGGAGATGATGTTGATTATACAGGAGTTCAAGCAATGATGATGTAGGACATCAAGATCATCCTATGTAATGGATGCTTTCAGTTTCAAGATTCCTTGTTCAAGTTATGATGTGTGTCTTGATGTCATAATCAGGAGTTGCATAATGTGTGAATGTGATGTTAATTATGTCTTCAATTAGGATCATCTCAAGTCATGCTCAAGGTTAAGATTGTTGATATGTTGCTTTGGAAGAATGATGTTGGTTTATGTTTCATTTATGCTTGCATAGTTTGGTCTTGAGGAGGTATTTCATGATAAGACCATCATCATGAGTTGATTGATCATCATCTTCTTTGAATTGATTTATCATCATTTTATGTCCACAAGACTTGTTTGATTAGTTTGATCACATCAATTGTTGATGCTCACATAAGTTTGACTTGATCACACTTTGTGGCCCTTCACACTTTAACCTTGTTCTCTTTTGAAAATAGTTTGATGGTACATCCATGACAAGGCAACTGTGGTTCTATAATGGTTATATACATTGAGTATATACATGTTAGAGGGTCTACATTTTGCATTAAAAAAACTTGTTTAGAGATCAAAAACTCAGTCCTTCATATTTCTCTAGCTCGTCAGTTTTAAGAGTTGCTTTTTGTTTTATTAAGGTGACCTACTACTACAGGGTCATAACTTAAAAGTCACCTTTTGAAGGGTCTTTATGCCGCTTGCTTGACCGGCCCTCCTTTGAGGCTACCGACTCAAAAGGTCTGTTGGGCGCATAATATATGATCCAAGGTTATGTTTAATTTGGAATAGAGCACCAAAAACAAATCTAAAGGTCTATGTTTAAGCCTTTTGAAGCGCGCGATAAGAAAATCAAAGGTTAATATTTAAACATTGACTCCTTCATCATGGTATGCACATTGACATGCATTTAAACGTTATTTCTATATGACTGCAGTAAATAAAGCTTTTTAAAGCTATTTTTTAGTGTCTCAAAAAGGCAAATTTTGATGGGATTTTAAAAGCAAATTTTTAAGAAGATTTGTTACTATTTTTAAAGTCCTATTCATGGCAGGAAGCTAAAAGGATGGAATTTTATTTTAAGGAGGGCAAGTTTCTTATTTGAGATATTTTCTAAAGGGCTTTTTGTCTTCTTTCATAATCCTAATACAGATGATTTTTTTGAGAAAAGGATCTGAATAAGAGAGTTTTTATTTTCTCTTAGAAGGGCAGTTTTATTAAAAACTCATTAAAGATTTTTTGTGATGTGATGGAGGTTTTAAGGGAATGTGAAAAGTTTTTTTTTATTACAGGTGAATTGATTTTTTATATACATAGAAAATAAGAATGGATTTGAAGATCAAAGACATGGAAGAGAATTTTTTTAAGGTATTTGCAGAGAGTAGAATATGAAGAGATTTATATCCACAATGGAGATTTATTTGCAACAGTCAGATGATATTAATATTGCAGAGGAATATGTAGAGAAAAGAAAAGTCAAGGGTCATTTTTTATTAATATTGCAGATTTTATTGAGAACAAAAATTGGAATTGATTTTTTATTAAAGATAATTTTTGCAGATTAGAAAATGTTGTTCAATAAAAGGAGATGGAAATTTTTGTGAAGGTGAAAAATGAATCAGAGGATTGAGAAGACTATGAAAGGACATTTTTTTTTATATAATGGGTTTGCAGGTGCATTGATGGATGAATGTGTGTGTGGACTAATATGCAGTGAAGACATTTTTGTGACAATTCCTTTGAAGAGAAAATACAGATGAATCATGATATTGTGAGATCATGTTTTTGCAGGAATGAATCAAACAAAGAATGAAGACACTATGCAAAGAACTTATAGATTGAACCATGCCAAGTATGAAGACAATATGCAATTGATTGTGCATCAGGTGAATTAATTGTGCAAAGATCATGAGACTAGATGCAAATTGGATTGAGTATGATTTCAAAGGGATATGCAAACACAAAGAAGATAGGTTATGTAATGGTGCAAATTAGATTGACTTGCAATCATTTCTTGCACACTAAGCATTATGTTTTGATGATGGTATTTGCCAGTGAGGCTTGTATGGTCATTGAGACCTGTTTGTAACTAGTGAGGTTCTTGATTAAGCTAGTGAAGCATTTTAGAGTGGTTTTTCTTCCCCTAGAGGGTTTTCCACTCATCAAATCAGGTGTCATGGTTCTTGTTTGTCTTCATGTGTTCATGTGCTCTAATGATATCTTCTTAAGGTCCTGATTCATATCTTTATCATACTTTTTCATATATGTTTAACATATTATTGATGTCTTCCTTTCTCTTTTTCTTGTAAGTTAAAAGGTGCAAAAAGATTTTAAAAGTTTATACAACACTGATTCACCCCCCCACTCTCAGTGTTGTCCTAGACTCCAACAAGTGGTATCAGAGCCAAGTTCTATTTTTGAAGTCTAACAGGCTCGGGTAGGTCCTGATAGTGGAGTACCATCTAAAAGTGTAGGAGAAATAAGAACTTGAGAAATGTCAAGCCTCATACTGGTCAAAAGATACAAAAGACACCATCTATATCAAATTCAGATGTTGAATTAGTTGATAGAAATATTTCACAAATTGAACCAGGTATTAAATTAGAGAAAGAGTTTTCTAGAATTCCTTTCTTTGATGGTTCAGACTTCTTTGTTTGGTGTATTAGAATGCAACTATATCTATCCTCTTTAGGGTATGGTATTTGGATGTCAGTTGAGAGTGGGTATTGTGTTTCCTCTCAATCACCTAATACTACAAACAATAAAGAAGCTTATGAATGTAATCATATAGAAAAAAGGGCCATTTTGTCTAGATTATCTAATGATGTTTCTTGTAAAGTTATGCATTGTGAAATAGCTCAGGATGTGTGGAAGGAGTTAATTATAATCTATCAAAGTGATTCACTTGAAGGAGAAGATAGCTTGTTATCTGAAAAGGATGACAATGAAAGGAGACATTCACATGAAGAAGATCTTTTTGTGGATGAAGATGGACAGGAGTTTGATGAAGATGATTGTGACGTTGATTTAGAAAGAGAACTCTTGTGTGCTCTAAGTAAAATCAAGAAGTACAAAAAAGAGAATCAGGGATTAGAATTGCAGCTACAACAAGAAAAAGAGTCCAAAGACAAAGCACTTTCACAACTTGAAAAAATATCTTCTGAACTTGAAGAAGCAAGAAATCAAATTGTGAATTTAAGGACACATGTTCATGAATCAGACAAATTGATTAGTAGACTAAAGACTGAAATTGAGGTAGCCAAAAGAATAATAGATGTAACAAAATCTGATCTTGAGGTTAAAAGAATTGAAAATATGAAATTAGAGGCTGAAATTATTAATTTGAGAAAAGATTATGAAGGTCTCAAGGTTTTGTCCAAGAAGTATTAGGAGTTTGATGAAAGCACAAACAAGTTGCATGTAATGTTAGGCAAACAAAAGGATCATAAGGACACTACTGGTCTAGGTTATGAAGAAGGATTGTGTTCCAAAGACAGAGAGACTCCTAGAAGGAAAATTGATCTGAGTTATCATGCTGCTGCTCCTAAAGACAAAAAGATTGAAGCTGAAATGAAAACTAAAGATAAGTTTGTAAAATTGTACAATCAAAGAAGAAATTACGGAAGAACTGCTCCAACAAGACAAGCTTAAATGTATAGGTATAATTATTCATTTAATGGTTATTGTTATATCTGTAATCATTTTGGACACAAAGCAGTTGATTGCAGAAGAAATCAATCTAATGTTGATCTAATGTGTTACGAGTGCAAAAATATTGGTCACATACAAAGAAATTGTAAAATGCATAGAAGATATGATCCTGCATGGAATCATAACATAAGTGCTCAAAGGATGTCAAAAAAAAATTATTAGTCATTTGTTTATGATTACAATATAGTTTGTTATTTGTGCAACTCTCTTGGTCACAAAGCACATAGTTGCAGAAAAGCATCACCTGGTTTAAAAAGTTGGAAAAGGAAAGAGGATAAAAAAGTTTGGAGGAAGAAAGAACTTGTAAAAGTTTGGAGGCTGAAACAAAGCAAAGAGAAGACAGATTCTAAACTTGTGCATCTTGCACAAGTTACATCATTAGTTGCATAAAAGATAGCAAGAAGTAAGGGGGAGTTGTTCATGTCCTCTCAATTACCCGCAAGAAGTTTCAGGATGAGATTATTTGGTGCTTGTCAATATGATGATCTATCTTGTCTTGATTTTAGATTCTTGCCTAACAATGGTTACTAAGATGCTTCTCATATTAGTCTTATGAAAAGAAGTTCATGTAGTTCACAATGATTTTGATAACTATGTTGATCTTCAGTAGTGTATGTCAGTGATATAGGTGATCAGCGGTTCATGTTGTCATTATGCATACAAGATGTTGGTAAAATGTTCAGGGCTTCAATGCACAAAGAGTTTTATGATGTTAAGTGACTTGGTTTATAATTGATCCTATTTGTATCTTGCTCATATCATGTTGATACTTACAAAGGTTGAGTTGTCATGATGTTGCAGTTCAAAGTGTTCTTGATATGTTAGTGAGAATGTGAAGTGTTGGCTAAGGAGTTTGAAAATGGAAGAAGTCAATTCATAGCAATTATCTCTGCATTTGATTTTGCAAAGTATTGTTGCAGGAAGAACTTGATGGTGCAGTTAGTTTGTTGATGTGCAGACTTTATGGGCTGATTTGAATAATAAAGCCAAGAGGAAACAATTCTTGTTGATTGGGGTATGTTTCTGATAGTGATTCTGCATTTATCAAATTTGATATTGTGTTGCAAAAAGTGTCATGTGTAGGTTGCAGGAGATGTCTTCATTATGTCTTCAGAGAATTCTCATTGTGTCAGGAACTATGTGTTGATATGACTCAGGGTGCGACTTAAGTGAAGGTAATATTGAAACAAGATGCAAGTTGGAAGTTGAACAGTGTGATAAGTAGTCTTCATGATGGGGAATAAAGTGTTTATGATATCTTTGCATGATGTTCAAATTCATGTGTCATGTCAATGGCTTAAGAGTCATTTTTATGCCATCATAATCATACTTTATGCTTTGGGAGATCTTGGAGATTTGTCACTTAGGTCAAAAAGGGTTGTTTGTCATGAAAAGTTTGTTTTGCAAACACAAGTGATGTCATCAGGATTTTGTATTTGATAGCACTAGTGATCAAAGGACCTCAATGATGTTAGTTTTTCATCTTTATCTTCATATTGATGTTATGACAAGAAGTGGTTTTATGCTGAGAGAATGGTACAGTTTATGGGTAGTTTATAAAAGTGGATTGATGCTTTGTTTGGTCTGCCTCACATGATGTTGCTCTCAGGTTTCATGCTTCAGGATGTATGTGCTTCAGGTTAAGTTGAAGAGTTGTTTTAGGGAATTGTCAACAAGGTTTGTCATATGCTTGCTTCAGGATTGTTATTTTTGTCATCATAGATCATCACAAGTTCAAAGGAAAGATAAGAGGTTAAAATAAGTTTATGATGTAGAGGATGGAGGATTCACCCAAAGAAACACAATACAAGCAATTGACTTTCTCAAAAACTTCCACTATGCTTTGATGAGAGCAACAAATAAGTTTTTTTGACATAATTTTCAAAATATAACTCAAACCCTTAATCTAAAAACTGTTTTGGATACCCATTATCCTATTACACAACATACGTCATGTGCAAGTTGGGTTGTTTTGGAACATAGAGGTCAAATCTTGATTTGTCCTACTCTTGACTAGATTTAAAGTGGAACAACAAATAGGGTCTTTCGGCCATAACTTTCAAACTAGAATTGATCTCCAAGAAAAAAAACTTGATTTAAATACCCATTTGGCCCTTATTTAACATATCTCAAAATCAAGGTAGGTTATTTTGTATGAAAACCCTAAAACATGGACTATCTTTCTGCCAATTAAACCTAAAATCTAGAAATGACAATCACTAATTTAACCATAACTTTCACAAAACAAGATAAAATTGAGTGTAAAAAAAAGTATTAGAAAGTAGATTCTATTATCTTTCTAACCATGCCACATGAAAGTCATAAAAATTCCATACAGATCCGTACTAATCTCTGAAATAGAAAAAAATACAGAAAAAATGCAGAAAATTAGAAATATTTATTCATTTTCCTCTCCAAAACTTCTTCTCCTTTTGCTTCAAGGTTTGTGAGGCCTAAATAACATGTTTTCCCTCATATTCCATTGTTACATGACTCCCATGGTCGTTGAGATTTCTCAAAATGCCAAAAATAGGCTAAAAATAGCCTGTCCACTACAATGCTAAAAATAGATTATTCTAATCTTATGTCATAATCAAGACCCCACCTCTAGGTGACCACAAATATATAAAAAATGGTCTTTAATAGACTTTATTACATCAATTAAAAATCCAAACTCCACCTAGACTCTTATTAAAAAATAAAAAATCAAAATTTACCTTAGTGCCTCTGCATCATACACCTGACCAAAAGAAATTCCAAGCCCTCTTGGATTGAGGGTAACAAGAGATATCCACTTTGAATTCTCCTTCTTGATGCCTTCTGTGATCTGCCCTATGTCTTCCTTAAAGTAGCTCCATGTAGTCTTCATCTTCACTTCAAGCTTCCCCAACTGTTTGCTAAGATGTTTATAATAACAATAACAACTTCACACACCGAAACAACTTAGTTAGTACCATTACCAATAATGCATTATTTACTTTGATTCTCACACTCCTTTGGTGATCCCTGCAGTATAACAACATCCAACTGCAAGAACTTGGTCTGTAACTCTATAACAACAACCCTATCAGCAACTTGATTATCAACTTTTTTAGCAACATTAATAGTAATATGCCCTTCTACTTGTTCAACTTACTCTTGAGACTCAAACAACTAAAAATGAAATAAAGGCTTATCCACAACCATGTCTACTTTGTCTTTTTCAATGCTTGATGTCAAAACAATATTTGTTAGAAATGAAAGCAACACTACTTCAATGGAAATCTGATTCGAGATAAATTTCAGCAAACTTTAACTGTGTGTTATTAACAATGGAGATTGTAACAAAACATAAACCCACAATACATAAATATACCAAAAGTAGAATGAAGCACATAACACAAGTGTTTAACATGGAGAAAACCCTTTCGGGTAAAAAACTCCACCAAGAAAAGAGGCCAAGTTGTATTATCTTCACAAAAGGAGATTACAAATATATTCACTTCCTCTGTCCTTCAACCTTCACTCCGACATAACCTAGGTACCTATAAACTGTTATATGCATTTCATCTACTATGCTATGTTTTTTATAGAATTTACACAAGCTCAAGACATTAAATGACTTCTTACAAGCCCATAACACTTGTCAAGTGTCAACAATACAACCTTGGGCATCCATAGCCAAGAATAGGCTTTTACGGGGTCATAAATGCTGTCATACATGCATCCTACACTTGGAAAAATGTTCCCATGCAAGCTTGAATAACTTGGGGCCAAAAATAGCCACTTATAACATCTTATGACTGTCATATGCTATTATTAGTGTCATAGATTCTTATGACAACTTACAGTTGTCATAGAATCTCTTACACCCTCTTACAGCATCTATGACGTGTGTCATAACACTAAAAATAGATTATTCCTCGACATGTGCACCCCACTTTGACCAATTACCATTTACCATAGTAAATGACATTCCATAACTACCGCCGATAACTCCGGAACTTACCGTGCAGTAACTTTGTAATTACCGTGGACAGTAAATAATTTTTACCACCGTCGGTGAAACTTGTACATCCCTTATGGGTAATTACAAATTACAAATAATAAATGAAATAAATATAATATTGGGATTTACAAGGTTAATGGCACCTTATCCCAACATTCTCCCACTTGACATTATACATTGTAAATCAACCCAGAGGAAATCAAATGAAAAATAATCAGGCACTAGAAATAAGGCCCATGGCCTCTTTGCACCACACGAACTTCTCTGTACTCACAGGCTTGGTCAATGAATCTGCAACATTCTCTTGAGTGTCTATCTTCTTCAACTCAATCTCTCCATTTGCAACCAACTCTCGAACAAAGTGATACTGAACATTAACATGCTTAGTTCGAGCATGATACATGGGATTCTTAGCCAAACAAATAGTACTTTGGCTATCACAACCAATCTGAATATTCCTGCAATCAAAACCAATACCTGTACACAGTCTCTTCAACCAAACTACCTCCTTAGAGACATGAGTTGCAGCCATATACTCTGCTTCTGTGGTGGACAAAGCAACTGTGGGCTGCCTCTTACTCATCCAACTCACTGCACCTCCAAACAGAGTAAACACATAGCCACTAGTGGACCTTTGACTATCCAAGTCACCTGCCTAATCTGCATCAACAAAACCCTATATGTCCAAAGATTTATCAGCACTATCAGTACCAGAATAAACCAAACAATGATCAGGAGTACCTGCAAGATATTTAAACACCCTCTTTGCATAGTTTCAATGTTGTCTACCAAGGTTAGACATAAATCTGCTCAAAACTCCCACTGCTTGGGCAATATCTGGTCTAGTGCAAACCATTGCATACATCAAACTCCCTACAACACTAGCATATGGCACATTAGACATATCCTCAAGATCATCCTCAATTTTTGGACACATATCTAATGAAAGCTTAGTACCAATGGGTAAAGGAACTCTAATTGGATTACAGTCCTGCAAACTAAACCTCTGCAAAATAGTATTCACATACTTACTTTGTGACAACCAAAGCTTTCTATTAAATCTGTCCCTCCTGATCTCCATTCCCAAAATATACCTTGCAACACCAAGATCCTTCATCTCAAATGCACCTAAAAGTTGGGCTTTAAGCTCACTGACCATACCCTTAGTATTGCTAAAAAATAGCATGTCATCAACATACAAAGCAATAACCAGTATAGAATCATCAACACAATGATCCTCCTCACTTCTAACAAAACCCAATTTCAAAAAAATGAATCAAACTTTTGATACCACATTCTGGGGGACTGTTTCAGACCATAAAGAGACCTCTTTAACCTGCAAACCCAATGTTCTTTTCCTTTTACCTCAAAACCTGTAGGCTGTTGCATATAAATTTCTTCTTCAAGATCTCCATGCAAGAACACAGTCTTAACATCCATTTGCTCAATCTCCCAATCATAAGCTGCAGCAATGGATAAGAGAAATCTAATAGAAGTCAATTTAGAAATAGGAGAGAATATCTCACCAAAATCAACTCCCTCTCTCTAGGAGTAGCCCTTGGCTACCAGTCTAGCCTTGTACTTCTCCAATGACCCATTTGCTCCAAACTTCTTCTTAAAGACCCACTTACATCCTATAGCCTTTCTTTCTTTGGTTAAACGAGCAAGATCCCAGGTGTTATTAGAGTCCAAAGCCATCATATCGTCTTGCATGGCTAGCTGCCAAGACTCACTATCATATGCAGAAATAGCTTCCATGTAGGATCTAGGTTTATCATTAGTACTCAATAAAGCATATACACAACAAAAATCTGGTGGGCTATACATGTCAATTAGATTCTGTTGTCTTGTGGATCTCCTCAAGGGGGGAGTAAGAGACTCTACTCATTCTTCTGCGTGATCATCTGTACCAACTTCTTTTGTTACAATAGATTCATCTTCATCAGAACTATTTGAATCTTCTTCTTCTTCTTCTTCACCCCCTAATCCATCATTATGTTCTTCTTGAGGTGCATCTTGCTGCTCTAACTCAAAGTGCACTCTCTTTACCTTTTCATCTTTTTCTTTTGGCTACTCAAGTTTAGAAATAGTTCTAAGTTTCCTGAAAATTACATCTCTAGAAAAGATAATCTTGCGGGTTAGTAGATTCCAAAGCTTGTAACCTTTCACATTATCACCATATCCAATGAATGTACACTTTTCAGCCTTTGGATCCAACTTAGATCACTTTTCCTTAGGCACATGAACAAAAGCCTCACAACCAAAAACCCTTAAATGTCAAACAAAAGGTTTCTTACCTGTCCACACTTCATAAGGTGTCGAATCAAGAGCCTTACAAGGAGATCTATTTATCAAGTAGCAAGTAGTACACACAACCTCTGCCCAAAAGTATTTATCCAACTATGCATCACTAAGCATACTTCTGGCCCATTCCATAATTGTTTAGTTCATCCTTTCTGCAACACCATTCTGTTGTGGTGTATATGGAGTTGTCTTTTGTTCGATTATACTTGCATGCTTGTAAAACTCATCAAGTTCCTTAGAGCAATATTCCCTTCCATTGTCAGATCTTAATATTTTTATCTTTAAACCTAATTGGTTCTCTACTAAGACTTTGAATTCTTTAAACTTAGTGAAAACTTTAGATTTATGCTTCATAAAATAAATCCATGTAAATCTGGATACATCATCAATGAAGGTTACAAAATAACAAAATTTTCTAATAGATTCATTATCCATAGGTCCAAACACATCCATATGAATAATTTCTAATTTCTCTTTTGCTCTATTACTTCCTGAAGGAAATGATTTTCTATTTTGTTTACCAAACACACAATGCTCACATAAATCAAAGTGCTCATCAGAATAAGAGAAATTGTCAAACAATTCTTTATTCTTAATAGTTTTCAGGACATTATTATTTGTGTGGCCCAATCTGCGGCGCCACAACATACATGTATTTTCAGTAGTGGCTTCAGATACATAGGAGGCATTACAAACTATAGTGGCTTCAAGCTTAAACAAGTTTCTAAATCTCTTCCCTTTCGCTACCACCAAGTTCCCTCTCACTAATCTGTAGTCATGCTTGTCAAATGTCACATGCATTCCCAAATCATTCAACTTCAAAACTGAAATCAAATTTCTAGCTAATCCAGGAACATACAAAACACCAGGGAGGGTTTTAATCCTCCCATCACTAAAACACAACAATACCTTTCCTTTCTCGACAATTGGATATGTAGAGTTGTCACCAAGGTAGATATTACCTCCATCATATTCTTCATATGTGGAGAACCATTCCTTATGTAGGGTCATATGAAACGAGCATCCTGAGTCAACCAACCAGTGATCATTAGAAACAAGATTACATGCAGAAAGTAAAACTTCTTCACTTGCATTCGAGGACTTATCCGAAGCACTCTCCCACTATTTCTTGGGATTTCTGCACTCCTTCACATGTCACCTTTTATCGCACTTCCAACACTTAAGTCTGTTCTTTTTACCAGGAGTCTTAGACCAGCCCTTGGACTTGTCCTTAGCCCCTTTCTGATCTCCTTTAGGCCCCCTTTCCTTAGACCTTCCCCTGACACTGAGAGCATCCCCTGAACTATCTGAACTCTTCTTCCTCAATTCCTGTGACAATAGCACTGAAACAAGAGCATCTAACTTCAAATCCACGAGGTTGGTAGTGATAGCAAGGATAACATTCTCCCAAGACTCAAGTAAAGAACAAAGAATTAAGATACATTTATCTTCCTCAGTAACCTCAACATCTACTGAATCAAGTTGACTCACTAACAAATTAAAATAATTTAAATGCTCTGCAATTGATTCACCTTCTCGCATTTTCATGGAAAATAATTTTCTTTTTAAATAAAGTTTATTTACCATACTCTTGGCTTGATAGATCTCACCCAATCATTTCCACAACTTGTATGCAATCTCTTCCTTTGTGACATTCAACATGACAGAGTCTGAAAGACACAACCGGATGGTTCCCCGTGCCTTCTTATCCAGTCTATCCCACTCATCTTGAGAGACATCGTCAGGTTTCATCTCTTTTTGGATAGCCAACCATTGGTTTCTTTCTTCCAACAAATCTTCTATTTTCAGCTTCCACAATTCATACCCCGTTCCGTTGAACTTCTCAATGTCCATTCGAGAGGTTGATGCAACGGTGGATGTAGCCATAATAACAACACAAGATTTGCAAAACAAATACAACCAAATCTCCCACTACAGCTACAGCTTCCACACTACCACCCAAGAGTCAAAACTGGCCAGGCTCTGATACCAAATGTTAGAAATGAAAGCAACACTACTTCAATGGAAATCTAATTTGAGATAAATTTCAGCAAACTTTAACTGTGTTATTAACAATGGAGATTGTAACAAAACATAAACCCACAATACATAAATATACCAAAAGCAGAATGAAGCACATAACACAAGTGTTTAATGTGGAGAAAACCCTTTTGAGTAAAAAACTCCACCAAGAAAAGAGGCCAAGTTGTATTATCTTCACAAAAGGAGATTACAAATACATTCACTTCCTCTGTCCTTCAACCTTCACTCTGGTAGAACCTAGGTACCTGTAAACTATTATATGCATCTCATCTACTATGCTATGGTTTTTATAGAATTTACACAACCTCAAGACATTAAATGACTTCTTACAAGCCCATAACACTTGTCAAGAGTCAACAATACAACCTTGGGTGTCCATAGCCAAGAATAGGCTCTTACGGGGTCATAAATGTTGTCATACATGCATCTTATACTTGGAAAAATGTTCCCATGCAAGCTTGAACGACTTGGGGCCAAAAATAGCCACTTATAGCATCTTATGACGTGTCATATGCTATTATTAGTGTCATAGATTCTTATGACAACTTATAGTTGTCATAAAATCTCTTACACCCTCTTACAGCATCTATGACGTGTGTCATAACGCTAAAAATCGATGATTCCTCCACATGTGCACCCCACTTTGACCAATTACCATTTACCATAGTAAATGACATCTCGTAACTACCGCCGGTAACTCTAGGACTTATCGTGCAGTAACTCTGTAATTACCGTGGACAGTAAATAATTTTTACCACTGCCAGTAAAACTTGTACATCCCTTATGGGTAATTACAAATTACAAATAATAAATGGAATAAATACAATATTGGGATTTACAAGGTTAATGGCACCTTATCCCAACAATATTCACTATTTCATTGCTTAGCTTTTCCTCTGTCTGAGATTGCTTTTATTTTTCCTCTATTGCTGCTGCCTTTGTTTGTCTTCTTCTTCTTTGGACAATTTTCTTGATGGGCCATCTAACCTTCCTCTTCACTGATAAGTGCCAACTTTGCAACTACTGGAACTCTTGAACTATTCTTTTCATATCTTTTTCCATCTCTTCCATAGCTTGCCTTAGTTCTCTTATCTCTTTCTTAACCTCTATTTGCCTCATCTTTTCCTCTTTCCTCTTCCTCTCTTTTTCTTCTTGCTTCTTCTTTTGTGAACCCCTAGCTTGCAAGTACCTTATAAACAAATCTATCTCCTCTTCAAACAAGTCCCTTTAGCCTTGCTTCCTCTTGTCTTTGCCTCACCTAGGTCTTTTTTTTCTTTTCTTTACCTAGTCTTTTGGCAACTAGGTTCTCTTTTCAACCTGCACAAACACAAACACACAAACACCAAACTCTCTTGCCTAGACCTTCTGAGCTCTGATACCAATTGATGTAGAGGATGGAGGATTCACCCAAACAAACACAATACAAGCAATTGACTTTTCTCAAAAACTTCTACTATGCTTTGATGAGAGCAATAAATAAGGTTTTTCTGACATAATATTCAAAATACAACTCAAACCCGTGATCTAAAAACTATTTTGGATATCCATTATCCTCTTACACAACATACTTCAAGTGTAGGTGGGGTTGTTTGGAAACATAGAGGTCAAATCTTGATTTGTCCTACTCTTGACTAGATTTGAAGTGGAACAACAGTTAGGGTTTTTCAGCCATAACTTTCAAACTAGAACTTATCTCCAAGAACGAAAACTTGATTTAAATACTCATTTGGCCCTTGTTTAACATATTTCAAAATCAAGGTGGTTATTTTGTACAAAAACTATAAAAAATGGACTGTCCTTCTGCCAATTAAGCCTAAAATCTAGAAATAACAATCACTAATTTAACCATAACTTTCACAAAACATGACAAAATTGAGTGCAACAAAAAACATTAGAAAGTAGATTCCATTACCTTTCCAACCATACCACATGTAGGTCATAAAAATTTTGTACAGATCTATACTAATCTCTGAAACAACAAAAATACAGAAAAAGTGTAGAAAACTGGAAATCTTTATTCATTTTCCTTTCCAAAACTTCTTCTCCTTTTGCCTCAAGGTGTGTGAGGCCTAAATAACATATTTTCTCTCATACTCCATTGTTATATGACTCCCATGGTCATTGAGATTCCTCAAAATGCCAGAAATAGGCTAAAAATAACCTGTCCACTACAATGCTAAAAATAGATTGTTCTAATCTTATGTCATAATCAAGACCCCACCTCTACGTGACCACAAATACATAAAAAATGGTCTTTAATAGACTTTATTACATCATTTACAAATCCAAACTCCACCTAGGCTCTTATTAAAAAAAAAAATTTGCCTTGGTGCCCCTGCACTAGTTTATGTCTTCAAAAACCTCATAATGTAATGTGATTGTAAATGTTATGATCAAGCTTTAATATCTTTCACTGGAGTTAAATTGGGGGAGTTAATTCATCCTTTTTCAACCTATGTCAAAAAGGGGGAGAGAGAGAAAATGCATCATGTAGTTTTGCCATCAATGACAAAGGGGGAGATCGATAGAGGTTGATTGTCATTGATGTCAAAAAGGTATTGTGATGTGTTCAGGAGATGATGTTGATTATGTAGGAATTCAAGCAATGATGATGTAGGACATCAAGATCATCCTATGTAATGGATTCTTTTAGTTTCAAGATTCCTTGTTCAAGTTATGATGTGTGTCTTGATGTCATAATCGGGAGTTGCATAAGGTGTGAGTGTGATGTTAATTATGTCTTCAATTAGGCTCATCTCAAGTCATGCTCAAGGTTAAGGTTGTTGATATATTGCTTTGGAGGAATGATGTTGGCTTATGTTTCATTTATGCTTGAATAGTTTGGTCTTAAGGAGGTATTTCATGATAAGATCATCATCATGAGTTGATTGATCATCATCTTCTTTAAATTGATTGATCATCATTTTATGTCCACAAGACTTGTTTGATCAGTTTGATCACATCAATTGTTGATGCTAACATAAGTTTGACTTGATCACACTTTGAAGCCCTTCACACTTTAAGCTTGTTCTCTTTTGAAAACATTTTGATGGTACATCCATGACAAGGCAACTATGGTTCTATAAAAGTTACCTTTTGAAGGGTCTTTATGCCGCTTGCTTGACTAGCTCTCCTTTGAGGCTACCGACTCAAAAGGTCCGTTGGGCACATAATATATGATCGAAGGTTGTGTTTAATTTGGAACAGGCACCAAAAACAAATCTAAAGGTCTATGTTTAAACCTTTTGAAGCGCACAATAAGAAAATCAAAGATTAATATTTAAACCTTGACTCCTTCATCGTGGTATGCACATTGACGTGGATTTAAATGTTATTTCTATATGACTATAGTACACAAAGGTTTTTAAAGCCTTTTTTTAGTGTCTCAAAAAGGCAGATTTTGATGGGATTTTAAAAGCAATTTTTTAAGAAGATCTGTTACTATTTTTAAAGTCCTATTCGTGGCAGGAAGCTAAAAGGATGGAATTTTATTTTAAGGAGTGCAAGTTTCTTTTTTGAGATATTTTTCTAAAGGGATTTTTGTCTTCTTTCATAATCCTAATACAGATGATTTGTTTTGAGAAAAGGATCTGAATAGGAGAGATTTTTTATTTTCTCTTGGAAGGGCAATTTGATTAAAAACTCACTAAAGATTTTTTGTGATGTGATGGAGGTTTTAAGGGAATATGAATTTTTTTTTTTATTACAAGTGAATTGATTTTTTATATACAGAGAAAATAAGAATAGATTTGAAGATTAAAGACATGGAAGATAATTTTTTTAAGGTATTTGCAATGAGTAAAATATGAAGAGATTTATATGCACAATCGAGATATATTTGCAGCAGTTAGATGATATTAATATTGCAGAGGAATATGCAGAGAAAAGAAAAGTCAAGGGTCATTTTTTTATTAATATTGTAGATTTTATTGAGAACAAAAATTGGAATTGATTTTTTATTAAAGATAATTTTTACAGATTGGAAAACGTTGTTCAATAAAAGGAGATGGAAACTTTTGTGAAGGTGAAAAATGAATTAGAGGATTGACAAGAATGTGAAAGGACATTTTATTTTATATATAATTGTTTTGCAGGTGCATTGATGGATGAATGTGTGTGGACTAATATATAGTGAAGACATTTTTGTGAAGATTCTTTTGAAGAGAAAATACAGATGAATCATGATATTGTGAGATCATGTTTTTGCAAGAATGAATCAAACAAAGAATGAAGACACTATGCAAAGAACTTACATATTGAACCATGCCAAGTATGAAGACAATATGCAATTAATTGTACATCAGGTGAATTAATTGTGTAGAGATCATGAGACTATATATAGATTGGATTGAGTATGATTGTAAAGGGATATACAAACTCAGAGAAGACATGTTATGTAATGGTGCAAATCATATTGACTTGCAATCATTTCTTACACACTAAGCACTATGTTTTGATGATGTTATTTTCTAATGAGGCTTTATGTGCCAATGAGGCTTGAATGGTCAGTGAGACCTCTTTGTAGCTAGTGAGGCTTGTATGGTCAGTGAGACCTGTTTGAAACCAGTGAGGTTCTTGATTAAGCTAGTGAAGCATTTTGGAGTGGTTTTTCTTCCCCTAGAGGGTTTTCCACTCATCAAATTAGGTGTCATGGTTCTTGTTTATCTTCATGTGTTCATGTGCTCTAATGATATGTTATTAAGGTCCTAATTCATATCTTTATCATACTTTTGCATATGTGTTTAACAGATCATTGATGTCTTCCTTTCTCTTTTTCTTGTAAGTTAAAAGGTGCAAAAAGATTTAAAAAGTTTATAAAACACAGATTCAGCCCCCCCTCTCTTTGATGGTTCAGACTTCTCTATTTGGTGTATTAGAATGCAAGTATATCTATCCTCTTTAGGTATGGTATTTGGATGTTAGTTGAGAATGGGTATTGTGTTTCCTCTCAATCACATAATACTACAAATAATAAAGCAGCTTATGAATGTAATCATATAGCAAAAAGGGCCATTTTGTCTAGATTATCTAATGATGTTTCTTGTAAAGTTATGCATTGTGAAATAGCTCAGGATGTGTGGAAGGAGTTAATTAGAATCTATCAAAGTGATTCACTTGAAGGATAAGATAGCTTGTTATCTGAAAAGGATGACAATGAAAGGAGACATTCACATGAAGAAGATCTTTTTGTGGATGAAGATGGACAAGAGTTTGATGAAGATGATTGTGAGGTTGATTTAGAAGGAGAACTCTTGTGTTCTCTGAGTAAAATCAAGAAGTACAAAAAGGAGAATCAAAGTTTAGAATTGCAGCTACAACAAGAAAAAGAGTCCAAAGACAAAACACTTTCACACCTTGAAAAAATTTCTGAACTTGAAGAAGCAAGAAATCAAATTGTGAATTTAAGGACACCTGTTGATGAATCAGACAAATTGATTATCAGCCTAAAGACTAAAATTGAGGAAGCCAAAAGAATAATAGATGTAACAAAATCTGATCTTGAGCCTGAAATTATTAATTTCAGAAAAGATTATGAAGATCTCAAGGTTCTATCCAAGAAGTATCAGGAGTTTGAAGAAAGCCCAAACAAGTTGCATGAAATGTTGGGCAAACAAAAGTATCATAAGGACACTATTGGTCTAGGTTATGAAGAAGGAGAGTGTTCCAAAGTTAGAGAGACTCCTAGAAGGAAAATTGATCTGAGTTATCATGCTGCTGCTCCTAAAGAGAAAAAGAAGATTGAAGCTAAAATGAAAACCAAAGATGAGTTTGTAAGATTCCACAATCAAAGAAGAAATTTTAGAAGAACTGCTCCAACAAGACAAGCTTATATGTACGTGCATAATTATTCATTTAATGGTTATTGTTATATCTGTAATCATTTTGGACACAAAGGAGTTGATTGCAGAAGAAATCAATCTAATGTTGATCCAGTGTGTTGCAAGTGCAATAATATTGGTCACATACAAAGAAACTGTAAAATCCATAGAAGATATGATCCCGCATGGAATCATAACATAAGTGCTCAAAGGATGTCAAAAAGGTATTATCAGTCATTTGATTATGATTACAATATAGTTTGTTATTTGTGCAAAGTTCTCTCTTGGTCATAAAACACATAGTTGTAGAAAAGCATCACTTGGTTTGGAAAGTTGGAAAAGGAAAGAGGTTGAAAAAGTTTAGAGGAAGAAAGAACCTGTAAAAGTTTAAAGGCTGAAACAAAGCAAAGAGAAGATAAATTCTAAACTTATGCATCTTGCACAAGTTACATAATTAGCTGCATAACAGATAACAAGAAGTAAGGGGGAGTTGTTCATGTCCTATCAATTATCCCCAAGAAGTTTCAGGAGGAGATTATTTGGTGCTTGTCAATATGATGATCTATCTTGTCTTGATTTTAGATTCTTTCCTGATAATGTTTACAAAGATGCTTCTCATATTAGTGTTATGAAAAGAAGTTCATGTAGTTCATGATGATATTAATAACTGTGTTGATCTTCAGTAGTGTATGTCAGTGATATAGGTGATTAGTGGTTCATGTTGTCATTATGCATACAAGATGTTGGTAAGATGTTTAGGGGTTCAATGCACAAAGAGTTTGTTAAGTGACTTGGTTTATAATTGATCCTATTTGTATCTTGCTCATATCATGTTGATACTTACAAAGGTTGAGTTGTCATGATGTTGTAGTTCAAAGTGTTCTTGATATGTTGGTGAGAATGTGATGTGTTGGTTGAGGAGTTTGAAAATGGAAGAAGTCAATTCATAGAAATTGTATCTGCATTTAATTTTGCAAAGTTTTGTTGCAGGAAGAACTTGATGGGCTGATTTGAATAATAAAGTCAAGAGGCAACAATTCTTGTTGATTGTGGTATGTTTCTGATAGTGATTATGTATATATCAGATTTGACATTGTGTTGTAAAAAGTGTCATGTGCAGGTTGCAAGAGATGTCTTCATTATGTCTTTAGAGAATTCTCATTGTGTTAGGAACTGTGTGTTGATATGACTCAGGGTGTGACTTAAGTGAATGTAATATTGAAACAAGATGCAGGTTGGAAGTTGAATAGTGTGATAAGTAGTCTTCATGATGGGGAATAAAGTATTTATGATATCTTTACATGATGTTCAAATTCATATGTGTCATGTCAATGGCTTAAGAGTCATTTTTATGCCATCATAATCATACTTTATGCTTTGGGAGATCCTTGAGATTTGTCACTTAGGTCAAAAAGCATTGTTTGTCATGAAAAGTTTGTTTTGCAAACACAAGTGATGTCATCAGGAGTTTGTATTTGATAGCATTAGTGATCAGAGGATCTCAATGATGTCAGTTTTTCATCTTTATCTTCATATTGGTGTTATGACAAGAAGTGGTTTTGTGCTGAGAGAATGGTACAGTCTAGGGGTAGTTTATAAAAGTGGATTGATGCTTTATTTTGTGTGCCTCACATGATGTTGCTCTCAGGTTTTGTGCTTTAGGATGTATGTGCTTTAGGTTAAGTTGAAGAATTGTTATAGGGAATTGTCAACAAGGTTTGTCATATGCTTGCTTTAGGATTGATATTTTTGTCATCATAGATCATCACAAGTTCAAAGGAAAGATAACAGGTTAACAAGAGTTCGTGTCTTCAAAATCCTCATAATGCAATGTGATTGTAAATGTTATGATCAAGCTTTAATATCTTTTAGTGGAGTTAAATAAGGGGAATCAATTCATCCTTTGTCATCTGATGTCAAAAAGGGGGAGAGAGAGAAAATGCATCATGTAGTTTTACAATCAATGACAAAGGGGGAGATTGATAAAGGTTGATTGTCATTGATGTCAAAAAGGTGTTGTGATGTGTTCAGGAGATGATGTTGATTATGTAGGAGTTCAAGAAATGATGATGCAAGACATCAAGATCATCCTATGTAATGGATGCTTTCAGTTTCAAGATTCCTTGTACAAGTTCAAAGGAAAGATAACAGGTTAACAAAAGTTCATGTCTTCAAAATCCTCATAATACAATGAGATTGTAAATGTTATGATCAAGCTTTAATATCTTTCAGTGGAGTTAAACAAGGGGAATTAATTCATCCTTTGTCATATGATTGTTGCAAGTATGGGCCTAATCGGTGTTGTCATTGATGTCAACATACTCCTGTTGCATTAAAGATAAGGATTGGATGAGCTGTGTGCTGAGGATATTGAGAAAATTAGCTCTAATCAGGAACAAAGAAGAATAGTGAAGACAGTGAGCTAAAGATCCTAGCTAAGATAAAGCGAAGAGGATGCAATTCAAAGGGTTTGTAGATATGTGTCTTAAGGTGTTCTAGTAAAGATTTTAGAGGTCTGCATGAAGATCTGAAGAAGTTGTGGCTGCTCAAATAAAACTGGTTCCGACAGGTGTTCAGAGGTGACAGAGTGATACAAATAGGTCCGGTGAGATCCAGGAATGCAATATCCTATTCTACAGATTTGAGGGTGTGTTTAGGAAGTCCATGTGGAGTTACAACTCAAATGGTTTGTGATCTGAAGGTCTGCAAGCATCTATTCCATTGTGACAGTGATTACAGACTATGTTCTGAAGGTTCTGGATGAAGGAGATAAGGATTTCAGTGAGCAGATGTAGTGTGGATGTTCTTCATGATTCAGGAAAGCTTGTGGAGGTCTTTGGATCGTGTCTAGTTCATGTTGGTCATTGGCATTGGAGTTTGAGCTCACAATTGAAGAATTACTTCTGGATGATGGTGTTCTTCTCAAGTCAGGCTGATCGGATGAGTTACACCTCCTGCAGATGATCTTGAGGATGTTATGTGAAGATTGGCGTGTTCCCAGAAGAAGATTGAAGTCTCAGTTTTGTGTGGCCGATAGTGTGTTGATCTGCGTGAAGTCTTTTGTAATTAAGTCATGTTGCATTTGTGTATTTGCTTTGTAATGTTTGCCGACTTAGATGATCTTTCTTGAGTCGATGTCTTGTATAAATAAGGAATTGTAAATCTATTTCAAGATGTGTCTAGTAGAGATGAGGGTGTTGTAGTGAGGAGAGTGAAAGGTAGAACAGAAGTATTGGGCTTAAATGGAATTGACTCAAGCATGGTGAAGATGCTATTCTCCAGTTTAAGTATGTGATAGTTATTATTTTGTAGACAGTGTGTCTCCTGTAGGCAGTGAGCCTCTTGTGAGCAGTGTGCTCGAGTAGTGAGCCCTAATTGGCATGTGCCATTTTGTTCTTTCTATTCTTCTAACAGAGAATACATTCTTGGGTTAGGCACCCAGTGGTTTTTCCCTTAACTGGGTTTTCCACGTCAAAATCTTGGTGTCTCATGTGTTAATGTGTTTCTGCTCTTAACTTAATACATTGTGTTTCCATGATTGATTTATTATTATGTTGTTGAATTACTAAGTGGATTCAAGTGTTTAATTGGAAGAAAGTTTTGGACAACTAATTCACCCCTCCTCTTAGTTGTCTACCTTGAATCTAACAATTGGTATCAGAGCTAAGTTCCTCTGAAAGAGCTTAACTGCTTGAGGAGATCTAGGATGTCGTCCTATAAGAAGGATAGTCTGAAGTTTGATGGAACCAATTTTCATCTTTGGAAAATTTGCATGCAATGTCACTTGCAATGTATGGGAATGCAGTACTGGACCATGGCTACAACGAAGTATACTCCTCCACAGAATGGCCCAAAGACCACAACTGAAATCACAGATGCTGAAAACAACTTGTGGACTAAAGAAGCTCTTCTAAGTACACTTTCTGATTCAGAGTTGTCAAATGTTGTTGACTTACAAACTACTTTTGAGCTTTGGGAAAAATTGGAACTTCTGCATGAAGGAGACAAGTAAGTTAAATGTGCAAGGTTACAAAGTCTGAAAAGAAAATTCAAAAATCTGAAGATAAGACACGATGAAAATATCACTACTTTTATGCCAAGAGTAAATGAACTTATTTGTGGCATTAGATGTGCTGGTGGAGTCTTGGATGAAGATGATATTGTTGGCAAAGTTCTCAGATCCCTTCCTGCTTCTTATAAAATCAAAGTTGCTGCCATTGAAGAATTCAAAGCCCATACAGCTGTCACAAGAGATCAATTGGTTGGTAAATTGGCTGCATTTGAATTGATCAAATTTGGAGATGCCCCCCCAAGATTGAATCTGCATTCAAAGCCAGTGCCTCTGTAAAAGGTAAACAAAGGTTTGATCCGGGAGAGAACTCTTCAAGGAAACCCTCATGATATGAAAAAGCAAGAAAAGACCTAAAAGAAGAAGAAGCAGAAACTGCTCAACTTGAAGCCCTTATTGCAAAAAGACTACCAAGAGGATCCGATAAGTATGAAGGGAAATTGCCTTTTAAATGTTTTAACTGTAATAAGATTGTTCATTTTGCCTCAAGGTGTCCAGAAAGATTCTCAAGGCCAAATCCTAACAAATCAAGGTTCCAAAAGAATTGTTACTATGTTCATGAAGATGATGATAATGAAGGAGTAACAGATGATGAATTAGAATTAGGAAAAAAATCTGGAAGTGATTAGGTGTTTATTGCCATCAAGGAAGAAGATCTAATGCCCTCTGAATCTGTCAACCATAAAGTTGTAGAAAGAGCTCTGGCTGCCCAAGTTGAAGAAAAGGATGATTGGGTCATTGACAGTGGATGCTCTCACCATATGACAGGTGACAAAAATAAGTTCATAGATTTGGAAAGGTATGAAGGAGGAGTGGTAAAGTTTGGTGATAATTCTGCTGGTAGAGTCAGAGGTAGAGGAACTATTTCTTTTGATGGAAAGAACAAAACCGGTAATGTACTCTATGTTGAAGGGTTGAAACACAATCTTCTCAGTGTTGGACAGTTGGTGGACAAAGGCTATGATATCTGATTCAAGAATGGAAAATGCAAGATCTTTGAAAGTTCCAGAACAAAGATTGCATCCGGTACCCAAACAAAAGGTAATATCTTTCATTTAGTTGGTACTGGTAAAAGTTGTCTATTTGTGCAAATTGATCAGAGTTGGTTATGGCATAGGAGGATGTGTCATAAATTTTGATAATATCATCAAGATAAGCAACACTCAAGCTGTAAGAGATCTTCCAAAATTGGTGAAACCTACAAATAGTTTGTGCAAAGAATGTCAGTTGGGTAAACAAAGCAGAGTCTCATTCAAAAGCAAGGAACAATCTTCTACCGGGTTATTAGACTTAGTTCATACTAATTTATGTGGTCTGGCAAGAATCAGAAGTGTGCAAGGTGATAGATACTTCATGCTATTAATTGATGACTATTCCCAGATGATGTGGGTAACCTTTCTAAAGGAGAAATTAGAGGCTCTTGAGAAATTTAAAATATTCAAGGCTATGGTTGAGAATGAAACCGGATTGAACATAAAATGTCTGAGGTCTGATAGAGGTGATGAATTCACATCCGGTGAGTTCATAGAATTATGTGAGAAGCATGGAATCAGAAGACAATTGTCTGCTCCTAGGACTCCACATCAAAATGGAGTAGTGGAAAGAAAGAACCGGACCATCCAAGAAGCATCTAGGACCATGATGATGGAAGCAAATGTTCTTTAGATCTATTGGAGAGAAGCTGTTAGCACTGTAGTCTATACTCTCAATCGAGTACAAATCAGAAGCAATACTGGTAAGATTCCTTATGAACTTTGGTTTGGCATCACTCCTACTGTGAGGTATTTTAGAGTCTTTGGTAGCAAATGTTACATTAAAAGAGATGAAGATCTAGGCAAGTTTGATGCTAGAAGTGATGAAGAAATATTCTTGGGTTACTCTACTCAAAGCAAAGCATACCGGTGTTATAACAAGAGACTGAGAAAGATTATAGAAAGTACTAATGTGAAGGTTGATGAAGGAATTGAAAAACCCTCAAGGTTTTATGAATATGATGAAGATGATCAGAATGGTGTTCTGATTAAAGGAGCCCAAGTCCCTTCTAAAATTCAGATTCAAACTGATCTGGTAAATCAGGAAGAAGAGATGAATTTTAATGAGCCTGATCAAGAATCAGAAGTGCAAGAAACTCCCAAAGTTCCCAGGTATGTAAGACTGAACCACTCTGAAGATCAGATCATAGGTGATAAATGCAAATGTGTTCAAACAAGAAGAAGGATTGCTCAAGATTCAGAAGAGTATTGTCTGATTTCAAAGATTGAACCAAAGACAATGATTGAAGCTTGCAATGATGAAAACTAGACTAAAGCAATGGAGGAAGAGCTGATGCAAATTAAGAAAAATCACACTTGGGATCTTGTTCCCAGACCTAGAAACAAGAATGTGATTGGAACCAAATGGGTCTTCTGGAACAAATTGAATGAAGTTGGTGAAGTAATCATAAATAAAGCCAGATTGGTCTGCAAGGGTTACTCTCAAATAGAAGGAGTTGACTTTGAAGAAACTTTTGTTCCTGTAGCAAGAATTGAAGCAGTCAGGTTATTTCTTGCTTTTGCTACCTTCAAGGATTTCAAAGTATATCAGATGGATGTGAATTCTGTCTTCTTGAATGGTGACTTGGAAGAAGAAGTATACATTGAGCAACTGGATGGATTTCAATTGTTCTAGATCATGGTGATATGGTCTGCAAGTTGAAGAAAGCATTGTATGGACTCAGGCAAGCCCCAAGAGCTTGGTATGAAAGATTGGATAAGCATCTTTTGAAGATTGGTTTCAACAAAGGTACTACTAATAGTAATTTGTATTTCAAAATTGATCATGAAAACATCTTGATTGTTTAAGTGTTTGTTGATGATATCATTTTTGGAGGAAGAGATAGTATGTGCAAAACTTTTACAAATCAAATGAAAAGTGAGTTTGAGATGTCCATGCTTGGGGAAATGAATTTCTTCTTGGGTTTGCAAATCATTCAAACTAAGAAAGGAATCTTCATTTCTCAGACCAAATATGTGAAAGAATTGTTGAAGAAATTTGGGATGGAAGACTCAAAACCAATGAGTACTCCCATGGCAATCGGATGTAAATTGAGTAAAGATGATGACTCTCCTAAGGCTGATCAGAAAAAGTACAGGTCAATGATTGGAGGATTGTTATATCTCACTCAAACTAGACCTGATATTATGAATGTTGTTGGTCTTGTTGGTAGATTCCAAGCTGATCCTAGAGAATCTCATGTCATGGCAATCAAGAGGATTTTTAGGTATTTAAAAGGGACAGTTGAGTATGGTTTGTGGTATCCTAGAGATTATAATTTCTCTCTTCATGCATATACAGATGCGGATTGGGTAGGAGATGTGGATGACTGGAAGAGTACCAGTGGTGGAGCATTCTTTTTGGGAAAGAGATTGGTTTCTTGGCTAAGCAAGAAACAAGAGGTAATATCTCTGTCCACTGCAGAAGCAGAATATATTGCAGCAGCAAGTAGTTGCACTCAAGTTTTGTGGATGAAGCAAATGCTAAGAGACATGGGAGTGGAGTATAAGGAGCCTATCACAATCTTCTGTGATAATTCAAGTGCAATAAATATTTCAAAGAATCTGGTGTTGCATTCAAAGACCAAACATATATCCATCAAGTTTCACTTTTTGAGAGAGCAAGTGAACAAGAATGAAGTCAGGTTGGAGTTTGTGCCTTCCAAGGATCAGATTGTAGATATCTTTACTAAACCTCTACCTAAGGACTCTTTTGAGTATCTCAGGGAGAAGTTAGGGGTTATTACCCCTCCGGAGATGAACTAAGGTGCACTAATGTGCATCAGTCTGGTGGATATCACAGTCATATCTTGTGGTCCAAATTGATGATGGGGAGCTGCTACTCAGGGGGAGCAGTTGGTATGATTATGAAGTGTTAGAGTTGCAAGTATGTGCCCTTTGCCATTGATGTCAAAGGGGGAGAGAAGACATGTGAAAAACAAGTGGTTGCTGATCAAAGGGGGAGCAGTAAAGGAAGAGAAGACATATGAATGGTTGTAAAGGAAAGTTCTTGTCTTGATGGTCAAAATAGTTTTTCACATCATATGTTGCCATCAATGACAAAGGGGGAGATTGTTGCAAGTATGGGCCTAACCGGTGTTGTCATTGATGTCAACATACTCCTATTGCATTAATGATAAGGATTGGATGAGCTGTGTGCTAAGGATATTGAGAAAATTAGCTCTAATTAGGAACATAGAAGAACAGTGAAGACAGTGAGCTAAAAATCTTAGCTAAGATATAGATAAGAGGATGCAGTTCAAAGGGTTTGTAGATATGTGTCTTAAGGTATTCCAGTAAAGATTTCAGAGGTCCGCATGAAGATCTGAAGAAGTTGTGGCCGCTCAAGTAAAACTAGTTCTGGCAGGTGTTCAGAGGTGACAGAGTGATACAAATAGGTCCAGGGAGATCCGGGAATGCAATATCCTGTTCTGCAGATTTGAGGGAGTGTTTAGGAAGTCCATGTGGAGTTACAACTTAAATGGTTTGTGATCTGAAGGTCTGCAAGCATCTATTCCATTGTGACAGTGATGACAGACTATGTTCTTAAGGTTCTGGATGAAGGAGATAAGGATTTCAGTAAGCAAATGTAGTGTGGATGTTCTTCGTGATTCAGGCAATCTTGTGGAGGTCTTTTGGGATCATGTCTAGTTCGTGTTGGTGGTTTGCATTGGATTTTGATCTCACAATTGAAGAATTACTTCCGGATGATGGTGTTCTTCCCAAGTCAGGCCGACCGGATGAGTTACACCTCCTGTAGATGATCTTGAAGATGTTATGTGAAGATTGGCGTGTTCCCCTAGAAGAAGATTGAAGTCTTAGTTTTGTGTGGCTGAAAATGTGTTGATCCACATGAAGTCTTTTGTAATTAAGTCATGTTGCATTTGTGTATTTACTCTGTAATGTTTGCTGACTTAGATGATCTTTCCTCAGTCGATGTCTTGTATAAATAAGGAATTGTAAAGCCATTTCAAGATGGGTCTAGTAGAGATGAGGGTGTTGTAGCGAGGAGGAGAGTGAAAGGTAGAGCAAGAGTATTGGGCTTAAATGGAACTGACTCAAGCACGGTGAAGATGCTATTCTCCAGTTCAAGTATGTGATACTTATTATTTTGTAGACAGTGTGTCTCCTGTAGGCAATGAGCCTCTTGCGAGCAGTGTGCTCGGGCAGTGAGCCCTAATTGGCATGTGCCATTTTGTTCTTTCTATTCTTCTAACAAAGAATACATTCTTGGGTTAGTCACCCTGTGGTTTTTCCCTTAACCGGGTTTCCACGTCAAAATCTTGGTGTCTCATGTGTTAATGTGTTTCTGCTCTTGACTTAATGCATTGTGTTTCCATGATTGATTTATTATTATGTTGCTGAATTACAAGGTGGATTTAAGTGTTTAATTGGAAGAAATTTTTGGACAACTGATTCACCCCCCCTCTCAGTTGTCTGCCTTGAATCTAACACCGATGTCAAAAAGGGGGATAGAGAGAAAATGCATCATGTAGTTTTTCCATCAATAACAAAGGGGCAGATTGATAGAGGTTGATTGTCATTGATGTCAAAAAGATGTTGTGATGTGTTCAGGAGATGATGTTGATTATGCAAGAGTTCAAGAAACAATGATGCAGGACATCAAGATCATCCTATGTAATGGATGCTTTCAGTTTCAAGATTCCTTGCTCAAGTTATGATTTGTGTCTTGATGTCATAATCAGGAGTTGGATAAGGTGTGAGTGTGATGTTAGTTATGTCTTCAATTAGGATCATCTCAAGTCATGCCCAAGGTTAAGGTTGTTGATATGTTGCTTTGGAGGAATGATGTTGGTTTATGTTTCATTTATGCTTGCATAGTTTGGTCTTAAGGATGTATTTCATGATAAGATCATCATCATGAGTTTGATTGATCATCATCTTCTTTGAATTGATTGATCATCATTTTATGTCCACAAGACTTGTTTGATCAGTTTGATCACATCAATTGTTGATGCTCACTTAAGTTTGACTTGATCACACTTTGTGGCCCCTTCACACTTTAACCTTGTTGTCTTTTGAAAATAGTTTGATGGTACATCCATGACAAGGCAATTGTGGTTCTATAATGGTTATATACATTGAGTATATACATGTTAGAGGGAAAGGATTTTGCATTAAAAAAAACTTGTTTAGAGATCAAAAACTCAGTCCTTCATATTTCTCTAGCCTGTCAGTTTTAAGAGTTGCTTTTTGTTTTTATTAAGGTGACCTGCTACTACAGGTTCATAACTTAAAAGTCACCTTTTGAAGGGTCTTTATGCTTCTCGCTTGACCGGCCCTCCTGGTCTGTTGGGCGCATAATATATGATCGAAGGTTGTGTTTAATTTGGAACAAGGTGCCAAAAACAAATCTAAAGGTCTATGTTTCAACCTTTTGAAGTGCGCGATAAGAAAATCAAAGGTTAATATTTAAACCTTGACTCCTTCATTGTGGTATGCACATTGACGTGCATTTAAACGTTATTCCTATATGACTACAGTAAACAAAGCTTTTTAAAGCTATTTTTTAGCTGTCTCAAAAAGGTAGATTTTGATGGGATTTTAAAAGTAATTTTTTAAGAAGATCTATTAGTTTTTTTAAATTCCTATTCGTGGCAGGAAGCTAAAAGGATGTAATTTTATTTTAAGGAGGGAAAGTTTCTTATTTGAAATATTTTACTAAAGGGCTTTTTGTCTTCTTTCATAATCCTAATACAAATGATTTTTTTGAGAAAAGGATCTGAATAGGAGAGAGTTTTTATTTTCTCTTAGAAGGGCAGTTTGATTAAAAACTCATTAAAGATTTTTTGTGATGTGATGGAGGTTTTAAGGGAATATAATTTTAATTTTATTTTATTACAGGTGAATTGATTTTTTATATACAGAGTAAATAAGAATAGATTTGAAGATCAAAGACATGGAAGATAATTTTTTTAAGGTATTTGTAGAGAGTAGAATATGAAGAGATTTATTATGCATAATGGAGATTTATTTGTAGCAGTCAGATGATATTAATATTGCAGAGGAATTATGCAGATAAAAGAAAAGTCAAGGGTCATTTTTTAATTAATATTACAGATTTTATTGAGAACAAAAATTGGAATTGAATTTTTATTAAAGATATTTTTTGCAGATTGGAAAACGTTGTTCAATAAAAGGAGATGGAAATTTTTGTGAGGTTGATAAATGAATCAGAGGGTTGAGAAGAATGTGAAAGGACATTTTATTTTTTATATAATGGGTTTGCAGGTGCATTGATGGATGAATGTGTGTGTGGACTAATATGCAGTGAAGACATTTTTTGTGAAGATTCTTTTGAAGAGAAAATACAGACAAATCATGATATTGTGAGATCATGTTTTTGCAGGAATGAATCAAACATAGAATGAAGACCACTATGCAAAGAACTTATAGATTGAACCATGCCAGGTATGAAGACAATATGCAATTGATTGTGCATCAGGTGAATTAATTGTGCAGAGATCATGAGACTATATACAGATTGGATTGAGTATGATTGCAAAGGGATATGCAAACTCAGAGAAGACAGGTTATGTAATAATGCAAATCAGATTGACTTGAAATCATTCTTGCACACTAAGCATTATGTTTTGATGATGGTATTTTCTAGTGAGGCTTGTATGGTCAGTGAGACCTCTTTGTAGCCATTAAGGCTTGTATGGTCAGTGAGACCTATTTTGTAACCAGTGAGGGTCTTGATTAAGCTAATGAAGCATTTCAGAGTGGTTTTCTTCCCTAGAGGGTTTTCCACTCATCAAATTAGGTGTCATGGTTCTTGTTTGTCTTCATGTGTTCATGTGCTCTAATGATATGTTATTAAGGTCCTGATTCATATCTTTATCATACTTTTATATATGTGTTTTAACAAATCATTGATGTCTTCCTTTTTCTTTTCTTGTAAGTTAAAAGTTACAAAGAGATATTAAAAGTTTATACAACACTGATTCACCCCCCCTCTCAGTGTTGTCCTAGACTCCAACAAGTGGTATTAGAGCCAAGTTCCCTTTTTGAAGTCTAATAAGCTCAGGCAGGTCTTGATACTGGAGTACCATGGGAAAGTGTGGGAGAAATAAGAGCTTGAGAAATGTCAAGCCTCATACTAGTCAAAAGACACAAAAGACACCATCTATATCAAATTCAAATGTTGAATCAGTTGATAGAAATGTTTCACAAATTGAACTAGGTATTAAATTAGAGAAAGAGTTTTTAGGAGTTCCTTTCTTTGATGGTTCAAATTTCTCTGTTTGGTGTATTAGAATGCAACTATATCTATCCTCTTTAGGGTATGGTATTTGGATGTCAATTGATAATGGGTATTTTTTTTCATCTCAATCACCTAATACTACAAATAATAAAGAAGCCTATGGGATGTAATCATCTGGCAAAAAGGGCCATTTTGTCTAGATTATCTAATGATGTTTCCTTGTAAAGTTATGCATTGTGAAACAACTCAGGATGTGTGGAAGGAGTTAATTAGAATCTATCAAAGTGATTCACTTGAAGGAGAAGATAGCTTATTATCTGAAAAGGATTGCAATAAAAGGAGACATTCACATGAAGAAGAGCTTTTTTTGGATGAAAATGGATAGGAGTTTGATGAATATGATTGTGAGGTTGATTTAGAAGGAGAACTCTTGTGTGCTCTAAGTAAAATCAAGAAGTACAAAAAGGAGAATTAGAGATTAGAATTGCAGCTACAACAAGAAAAAGAGTCCAAAGACAAAGCACTTTCAGAACTTGAAATAGTATCTTCTAAACTTGAAGAAGCAAGAAATCAAATTGTGAATTTAAGGACACATGTTGATGAATTAGACAAATTGATTATCAGCCTAAAGATTGAAATTGAGGAAGCCAAAAGAATAGTAGGTGTAACAAAATCTGATCTTGAGGTTAAAAGAATTGAAAATATGAAATTAGAGGCTAAAATTATTAATTTGAGAAAAGATTTGAAGGGTCTCAAGGTTCTGTCCACGAAGTATCAGGAGTTTGAAGAAAGCACAATCAAGTCACATGAAATGTTGGGCAAACAAAAGTATCATAAGGACACTACTGGTCTAGGTTATGAAGAAGGAGAGTGTTCCAAAGTTAGAGACTCCTAGAAGGAAAATTGATCTGAGTTATTATGCTGCTACTCCTTAAGACAAAAAGAAGAATGAAGCTAAACTGAAAACCAAAGATGAGTTTGTAAAATTGCACAATCAAAGAAGAATTTTAGAAGAACTGCTCTAGCAAGACAAGCTTATATGTATAGGTATAATATTCATTTAATGGTTATTGTTATATCTGTAATCATTTTGGACACAAAGCAGTTAATTACAGAAGAAATCAATCTAATGTTGATCTAGTGTGTTACAAGTGCAATAATATTGGTCACATACAAAGAAACTGTATCATACATAGAAGATATGATCCTGCATTGAATCATAACATAAGTGCTCAAAGGATGTCAAAAAAAGTAATATTAGTCATTTGATTATGATTACAATATAGTTTGTTATTTGTGCAACTCTCTTGGTCACAAAGCACATAGTTGCAGAAAAGCATCACCTGGTTTGAGAAGTTGGAAAAGGAAAGAGGTTGAAAAGGTTTGAGGAAGAAAGAACTATAAAGTTTGGAGGCTGAAACAAAGAAAAGAGAAGACAAATTCTAAACTTGTGCATCTTGCACAAGTTACATCATCAGTTGCATAAAAGATAGCAAGAAGTAAGGGGCAGTTGTTCATGTCCTATCAATCATCCCCAAGAAGTTTCAGGAGGAGATTATTGGTGCTTGTCAATATGATGATCTATCTTGTCTTGATTTTATATTCTTGCCTGATAATGTTTACTAACATGCTTCTCATATCAGTCTTATGAAAAGAAGTTCATGTAGTTCATGATGATGTTGATAACTATGTTGATCTTTAGTAGTGTATGTCAGTGATATAGGTGATCAATGGTTCATGTTGTCATTATGCATACAAGATGTTGGTAAGATGTTTAGGGGTTCAATGCATAAAGAGTTTGATGATGTTAAGTGACTTGGTTTATAATTGATCCTATTTGTATCTTGCTCATATCATGTTGATACTTACAAAGGTTGAGTTGTCATGATGTTGCAGTTCAAAGTGTTCTTGATATGTTAGTGAGAATGTGAAGTGTTGGCTGAGGAGTTTGAAAATGGAAGAAGTCAATTCATAAGAATTATCTTTGCATTTGATTTTGCAAAGTGTTGTTGCAGGAAGAACTTGATGGTGTAGTTAGTTTGTTGATGTGCAGACTTGATGGGCTAATTTGAATAATAAAGTCAAGAGGCAACAGTTCTTGTTGATTGGAGTAAAGTTTCTGATAGTGATTCCGTATATATTAGATTTGATATTGTGTTGCAAAAAGTGTCATGTGCAGGTTGCAGGAGATGTCTTCATTATGTCTTCAGAGAATTCTCATTGTGTTAGGAACTATGTGTTGATATAACTCAGGGTGTGACCTAAGTGAAGGTAATAATGAAACAAGATGCAGTTTCAAAGTTGAATAGTGTGATAAGTAGTCTTCATGAAGGGGAATAAAGTGTTTATGATATCTTTGCATGATGGTCAAATTCATGTGTCATGTCAATGGCTTAAGAGTAATTTTTATGCCATCATAATCATACTTTATGCTTTGGGAGATCTTGGAGATTTTGTCACTTAGGTCAAAAAGGGTTGTTTGTCATGAAAGTTTTTTTACAAATACAAGTGATGACATTAGGAGTTTGTATTTGATAGCACTAGTGATCAGAGGATCTCAACGATGTCAGTTTTTCATCTTTATCTTCATATTGTGTTATGACAAGAAGTGGTTTATGCTGAGAGAATGGTACAGTCTATGGGTAGTTTATAAAAGTGGATTGATGCTTTGTTTAATGTGCCTCACATGATGGTTTCTCTCAGGTTTTATGCTTTAGGATGTATGTGCTTCAAGTTAGTTGAAGAGTTGTTTTAGGGAATTGTCAACAAGGTTTGTCATATGCTTGCTTTAGGATTGTTATTTTTGTCATCATAGATCATCACAAGTTTAAAGGAAATATAATAAGTTAAGAAGAGTTTGTCTTCAAAATCCTCATGATGCAATGTGATTGTAAATGTTATGATCAAGCTTTAATATCTTTCAGTGGAGTTGAACAGGGGAGTTAATTCATCCTTTGTCATCCGATGTCAAAAAGAGGGAGAGAGAGAAAATGAATCATGTAGTTTTGCCATCAATGACAAAGGGGGAGATTGATAGAGGTTGATTGTCATTGATGTCAAAAAGTGGTGTGATGTGTTCAAGAGATGATGTTGATTATGTAGTAGTTCAAGCAATGATGATGCAGGACATCAAGATCATCCTATGTAATGGATGCTTTCAATTTCAAGATTCCTTGTTCAAGTTATGATGTGTGTCTTGATGTCATAATCAGGAGTTGCATAAGGTGTGAGTGTGATGTTAATTATGTCTTCAATCAGGATCCATCTCAATTCATGCTGAAGGTTAAGGTTGTTGATATGTTTCTTTGGAGGAATGATGTTGGTTTATGTTTCATCTATGCTTCATAGTTTAGTCTTAAGGAGGTATTTCATGATAAGATCATCATCATGAGTTGATTGATCATCATCTTCTTTGAATTGATTGATCATCATTTTATGTCCACAAGACTTGTTTGATCATTTTGATCACATCAATTGTTGATGCTCACATAAGTTTGACTTGATCACACTTTGTGGCCCTTCACAGTTTAACCTTGTTCTCTTTTGAAAACATTTTGATGGTACATCCATGACAAGGCAACTGTGGTTCTATAATGGTTATATACATTGAGTATATATACATGTTAGAGGGTCTGGATTTTGTATTTAAAAAAAACTTGTTTAGAGATCAAAAACTCAGTCCTTCATATTTCTCTAGCCCATCAGTGTTTAGAGTTGCTTTTTGTTTTATTAAGGTGTCCTGCTACTACAGGTTCATAACTTAAAAGTCACCTTTGAAGGGTGTTTATGCTCTTGCTTGACTGGCCCTCCTTTGAGGCTATTGACTCAAAAGGTCTATTCGGGCGCATAATATATGATTGAAGGTTTTATTTAATTTGGAACAGGCCACCAAAAAAAATCTAAAGGTCTATGTTTAAACCCTTTGAAGCGCACGATAAGAAAATCAAAGGTTAATATTTAAACCTGGACTCGTTCATCGTGGTATGCACATTGACGTGCATTAAATGTTATTTCTATATGACTGCAGTAAACAAAGCCTTTTAAAGCTATTTTTTAGTGTCTCAAAAAGGTAGATTTTGATGGGATTTTAAAAGCCATTTTTTAAGAAGATCTATTACTATTTTTAAAGTCCTATTCGTGGTAGGAAGCTAAAAGGATGGAATTTTATTTTAAGGATGGCAAGTTTCTTATTTGAGATATTTTCTAAAGGGCTTTTTGTCTTCTTTCATAATCCTAATATAGATGATTTTTTTGAGAAAAGGATCTGAATAGGAGAGAGTTTTTATTTTCTCTTAGAAGGGTAGTTTGATTAAAAACTGATTAAAGATTCTTTGTGATGTGATGGAGGTATTAAGGGAATATGAAAAGTTTTTTTTATTATAGGTGAATTGATTTTTTATATACAGAGAAAATAAGAATGGATTTGAAGATCAAGGACATGGAAGATATTTTTTTAAGGTATTTGCAGAGAGTAGAATATGAATAGATTTATATGCACAATGGAGATTTATTTGTAGCAGTCAGATGATATTAATATTATGAAGAGCTTCTGGATTCAACTGTGTGTGTTTTTGCATTGACGTTTCAGATCATGCATAATGATCCATCATCAGGAAGAGGAGTTATGGTTTGGAATGCAGACAAGACCTTTTAAAGAGGTAAGTGGAGAGGAAAAGAAAGGAACGAAAAGCAAGGGATAGGAAGAGAGGAGAGAAAAAAATAAATTAGAAATAAGAAAAAATAACAAGAAAACAAAGAGAAAATAAGTGAGTGAGAGGATAAGTGTCATATCCAACAACAAAGAAATCATAAAAATAAACAAATGTAAAAATATAGGAATACCATATTTTTGCAAACATAAGCATAGAAAATCGTATGAGTAAAATTAATAATAAATAAAAAAGTTCCTGTATATATCTATATATTAATATACATACTATATGTATACACACACCCCATGTATAACAGGTTAATATGTTAAGAGTAGGCCAATAAAAAACCCAAAAAAAATTAAAAAGGAAAGATGAAAGACAAAAAACAAAGGTACTAAATATGAAGCGAAACCAAGAAACTAAGACAGAAAATAAATGAATGCATGGATAGCAAATTTTTGAATTATAATATAGCAATAATAAAATAAATAATGAGATAAGGGTACACAAAAATATAAAAGATATACCTGCATAAACATTAATAACAAGCTCACATGAAACACAAAACAAATGTTTGTGAGTATATATATATCATCACGCTTACACAAACCACTAAACAAGTGTTTATATATATATAATGAAAGAAAAAGCATACACCAAATATAATAATAAGCGGTAAAAGCAAATAAATACTAGCAAACAATAACAAAATAACCAGAAGATGCAAACCCAAGAATTATGGAAACAAACCAAAAAATACAAACATAAGGAACAATGAAGCACGTGTCAACTGGGTGTGAGAAATATATAAAAATAATCACACGTGTGCAAGAAAAGGAAAAACATAGAAAGACAAAAAGGAGAAAAAATAAACAAGAAATCTAACAAAATAAGAAGGGGCATACACAAGGACCTTAATCATGTGGAATGTGTGTGTGTAATAAGGAAAGCATACATAATGATTGAGGAACAAAAGGAGGTGGGGAGAAACGAGAAGAGGTGCAAAAACTATGGCAAGAAATGCAAAGGAGAAGAGGAGGCCGCGGGAGGTGAAGTTGAGGAAACCCAGGAGGAAAAGGGAAAGGAAAAGAGAAAAGGGGTGAGGGAAGGTAAAGGGGGAGAAAAGGTCCCAAAAAGAGGTCAAGGAAGAGGAGGGAAGGATATGGCCAAAGGAGAAGGAGGGGAGGAAAGAGGGAAGGGGCAGAGCAAAAGAGTTGGGTGAGTCAAGAGGGATAAGGGTGAGGTTGGAGGGAGTGCAATGAAGGTTGGGGTAGAGCAAAAAAGTTGGATAAGTCAAGAGGGATTAGGGTGAGATTGAAGGGAATTCAATAAAGGTTGCTAGGTTGGGCTAAGTTGCCACTCTTCATCTCGATTAAGACTGGAGGATGACTTTCTAATAAAGATAGCCTCTTGGGGTTTCCTCTTGAAAAAATAATCTTCCTTAACCAGGACTTGGGTGTGCTCAAGACAAATGTGGTGTTTAGTATTGAAGGAGTGCTCCGCAAGGGTAGACTTAAAGATGCAATCATGTCTAATGTCTGTGCTATGCTCCTTGATCCTTGTGCTAATAAGTCATCTTGTTTCAAAAATGTAAGGAGCGCCACAGGAGTAGATAATCTTATAGACTCTGGAGTTGACGAGATTAGATCTAGGATCTTTATAGAAGGGATAAGACTCCTAAGGGTAGAGATGGGTTTGAAAGTGCAAAGGAGGCCTTTCTTGCGAAGGATTTTGGAGATTTTATTTGAGAGGCCCTCTATGTAGGGAAGGGTGGCAACCCAAGTAGCACTCGGGACATCAGGTTTCAAAATGGGGTGCACTTGACTTTTAGCACGGTTAAAATCATGAGAGATAACTTTATTACGGTACCCATTCAACTTAAAAACCTGGAAAGGTGTGAGAGCTCTTGGTCTATGTGTTCATTATCACAAATGTGATAAGCATGAGTGGCTAGAGTCTTAAGGATACCAGCTTTTTGGGCAAGATGGTGGTGAGATGAGGCATGGAGGTAAAGGTCAGTGTGGGTGGATTTTCTATAAACACTCCAAGTTAGGGAATTGTCCTTTTTCCTCATGATTAGGATGTCTAAGAAAGGAAGTTGGTTGTCAGTTTCAAGCTCCTTGGTGAATTGAATGTAGTCCACCAAATTGTTTAGGTGAGAGTGGAAAAGCTCCAAATTGTCAAGGCCATGTGGCCAACAAATATTGGTGTCATCAACATATCACTTCCACCACCTGGGCTTGACGGGGAAGGAGTTAAGAGCTAACTCCTCAAAGTGCTCCATATAAAGGTTGGCAACCATAGGGGATAAGGGAGAACCCATGGCAACTCAATCAGATTGCTCATAGATCACATCTTGGGAAAGTGAAGAATGTGGAACGAAGACAAAATTCTATGAGAGAAGCAATCTCATCATTGGTTTTATGTCTAATTAGTTCTAAGGAGTCAACCACAGGGACTTTGGTGAATAAGGACACCACATCAAAGCTAACTAACATCTCATTATCCTCTATCTTTTTGTCACGCAAGAAATCAACAAAATAGGTGGAGTCTTTAATGAAGGTGTCTGACTTTCCCACTAGGGGAGAGATCAGCTTGGCAAGGAAAGCGGTTAGTTAGTAAGTGGGGGAAAGCATGGTGTCAATGATAGGTCTGTGTGGTATGCTAGGTTTGTGAATTTTAGGAGCCCCATAGATACATGGGGTGAGTTCTTTATTTGGAAGAAGACGTTTCTTGGTAAGGTCATCAAAGGAGGAAAGAGCAATGGCTTGCTTAACTTTTTTGATGACCTTAGAGATAGGGTTATGGTGAAGAACTCTGTAGCTCCCACTATTGTTAAGGGTGGTCAAGCATCTTGGTAATGTAGACAGGTTTGTCAAAGATGACAGTCACATTCCCTTTGTCAGCCTTGGACTATGGACAACTCATGCTTTCTATTGATATTAATATTGTAAAGGAATATGCAGAGAAAAGAAGAGTCAAGGGTCATTTTTTTATTAATATTGCAGATTTTATTGAGAACAAAAATTGGAATTAATTTTTTATTAAAGATAATTTTTGCAGATTGGAAAATGTTGTTCAATAAAAGGAGATGGAAATTTTTGTGAGGTGAAAAATGAATCAGAGGATTGAGAAGAATGTGAAAGGATTTTATTTTTTATATAATGGGTTTGCAGTGCATTGATGGATGAATGTGTGTGTGGACTAATATGTAGTGAAGACATTTTTGTGAAGATTCTTTGAAGAGAAAATATAGATGAATCATGATATTGTGAGATCATGTTTTTGCAGGAATGAATCAAACAAAGAATGAAGACACTATGCAAAGAACTTATAGATTGAACCATGCCAAGTATGAAGACAATATGCAATTGATTGTGCATTAGGTGAATTAATTATGCAGAGATCATAAGAGTATATGCAGATTGGATTGAGTATGATTGCAAAGGGATATGCAAACTCAGAGAAGACAGGTTATGTAATGGTGCAAATCAGATTGACTTGCAATCATTTCTTGCACACTAAACATTATGTTTTGATGATGGTATTTTGCCAGTGAGGCTTTATGTGCTAGTGAAGCTTGTATGGTCAGTGAGACCTCTTTGTATCTAGTGAGTGGTTTTTCTTCCCTAGAGGGTTTTTCCACTCATCAAATCAGGTGTCATGGTTCTTGTTTGTCTTCATGTGTTCATGTGCTCTAATGATATGTTATTAAGGTCTTGATTCATATCTTTATCATACTTTTGCATATGTGTTTAACAAATCTTTGATGTCTTCCTTTCTCTTTTTCTTGTAAGTTAAAAGGTGCAAAAAGATTTTAAAAGTTTATACAACACTGATTCACCTCCCCTCTCAGTGTTGTCCTAGACTCCAACAAATATGACACCTGTTAATGGCATGAAACTTGTTGCTCCCCATGTTCTTATAAAGGATATTTTAGTGAATCTCTGCAATTTATTACACTGTGTATGTTTTCTCTTGCTTTCTCCCAAGGGGAGAAATAAATGCTTGGAATATATTTAGTTAATTGTTGTCTACATTATGGTTTAAAATGATATTTCCATATTTCAATGTCTAAGAGGTATTGACATAAGGTATTAATGCCATAGTCTTTCATTCATGAGGTAATGGTCATTTGAATGATACATAGGTTATGTGCAATTTGACTCTGTTGCCCTTTGGATTAATGCATCGGTCTCTCACTGGGTTAATTTGTTGATTTAGATCCACCCCAAAATAATCAAAATCATTTCGTTTCTATCATTCTTTTGAGAGTAGTTTGGATAAATATCTGTTCTCAATCAGGGTATGAACTGTACTGTCATAGGACTAAGCCAGTCTAAACAAAGTCAGTCATTTCCCTAGTAAAATGCTATTGAGAACCTTATGTTTTAATGCAACATCTAGCATCAGTCAAGACATATCCCCTTGGATGTTGTATAGGTACACCCACCTTGGTCTTGCAGAACCAAAAGTGTAGAGGATTTTTCAACTCTTAGGTGTTGTAATCCTGTTCGTTGGCCACTGACCCAGAGCCCTTAATTATAAGAAATTGGATGAATCTTTAGGGGACTCTGACAATCAGTTGGAGGAACCAACATATATTTCATGTGAATTTATTAAATAGTTTACTAATCACCTTAGAGTATACTTACATAGTGACACAAATCTCTCAACTTCTAGGAGCCATTCATGAGGAAGACCTGTGGATGCCTATATGCTTTCAAATGATACATTGTCTTTAGATGCCATAATGAATCTCCTAGGGGAACATTATGCATAATCTTTTAGGGACCATACTAAACATGGTTATCATTTCGTCTAATATAAATATCTTGATATCCAACATGATGCTACATTTTAAGTCAATACTATCACTTGCCTATTGTGGACAGAGTTGAGTTTAGAAATTTTGCTAATTTATGCTCAATTCCTCCTCAGATAGTGTTACAACACCTTCAACAACAATAACTTATCACCTTACCTCATGTCAAGCTATTTATAGATCTAGATATATCACAAAATGTACTTCGATCCTAAGCTTTTTATGATTAAAGCATAAAATGCAAGATCTCATTAACAATAAATTGATTCAAGTTGAGGATATTAATGACAAAGAAAATCAAATTTTAACACCTCAACATGAATTAAAATAGAAGTGGATAAGGAGGATCCTTCCAAGCCCTAGTTACAAGGACATGTTTGTTTTACCTATAAGTTATAATATATAGCTAGTACATCACATGCCAATGTTACAAACAAAGTAAGCATCAATAGTACACTATATGGTGGTATGATGGTTGATCTTAGTGCTCTAATGTAAATAACACTAGAAACAAAGGTTTGTAAAAAAGTTAACATAAGTTACAAAAGATACATCTTTAAATCATGATAGAATGAATGGGGTAAGTGCATAAAGACGAGGGACCAAAAGGGGGTCTGAAGATGCCACTTTTTTTTTTTCTTCTGAAATTAGGAAAGATTGATGTTGGATGAGAAATTGAAGATAGTTACACTCAAAATCTGAAGATACAATAAAAACTAGAGTCGTAGTGCTGTAAATCTAGTTCTAAACTACTACTTTTTTAAAAAAATGGTTGAGATTAAGGGGTTCAAAAAAGGGGAGCACACAAATTGGTCCTATTTTTCTCAGAAACATAACATAACATATGGTGTGCTCCCGTTAAAATGTTAACTTTTTTTTAGTATTTCAAAAAATCAATTTAGTTAGAAATTAGCTAACACCATGTAGTTTATCCCTGATTTTTCTAATAATGTTTTCATGAATAATTGATTTTTTACTAATTTTCAAAGTGGACACATCCTGAAAAACAAAAAATGAGCGTGCTCCCCCCCTAAATTTTTTGAAAACTAATCAAAAATCATTTTTTTAAATATGTGTAGAATGGAGTCTAGTTTCTAAAAATGCAACTTATTTGAAATTTTGATGAACATGTTAAAAAAAAGTCAAAAAATACCAGACATTGTTTTTTGACAAAAAATAGATACACTAATAAAAGAAATTAAAGATGAAATCCTTAACATACTCAAAATGTGAAAAAAATTATATGGTCAGATAGCTAATAGAGAGCTTAAGATTATGGTGGTATTTTTTCTACTTTTCATTGAAAAAAGTGCAATCCATGATGGGGAGCATGCTCCAGAATATGTGAATTTTGTTAGAATCTAGAAAAACACATCCTTGGATGACCTAAACATAGTCTAAGCCTTGGGTTGGAAGCCCAAGGAAAATCCAAGCCTCAAGGCTTGGAAATTTCCAAGGTAAAGCATAATGCGAGTGTGATATAACACGCTCGCGTTATGTGCATTAACATAACACAAGTGCGTTATAAGGCGCTCAAATTATGCTAAACTAAAACACTCACTCCCTCCCCTCCTCTCTCTTTCTCACCTCTACTTCTCTCCTCCCTCTCTCTGTCACTCTCTACTTCCCTCGCCTCTCTACATCCTACCCTCTCTCTCACTCTCTACTTCCCTCCCTTCTCTACCTCCTACCCTCTCTCACTCTCTGCTTCCCTCTCCTCTCTACATCCTACCCTCTCTCTCACTCTCTACTTCTCTCCCCTCTCTACCTCCTACCCTCTCTCTCACTCTCTACTTCCTTCTCCTCTCTGCCTCCTACCCTCTCTCAGTATCTGCTTCCCTCCCCTCTCTACCTCCTACCCTCTCTCTCACTCTCTTCTTCCCTCCCCTCTTTACCTCCTACCTTCTCTCTCACTCTCTTCTTCCCTCCCCTCTCTACCTTCTACCCCCTCTCACTCTCTACTTCTCTCCCCTCTCTACCTCATACCCTCTCTCACTCTCTACTTCCCTCCCCTCTCTACCTCCTACCCTCTCTCACTCTCTACTTTCCTCCCCTCTATACCTCCTACCCTCTCATTTTGTTCTTCCCTCCCCTCTC